>CM060937.1:1030126857-1031373534 GCA_030765085.1 Allium cepa | reverse complement strand
GATTTTGGTCAATCTGGTCAAACTTTGACTTTTAAATTTTAAATTTAAATATTTGAATTCTTAAATTTTATATTTTATTATGAAAATAGATTTAATATCATGAATACTGCTTTTCGTTTCGTTGAAATTGGATTTAAATTGTGAAAGTCATACCCTTTACAATATTGTGTGTATATTGAGTTATTTAACAATATTCTTCATTTTAAATTATATAAATAATATTTTTATTTATCATATATTATCCTAATTTGTATTATATGTTATTTTACATATATTTTTGTCTTTTAAATATTTTTAAAGCGTTGATAAGATTTTTCAAAGCTTATTGAATTTATTTTCTATTTTTAAAGGCTAGTTTCTATTTTTCTGCTATTTTCTTCAATTAAATTATATCTAATTAAATTTTATTTATTCATTTTTGTGAATGCATTTTTAATTTATGTTCTTATCTTTATTTATAAATATTTTTCATGTACGTATAATTTTTTCAAAGTTTGTTCCATTTAATTTCAAATTTTCTAGACTAGTTTTCATTTTTTGTGCTATTTACTTATTTTAATCATATCTAATTAATATTTAATTTTTAATATTTTGTTTATCTGTTATATTTTCGAATTTTAACTGAAATTATAAGTATTTTCAGTTATTTAAATGTATATAAATATATGTGAGAAATTTGAAAAGGTTTGTGACTTTTTATTTTCCTAAGGCCAATTATATTCCACCTTTTCACATTCTAACTTAACTTTTCATTCAATAGGTTGCCTTAATCTCTTCTATTCAGCCTACCATCACTTTTAATTTCACGTAAAACATTTTTCTTCTCTCCTGAGAAAAAATTTCGGCCTCTCCTTGTTCAAAAACTTTGGTAAATGTTTTTTTCTACTTCACCCTTTTCATTGTTTTATATTGATTTGCACTTGTTTCTTCCTCTTTTATGCTCGACCCCTTGCTCCTCCTTCACCATGGCCACCTCTACCACCACCACATCAGGCTGCCACCACCTCCAGCCTACTGTCCATCCATGGCCATGCACCACTAGTTGATCAAACTCCACAAAAATTGCAATATCCACCTTGAAAATGCGCATAGCCTAGCTTCTTTGCCTTCACCACCTCAAACTCCTCCTTGGCCGACCCATACACCACCACCACCTGCCAAAGTTGACCCATACACCTCTGCCACACATGTAGCTGACCCCACCAGACCTGGCCGTGCCTATATTTGCTTGTGGCTGTGACTTATGTTGCCTTGAATCCACTTGTGTTGCCTTGTAGTTGTAGTTCCATGCACACATACCTTTGCATCATCTTTTCCTATGTATGGCCGACTTGTTGAACCCAAAACCTGATCTAAACCTGATCCAAAACCATCCCATTACAGTGCTTTTACAACCCATTGATGAAGCATATGAGGTTGAAGGCAAGTGCAAGTGGTTTGGAGATGTTTTGTGCATGAATTTATGTGTTGTTTAAATTTTTGTGAAGTGTTATTCATTTTATTTGAATTGTTTTGTCTCATGTATTCAAGGAATTTAGTCTTGTCTCTCTCACACTCAAATCATTATCGTGCTCTCATGCTTTTATAGATCTCTGTTGGGTGTAGTTGTTTGCCATCTCCAGCTTAAACATGTGAGTTATTCTCACCAGACAATATGTACATATATAACTAGTAAATTGACCCCTTTTGAATCTGTAAAATGCATTATCATGTTACACCTGCTATATTATGATTATATGATGTTCACCCATGCTTAAACACCTGTTATAACATCTGTTACTGTTATATTATGTTGTTCTGTTATTTTTATCAGTTTATCACACTGCAAGTTCCCTTAGATTAGGATCAGTATGAGTTGAAATGAAACATACCCGAACGGATTTTAGAATAGGAGAAAATCATTATGGGTTGAAATGATAGGCCTGAATGATTTTCAATTATTTTCATTTACTTGGGATTGCGGGTTTGAAATGGTCAAACCCGGGTTTTCTTTGTAAATTACGGGTTGAAATGATATATTACCCGTATCACTTTACCAAGGCTAGAAAATGAAATATAAACCCGTTGTTAAAATATGTTTTTCTAAAAATTTTAAAATATTTTTAAAATGTAAATATTATAATATTTTGATTTAAATTTGATTAAAAATGATTTTTGTAAAGCATTATTGATTTTCTAAAAATTTATAAGTGAAATAAATAAATGGTAAAGTTAGAAAATCTGAAATGTAAGTTATTTTGGAAATTATAATTTGATGATAAATGGAATTTAAATTAAATATGAAAATATGATAAATTTATGATATTTTGAATTAAATGAATTTAAAATGATTTTATAATATATTAATGATTTTTGAATAAAGTTAAAATGTGAAATGAATGAATATTTAAGTTGAAATTTTGAAATATAACTAAAATTGGAAATTTGTGAATTTGGCTTAAAAGTGAATTTTAAGTTAAGTAAATATTTGAAAATTTTAAACTTAATCGTTAAGTTAAATTTAATTTAATGAATTTAAAATTTAATGTTGGAATTTAATAAGTGAATTATTATTAAATTTTGATTTTTGAATGAAGATTTAACTTTATAAAATCATGAATTTAAGGGTATTTGAATGATTGTTTTAAAAGTGAAATTATATGATTTTATAAGTTAAAAATGATTTAAATAAAAATATAATTGTATGTGAAATTATACTGAATATTTGAAGTTAATTAACTGCATTTTTGAAATGCTATTAATTCTAATGTAAATGATAATACAGCATTTGTAAATGCTGTAGTTGATAATAATGAACCAAATGGCTAAGTTTAATTAAAGGCTATTATAGCATTTTTGTAAATGTTATAATTGTTGAATTTAACTAAGTTTTATTTGAAACTAATGTAACCCTATTACAGCATTTTTAAATGTTATCTTTTGTTAAATTGAACTGTTTTGAATGTAACTTTCTGTAGCAATTTCTAAATGCTGCGAAAGTTGAATTTTCATCTGTTTTAATAAATTAAGTGAATAAATGAATTTTGAAAGACTAAAATTTTGAAAATTTAATAATTTAATTATTAAATATAATAACTTCATTTTATGATTTAAAATGAAGTAATTTGTTTCGAAATATAAACTATTTTGAAATGTGTTTTGTAATGGTATTTAAATTAAATAAGAATGAATGTGGTTTGGAAGATATGATATTTTGATATTTTGAATGATATTGAATTTTGAAATGATATTTGATTTTGAAGTATAAAATACCATTTTTTAAATTTTAACCACGGGATGTATTTAATTTATAGTTTAATCGATTCTTAAAGGATGGGCGATTCCAAGCATCCTTTAAGTTATTGTGCATTTCTACTACAGTTTACTTGAGTTGGTTTACATTATATAAGTATATATTGCCCTGACTCGAGTGTTTTGTGTTTTACTTTACGCTCGGGTCAGTCTGAGTATTCACAGCTTTGGATTCTCTTTCCGGAGCTGGTCTTTGCTGGAGTTTCTGCTTATCTGCATTTATATCTACTTTCTGTTTCAGCTGTTCTAGTTTATCTCATGTATTAGTGAACTTCTATGTATTTGGGATTTCTATTATGTTGTTTTCAGACTGTATTATGTATTTGGTTTGAGACTATGTTGTAATAGCTTCATGAACTACTATGTATTTTATATTACGCTGCGAGTAATTCTAATATTTATGTGTCTATGATTCTGTGATTGTATTTTATTTGCTCCAAATTTATTTACAATGCGATATTTTGAGCAATTCAAGTCCGGCATGTGTGGATGTGAATGGCTGAAAATATCGGGTTGTTACAGTTGGTATCAGAGCTTTGGTTTTAGGCAAACCTTAGCCTGCGGAGCAAAAACTCATTAGAGATAGGGTAGAAATACCCTAGAATGAGTGAAATCAATCTCAGAATCCTTTCTTTGTGAGAGAACGTATTTTCGAAGTATAAAATGATTTCCAAATGATTTTTAAAGTATTTTCAAAGATTATATTGGTATAAAAATCATCTTATTTTGAAATCAAGATTTTCAAAACTTCATCCCTTTGGTATCCACCTTGTTAGAAATTTCTTGGTTAGGATTCTTATCGATAAGGATTCCATGAACTTTGGAACACTCCCATTCGTTCTGAAATCCAGTCACGTCTTCCCTATTTTATTCTTTTGATTTTGGAGCATTCCATAATTCCACTTTGGAATGACCTCTCTAAAGATCGGTGATTCTGCCATTCTTTGAATGATTTGTAAAGGGTTGAAACTCCTTTACAATTGGCATTGATTAACCAGAGATTTCTGTATCCTCGGTTTACGATGCTTTCTACCTTCTGCTATATTTGGATTTTATCTCTGGCGATCAAATGTCGATTTTCCTTAGATTTCCGAATTGATTATATTCCTGAAGTCACGGTTGACCGGTTAAGGTCGCCCACGATTTATATAGGCTTATCCATCTTCTATTTGGTAATCAAATTTTCTCATCTTCGTTCGAACTTATCTTCGAACCAGAATTCTATTTGATTAGAGTCCTATAAATTTGAATCTCAGTTTGTTTGAAATCCATCCTCGAATCATCCCTTGAAAATTTATGTTTGATTGTATTTTGAATTTGTGCATACAATGAAATTATTATTTTGATAAGGATGACCCTACCTTGTATATAAAAGCGAAATGTTTTCAATAAGGATTATATACCTTTTAAATATGAAAATTTGAAGCTTTGAAAGGATTTGAAATTTTGAAAATTTATGAGAAATTTAAATTTATATAAAATGATTTATAACTGAAAGGTTTTGAATTTGAATTTCGAGGAATCGAACTCTGGTGTTTTGAAATCGGTTTTAAGATTTGGAAAAATATAATAATATGATTTTAAGATATTTTCTGAATAAGGAATGTTTCAAATGTATTCGAATGAATTCTAATGATTTCAAAGTGATTTCGAAGAAGTTTTAAGAAAATAAAAGTCCAGAACCCACTTATGTCGTTGGAAAATAATTTTGGTGATGAATGCATGCATCATCGACATTGATTTTCAAGTTTCTGAGTGGGGGAGAGGCCACTCTAGTAGCACTGCTACGCGAGTGATTTTGTGAAACCAAATTTTGATTTCAAATTTTGAAGTATGGTTTGATATTCGAAAGATATATGTGTATTTGAAATGATTTAAAGTAAGCCGGTGTTCAGTCGTTGAGATTCAGAGTTGTTTTTGTATAACCTTATCTATTGAATTGGTTTACTGATTTGTTGGTGATTTCCAACTCTTGGATTGAAAATATGATTTCTTCGACTATTTTTAAGGTTCGAGCACTTCTAAATCAAGGTTAACTTTTCAAAGCTAAGAAATTTTGAAAGGTATAAGGTATTTGATAAATGAATATTTGTAGTTTATATTGTTATGAAAGGATATTTGTTTTACCGATAATTTGAGTTTATTTAAAAATGATGGATTTATGAAATGAATATTTCAAAACTAGGTAATAATGAAGTAAAATTTGAGATGTATGAAATTATAAAATTTAGTTTTGAAATATGGTATATTTAAGCTTTGAAATATATTAAAGATTGAATAGTTTATTTTGTGGATCAAATCTTTATTTGAAATTTTATAATATTTGACATGGTTTTGTTGGAAAACTAAATTGAACTGAAACTGATGGTTTGAATTGAACTAAAATTGGAAATTTTAGATTTGGGTTTAATTGAATAAATTTGTGAAATGTAAAGAACTAAAGGAATGTTTTATGATTCCGAAATGTTATGATTTTTCAAAGTGTAATGATTTCAAGTATTTTGGTTTCGAAAGATTTATAACTTTGAAAGTATTATGATTTTTGAAAGTGAATATATGTTTGAAATGGAAATGAATTTGTTTGACCTAAATTTTGTTGATCTGTAAATTTGGATTATTTTCTAAATCTATTATTTTAATAAACTTTGAAACTGAATATATGTAATTTGGAAGAAATGATTGGTGAAATCATATATGATTTTGAAACTGAATTGATATTGAATGGTTTGAAATAGAGAACCTTGATTTACTAAATGCTTGATTTGAAATAGAGAACCTTGATTTACTAAATGCTTGATTTGGGAGTTGTCGAACTTATGTAAAATGGATTTGTATGAGTATGAAATTGATTTGAAAACTGTTGATTTGGAAAGGTACTTAATTTGTAAATTGAAATCTTATATAATCGAAGTCTATATAAGTATGATTTGATATACTATTGATTTTGGAAAGTATTCGATTTGAAATGAAATCTTATATATAATGGACTTTATATAAGTATGACATTTTAGTGTGATTTTGAAAGGTACCATACGATACATATTTTTGAAGTAAAGACATGGAAAGTGCCTTCTGCTTGATATCCGCTTTGTGGCCACACTGTGGATTCATTCTATCGATATTATTCTCTTTGATTTGGGTTTTTCGGATATGATACTCGAGTGTCCATCGAATTCCATGGCGATATCCATGGTCTTACGAGCGCGACTGCATAGCGCAACTGCCTGTCTGAGCTGGCCTAGGGGTACGGATTGTTTCATGGGGGATCCAGGCGTAACCATTGTGTATCCTGCACTCTATGTAGGTCGCATTAGTAGCGAAACTGCCTGGCTGAGACGGCCTAGGGGTACGGATTGTTTCCTGGGGGATCCAGGTGTAACCATTGTGTATCCTGCACTCTACTAGTCATCATGGCGTAACTCGCGGGGCTGAGAAAGCTTACGGATACGGATTGTTTCCTGGGGGATCCAAGCGTAACCATTTGTATCTGCGATCCATGGTTAGACAACTGTTTTGGTTTGGTTGATTTGTTTGGATTGTACTTTCCATATCTTTTTTTTAAAATGGTTTTCCAGTATTTTCACTGGGTGTTGAAACAAGTCTATTAAGTACTTGAAGAATTCTAGCTTTGCGCATGATCAATGCATGACCAGAGTCTGCAGGAACGAAAGTAAACTTGTTAAGACATCGAGTTATAAAAGTATTTTGATAAAGTATTATATAAAGGATATTTTATTAATATAATATAAAAATGTTTACAAATGTTTTAAATATTGTTTACTTCGAACTATCAAAATTGAATCAAATGACTATTCATCATATTATAAAATGTTTAAAATGTTGTAAAAAAAATTAAATTGAAATGTATATGGTTTAAAAATAATGGTCCATCCTTGTGTTCCAATCTACTTTTGCTCCTAGATATTCCTACCTTTTTCCTCTTCGAGGGTTCTTTCTGCATTATGGAAAGATTTGGTTCTTTGGCTTATCGTCTGGATTTGCCGAGAAGCTGTCTGGAGTGCATGATGTATTCCACGTCTCACATCTTCTCTGGTATCTTCATGATTCGTCTCTTATTGTTCAGCCTTATGCTCTTGATAGTTTGGATATTTAGCCTAAATCTGACTGTCGAGAGTAAGCCACTTCGTATAGTCGACAGAGGTACGAAGCAGCTAAGAAGGAAATATGTTAGTCTGATCAAAGTACGATGGGGTATTGATGATCGAGAATGTACCTAGGAGACGGAGGAGAGCATTTGTGCTTCGAATCCGGAATTGTTTTTTCAGGTACTATTTGATTTTTCTATCTTACTTTTCCTTATTTTCCTTGTTCGTTCTTTTCGAGGACGAAAAGATTTGAGTGGGGGAGAGTGTAACAACCCTGAATTTTGTGATTTATTTTAATTTTTTATTTTGATTATTTTATTTGAAAACTTTATTATATTTATTAAAATGAATAAATTTGTTATTTTAAATATAAATTTTAATTTTGTGTGAATGATAATTTCAAACCTGAATAAATTGTATATTTTCCAAAAATGTGGATTTTGGTCAATCTGGTCAAACTTTGACTTTTAAATTTTAAATTTAAATATTTCAATTCTTAAATTTTATCTTTTATTATGAAAATAGAGTTAATATCATGAATACTGCTTTTCGTTTCGTTGAAATTGGATTTAAATTGTGAAAGTCATATCCTTTACAATATTGTGTGTATATTGAGTTATTTAACAATATTCTTCATTTTAAATTATATAAATAATATTTTTATTTGTCATATCTTATCTTAATTTTTATTATTTTTTACATATATTTTTGTCTTTTAAATATTTTTAAAGCGATGATAAGATTTTTCAAACGCTTATTGAATTTATTTTCTATTTTTAAAGGCTAGTTTCTATTTTTCTGCTATTTTCTTCAATTAAATTATATTTAATTAATATTTATTTATTCATTTTTGTGAATGCATTTTTAATTTATGTTCTTATCTTTATTTATAAATATTTTTCATGTACATATAAATTTTTCAAAGTTTGTTCCATTTAATTTCAAATTTTCTAGACTGGTTTTCATTTTCTGTGCTATTTTCTTATTTTAATCATATCTAATTAATATTTAATTTTTAATATTTTGTTTATCTGTTATATTTTCGAATTTTAACTGAAATTATAAGTATTTTCAGTTATTTAAATGTATATAAATATATATGAGAAATTTGAAAAGGTTTGTGGCTTTTTATTTTCCTAAGGCCTTTTATATTCCACCTTTTCACATTCTAACTTAACTTTTCATTCAATAGGCTGCCTTAATCTCTTCTATTCAGCCTACCATCACTTTTAGTTTCACGTAAAACATTTTTCTTCTCTCTTGAGAAAAAATTTCGTCCTCTCCTTGTTCAAAAACTTTGGTAAATGTTTTTTTCTATTTCACCTTTTTCATTGTTTCATATTGATTTACACTTGTTTCTTCCTCTTTTATGCTCGGCCCCTTACTCCTCCTTCACCACGGCCACCTCTACCACCACCACATCAGGCTGCCACCACCTCCAGCCCCTGCCCATCCATGGCCATGCACCACTAGTTGATCAAACTCCACAAAAATTGCAATATCCACCTTGAAAATGCGCATAGTCTAGCTTCTTTGCCTTCACCACCTCAAACTCCTCCTTGGCCGACCCATACACCACCACCACCCACCAAAGTTGACCCATACACCTCTGCCGCACATGTACTTGACCCCACCAGACCTGGCCATGCCCATATTTGCTTGTGGCTGTGACTTATGTTGCCTTGAATCCACTTGTGTTGCCTTGTAGTTGTAGTTCCATGCACACATACCATTGCATCATCTTTTCCTATGTATGGCCGACTTGTTGAACCCAAAACCTAATCCAAACCTGATCCAAAACCATCCCATTGTAGTGCTTTTACAGCCCATTGATGAAGCATATGAGGTTGAAGGCAAGTGCAAGTGGTTTGGAGATGTTTTGTGCATGAATTTATGTGTTGTTTAAATTTTTGTGAAGTGTTATTCATTTTATTTGAATTGTTTTGTCTCATGTATTCAAGACATTTAGTCTTTTCTCTCTCACACTCAAATCATTATCGTGCTCTCATGCTTTTATGGATCTCTGTTGGGTGTAGTTGGTTGCCATCTCCAGCTTAAACAGGTGAGTTATTCTCACTAGACAATATGTACATATATAACTAGTAAATTGACCCCTTTTGAATCTGTAAAATGCATTATCATGTTACATCTGCTACATTATGATTATATGATGTTCACCCATGCTTAAACACCTGTTATAACATCTGTTACATTATGTTGTTCTGTTATTTTTATCAGTTTATCACAGTGCAAGTTCCCTTTAGATTAGAATTACTATTGGTTGAAATGATACATACCCGAACGGACTTTAAAATAGAAGAAAATCATTATGGACTGAAATGATAGGCCTGAATGATTTTCAATTATTTTCATTTACTTGGGATTGCGGGTTTGAAATGATCAAACCCGGGTTTTCTTTGTAAATTACGGGTTGAAATGATATATTACCCGTATCACTTTACCTAGGCTAGAAAATGAAATATAGACCCGTTGTTAAAATATGTTTTTCTAAAAATTTTAAAATATTTTAGAAATGTAAATATTATAATATTTTGATTTAAATTTGATTAAAAATGATTTTTGTAAAGCATTATTGATTTTCTGAAAATTTATAAGTGAAATAAATAAATGGTAAAGTTAGAAAATCTGAAATGTAAGTTATTTTGGAAATTATAATTTGGTGATAAATGGAATTTAAATTAAATATGAAAATATGATAAATTTATGATATTTTGAATTAAATGAATTTAAAATGATTTTAGAATATATTAATGATTTTTGAATAAAGTTAAAATGTGAAATGAATGAATATTTAAGTTGAAATTTTGAAATATAACTAAAATTGGAAATTTGTGAATTTGGCTTAAAAGTGAATTTGAAGTTAAGCAAATAAAAATGAAATTAAGTTATATTTGAAAATTTTAAACTTAAGTGTTAAGTTAAATTTAATTTAATGAATTTAAATTTAATGTTGGAATTTAATAAGTGAATTATTATCAAATTTTGATTTTTGAATGGAGATTTAACTTTATAAAATCATGAATTTAAGGGTATTTGAATGATTGTTTTAAAAGTGAAATTATATGATTTTATAAGTTAAAAATGATTTAAATAAAAATTTAATTGTTTGTGAAATTATACTGAATATTTGAAGTTAATTAACTGCATTTCTGAAATGATATTATTTCTAATGTGAATGATAATACAACATTTGTAAATGTTGTAGTTGATAATAATGAACCAAATGGATAAGTTGAATTAAAGGCTATTATAGCATTTCTGTATTGAATTTAACTAAGTTTTATTTGAAACTAATGCTACCTTATTACCGCATTTTTAAATGCTATCTTTTGTTAAATTGAACTGTTTTGAATGTAACTTTCTGTAGCAATTTCTAAATGCTGCGAAAGTTGAATTTTCATCTGTTTTAATAAATTAAGTGAATAAATGAATTTTGAAAGACTAAAATTTTGGAAATTTAATAATTTAATTATTAAATATAATAACTTCATTTTATGATTTAAAATGAAGTAATTTGTTTCGAAATATAAACTACTTTGAAATGTGTTTTGTAATGGTATTTAAATTAAATAAGAATGAATGTGGTTTGGAAGATATGATATTTTGATATTTTGAATGATATTGAATTTTGAAATGATATTTGATTTTGAAGTATAAATACCTTTTTTAAATTTTAACCACGGGATGTATTTAATTTATAGTTTAACTGATTCTTAAAGGATGGGCGATCCCAAGCATCCTTTAAGTTATTGTGCATTTCTACTACAGTTCACTTGAGTTGGTTTACATTATATAAGTATATATTGTCCTAACTCGAGTGTTTTGTGTTTTACTTTACGCTCGGGTCTGCATGAGTATTCACAGCTTTGGATTCTCTTTCCGAAGCTGGTCTTTGCTGGAGTTTCTCCTTATCTACATTTATATCTACTTTCTGTTTCGACTATTCTAGTTTATCTCATGTATTAGTGAACTTCTATGTATTTGGGATTTCTATTATGTTGTTTTCAGACTGTATTATGTATTTGGTTTGAGACTCTGCCGTAGTAGCTTCATGAACTACTATGTATTTTATATTCCGCTGTGAGTTATTCTGATATTTCTGTGTCTATGATTCTGTGATTGTATTTCATTTGCTCCAAATTTATTTACAATGCGGTATTTTGAGCAATTCAAGTCCGGCATGTGTGGATGTGAATGGATGAAAATATCGGGTTGTTACATACCGTAACTTCTGATATTTCATCTTACTTACGTAACAACATTTATTAAACATTTTCATATTATAGAGCCACCATGGAAAGCCTATAATGTTTTGAGGAAAATGGATTACCCCTATGAGGCAAGTACCATGGTTATATTGCTATAACTACGTTACCAAGATTATTGTAGGGTTCTTACTACTTATATTATCTCCTTCTAGGTGAATATACTCTATATACCTCATTCTATTTTGTTTCGTGTTATTGAACTTGAACTGTAATAATAGCAGCTTCAATAAAATCACAAACTTCTTTTGGTGTGGCAGCATTAATAACAATGTTATAGTCAAGGAAAATGTGACACACATTTCCAAAGATCTATTACCTTGTATGACTAGTTGACCTTGTTTTGAACATCAGTCTCAACAATTTTGGATGCTTACCACAGTTCATGCTGTTTCATTTGTTATTTGTTAGAATATGGTCCATAGCATAAAAGATCCAAAGGTAGCTGCCTTCTGGTTGCTTACCATGCCACGGATTATGGTTGGATTCACCTATGATGATGATGTAAAGAAAAAGATTTGGTGGGCTTATGAGGCAGAGTAGCTCCTACGGATGCAGTTAACACTGTTTCTTTGTGTATTGTTAACCGCTTAGTTAGGCGACTTTAATATCCCTATTTCTGAGTACAACTTTAGTTTGTGACCCAACACAGAATGGTAATTCACATTGTTTAGAATAGAAGTTCAATCTTGACTTTATCCTATATCAATATTACTAGTATTGTGTCTCCGGATAACAAACTTTCTATTACAAGTGGATACAATTAATATATGTAACTCCTATTCTTCAATTGTTACCAACATGCAAGCTTTTGTAAGATTTCCATATATTCATAAAACATAAGGTACCCTATTTTATGATATTCCTTTGTTGTGATGGAAATAAATTTGTTAGATGGCTTGCTCCCATGTTTTCTTATATGTTGACATCCTAGATTAATTTTCTTTTTTAATCCCCATTCATTTAGATGTATGAAATTGAAATGTAATGTTTGTATGCATTACTTATTTTTCAGTTTTTTAGTCTTGCCTTTTCAAACAAAGTTAACTTTTTGCATGATATATCATGAAGTTTTTTAAAAATTAAATAAATTTGTAAAAGTTGAATAAGTTAGCTATTTAGAAATTAAATAAATTAATTAAGGTTGGTAAAAAGAGGACTAAGTTTTATAAAAATTAACTAAATTTTAAAAAATTAACTAAATTAAATAAGTTTTATATAAGTTTATAAAAACTAATTAAGTTTTTAAACTTTGAAAAAATTAAATAAATTAAATAAATTTATAAAAATGAACAAAGCTAACTAAGTTTTATAAAATGAACTAGATTAAATATAACCAAGTAGACTAAGTTTTACAATAAAATAACTATGATTTTGAAAATTAACTAAGTTAACTAAGTCTTATAAAATTAAACAAGTTTATCAAGTTTATAAAAAATAATAAAATTTGAAAAAAATAATTAAGCTAATAATAATTAACCGAGTTTTACAAAAATTAGCTAAAGAAATTATGTTTTATAAAAATTTAACTTAGTTGACAAAGTTTTACAAAAATCAATTAGGTTAACTATTTTAAAAAAAAACTAAATTTACTAAATTTATAAACAGGAAATTATTGTCAAGGACAAAATTTCACAGTTTTTTAGTCTCAAGGACAGACCTTCAATATTTTATCATGAAGGACAACTTTCTGTAGGTATCAGTTTTTAGTTATTGATAGCAGTTTTTAGGTATCAGTTTGTAGTTATCGGTAGCAGTTTTTAGGTATCAGTTTTTAGGTCGGTATCAGTTTTGTTGTCCTTATGAATAATTTTGGGAAATGTTTGTCCTTATGAATAATTTTTAAAAGAATGTCTGTCCTTATGGCAAAAATATTGAGGTCGTGTCCTTGAGGCAAAAAATATACAAATCTTTGTCCTCTAAATTAATTCTCCCGTTTATAAAAATCAATTAAGTTTTAATATATCAACTAAGTTTATAAAAATTAATTAAGTTTATAAAAATTAGTTAAGTTTATAAAAATTAATTAAGTTTAAAATATTAACTAAGTTTACAAAATTAATATAGTTTATAAAAATTAAATAAATTAACTAAATTTAATAGGAATTGAACAAAGCTAACTAATTTTATAAAATTTTATACAATTTAACTAAGTTAACTTTGTTTTATGAAAATTAAATCATACTATAAAAATTGCAACCATAAGTACTGGCAATATCCTATTGGATCCGTATAATAAAAAATTAACTATGTTAGATAGATTATTATTAATACAGTTTATATATAAGAGCTATTTTCAGTTTCTGATGGATAAAGATTGGGTGCATCTACATAGGTAACTATATAATACCGATGATAAAAATAATTTAAGAACTAAATCATACATTTTGATATTTCCTTTTAATAATATCGTTTTTCATAGAACAAGCAAGGAACGGATATATCATTTATTTAAAAAATAAATGGTTTCTTTTCTGCCGTTTTGCTACTCTTTTCTTTGTCTTTGCAGTATGTTTTTTGTTAACTTTACTTAGTGTAGCACAGTGCGAAGCTTTCTTTATTACCTACTCTTTTCTTTCATTGACAGAACAGTATATTTTTGTTTTGATTCTGAATGAACTGACATATTTATGTCTCTTTCACTTTTTATAATTTTATTTCAAACTGAGAATCATCAATATTGATTGAATTCCTGGGCCTAAATAATGTTGAAGCACTGTTTGGGATACATCAAAACAAAATGAATTAGGATAATGAAATTTTACAAGATTCTTTTTTTGAATTCGTCAATGATAATTGGTAATAGTAAATCTAAGGATGAATGACTAAACTACATGGACCACGATCTTTATGTAATTTTGGATCGTAGAAGCAAATTGCTATCATCTAAATTTTTTGTATGTTCGGACAGAGCACGTTTAATTTTCATTTTATTTTTTTTTAAACTTCAAAATCGGCAATAACTAAATTCATAGATTTGTATACTCATTATTTGTATATACAATTGAGTGATAAGTTGCTTGTAAATTGAAATAACTAAATTCATTATTATTTGTATACCGATTATTTGCATAATTTAAAGGAAGTTCGAAGTTTAATTCAAATGAAGTGTAAAGTTTAATCTCATTTTATTGGCTATTTATTCTTTTGTTGTTGTTTTCAGGTTCCACTTGAGTCAACTATACCACCATACATTTGAGGTAAGCATTTTGGATCTTTTTTTCATGCCTTACCATTCTATTTGATCATCAAATGTTCTATTTTTTTTCCATTAAACGAATGTGTGACAAACTCTCACTTAAGTAATTCTATGTATTAGCATATAGTGATTTTAAAGAAGCAAAATACTACCATAGAAAGAAGTCATGGTTGCTCATGTTCCCAAATATGTTTCTATGCACATATCTGTTTCTATGTGACCCATCTATCAACATCAACTGTTTTCCATTTGTTCATGTTCCCAAATCACATTAAGGCATATTACAAATGAAATAAAGGTTTTTGTCATAATCATATAAAATGGTCCTTCAATATCACTAATAAGATACCAATTGGATTAGTTTGCTTGCGTGTAAAAAAATCAAATTATAGAGAAGAAGAGTACTATCTTTTATTTTAATTTTGGGATTTTGGTTCTTACTTTTCCATGTTTCGGTTTATTTATCTTGTTGTCTAATTGGTGCAACTGCCAACTGTGTGCATCATGATTGTTGAAATTTATTGCATGAAGGGTGATAACTCCTCCCTTTCTTGGTTGATTAAAAAACAATGTTGTTGGCTGTTAACCAATTACACAAATGTCACATGGACATGTCATATATTACATATAAGGTTTCCTGTTATTTAACCCAGAGGAATATCTGCCTAGTAATTACATTTTGACAAATGCAATGTAGGTTAGTGTCGTATTTTTAATATATTATGGTCATCTTCCTCTTAAAAAACGAAGAAATGAGAGGTCTACATACTGCCATCATCAATACCAATGCAATTTTTAACCAATCTTAACATGGGTGCATGCTAACATAGAACCAAAACATTGTGCCTATGCTATCATCCAACTTTGAAACCTATTCAATTTCGGTTATCTATTTTGTTCAATTTCACCCTTATTAAGCCACCAAAATAAGAAAGTACACATGTATTTATTTCAATATAGATTCAAAAATGAGTTTAATATCATGCATGAGTACCTTTATTTCTTATGATTCCACTTCATTTCGGTCATTCAGTATTATAAAGGTTTAAAATTCAGAATTTTTTAACTAGAAATTGACCACATCCAAGTAAGATAGTATATCTTTTAGGCAAGTTATGTGCCTCCTGCATCATAAACGGTAATTTTCTTGTTGTTTAGTTGGTGCACCTGCCAACTATCTGCAATAAATTCATATAAATACTCTTGAAATCGCACAAAATAAAGCGATCTTTATCTGCATATCTTCAGCTTGTTGGTTTTTTTATATTTTGCTGAATTTTTTGTCCTCGCCGGTCACTGGTAGTAGTACTTTACTTTTACTGTGTTTTATTTGATGCTGATACTTTATAAGCATTGATTGATACAGGCTAGATGAGTATGCAAGTCGTTATTGTTTGAATAACCATTCTTGTTATGTGTGTTGAATGACAACTTCCAAGCACTATATAACATTCTTCCACCGTTTATCTCTAATTATTTTTTTCTTATAGGAATATTGGACTTTTAAAGGAGAAGAGCTTGAACTTTCCTTGATTTATATTATGCTATTTTAACAAACTTTTTTTTGTAAGATTTTATGTCCCTAACATTTGAGTTTGTATATGACCAAATCTTATAGTTAATGAAATTGATATAGCTTTGATTATGTTTAATCTTTATGGTTGTTTATTATATCACAGTATATCCATTATTGTGTTATAAATTGAGCAATTTGTTATTAAATTCATTAGCTATAATTAATTTAAAACTGCTGCAACAAATGAACAAGATGAAGCAAAATTTTGATATACAGCAGTGTTTTCAAACTGCTGCAAAATAAAATAGCAAAATGCTGCAAAACAGAAAAAACGCCGCATTGTATATTACTGCAGCATTTTATAAATGATTCTATATTAATGACAAGTTGAGCATGTTTTTTGACTGCGTTTTTCGAAATGCTGCTAAATGAATTTGCAATATTTAGAAAATGCTTCACAAACAACTTTTCGCATCGTTTTATAAAAGCTTTGGAATCCATTTTAGCAACCTTTCAGAACCGCTGCGGTTATTCGTTTTTAGAAACTTTTCAAAAACGTTGCGGTATAGTAGTGCTCTTTTGCAGCAGGACATAATACAGCGTTCTTCGAAAGGCTACGGATGATAATGAAACAATTCTAAAACACTGTAAAAGTCTCTTTTTGTTGTAGTGTCACTTGATGGAACGTCGTGCCATGATTTGACTATAATCAAAACAGAGCTTTAGTATTGGAGATTTACAGTATTCTCAAGTCGAGAGAACTATGTAAATCAGTCACATCAATATTTTATGTTTGATCTTAGTTATATTAACCAACAGAAACTATCGAGTGAGTCGTTCCATAGTTATTGGATAACTATCGGTACGTAATCCCTAGGTTCCCCTAACAGTCATAAGTAATACATCGCACAACATTTGGAAAGCGTTACATACTCTAGTCTCAGCGGATACATCAATTTCCAGTCTCGATGCATCTTGACTAGGAACATTTAAAACGGTATATTTGTTTTATTGTGATAAATTACTCACGATTACAACACTTTGTAACTACTATCACAAAATGTTCCATTTATGGATTTTCTATTAAATATACTTTCAATTAAATTGATTAATTAATATAACCACATTATATTAAGTATATAATAAAAAGAAAATACCTTTATTTCAAACAAGATTGGTCAACAAGTTAGATATATGTAACAAATTACATAGTTGCCCCTAGGGCATACCCTTAACTCTATCAATCTTCCACTTGCATTTGAGGTCAATTATGGAATCTTATTCCAACTTCTCCAATCGGTTTTCTCAAAATCAATTGGGTCAGTCCCTTTGTGAACGAGCATGCTATTATGTTTTAGTTATCTACTCTATCAATCAACCTTCTTTGACGGTGATAAACTATTTTATCACGTGGAACAATTCGAAGTATGTCTCTCGACCTCTAATGATCTCTAAGTTCTATTACGAACCATATCATGACATTGTTATCAATAACAATGTTATGAGATTCTCAACATTTGAAATCAGCTCAGTTATAAATTTGTACACTTATAATTTTATATACATTATTTTTATTACAACAATATTCAAGGTGATGTACGTAGCCTTTTTTCATTGAATTAGCCATAATCTTTTATTTGGAACATTTTCAACTTCAAAATTCTTAACTTGAATTTATTATTGACATACTATGCTCAATATGACTTATGAAGTTTGAGTTCGAACACTCCTTCATAAGCAGTTTTTGTTTCTATAAACAATTCTCTAGTATTTCATAAATACACGAGAACACTTCAAATAACCATTTAGTGATATCAATTTGGATTTGATATTTGCTTCATGTATCAAATACATAAGCAAATCATGATATCGTAGACAATACAACATGCATGATAATTCCTTTTGCCAATGTAAAGGAATCAATCTTACATGTTCTGTATTAAACATTTTAATAAGGTAGGACATTCCCGACATCTTTTGTACTTACTATAAAAGTCGTCAATAAGTAATCCGATGTTGAGTATTAAAACAACTAAGGTTAATTTTAGCACAAGTACATCCTTAAAATCAATAGCGTGTTGTTTACTTATAGTTTTAGAAATATCAATGTACCTTTACCTTTCTTTCTTATGAACACACGCTTCCTCTGCACTTTGATTGAAGATCAAACTATTTGATATTTCTATCAAAATACTTATTCAATCTTGATGCTTATAAAATGTTACTTTTGTATCGTTTTTTGGATCATATCCAAAGACTCACAATCTTAATATCACCTCACTGACTTTGAGACAGTTTTGGTTAATATGTGTAAACGGCTTACTCTAAATCGCTATTTAGAATTTTCTATTTCAATACATAGGTACTAAAACACTAGGACTTATCAAGCGATAATTTTATGAGTAAAATGAACTGACATAAACATGTTGAATATTGCATCTACTACTCTAATTTCAATAATTGAAATTTGCGATATTATTATTATCAACAGTGCTCATTTAGCTCCAACTGCATTAGTCTTACTCATAAAGACATAGTCATGGTCGATGGACCATATCCCTTAAGTTACGACCTCCAAAATCTATATTTTGATAGCGTACTTGGAATTCTTTTAGATTTGCGCATCATACCATATAGAGTCAACAGTGTCAATGGTTTAATTAAATAATATAGGATTATATATTTTTGACATTAATAAGAAACTCATAGTTTCTCTTAGATATGCGAGAATACTTATTAGACATTCTAAAGTTACGTGTTCATTTATGTTAGTTAATTTCATTTCATCTCATATAATCAGTTCTATCCATGGATCGTATCCAATTCCATTTTACTACCAATAGTTTCTCAAAGAAATTTCTTCATAATGAAGTTGGAATATCTTGAAACAACAATTGTTTTTCAACGCAATAGAATAAGTACTCATAAATTTTTTATGATTTTTGTTATTTATAAAACTGATTTGGTTTTAGTTTACAAAAATTATGTTCAAAACATAAATATGTCATCCAATGACAGTCTTTTTAAAATCCTTTTGGAGAGATTCAAACAAGATCCCTCATGAACAATTATCACGTACAATCTTTCGACTCACACAATCTGCTAATTCCTTGGCCTAGGATATATTGGAGTTTCTTATAAACCCTTATCTTGTAAAATTTTATAAACTGTTATTTAGATGAAATAATATTAACCTTGTGTAATACACTTAAATACATTACTTCATAGAAAGAAACTAACTCAACTTCACTCATAATTAACCGTACATTGTCCAACAAAGTTCGATTACTCCATATCGATGCATCGTTATGTATCACATGGGGGAGTAATTTTGAGATTGAATCTTTATTCGTTTTAGGTACATTCGGAACATTTTCCAATATACTCACTCATTCAATTAAATCAAATCATTTCTATCACATGATATTTTATTTATTTCTATTTTATATTCTATAAGTTTACCGTAGACATACTACATGCGTATCAAATACACATGTCATGTCGACGATAACTCATCGGTGAATATGATAAAGTACATGGAACTGTTTTGATATTTATAGAATTACGATTGCATACATCTATATGTATCAATCCAAAGAGTTCATCAACTTTTATGATACTCCCACTAAATGGGTACATAGCACTTTATTGTTTGAGATATAATTAAAAAGTATCATATGATTCAAAATCATACAATAAAATTATTTCTCAAAACTATGGCTTGGTCTATAATTTCAAAACAACTGTAAATAATATTAGATACTTTTTTATTTTCCAATGCATCACTTTTGTTATAATTTTTTTACCATATTATAGGTTTATTTCATAAAGAATATTCATAATATTCATATTTAAATATACCATGTCTATTTTTTTCAGTCGATACTGGAAAATACTCATTATTTCATAAATAATGTCTGGTAAGTTTTATGGAAATAATTTTCATACTATGATGCAATTAATAAGTGTTATATGGCATGCTCCCACTATTTCCACCATTAATATAATAGCGTACTAGATTTGGAGGTCCATCATTCACTTAATACTATTTGTTTATTTCATATACTAAAACTATTTACAGTGGAGAGTTCGTTGATCAAATATCTCGAGCTCAAAGAAATAAATCTCATAGAAAACAATTTTCTATATGAAAATACATTTCGAAATAGAAATCATATTTCTTATTCTAATATTGAGTATCAATTATTATTGCAATTCTCGTTTCTAATGTTTCTCTATGAAGCAGAAGTGACTATTATTCTCTTCATCTCAATTGTACCTTAAATGCAATCTATTCTTATACATTAGTTTTCCTTTCAAATGGTCAAACTATTAAAAAGAAAAAACCATACTACAATATCATGACAAACTCTTTACAAAAGTGCATTCGATTATCCTTAACATTTAAAGACATCAATTATGTTGCACTTTACGTAAACGGATCAAAATGACATTTCAGCTATCGAGTTCTTATATCTATCTTGTAGTTTTTGGTCTTATGTTACATTAACACAGTACGATCCCTTTTGTAATCAATTAGATTGAATACTCGATCTTGCATTAAGGTTTATTTGGTTTTTTGAATGAACTAATTTCATCGAAATATTGTACATTACAAACTTTGATCATTCACCATATAACATTTATATGTAATTGTACATGGATCAAATATCCATAGTCTTGTATTGCTTTTAGAGTTCGAAACTCGTAGAATGCAATACATGGTCTTGACCAAATAAACGCATAAGTGACCAAATTAGTAGTTGTAAAATCAGACATTTGCATGGGTATTGAAACATTAACATGCAATAGGAATTTAATAGTGAGCATTATATTTCCATTTGTCAACTTTCAGTTCAATTCGTTTGTATATGTTAATTGATAAACATTTTATCAATCATATTAAATGCATAAATTTATCACTGTAGATAATTAACATTATTTAGCATATGTATAATATTAGAAAGGTTAAATGTTACCATTTCATTTCTCTAATAAAGCTCCCACTAGTCGATGTTTCTCTAAACCTTAAGATGAAACATAGAAGTCTTTTGACTTCACTGGTGGGTGTTAGAACTCGTTTGTCTTGGTATTCTGACCTTGAGTTTGCTCAACAAACCATAGCCCTACAAATGATGAATAACTCCTTATCAGTCGTATCACATATAACTCCTGACCCTTTTTCCTTGTCCTGATCTCATTTCGGTCTTGAGTTTTCTCAACAAATCAAAAGAGATTATTCACTCGTACCTACCGTATTGTGATTGCCTAAGTATAGTATATGTACATTGAGTTTGCTCAATAAATACATATACTTATATTACCTCGTCTGTTCAATATATTAATAATACTACACATAACATTCCCAGCTTAGGTTTGCTCAATAACTAAGGAGTATTCAAGTGATTTATTGACATATGTATGGTAGAGGACAACATTATATTGAAGATTCATAATCTTCAATATATTGTATTTAGTGATATCGACTTATGGAATAATGTATTTCTTATGAAATACCCTCGTGATTCAAGTGTTAGACATATTAGAAATCATAGTATACGTACATTTACGTACATATTTATTCCTTAAATCTATTTGGTTTTATTTAATGTTCCATCTTTAGTTTATATATTCATATCACATAAGTTTTATTGTTATATAACTTTTATATTTCATACTACTTATATGATAGTCTTATGTATGATATTTTATTAATTAAATTTTATTTATTTAATTTTAATTAATTAACTCTTTAATTAATTTTAAATTAGTATTTCAATACAATATTTATATTGAACATATCTATTATCACATTTATATTGTATACTACAGCCTTTATAGTATAACACATATATCTTATATATGTGTATTTTTTATTTAATTAATTAACCTTTAATTAATATATTTAATTAAATAATTTTGATTAAATTATATAAATTTCAAAATTTATCTTACATACATATATACTTATGTTATCTTAACATTTTAAAATGACATAACATATATCAACAGATATAATATATGCATATAAGTATTAATTAGTTAACTCATTTAATTAATTTCTTTTATTAATCTTATTAATAAATTTTAAATTTTGAAATTAATATTTAAATAGTTTCAAACATTTTGAAATTTTCATTATGTTTTCAAACATTTCGAAAATTTATGGTATATTATGACTTTTTATAATAAACATGTTTTTTTTAAATTTAACCTTTAAATTTAAAATCTTGTCTCAATTTTCAAAACTATTTTGAAAATTAGCCCAAGGCCCAATTAAATTGGGCCTTTGCTATTAGGGGTAACCTTTGGGGTTACTCCATCTTTCAGGCCAGGCTGGTAACCAGTAGGACAAGGTACTTGATTACCCAATTCCAATCCTAGACATTACCTTCATAGACACCGTACTTAGTGGTGAAGCTTAATTATTTTGCCCTAACATGACTAATTTAGACTGCATAGGCTATTATACTTTGATATCATTGTTATAACTGAGCCTGCCCGCAGCGGAAGAAATGAGTTAATTTCAAAAAAATTACCATTTTGGATCTTTAATGAGCTTATGAAGCCTTAATGTATATTAGACCAATCTATTATTAAAAGGAAGTTTAAAATTAATTTAGTTTAAATGTATAGTGCATCAAATACGCTCAACAATTGTTTATAAGAGTTAATTTAGAGGAGGAAACCATTCATTTCTTTCCCTAAAAACAGGTAATTAATTGAGAGTATAATAAACATTACATGAAGGGAGAAACCTTCCATTTTCTCTCTCTCTAATTAAATTGATTGAGTCATTAAATGATATTAAATGGAAACTTATTCATGGCATAAAATGTAACTATTATCCAAATGTACTTTACTATAAATTATGTAAGTGCAACAAATCTGATAATGTATAGAGATGATATTTCCTACATATGTGTCTTTATTGTCCATAGTATTATTCAAAATACATATACATACATATATTTACAATTATATACACTATGCATATGCATATAAACAAGATTAGTGGACGGTCCACTCTAAAACTAGCTTGCCTTGCCATATATGTGTGTGTGTGTGTGTGCGTGCGTATGTGTAAACGAGATAAAATTAAGTGCACTTTTATAACTCCAAAAGGTCGGCAACTTTGAACCTAGTTTCAAAACTGAAAGTTTTTAGGATTAAAAATTATGATTTTACATAAAGGTCCATCGTATAAATTCAATTCAAATTATATATATATATATATATATATGTATGTATGTGTGTATACACATGCATATAAATTTTTGTGTATATCATTATAAATAATGTTTTAAACGTAATACATCTTTATGTTAAAATTTATAATTTAGTATATGTTCCAATACAAAGTAACAAATAAAAACTAACTTTAATTTTAAAGGGAAATTCAAGGGTTTATGATATTTTGCAATGAAGTCCGGTTATGTTTATAAAGAATTTTTTTATAACTTTAAAAAGAAGTATGCATAAACCAAAAGATTGAATTTGAAATATTGAACACAAAACATACATGCAAACATAAATAAATTACACATATTTTCTATTTGAATCAATAATAGAAATATTTCATTAATTAAGACTTAATTTTAATCAAAAGGTGTTTTTTAAATAACAATCTTGAAACAACAACAAAATAGATAGGACAGGCAGACACATATGTATATGTTGCAAGGGTTTCAGATCTAAACAATTAAGCAATATGAAAAATAATTAAATATGAGATCATGTAGTGTAGGTCTAATAATGAAAACAAGAATTGGCAATCAATCAAAATATATCTTAAAACAGATTCAAATTAAAATAACATGGTGAACATATATAATTAATTAGGATGGAACAAAAGGGATCTAATCTATTTGACCAAATAAACAAATACACAGATGAGATAAAATAGGAGATGGATCTAAATTACATAAACAAGTAGAATGATGAATATATAAAATTAGAATTATCACCTTGAGATGTTGCCAAGAGAATGCACCTTGAATGATGAATCAAAGGCTCTTGGATTCCATGAACCAATCTTCGAATTTTGCAAGAATTAAGAGATTAGAACCACCTTTTGTTATTAATTTTATTTGGAAATTTAGAGGTTAGGAAGCCATGAAAATTCAAAATTCTCTAATAGAAGAGCAAGAGGGATGATTATGACAGGAAAATAAATCAATCATATAAGAAAATAAAGGGAAATGTGTTTTAAAGGAACAATAGAAACCTTTCCTATTCCTTCCTTAAAACCTTCCTCTATTAATTCCTTTTTAAATGTTAATCAGATCCTCTCTCTATTCTACATGAATGGCTAGCCATAGATGGTGCCACATGGACCCTCAAAAATTTCCAAAATCTCATTAGCATCAATCTCATTTAAATCCGATTCAAATGTGCGTGTGTTTATAACTTTTATATACGCACACCATTAAATGAAATAAAATTTTAATAATGAATATTTCACAAATACTAACTAATTTAATTTATTTAAAACCCCCTTTTTAGTATTTATCATGTTTAAATCAAATATAAACACTGTAAAGATATCATATATCAATATGCGCATTTATAACTCATATATATATGCACTTTACTAAATGCTAAGGGTATTCAAACAAATTAAATAAAAATAGTAATTAATATTTCATAAATACTAATTAATTTACAACAATTATAAATTAATTAAATCATGTGGTTTATTTAGAGCATTCATCATTTCGGTTATGCAAAGGTGTAAATTCAATCAGCGATTAATATCGAACCATTCGAATATTAACGTTTACACGTCAATTAGTAGGTGGCGTGGCATTTTGACTGAATTTATCGCTTTCCCAACTTTTAGTAAAATATAATTTTATTTATTATAAGTAGTACCTGATAGTGACAATTATTTACACCAATTCTCTTTGTCAAAACTATATCTTTGGATTTATGAAATTTGAAAATGGTCAAAATTCCAATATCATCAACATTCAACTTTATAGTCCAAACACAAAGTCCTTGGTTCAATAATAACAATTATTATTAACCGAAATGCTCTGGTAAGATACTTTGACTTTGAGTTGACATCAGTTGACCATGATACTAACCCCATATAACTAAGAAGACGAATCCTCTCTTGAATAGTGCTTCACTTCCAATACTTCCACTCGACCCAACTATAGTCACTCGAAGGAACGCCATGCCATAATTTGACTATAATCAAAGTGGATCTTTCATATTGGAGATTCACAGTATTCTCAAGTAAAGAGAACTGTGTAAATTAGTCACATTGATATTTTCTGTTTGATCTTAGTTATATTACAATAGAAAACTATCGAGTGAGTTGTTTCATAATTATCCAATAACTATCGGTACCTAACCCCTAGGTGCTCCCAACTATCATGAGTAATACACTGCCTAACATTTGGAGAGCGTTACATACTCTAGTCTCAACGGATACATCAATATCCAGTCTCTATGCTTCTTGACTATGAACATTTAAAATGGCATGTTTGTTTTATTGTGATAATTTACTCATGATTACAACACTTTGTAACTTTTATCACAAAATATGCCATTTATGGATTTTCTATTAAATATACTTTCAATTAAATCGTTTAACTAATATAATCACATTACGTCAAGTATATAATAGAAAGAAAATACCATTATTTCGAACAAGATTGGTCAACAAGTTAGATATATGTAACAAATTACATAATTTCCCCTAAGGCATACCCTTAACTCTATCATGAAATTTGGTTATGGTTAAATTTCCAATGTTATCCGTATTCAACTTGATTAGTCCATATACAAAGTCACTGGTTCAATAATAACCTTTACTATTAGCCATACTACTATAGTCATAAATTTTGACTTTGAGTTGACCACAGTTGACTGTGATACTAACCTCATACAACTAAGGAGATGAGTTCTCCATTGGATAGTATATCATTTTCAATGCTTCAACTTAGACCCAACTATAGACATTTGACTATCATCATACCATGATTTAACTATAACCAAAGTGGAGTATCCACATTGAAGTTCAACGGTATTCTCAACTTGGGAGAACTGTGCAACATCGTCGGTCTGATATTTCTTATGTTGTTAAACAATTACAAACTCTCGAGTGAGTCATCACATAGGTATATAATAACCATCGACACATAACCCCTTAATGCCCTCAGCGGCTATGAGTAATGTAATGCCAAACATTTGGACAACATCACGTACTCGGGTTTCGACGGATGTATCGATATTCTTTTTCGATACATCTTAAGTAGAAACATTTAAAATAATATGTTATTTTATATTGTGATAATTTTCATATGATTACAACTCCTAGTGATTATTATCACATAAAATATCAAATTCATCAATATATCATAATATAATAACCATATATGAAATAAAATAAACACATTTATTACGTACAAGACTGGTTATAGAGTTAGATACATTGAACAAATTACATAATTACCCCTACGGCATATCTCTAACTCTCTCAATCTTCCACTTGTACTTAGGTCAATTATGGGATCTTATTCCTTCGTCTCGATTAGTTTTCTCAAAATAATTAAGTTAGTCCCTTAATGAACTGATATGTTATATTGTCTTAATTATCTTCTTTATCAATCAACTCTCTCTAATGCTGATGAATTGCATATATCACGTAGAACTTTTGGAGCGTGTTTCTCGACTTCTAGTTAGCTCTAGGGTCTTTTATAGTATGTATTGCAATTTTTGTTATTGCATAACATGATAGGGTTGAAGGTATGCCTAAGGGGAAAATGTGTAATTTGTTATATATATCTAACTCGAGAACCAATCTTTTTCGAAATGAAAGGTATTTTCTTTCAGTTATATACTTGAAATAATGTGTTATATTAATCAATTAATTTAATTAAAATATATTTAATAGGAAATCCGTAAATGATATGTTTAATGATAGTAGTTACAAAGTGTTATAACCGTGGGTAATTTATCAAAATAAAAATAAATGTACAATTTTAAATATTCATGGTCAAGACATATCAAAACCGGATATCGATACATCAGTTGAGACTAAATTACGTAACGCTCTTCAAATGTTGGACAATGTATTATTCATGGCTGTTGGGGGCACTAAGGGGTCACGTACTGATAGTTATTGGATAACTATGGAATGACTCACACGATAGTTTTCTATAGTTAATATAATTAGGGTCAAATAGAAAATAATGTGATAACGTTACACGGTTCTCTTGACTTGAGAATACTTTTGATCTACAGTATTGAATATCTACTTTGATTATAATTAACTCATGGCACGACGTCCATCTTACAATTATAGTCGGGTGGAGTGGTAGCATTAGGAATGAAATACCATTCAAGAGAGGATTCATCTCCTCATTTATATGAGGTTGGTACCACAGTCAACCGAAGTCAACCTAAAGTCAAAGTCTTTGCCTAAAGCATTATTATTAATAATATTTGTTATTATTAAACCAAGGACTTTGTGTTTGGACTATGGAGTTGAATGTGTATGATAATGGAATTTTGACCATTACCAAATTCTATAAGTCCAAAACAATATAGTTTTGTTGAAGAGAATTGGTGTAAATAAGTGTTACAATCGAGTAACGCTTAACAAAGTAAAATTAGATTTTACCAAAACTAAATAAGCGATAAATTTAGCCAAAATGTCACACCACCGTCAAAGTGATGTGTGAATGATAGTATTCGAATTATTCAATATTAAACACTGACAAAATTTACACCTAGCTGGTCATATAACCGAAATGTTGAATACTCCTTTGACCAAACGATTTAATTAGCTTGTAACTGTTATAAGTCAATTAACCTAATTAATATTTATAAGAAAATAGTTATAAATTTTGACTTGACAAACAAATGTTATTAAATATGTTTATAGTAGTTACAAATATATTAATCGACATATGACACTAATACGCGTTTAAATTCGATTTAAATGCAATGTGTCAATACCCTAGGTATTAATTTTGATGACAATAACCACATAAATATTACTACCAGCATATCTCTAAGTTATGCAGTCATATCAGATATATTATGGAGACATTTACAGAGATAAACAAGAAAACAGTGGAAGTAAATGAATTATAGAAGAAGGTTAATCAGAGCAATTGAAGAACAAAACCTAATTAGAGAAGAATGTTGAAGGATAAAGGTGTTTGAAGTGATGAGGTGTTGGTTGAACCTTAGAATATCTTGTTAAAGATCTCATAGCAACTATACTTGAAGATCATCGGCCATTGATCTCAATCGATTCACAAAAATTTACAAATATAAGGTAATTTGGAATGATGAAAATTTGCAACACTTATTAGTGTTGATGTTCATTTTGCAACACACCTGTGTTGACATAGGGGTACCTAGGATGTCGACATGCTAGTCATTTTTCAGAATTTCAAATTTTAAATGAAGAGACATTTCCTTCCACCTCTTCACCAAAAGACATGTCTCTTCAACCACTATATAAAGGCCTCTGAAAATGAATTTTAACATCAAGAATTCTCATTTTCTTTTACTCCTTCTCCAAACATTTGCAAAAGAAATCCATTGCATACTCTTCCAATCTCCTAGCAAATTAATACTATTTCACTCCAATTCTTCACTGATTTGAAAATGACACAATATAAAAGAGTTGTACTTGAATTCACATCATTTTCTCTCTGATTTCATCTTATTGCTCAAAAAATTCAAAGATATATTGTCATCGGAGGTCTATAGGATCATTGTACCAAATCTGCAAGAATCTGTATTGAAGATATGACTACTTGCCATAGTTTGTTGTTCATGGTAAGGAGAAGGTGTTCTTGTAGCCTATAAACTCAAGAGGGTGCGTCTTGTAGCCCGTGAAACCAAATTGTAAAGGTGTACTTGCCACCCGTATAAAGCAAGCGATTATAGTGGAATTCTGCATGATAGAGTGCAGGACTGGATGTGGGATTGGCTAATCCGAACTAGTATAAAAATTCGGGTGTTATTTACATTGCTGCATTTTACTTTGTTACTTCTGATTACTTCTTTTTGTTTGCAATTTGAGTAAATACAGTTTTATATTCATAAGTTAAGTAGTTAATACACATTTCACCACTTCTAGTATCTGAATAGCCTTAAGATCCAATATTATGTTGTAGATACTCCAGTTTCCCACATTTGGTATCAAAGCATTAGTTTTCAAAAATTCATAACTTGGTTTTTGAAAAGTATAAATGGCTAATGACACTAATTACACATTTTTAACACTTTTTTAGAAGGTCAATCTACCACTAGACCCCCTCTATTTGATGGCAGCAGTGACGCATATTGGGCTTGTATGATGAAATTTTATTTGCAGTCTAATGGTTTGGATATTTGAAACATTACCCAAATAGAGTACATAGAGCCTCAAACTGAATATTCAAAATGGACACTAGACCAAAAGACACAAGCACTTAATAACTCTAAGGCTATAAACATTTTATTTTGCTCCTTAGATAGAAATAAATTTAATCGAGTGTCTATTTGTAATTCTACATATGAAATTTTGAGAGCACTTCAAGTCACACACGAAGGCACCAGTAAAGGAAAACAAACAAAGATATCTATGCTAACTAACCAATTTCAACTCTTTCAAATGAAACCAAATGAATCTATTTCTGATATGTATTCTAGATTTCAAGATATAGTACATGCCTTAATATCATTAGGAAAGAAAATTACTAAAGAAGACCAAGTCAGAAAGATCTTGAATTCACTTCCTAGTGAACGGGATCAGAAGACTCCGGAAATCGAAGAAGCCAATGATATTAGTACTATAAAAATAGAAGATTTAATTGGTAACCTAATGTCCTATGAAGTAAAGTTGTAGATTAGAAAAGAGAATCAGGAAAATGAGAAGAAATCACTAGCACTCAATGCTACAGTCGATAACGATGAACCAAATGATGATGCTGTTGATGATGATATCGAGTTTATGACCAAGAAGTTCAAGAAATTTTTGAAGTATTGGATAACAAACAAACTTCAAAAAAATAACAACAATAATTCTAGAAATGAAAATGTTGTTAAATGTTTCGAATGTGATAAATCCGATCATTTGAAAAGAGACTATCCCATCCTGAAGAAATCAGAGTACTTTTCAAAAACTTTCAATAAGGAGAGGAAACATTCATTCAATGCAAAATGGAATGGTTCAGATACATCATCAAGTGATTTTGATGACAACAACAACATAAATATTACTACTAATGTATCTTCGAGTTATGCAGTCATATCAGATATATTATGGAGACATTTACCGAGATAAACATGAATACAATGGAAGCAAATAAATTATAGAAGAAGGTTAATAAAAGCTATTGAAGAACAAAACCCAATTAGAGAAGAATGCTGAAGGATAAAGGTGTTTGAAGTGATGAGGAGTTGGTTGAACCTTAGAATATCTTGTTAAAGATCTCATGATAATTATACTTGAAGATCATCAACCATTGACCTCAACCGGTTCATAAAAATCCACAAATATATGGTAATTTGAAATGCTAAAAATTTGCAACACTTATTAGTGTTGCTGTTCATTTTGCAACACACCCATGTTGACATGGGGGTACCTAGGATGTCGTCATGCTAGTCGTTTTTCAAGATTTCAAATTTTAAATGAAGAGACATTTCCCTCCACCTCTTCACCAAAAGACTCGTCTATTCAACCATTGTATAAAGGCCTCTGAAAACGAATTTTAACATCAAGAATTCTCATTTTCTTTTACTCCTTCTCCAAACATTTGAAAAGGAAATCGATGCATACTCTTCTAATCTCCTTGCAACTCAATACTATTTCACTCTAATTCTTCACTGATTTTCAAACCACACAATATCAGAGAGTTGTACTTGAATTCAAATCATTTTCTCTCTAATTTCATCCTATTCCTCAGAGAATTCAAAGATATATTGCCGTTGGAAGTCTATAGGATCATTGTACCAAATCTGCAAGAATTTGTATTGAAGACAGAACTACTTGCCATAGTTTTTGTTGTTGATAAGGAGAAGGTATTCTTATAGCCTATAAAGTCAAGAGGGTGTGTCTTGTAGCCCGTAAAACTAAGACTGTAAAGGTGTTCTTTCCAGCCGTGGAAAGCAAGCGATTATAATGGAATTCTACACGATAGAGTGTAGGAATGGATGTAGAATTGGTTAATCTGAACCAGTATAAAAATCCTGGTGTTATTTACATTACCGCATTTTACTTTATTACTTACTTATTCTCTAATTACTTCTTTCTTTTTTCAATTTGAGTAAATACAGTTTTATATTCATAAGTAAGTAGTTAATACACATTTCACCACTTCTAGTGTCTGAATAGCCTTAAGATTCAACATTGTTGTTGTAGACACTCCAGTTTCCAACACAATATTATTTTTTCAGGCTTTAAATGAGTTTGAAGCCCATATAGGGGATGTACGTGTTGGCCATAATAGACCAACAAAGGGGATGCCATAAGATGGCTAAAGGGTTTAGGGTTTGAATGGATAAGAGGAAAGAAAGGGCAAAAGAAAAATGTGGATCTTGATCGTAACATATTTCTTCATTCTCTCCTTTGTAAAAGCATCTCAACCCACTCTCATTTCTCATTTTTAGAAAGTCTCCATCTACATCAATTTCTGACCGAAAATACACTATCTACTCCTTTTTTTCCAAAGTTCAAATCAAATAAAACAGATATTATTTGCTGGTGGTCATCGATTCAAGGACTACCACTCTACTAGATCTGAAACAAGTTCAAGAACTAGATCTCATTGTTTCAAGGTGTACTTATATGCATTTGTGATAAGGTAAATTTTCCGATCTATTAATGTGTAGATGATATTTATAGCATGTATATGTCAGTTAGGTGACGATTCTATTATATCAATGTATTATCACAATCAAATTAGTTGTATGCTCATATATTTGAATGTATATGAAAAAATTGTCATTATCATGCATATTACTGCTTGCTGTGAAAAAAATTATTTAAAATTTAAAATTAATATAATATTCATTATTTTATTTATATAAGCTTTATAATTCAAATATTGCATAAAATATGGTTTTAAAATTTTATATAAGTAATATCATACATAAAACATCTTTGGTAGAATTAAAATAATTTACATATATATATTCTTATTATTTAAACCATTTAATTCAATAAATAAATAATATAAATACATGTTTATGTTATAAAATATGCTATAAATAATACCAGTACATATGGCACATCCGCTGGACGTGCGCAAAGAAAAAATGTATGTTAATTTTTGTTTAGTGCAAAATAGCAATACAATCATGTACATTTTATAAAAAGTGGAGGAAGTAGTGACATTTATAAAGAAGGTAGGAAACTAAAGAGCTTGGGTGTGCTGTTGTTCACTGTACTTGCTGATACGTTCATTTTTTTCTTCTTTATAGACACTCTGACGTAAAACATTATTTTGATTGCATTGCAGTAGCTTGTATACATAATTATGACAATGCCATTTCACCTAACATAATTATGATGTGATTTTAGGCAATATGTATCGCTTTTGATCTATTTATCCCTTTATTTTGTAGTAACGGCAAGCATATGATTAACATGTCCTTCATCCTATTATAATTGTAACCTTCATGCTTTTACATTACCACTTAACTATAGTTTGACCGATAAACAATCGAACTGTTCAGTACCTCACATTGACATATTATAGTATAAAACTTTATACAAAAGTTCCACAATGTGGAAAGCAATGCCATGCCAAAAAAATAAAATTATATCATCTCTCAGCTATGAATTAATATTTGTATCAACATCATGAGTTATTACCTATGAATTAATATTTGTATCAACAGCATGGGTTATTACTTTTAGTATCATCTTATTCTCCAACTCAGCTTCTATAACGAAGGATATTACAATAGATGATAATATATTACCCAAAACAAAATTACTCAATAATGGGAAAATGCTTTCAAAAATATCTCTATAGCAAATCAACATCACAAATCTGACTATACAAAACTTGGTGCAACCGTAACAGGTTAGAAACTCCACCATATGACACTGTTTTCAACCCTTTCAAAGCAAACTTCCACCTCGCCGCAGGCTTCTCGTTACTAGGAAAACTGGTTGTTAACTTATCACTGACATAGTGCAATGCTTTTGTCCACATATGATTTGAAGTATTTTTAATTTGAAGGCAATAATTTAACTCATTGGTGTGTATGGAAAAATAAAGAACTGCCAAAAATAACCAAAAGTTTGCATACATACATCAAAATCACTAATGTTTTGAACTTTATCATCGTTTTAGATGTTATGAACAAAACTATTGCTTCTTCTCTTGCACTATCATATTCATTTTCCCACCAAAGTTGGGAATGATATCCTTCCAATGATATGAGTGCGAGGAATTACTGATTTTATTCGCAACAACTGCAGCAGTCAATAAACAACAACAACAATTATAATAATGCTTATTAAGTAGAGTTTCCAATTTTTAATTTATGACAAGTGTAAATTTCCAAGAAAGTTGGTTAATACAATTTACTAATTATTCATTAAGCAGTTAATAATAATGAATATAAGGTATATATTGCTCAACAAATGTCGTTTTATAAGAAAACTATTTTGTTAAAGTGAATACTCTCTCATTACATGCACATGGGTACACAACACTCTTGCCCACCCATGCAGTCTCGCTCGCACGTATGCACACACACTCCCTCCCTCCCTTATTGTGACGCCCCACCTCTATGCTCACAATAATAAATGTTATTATAAGGTAATGACGTTTGCTATTGCGAAGAATAAGGCTTGTTAGAAGCGACCATCCGTAAGTTATGCCTTAGGCGAGTATTGATTACATCGATAGGAGTTGTGTAATTTTTTTTCGTTTATTAAATTACTCCCAACGATATACATTCAATCCAAATCTAAAACAAAACCACGGTGGCTTACGAAAAATTCAAAATACCTCATAATAGCAACAACATAGATAAGTATAAACCTAGAACAGAAATATCATATATAGCACAAGGTAAGTCTGGATACATGCTACAACACTCAATGGTTCACATAAACCAAATGTACATATACAAAGTCATCAATACATACGTGAGATGAGAGTGAATACACCAAAATTAACACCCCGAAGCCTAAACAAAAGATGAGGTGAAATCCCAAAAGCTGAAGCAGCAATTTAATCAGAGATAGCGATTATCCTGAAATAGCTCGGTCTCTGATTCAGTTGCTGCTTCAGCTTTTGGGATTTCACCTCATCTTTTGTTTAGGCTTCGGGGTGTTACTTTTGGTGTATTGACTTTCATCTCACGTATGTATTGATGGCTTTGTAAATGTACATTTGGTTCATGTGAACCATTGAGTGTTGTAGCATGTATCCAAACTTACCTTCCGCTATATATGATATTTTTGTTCTATGTTTATACGTATCTGTGTTGTTGCTATTATGAGCTGTTCTGAATTTTTTGTAAGCCACCGTGGTTTCATTTTAGATTTGGATTGAATGTATATCGTTGGGAGTAATTTAATAAACGAATTTTTTTTACACAACTCCTATCGATGTAATCAATACTCGTCTAAGGCATTACTTACGGATGGTCGCTTCTAACAAGCCTTATTCATCGTAATGGTAGACGTTATTATCTTATAATAACCTTTGTTATTGTGAGCATAGAGGTGGGGCATCACGGCTTGGTGCCATAGCTGAGATTCGGAACAAATTATAATAAACACGGAACGGAAGCAGAATGGAACATGTGTCACAACTATTCGAGGGTTTTATTCTTGCCTTTCTAATCTATTCCTTCGTTGTTCTTAAACTTTTATCCACTCCAACATGTTGGAATATGTCTAGGAATGAATCTCATATTTCCGTAGTATTCCATTTGTTAAATGCCTTTTCAATCTTGTATTGTTTTAACTAATCCTTATCTTCTCTTGTTCTCTCAGCCTATGGCTGGAAGAGGTAGAGGGAAGCGTTCTACTGTAGGTCCGTCTGCTAGTTCTCATCCGGATGGAGTCTATATGTCAGCCGATCAGTTTATGGAGCTATTTCAGGGTACTCAGCCTTCTATTGCTACTCTCGCAGCTCCTACTCACAAGTCTGCCTTCGCTCGCATGTGTAGTGACTATTCCTACCTTGGAGGCAAGCCTTTCAAGGGATTGGAAAGCGTATTGGAGGTTCAGACTTGGTTGCGCGCTAATGAGAGCATATTTTCTCAGATGGATCTTTCAGATCATCATCGCGTTCTCATGGCATCTAAGAACGTGCGCTTGATTGGTATGAGTTTTTGATTGCAGAAGTTGATGAGTCCTATCTCTCGTGGAATTAGTTTAAGGGACGATTCGAACTTAACTTCGTTCCTGAATCAGAAAAGAAAAATCTTGCTCGTAGTTTCCTTGAGTTAAAACAAGGAAAGTCCTCTGTTTCTGATTATGTTGCATCTTTCAAGGCCTTGTCCAAATACGGAGTTGAGTTCATTAACACTCCGCGTAAGAAGAATCTCAGATTTGTAGAGGTTTGAAGAAGTATTTGAAGAAAGTCCTTTTACTTCATCTTAAGCTTCCTTTTGAGGAACTTGTTGATTCAGCACTTTTCCTTGAAGCTGTCGAAAAGGAACATGACAGTGGTGATGAGGTTGAGGTTTCTAAGAACCCCAACAAGAAGAGATTTCCATTTCATAAGCCTAATCCTTCTTCCAACAAGAAGAAGAAGAAGCAAGTTACCTCTAGTTCTTAGCCTAGTAGTGCACCTTCTAATCAGAGGGCGTGTTATAACTGTGGTTCTTTGAATCATCTTCTCCATAGTTGTCCTAAGCCTCGCATTTGCCGCTATTGCAAGAAAGAAGGTCATTGGGTTTCTGATTGTCCTACTGCTCCTAAGGGTTTCAAATCTGGGAAGCTTAATGTTGCTAAAGCTTCTGGTGATTCTTTTCAGCCTAAAGGTATTCCTCCTTCTGTTTTGGAAGGTTTTATTTTATTCCATGGCCGTTCTATTAGAGTTCTTTTCGATATGCGTGCATCACATTCATTCGTGTCAAAGGAGCTTGTTGATATTATTCCTTTGGATGTTGTTAGTCTTTGCGACCCTTTGAGGATTGTGAATCCTATTGGAGGATCCGCCACTCTTGGTTTGTTATGTGTTAATGTTGAGATTATTCTATGTGGTTTTTCCTTTCATGTGAATCTGCATGTTATGGATCATCTTGGTTTTGATATGATTTTGGGTATGGATTGGCTCGTCCATTATGAAGTTCAAATCCTATGTCCCGAAAGAACTTTATATCTCTCGCATCCCAATGCTATCGAGCAGTTATCTATTGTATTTCGAGACAACTCTCATTTCTTCCTTCGAATCGGAGGATGTCATAGCTTATATTCCGGTTGTTTGTGATTTTTCTGATGTCTTCGAGCCTATTTCGAGTTTGCCACCGAAGAGGGCAATTGAGTTCCGTATTGATCATACCTCTGGTGCTCATCCTATTAATCGTCCTCCTACGAGGATGTCTGCTAAGGAAAATGAGGAGCTCAAGCAACAATTATCAGAATTGGAAGCCAATCAATTTATTCGTTCTAGCTCATCTCCTTGGGGCACCGCCATTGTCTTTATTAGGAAGCCAGATGGTACTCTTAGGCTTTGCATTGATTATCGCAAGCTTAACGAGCTCACTATCAAAAATAGGTATCCATTACCTTGGATCGACGACATGTTCGATCAATTAAGTGGCATTAAGCTTTTCTCCCAACTCGATCTTGCTACCGGTTTTCATCAGTTACGAGTTGCGGAAGATAGCATCCCTCTTACCGCATTCCGCACTCGTTATGGTTCTTACGAATGGCTTGTTATGCCATTCGGTTTGACGAATGCTCCAGCGTATTTTATTGATCTTATGAATCGGATATTCCGGGAATATCTCGATAAGTTCGTCTTGGTTTTCATAGATGATATTCTTATTTATTCCAAATCTAAAGCCGATCGTATTCAGCATTTGGAGATTGTTTTGAGCACTCTTCGTCCGTATCAGCTTTATGTCAAATTCTCCAAGTGTCACTTCTGGGAGAATAAGGTGAAGTTTCTCAGTCATATTGTTTCTTTCGATGGTATTTCCGTCGATCCTTCCAAGATCGAATCTATTCAGAATTGGAAGAGGTATGAGACCGTTACTGAGATCTGTAGTTTCCTTGGATTAGCGGGATATTATCGCTGGTTCATTGAGGAATTTTCTCGTATTCCTTTACTGCTTACCACTCTCACGAGAAAAGCTGTTCCTTTTATTTGGTCTAATAAGTGTGAGATTTCCTTCATGAAGTTAAAAGATCTCCTTACTCATGCTCCTCTCTTAGTGGTTTCCAAAGGGAATCATGATCTTGTTGTTTATACCGATGCCAGTGGTTATGGACTCGGTGTTGTTCTCATGCAAAAGGATAGAGTAGTTGCCTATGCTTCTAGACAAATAAAGCCTAACGAGATTCGTTATGCTACCCATGATTTGGAGTTAGCCGCTATAGTCTTTGCTCTAAAGATTTAGTGACATTATTTATTGGGCGAGCGTTTTGTTCTCTTCACTGATCACAAATCTCTGAAATATCTCTTCACTCAGAAAGAACTTAATATGAGGCAACAACGTTGGCTCTAATTTCTTGCTTCATATGATTTCGATATTCAGTATACCCATGGTAAGGGTAATCGAGTTGCTGATGCGCTTAGTCGCAAGCAGCAAGTTGTTGTTTCCATGATGCTAGCAGAGTGGAATATGTTGGAAGCTTTATCTCATTGTGATATTAGAGACCGTCCTTCAGTTTCTAATTCTCCCATGCTTTTATTTAACATGGAAGCTCGTCCTAGTTTGTTGGATCGTATTGCCAATGCCCAGAAACAAGATCCAGATCTCTCTTATCTTATTCAGAATTGTAAATCGGAACCCCGAAGTGATAATCTAAGGGATTTCGATATTGATATTCATGGTTGTATTCGGAAGAAGGAAAGATTGATCGTGCCTAGTGTTCCTAATCTTAGAAATGACATTCTTGAGGACTGTCATCGTTCTAAGTATACTATTCATCCGGGCAGTAGTAAGATGTATGCTTACATGAAATGCTTATACTTTTGGAAGGGTTTGAAGCGTGATGTTGCAAGTTATGTGAGTCGTTGCATGACTTGTCAACTTATTAAAGCGAAACACCAGCATCCTAGTGGTCTTTTGCAGCCTCTTGAGATTCCATTATGGAAATGGGATCAAATTTCCATGGACTTCATTGATGGTCTACCTCGTTCGAGGTCGGGCCATACTAGTGTTTGGGTGATTGTTGACCGATTGACCAAATCTGCCCATTTTATTCCTATCAAGTCCAATCGGACTGCTCCTTTGTTGGCTAAGCTTTCTATTAAAGAAGTCGTTCGACTTCATGGAGTTCCTAGTTCTATTGTTAGTGATAGAGATCCGCTTTTCACTAGTGGTTTCTGGCAGAGCCTTTAGAAAACTTTAGGTACTAAGCTCAATCTCAGTACAGCTTATCATCAACAGTATGATGGTCAGACTGAAAGGGTGAATCAAGTCCTAAAAGATCTCCTTTGCGCTTGTATTCTTGATTTTGGAGGTAGTTGGGAAGACCACTTGTCCCTTGTTGAATTTTCTTATAATAACAGTTTCCAATCCAGTACCGGTATGGCTCCTTTCGAAGCCCTTTATGGAAGGCTGTGTCGATCACCATCTTGTTGGTTGGAATTCGGGGAAAAGTTAGTTCTCGGCCCCGATTATATTCGTGAATCTTCTGAGAAGATTGATATTATTAGACAGAGAATGAAAGAGGCTCAGAATAGACAGAAATCTTATGCCGGTCATCATAGGAAGCCTTTGGAATTTTCTGTTGGCGATCGCATATTCATTCGTGTTTCTCCGATGAAAGGGGTGGTGCGTTTTAGTAGCTTCGGGAAATTGGCTCCTCGATATGTTAGACCATTTCCTATTACGAAATGCATTGGCCCTGTTGCTTATCGTGTATCGCTACCTATTCAGTTTTCGGGAATTCATGACGTATTTCATGTATCCCAGCTCCGTCGATACCTTCGAGATTCGGATTCTATTATTGATCCTCATGTGTTGCAAGATCTTGAGATCTCATCCGACTTGTATATGGTGCAAAATCCTATTCGTGTGCTAGCTTCGAAGGTTAAACGCCTTCGAAATAAAGAAGTCCCGCTTGCGAAAATTCAATGGTCCGCAAACCGCAAAGATTGCACCTGGGAAACCAAAGAATTCATCGAGCGTTCTTATCCCGGTTTTCTCTCCTCTTCGGGTGGGGGTGAGCATTCTTAATTCGTCTTTTCTATTTAAATTTTTGTTGTGAAGAATAATTTGTGTTATAAACAACTTCTAGTATGAAAATTGCGAGGACGCAATTTTTATAAGGGGGAGTTTGTAACAACCTTGGTTTTTCATTACCGTCAAAATAAAAATTTAAAATAGAATTTTTAAATTGAAATTTGAAATTTGAAAAAAAAAATGAAAAAAAAAGATTTGCAAACTTATGGCAAAGTCAGTTGGAAAAATAACTAAGTTAAGTTGTAATCTCTTCTTGCCTTCACGTGTATCAGGTATAGGTCCAAATTAAAAGCAAAAGTTAAACACTTTGCTTTGCTGCCATCACTATCTTTAATGCAAGCCATCCTTCTTTCTCTGATGCACGTTTCCCCCTTAAATGCTAATGTACAATTCTTGCCAGCACACATTCTTACCTTGACTTGTTAACATATGTGAAAAGAAAAGTAAAAGCCTCTATCAATTATTTTGTTCCATTTTTTTCCAGTAGCGCGGTGAAGCTTTAATGGAAGTTCAAAAATTATTGCTTCTTTTGGATCTGGGTTGCTAACTGATTTAGGAACAAATTAGAGGTGAGTGCAAACTCAAACTTCTAATTTAAAAACTATGTTGCCAGTTACATGCGTGCATCTGTGCGTTGAATAAATTTTTCTTGAAGCTACCATTTTTTTTAGTTCGTGTTAAACTACAATTAGTTGCCATGTTTCTTTTAGTCCATGAAGCTACTCCTTGTCCTTTTGACTGAAAATGAATAATTTGTTATACCAAAATTTTGATTTGTAGAAGAAAAAAGAAGTATATGTCTAGGCATTTTATTTTGGTTACGTATGTGCGTGAAAAGTATGAAATCAAGTATCAGATTATAATTTTCATGCGTGCAAAAAAAAAAAAGGTTTCAGGCCTTCCACCGTGTGCAAATATGTGTAAAACGAAAGCATGTCCAGGTCATTTTCGTGTACGCGTGTAATATTGCCCTGACATCATTTACATGCATGAAAATTGTTGTGTGCGTGAAAAATTAAAGTGCCAGGCCTTCCTTTATATAGTGTGCATGAATAAAAAATTGTTGTGTGCGTGCATGTAATGCTCGAAAACCTGGTTCCAAGTCATTCATTTTTATAAATTTCGTCACTTACATGTAAATTTTTGTAGCACAAAACTTCATAACTGCGTGCAAAAATTGTAATGACCAGACCATCATATTACGTGTCTGCATGCAAGTATTGCCAGACCATATTTCATTTTTCTTGCAATAATGTGTAGCACACGAAAATCAGTTCCATGTCACTTATATTTTTTCGCATTTAATGACGTGTGTGCAAAATGCTGTCCAGACCAATACTTTATTTCGCATATGCGTGTAAAAGAGTATGTGTCCAGGCCATTGTTTTTCCCATCTTTGTATTTCACGTGTGCGTGTAAAATAAGCGCATGCAAGTAAGTTACATACGAGATATAAGTCAAGGTAAAATATATTTATTTTGTCTATTTTGTATTTTTGTGCAAGAATATTTTGCACATTAGCATTGCCTAGGTCATTTTCATTTCTATCCATTTTGTTACGTAAGTGTAAATATTGCATGCACAGATATGTTGTCCAGACCTTTTTACAATTTGTGAGTACACGTGTATATTGCCCACGCAGTGCTATATTTGATGCATATATGGGTAGTGTAGACCAATGTTTGATTTATTTTGAACCGATGTTTTGTTTTGGAATGTATTTTGTTGCCGTTATTTTTATAACGGGTTTTTACTCCGGTGTTTATATTTGAAGCGTGTTGTTTTGATGAGATTTTTGATGAATAAAAATTATTATTGTTTTGACTTCAGTAACCGTCAATTTAAAGTAAATTTTCAAGCGGCTATCTTGCAATCAAGAAAACCCGCAACGTTGATTTTTAAATCCGTTTTTACGGTGTTTGTGAAGCGCAATTTCCTTGTTGAAATTGCTATAGTAGTTGCTGTTTTTATTACGTGTTTTTAAATCGTTTTAAAATATAATTGTTTTCAAAAATTTCACAGTCTACGCTTTCAAAAGAATGAGAAATCGATTTATACACTTCAGCAAAATTAAGGACTATGAACCCTTACTTTTACTGATTCGGTTAATTCCGTACTTATCCATTTGAGAACGTAAAAATTATTTATATAAAATACACAATTTTGCACTTTCAAGGAACGATGATGAGATTTAAACGATTTAGCAAAAGTGTGGAATATGGAACCACGCTTTTACTAATTCGGTTAATTCCGGACTCATTGATTGAAATATTTGCCGTGGAATTGCTGTTTGAAAATTTTGATGATTTTGTTGGGCTTTCGAGCCACTATGCTAGACCTTCGGGTCAATTACCAATACTAGGCCTTTGGGTCATTTGTTGGACCTTCGGGTCATTCGTTGGGCGCCAAATATTATGCTGACAGTACTTGGTAGGCTTCGACCATTTGAGATGCACGTGCGCCGTAGCTTAGACTCGCCATATGTTGGGATCGATCTACTTTTATACTGATTTTTCTAGTTATCTTATTTTTGATTTCTAGATTTTTGTGTATTGCTGTTTTGAATTCAATTTTGAATTAGGAGTTGATTTTGATGGTGTTTAATGAGATTTCTTCATTTAAATAATGTTGATTATTTATGTTGAATAGTCTCATTCGAGATTATGATTATCTTGCTTTGATGTTGTTTATCCTGCACTTATTTCTAAGTTTAAACTAGTCTGATCCGTTTATTATTTTCTTTTAAATAATACTCGGGTCAGACCGAGCTATTTCAAGATAATCGCTATCTTTGATTCAGTTGCTGCTTCAGCTTTTGGGATTTCACCTCATCTTTTGTTTAGGCTTCGGGGTGTTACTTTTGGTGTATTAACTCTCATCTCACGTATGTGTTGATGACTTTGTATATGTATATTTGGTTCATGTGAACCACTGAGTGTTGTAACATGTATCCAGACTTACCATCCGCTATATATGATACTTCTGTTCTATGTTTATACTTATCTGTGTTGTTGCTATTATGAGTTGTTCTGAATTTTTCGTAAGCCACCGTGGTTTTGGTTTTAGATTTGGATTGAATGTATATCGTTGGGAGTAATTTAATAAACGAAAAAAAAATTATACAACTCCTATCGATGTAATCAATACTCGTCTAAGGCATAACTTACGGATGGTCGCTTCTAACAAAGCTTATTCTTCGCAATAGCAGACGTTATTACCTTATAATGACCTTTATTATTGTGAGCATAGAAGTGGGGCGTCACACTTGTGCACACATGCACGTCATAATTCAATTTCTGTTTAATAAATACACTCATTGATTGGTCTCATTTGGATCAAAACATATAAAGTGTTACATGGATAAATATATATCGGTTTATCAAAAAAGACACATATGTATGAGGAGAAAATGGGTTGGGAATCACGAACTGCGCATGTAAACGAAAAGAAACGAATCTACAAAATGATCAAATTGGAACACATTGCAATTGATTACCTTGCAAAAAATTTAATGACTACAGCCCAAAAAAAACTATTGCTGCAAATGTGTAAAATATGAAATGTTTATGCGAATATTTCAAAGCTTTTTTCAAAGCTTTTTTTCTTGATACAAAAGCAAGATGTATCATGGAAGAAAAAATTGATGCAGAATCGACAACAGGTAAAGCAAACAAAAAAGCCAGTAAAGAATGCAAACTGTTAAATAGAATAGAACCAATAGGATAAAATTTGAACATATCAAATTTTATTTTTCAAAGTTACAGGAAACAGCAAAAAAACAGATATATAGTTTTAACAAAATAGGAACGCAAAGACTTATTCGAAATTGGTGAAAATCTGAAATTAATATGGAATCAAAATCCTTTGCTTTAAGGAATGCAAACACTTCTTTGGGAAATGCAACAACAGAGAGTGAAATTCACAAAATCAAAAATCAAAAGCAATATATATATATATATATATATATATATATATCAGTTTATAGTAAACGGTTTCGATTGTATTTAATCATAATTAAAACAATAGGTCATTCAAATGAAAAACAAAATCCTATCTTTTCATGAAAAAGCCATCCTATAAGGAGGAAAATTTTGTTTCTATACATGAACTTGACCATCGAGATCTTATTTAATCATGGTTTAATTCCAACATATACCAATGCACATTCAAAAACATATAAAAGAATCACTTCTTTTTTCATGAAAAGCCACTTGAATTGATAGTAAATATGAAACGTGCATTATAGTTCACGAAGTTAATCTTTCAAATCTGATGTATTCATATTTCAAACCCACATAAACCAATCCAAATATAGAATATTTTCAAATCCAAGTGATGGCTAGATTGAAAAGTAGATATTACTTTCAGCTTATTGGGTAAAATAACAAAAAGAAAGACAAGATCTCACCTTTTTAGTCATACGTGTTGGATATGAGATGCCATTTTACCTATAAATACAAATCATCTTTTAATTGTTATCATCTGTATCTGATTCCTCTCTCTCTATCAAAACAAAATAACCTCAATTGTTAAATTACATAGCCAACAAAAATAAAGAAGATAAATATGATGTCTTTACCACTATGAAATCCCCACTGTTTAGCTTCTTCACAGATCTAATTATGTTTCGTGAAAGGGATTGATAAATTTTGATGCACAAAAGCAGTGGAAGATAGATTCCATGATCGCAATCATAGGATTGAAGGCGTTAATTTTCAAATGTGAATTTTGATTGGACTGAAACCCTAGATTTTGTAAGAAATATTTCAGTCGATGGGAGCAAGAGGAATGGAACAGAGGTGAGAGGATTAATGGGTAGATGAAAACATGGAGAAATGAAATGACTAAAAGGTCCTAAGGTCTTCTGAATAATAAAAAATAATAATATGGGAAATTTGGTAAATTCAAAAGCTTCAAATTGGAGTATTCTCATTATCTATAGATATGTACATGTATATAATTTTATGCATATATTTTATTTTATTTTTAGCAAGGCTAGCCAGCTTTATAGTGAGTCATCCAGTTTTTTTAAGAAATTTAATCAGGTATTTTATACATGCGTAGAACGACTATACAAAAACTAACATAGAAGTTTGGAGAAATTTTCAAAACTACTATAAAACACCATGCATGGTACAAACAACTTCAAGATGCACATGGCAGACACAACAACATGCATGGTGCATACAACATATAAGATGCACAAGGCATTAACTCACACTTACTCACACAATGGATAAAACTATGCCAAGGAACAACAAAAGTTCACCACACTATGACCAAAAGAAAGAAAAAAGCTTCACAATATGTCAACAACATACCAAAGTTACCCTTGGTGCATGCAAAAGCAGAATCAACACCTAATTACCACGACAGCGATTACAAAAATCGAAACACAAAACCAGCATGTAAAAACCCAACCAAAAGCATAGTAAAAGCCATAACAAACAACAAAATAACCTGCATCCACTATGAACCGTCACCATGGGGAAAGATGTTGATTAGGTGTGAAGTTGCAAGGATGGTGCATATGTTGGCTCATACAACATTGGGACGGGATTCAAAAGATGTAACAAATTGCCAACAAACGATATAAATTTCAAGAAGGAGGCCAAAACCACAACACACTAGCAAATAGAGGCGAGAATAAATTGTATAAAAAGGAAAAGGGTCAACTTACCACACACAGAGCACTATACCTATCGACCAACAAGATCCCCCTAAACTTGTCAGGATGCCGAGCAGTGATTTGAGTAGACAAAGCTCTCAACCAAAACACATCTCATGAAGCAACTCACAAGCTCTAAAACACTAAGATAAATGGTAGCATAGGGAAATCGCACAAAATAGCAAAAGCAAGAACCCAATAAAACACCAAGCAACCATAATGAATCTGCAACTCACACCACTCTCAAAATGGAACTGAAGAACACCATGGCCTCTTCAAAATCCAAATCAGTAAAGCACCAAAAAATATCAGAAGCACTGACTAAACGCAAAGGGAGTTCACCGATTTGGCAACTCCATATCTGAGCTTAAGGAAGGAAAAAATGCGATTGAATGGGGAAAAGATGGAAAAGTTGAGAGGCGCGACGGTAGCAGAGGAACACTGTAGTAATAGGAAAACTAAGATGAGTGGAGGAGGGATGAGATGAAGATGATATATGGAGACATGTAATGGACAATTTAGTTAAGGGAAAAGAGAAAAGGAGAGGTGGTTGAGGAAATAAGATGCATATATTTTATTTAAGTACATTCATATATATTTTTATTTTATTTATAATTAATTTTATAAGATATTAATAAATACATACATTTATTTATTTAATAAGAAATATTATTATTTCATATTTTGATTTTAAATTTCCAATTGAATAAATAAATTTTAGTATAATTTATATGATTTTAATATACATATATATATATTTATTTATTTATATACATATATGCATATTTTACAATTTTCATATATATATATATATATTAGTAAAATTATTTTGAAACAATATATATATATATATATATATATATATTGCAATATTTTGTATACATGAAATAAATATATAAACATACATTTGGACGATATATCTGTATATTAGATGTGCTAACATATCTATTGTAGTGTAAAACCCAACACTTATATATGAGCATGTTATACCTTGCGTGGATTGCTATACACATGCATACGCATGTATATGTGTATATGATACACACACACATATATAATATTAGTTACATAATATAAAACTTTATTATAAATAAAATAAAATAATGATTTTATTTAAAAGATATTTAGAAATGTTCTAAATAAATTAGACTTCATATGTCCAATGAAGATCTACAACGGAGAAAAAAATTGAGATTAATCCACTACTTCTGCAGCAGGTTGACTTACTTCCAATAATGGTATTAGAGCCCAACAGCCTATGCGGTCTAAATTAGTCATGTTAATGTTAATTAAGTTTTAGCCTAGATATTATGGTGTCTAAAGAGGTAGTTTCAAAGGATTGAGTTTTGGTAATCAAGCACTCTACCCCACCTGGTTACCAGCTAGGCCCAAACAGATATGTGAGCCCAAATGTTGTCCCTAATAGAGAAGGCCCAACTTGAGTTGGGCTTTGAGCTAATTTTCAAAACTGTTTGAAAATTAAAAATAAAATATTTTAAATTTAATAATTAAATTGAATTTGAAATACATACATATTGTATTTTATAATAAAAATTTCAAAATATTTGAAAATTAATATAAATTAATTTCCTCATTTATAAAACTTATTAATGAGGTTAATAAAATATGTTAATCAAATAAGTTAATTAACTAATAAACATATACATGTATTATATATTATGATATACGTTGTGTTGTTTTAAAATGTTAAATTAACATAAGTATACATGTATATTTACAAATGAATTTCGAAATTGATATAAATTTAATTAAACTATTTAATTAAATTAATTAAAAGGTTAATTAATTAAATAATATACATGTATATATGATATATGTGCTATACTATAAAATTTTATAGTATATAATAAATATTTGATATAAATGTTAGATTAAGATAATATAAACTTAGTTAAAATGTTAATTAATTAAATAAGATTTAGTTAATATAATATCATACATAAGATTATTATATAAGTAATATGAAATATAAAAAATGTATAATAATAAAACTTATATAATATGAATGTATAAATTAAAGGTGGAACGTTAAGAAACCCTAAATAGATTTAAGGAATAAATACATATGTAAATGTGCATATACCGTAATTTTCGATGCATCCAACACTTGAATCACAGTGGTATTTCATTAAAAAAATTTATTCTATAAGTCGATATCATTCAATATAATATATTAAAGATTATGAATCTTTAATATAATGTTGTCCTCTATCATATATACTAACAAATTACTTGCATATTTCTTAGTTGTTGAGCAAAATCAAGCTAGGAATGTTATGTGTAGTATTGTTGATATATTGAACAGACGATGTAAGATAACTACATGTATTTGTTGAGAAAACTCAAGGTATGTATACTATACTTATATCATCATAATATGATAGGTACGAGTGAATAATTTTATTTTGATTTATTGAGAAAACTCAAGGTCGTAACGAGATTAGGACAAGGAACCATAAGTTAGGAGTTGTATATGATACAACTAATAAAAAGTTATCCATCATTTGTGGGGCTACGACTTGTTGAGCAAACTCAAGGTCAGAATCTCAAAACATGTGAATTCTAACACCCACTAGTGAAGTCAAAGACTTTTATGTTTTGTCTTAGATTTTTAAGAAACCTAAAAGACTAGTGAAACTTGGAGCCTTATTAAAAAATTAAATGATAACATTTTACCTTTCTAATATAGTAAGAACATATGCTATATAATGTTGTAATAATCTACATTGATAAATTTGTGCATTTAATATGATTGATAAAATATTTATCAATTAAGATATACAATTGAACTAAATTGAAGATTGAAAAATAAAAATATAACATATATTTACTAATACATGCTTATTGCATGTTAATGTTTCAACGCCCATGCAAGAATTTTATTTTACAACTACTACACATGTTCATAATTTGGTCACTTACAAGTTTATTTGGTCGAGACCATGTATCGCGTACTATGGGTTCCAAACTCAAAAGCAATATAGGATGATGGATATTTGATTCATATACAATCGCAAATAAATGTTATACAATGAACGGTCACAGTTCATAATCTACGGTATTTCAATGAGATTAATTCAACCGAAATAAGCAAATATACCATAGTGCGAGATCGAGTATTCAATTTGATTGATTGCAATAAAATCATATTGTGTTAAATGTAACACAAGACCAAAACAACAACATCGATTTAAGAACTCGATCGCTGAAATATTAGTTTGATTAGTTTATGTAAGGTGCATCATATTTGATGTCCTTAAATATTAAGGATGATCAAACGAATTTTTGTACCGAGTTCGTTATGATATTATCATAAGAGATTTATTTTTAATGTTTCGACCGTTTAGAAAGAAAAATTAAGGTACAAGAGTACAGTGATTTAAAGTAAATTGGAATGAAAAGAGTGAATGGTCAATTATGCTTCATCAGAAAACATCGGAAACAAGAATTGTAATAATAATGATTGATATTTAATGTTGGAACAAGAAATATGATTTTTATTCCGAAGTGTATTTTCCTATAGAAAATTGTTTTCTATGAGATTTATTTTTTGAGTTCAAGATATTTGACCAAACAACTCTCCGTTGTAAACTAGTTACAGTATATTAAAGAAATGACTATATCAATATAATGTATTGTCATAACCAGATTGGTTGTATGTTTATATATTTGAAAATATAAAAAAAATTCATTATCATGCATATCATTGCTTGGAGCAAAAACTTTAATTTAAATTAATTCAATATTAATTATTTTATTAATATAAGCTTTATAATTCAAATAGTGAATCATATATTACATAAAATTTGGTTTTAAAATTTTATATAAGTAATATCATGCATAAAACATTTCTGGTAGAATTAAAATTACATATACATTTAATTGTATGAATAAATATATTGATGCATATTTATGTTATAAAATATGTTTTAAATTTTATAAAATTAGAATTTTCATCTAATATTATTTTCGGCAAAAAAATAAAATTTTACATAATTTAATTAATAGTCGAAATTAATAAATTATTTTTAAAATTAATTATAATTAATATATATATATGTATATATTTAAATTTCATAACATCTCTAAGATTATTGAAATATTTAAATTTGGAAATGTCTTGTAAAAATGATTTTTAATTAATTTAGATTAATTTTCCTATATGAAAGTATCTATTTATTTATTTAAATTTTAAAATTAAAAAAACATCATTGTCATGAGCTATATAATAGGAATGTGTGCATGTGTGTGTATTATTTTACACGTATATTTTATTTAAATATACATATGTTTATTATTAATTTTATATGATATTAGTGTAGATATATATATATATATTTAAAAAATATTATTATTTCAAATTTTGATTTCAAATTTCCAAAGGAATAAATAAATAAATTTAATATAATTTATATAATTTTGATATACATATACATATTTATTTATTTATATATTTATATAATATATATATATTATAAGTTCCACATATATATATATATTAATAAAATAATTTCAGTATATATATATATATATATTATAATACTTTGTATAAATGAAATAAAATATATAAACAAACATTTGGACAATATATTTGTATATTAGATGAATTAACATATCCATTGCAGTATAAATTCCAATATTTATACATGAGCATGTTATATCTTGCATAGATTGCTATATTACACATACACACGCATGTATATGTGTGTATGATATATGTATATATATATAATATAATAATAATTACAAAGTATAAAATTTTATTTATAAATTTAAATAAAATAATGATTTTATTAAAAGATATTTGGAAATGTTCTAAATAAATTAAACTTCATAGGCTCAATAAAGATCCAAAATGGTAAAAAAAATGAAATTCATCTATTACTTCCACTGCGGGCTGGTCCAATTCTAACATAACAATGTTGTAGGGTTCTCAACAGTTGGAAATGCCTCTAGTTCAGTTATGTGCATTATATATATGGCTTTTGCTGTAGCGCTATCCAAGGCGATGTACTTGGCCTTTTGATTGAATGATCCACGACCTTGATGTTTGGAACATTTCCAAATTAACGCTCCTTAACTAAAGTTGAATATGAATTTAGGATTGATATACTTTACTCGATTTCACATACAAAGTTGAGTTCGAATACTTCTTTATACGAAGCCAGTTTTTTCCATTAACAATTTTTTACTATTTCTTAAATACTCGAGGACACTCTTAACCACCATTTAGTGATTTTAATTCGAATTTAGTATTCGCTCAATGTACCAAGTGCATAAGAGAATGTTATGCAGTGGAAAGCGTCGTATATATGATAATTCCTATTGCTAATGCATAAGGAATTCATCTCATTTGCTCCATTTTAATTTTTTTTAATATGATGTCTATTTACATCGTTTGGGACATTCCCAACACCTTTTTATGCTAATTATACAATATGCATTTTAAAATCCAATGTGGAGGGCCAAACAACCAAACTAAGACCGACTTTGAGTATGTCATTAACAATCAATAACATGTTATTTACTTATAGTTTCGAAACATCATAGTACCTTTTACCATTATTTCCTACAGACACATGCTTCCTCTGCATTTTGATTGAAAATCAACTTGTTTGATTTCTTTGTCAAATATTTTCTCAATTGCGATGCATGTCAAATGATACTTTAGTATCAAATCTTGTATCCTATCTGAAATGCACAAACTCGGTTATCACTCCCACTGATTTCGAAATACGTTGGTTAATTCAATTTTATCCTTCATAATCAAATTTATCTTTAGATCATATCTAAATATATTTTGCTGCTAGTGATTTGTAAGGAAAAATTTTCGTTATGAAGTTGGTGTTTCTCAAAACAACAATTGTTTCTCAATGTAATAAAATAGGCATTCACAAATATTTTATGAACTACCTTCGTATATGTATAAATCTGATTTGCTTTTTAGTTTACAAAACTTATGCCCATAACATAAGTTAGTCAATTAACATTAGTCTGCCCCAAACTCCTTTGGGGATCTACATAAGAGCCCTCACGGATGAATATTACATGTAGCCTTTCGGTTATACAACCAGTCAACTACTTGACCTAGGATATGTAGGGGTTTCTTATATACTTTTATCTTGTATGATTACCATGCTTTGAAGGTGAAATTGAGTTTAACCTATGTACTTACTCTTAAGTACACATCCTAAGAGAAAGAAGTTAGATCAACTCCACTTATCATCGATCGTTCATTGTCCAACGAAGTTTGATCACTCCTATCGTACATCATTATTCATTGTATTTATGAGTGATTTTTGAAATGGAACCTTATTCATTTTAGGTACATTTGGAGCCCTTTCCAAATATACTTTCGTATATGATCAAATCAAATCGTTTATGTCTTTGCACATTACGTTATTTACTTCCATTTTATATTCTATGAATTAATCATAGACATACTACCTGTGTATCAAATGCACATGTTCATGTTGTGATAATTCATTGCTTAGTTTAACGAAAAACGTTGAACCGTTATTGTATTATTAGTCCTACGATTGCATACATATATATATATATATATATATATATATATCAGTTTTATGAGTTTATCAATTCTTTATCACCCCTATTGAATGAGTGCTTTAGCCTTAATCGTTTGAGATACAATTCGCTAGTACCAATCTAATGATTAAAGAATTCTTTCTCAAAGATATGGCTTAGTCCATAATTCCAAAATGATTGTAAAATTCATATATTTATGTATTTTCCAACACATTACTTTTGTTATAAAAACAAATATCATTATTGTAGATTTATTTTATAATGAATATTCATAGTATTCATTTAAAAATAAAACTATACCCTTTTGTAGTCAATACCAAAAAACAATTATTATTTCAAAAATAAATAATGCTTGGTATATTTACAAAGAAACCTTCAATAATGTGATAAAGCCATTAGTAAGTGTAATATGGCATGCTCTCACTATCTCTTCCATTACAATAATAGTGTATAAAATGCGAAGCTTCATTCAATCACTTATTATATGTAACTAGTGTGAATCCATGCTTCGCATACGGACCACACTCAACCTCTTATCATCATAACATGTTTAAATGATTTATATGGTTTATTGATTAAAAAATAGTGATCTTTTTCTATCAATTTTCAAATAAGTTTGCATTTTGTCTAAAACTTGTGTGTAAATCTTTGAAAATAGTAATGCAGATAGTACTGGTGCTTGATAAAAAATTGCAAAATATCGAGCAAAAATGATTTCAAAGATAAAATTTCCACACATACACATATAAATTATACACACATAAATTTATTATGTGCATCAGCTGTTGCTCCATGCATTAGCTGTATTATATGTAACTTCATTTGGTGAGATACCTTTATCAATCATTTCCTTTAATACTTGACGTCATTGATTCCATTTGCTGCTTCGGTAATAACTACCTATTAGAGCAGTGTAGGCAACAACATTTGGTTTACACTTGATCATTGATCCAAAAATGCCAAAAGCAACGTGACATGATTCATGAGAACGCAAGTGTTGATGATGATCTCATAACTGACTATGTCTAGGAACACATTATGCAGCATCATATTATTGTAGAATGATAAGATTAGAGGATAAAGAGGTTTATTTCTTTTTTGAACGATTCTTGTGAAAAATATGCTAAATCTAAAGAATACATATTTTATGTCTAAAGTGTTGGAATTAACAACCATTATTCAACAATATTTATTCTAATGTGAAGAATATCATTATATTTCTTTTACAGTCAAAGAAAATTCAATATAATAAGAAGCCTATAATTGTATTTAATGCTTTTTAGCTTTCTGGTTCCTTTTCTAATTCCATCTAACATTGTTGCTATATTTTGGTAACGTTGGATTTCACCAGACTTGACTGCAATTTGTGAAAGTAGAATCAGAGGCTGGAAATTTTCAAAACAATCAGTGACATAGATTAGTTAAAAGAAATAAAGTCAAACAGATTTAATAACTTTAATAATATGAATAATCCGAAAAACTATGATTTTAAAATTTTATTTTTAGTTATCAACAATGGATATCATTGGAAAGCATATTAAATTTGAGATTTAATAGTGAAATCGATTCTTAAATCCAATTAATGTAGAAAAAGTTGTCACATTTCAAAGTTTGGAATAGAAAGAAATTAAGAACGTGACTGTTCATTTCTTAAAATATGAAGGAGGCCCGTGTGCTTTTGAAATCTAACTCAATAATAATATTATAGTATAGATTTGTTTCATCGATGTAATTAGTTTACAATCGAGAGTTTCAGATCAAATGTCTTGGTCTAAAATAACAACTCATATAGAAAATAATTTTCTATATATAAAATTACATTTGAAATATAAATCATATTTCTTATTTCATATCAAGTAACTTCTATTATTTTGTACAATTCACGTTTTCGATGTCTCTCCATGAAACAGAGGCAACCATTCTCTCTCTTCATCTCAATGTCTCTATCTTACATCTACTCTTGGACTTTTACTTTCCTTTCAATGGTCAAACCATTCAGAAGGAACCCTTACTACAAGACCATAGCAAACTCTTTACAAAAGTGCATTTGGTCATCCTTAACATCTAAGGATATCAAATAAATTGCACTTTATATAAATTGATTAAACTGATATTTCAATGATCGAATTTCTAGGTCCATCTTGCAGCTTTTGGCCTAATGTTACATTTAATACAATAAGATCATTATTATGATCAATTAGTTGAATCCACGATCTCACATTATGAGTTACTTGCTTATTTTGAATGAATCAATTTCATCGAGATTTAATACATTACGAAAGCAACTATTTACCATTCAACTTTTGTATATGCTCGAATATGAATCAAATATCCATATTCTTGTATTCCTTTAGAGTTTAAAATAAATAGAAAACAATGCACAACCTTGGACAAATAAAACTTAGATGACCAAGGCACGAATATATCTTGTAGTTTTATAATTTGGCTTTTGCATCGGTCACGAAGTGACAACATGCTGAAAGATTTATTGGCAAGTATATTTTATATTTCTATGTTAATCTTAACTCAGTTCATTTTACTAAATATATTAGTTGCAAAAATTTATCTAATTATGTTATTTTAATTTTATATAACATACGTTCTTATAATATCAGAAAGGTTAAACGTATCCATTCCATTTTTCTAATAAGGCTCCTACTTGATTTTGAAGGGAGTGCGGATTAAGGATCTTAAGGCTAATTTAACACTAGAAGAAGGTGGGTGAATAGTGTTTAATCGATTCTAAGACTTATATGGACTAATTTAAGAATTATGATATAAACAAATGAATAACTTAATCATAGAACAATCACATAATCAAACATAGATGCAGAAAGTAAATAAAAAGCAGTAAAGGATAGAACACACCAGATTTTATACTGGTTCGGAGTTACCCTACATCCAGTTCTGCACCAAGGCAAACACCTCATACATATTTTTATTATACTAATGTCAGATTTCAATCCTCAATTTCTAAAGGCCTTGAGGTACCCTCCTGTCTTCAAGTTTGGGGCAAACTCTCTTGATTTACGGGACACAAGATCATCCAATTGATTTCCAGGCACAACCACACCATATAGAGAGACTCGATAAAATTTTGATTACAAATTGATCCTATGACTCTGAATAGCACTTTGATCTATGAGAAAGGGCAGAGAATTAAAAAGAATGAGATTCTAATTTGATTCACTTGAGAATTCGACAGAATTTCGGCACGATCTTAAAAGTATGAAAATTTTAGAATATGGATTTATGGAGAAGAAGGAGTGAAGAAAATAGTTAGTTAAAAAATTCGTTTGTAAACGCTATTTATAGACCGGTAATGGTGATAACCATTCGTGAAGAGATTTAAACGAATAGACACTTCTTTTGAAAATTGAAACTTTTGAATTTAAAGGCCGCCATGCCAGGGTATCTCATGATGTCGACATCCCTTAGTCAAAAAAAAAGTAAAATTTGTTTTGAAAATGGTATTGAAAGGAAAACAAGATGAAATGATTCTGGAGTAAAATAAATTAACTTTCCTATGTTTTAAAATAAAGAAGAGTAGAAAATTATATTTTTAGAATGTATATATAAATTTGATTTTAAATCTCAAGTGTGTGTGTGTGTGTGTGTGTGTGTGTGTATTATAAAGAATATTTAAAAATCAGAAGATAATTTTAAAAACAAACGAAGTTTAAAATAAGATTTTATTTAAAAAGAAAAACAAAGAATATTTTAAGGCTAAAACATCTTGAAAAGCAGTTTTGAAAATAATTTTTAAAAACCATTTTGAAGTAGTTTTGCAAGCTTCTTCCTACAGAATATCTCATCACATTAGGACTCGAGAACTTGTACAAAACTATGACGTTCATGGGTTTGTAAGCCACTTGTCGTAGGTTTGTAAGCCACTTGTCGTAGGTTTGTAAGCTACTTGTCGTGGGTTTGTAAGTCACTAAGAAGATAGAAATGAGTTCCATCCTAAATGAAATTTGGAATGAAGATTTCCGTGCTATTATGAAATTTTACAAAAATTAGACACTTATCTTGAAATCTTGATCTTGATATTCTAGAGTCTTCAATCTTGATATCTCCATTCTGAATCTTGAGTCTTGAGTTTTTATACTGATCAGTCTTCAGCAATCAATACCTACATATACATACATACATATATCATGCATAGTTTCTACATATACATATCTATCTAGACAATAGTGTTAGTATATATTTTATAAAGGTTATTGTCATCAAAACCAACATCTCATTTCCTAACAATCTCCCTTTTTTTTATGATGAAAACCTGCATTTAAAAAATATACTTACCATACCATCTCCTATCATAACTCCCTCTTACTGCATGACTCCCCCTTACTCCAATCATAACTCCCCCTTACTCCATGACTTCCCCTTACTTCAATCATAACTCCCCCTTACTCCAAGTCAACTACTATTTTATAACTTCTCCCCCTTTGTCATCAACAAAAACTTCTTGCTAATAAATTCCTTGAACTTGATATAAGATAATCAACCATAATACAATAGAGTAATCCATACATAAGTCTAATAAGTGCTAAGTGTGATCATAAGTATGAAATGTGATCTTAATGTGAAATGTGATCATGAGTGTGATCCAAAAGTAAATCAATCATCAATCATATTTATAGTAATTATTCATTCCAATCCTATATACAAACCACATCAAATGTTTTTAAATACATTAAGTCAATCAAGTTTAAAACATACCAATCAAATAAAACAAATAACATACAGAATGACTAGACATTCCTCGGTACATCCACCTATCCATCTTCTCCAAAGATAGGGTCAACTTTGATGGCATCTCATTCTTCTTTATCTTTGTCGAGAGTGACTGGTAGATTTCCTTCGAGATCGTCCTTGTTAAGGGCTGAGATCATCCAATGAAGGGCGTGAAATGTCTCTATTTCTCCTTGATCATCTGAATTTGACTCAATTCTAAGTGGCGCTGATTACGAAGTATGAAACTTAGATTCTTAATCGGAGAAACCATATATTAAGAAATAGGAAGAAATATGAAAGAGAGTGATTAGAAATGAAGTTTGATAACTTATTATGGAAGAAACAGTAAGAATAGGGGTAGAAAGTCGTTTAAAATGAATAGACACAAGTTAGTCACAAGAAATTAAAATTTGAAAGTGCAACTACTTTCTGCCCGTAGCATGTCGACATGGGAGGATGGGGAATGTCGACATGCCTCTGCCTAAAGTGACAATTTGCTTTGTTTTAAATACTATGAACAAATCTATGCAACTGAAATTTGTATAATATAAAAACAAGCAATTACAGAGACAAGTGAAGTTGAATAACAGGAAATAAAAGATTTCATTAATAATTCTAGTCAACATTGCATAAAATAATATAATATTAAGTAAAATAAAGGAAAATACATGGATAGAACTTGAAGCAAACAAGATAACATGAACTAAAACTAATTAGATGAAGACGAAGAAGGGGAAGAGGAAGGAATGGAAATTGAAGAGGAGGTAGAGGACTGCTACCAATTGAAAGGGAGTGCGGATTAAGGATCTTAAGGCTAATTTAACACTAGAGGGAAGGGGGTGAATAGTGTTTAATGGATTCTAAGACTTATATAGACTAATTTTAAAATTATGATATGAACAAATGCATAACTTAATCACAGAACAATCACAGAATCAAAATGCGGAAAGTAAATAAAAAGCAGTAAAAGGATAGAACACATAAGATTTTATACTGGTTCAGAGTTACCCCTCATCCAGTCCTGCACCAAGGCAAACACCTCGTACAGATTTTTAATATACTAATGTCGAGATTACAATCCTCAATTTCTAAAGGCCTTGAGGTACCCTCCTGTCTTCGAGTCTGGGGCAAACTCTCTTGATTTATGAGACTCAAGATCACCCAATTGATTTCTAGGGACAACCACACCTTATAGAGAGACTCAATAAACTTTTGATTACAAATTGATCCTATAACTCTGAATAGCACTTTGATCTTCGAGAGAGGGCAGAGAATCAAACAAAAATGAGATTATAATTTGATTCACTTGAGAATTCAGTAGAATTTCGGCAAGATCTTAAAAATATAAAATTTTTAGAATATGGATTTTTGGAGTAGTTAAAATATTCATTTGTGAAGGCTATTTATAGACCAGTAATGGTCATAACCATTCGTGAAGAGATTTAAACGAATAGACACTTCTTTTGAAAATTGAAACTTTTGAATTTAACGGCCACCATGTCGACATGGGGATCCCATGATGTCGGCATCCCTTAGTTAAAAAACAATGTAAAATTTGTTTTGAAAATGGTATTGTAAGGAAAACAAGATGAAATGATTCTGGAGTAAAATAAGCTAATATTCTTATGTTTTAAAATAAAGAAGAGTAGAAAAAAATATTTATAGAATGTATATATAAATTTGATTTTAAATCTCAAGTATATATATTATAAAGAATATTTAAAAATCAGAAGATAATTTAAAAACAAACGAAGTTTAAAACAAGATTTTATTTAGCAACAAAAACAGATAATATTTTAAGGCTAAAACATCTTGAAAAGCAATTTTGAAAATAATTTTGAAAAACCATTTTGAAGTAGTTTTGCAAGCTTCTTCCTGCAGAATATCTCATCACATCAGGACTCGAGAACTTGTACAAAACCAGGATGTTCGAGGGTTTGTAAGCCACTTATCGTGGGTTTGTAAGCTACTTATCTTGATAGAAATTGGTTCCAACCCATTGGAATGAAGATTTCTGTGCTATTATGAAGTTTTAACAAAAACTAGACACTCATCTTGAAATCTTGATCTTCATACTCTAGAGTCTTCAATCTTGATATCTCCATTCTAAATCTTGAGTCTTTAGTCTTTATACTGATCAATCTTTAATAATCAATACCTGCACACACACACACACATATCCTGCATAGTTCTTGCATATACATATCTATTTAGACAATAATGTTAGTATATATTTTAAAAAGGTTGTTGTCATCAAACCAACATCTCAGTTCCTAACAGATTTTTATATTCCTCAAAATCCAAAAAAAATATTGGAATCTTATGATTCCTCCAATTGGTATTAGGAATTGCTTCCCTTGTGATTCTAACCTTGAGTTTGCTCAACAAATCATAAGCTTGCAAGCGATAGATAACTCCTTATAGGTTACAACTCCTAAATCGTGGTATTTTTCCTAATCTCATCTCGACCTCAAGTTTTATCAACAAATTGAAAGAGATTATTCAGTCGTACCTACCATTTTGCGATAGCCTAAGTATAATGCATGTACCTTAAGTTTTCTCAACAAATACATGCATATATCCTACCTCGTTTAGTCATTATATTAATAGTACTACACATAACATCCCTTGCTTGAGTTTGCTCAATAAATACATGCACATATCTTAACTCGTATAGTTATTGTATTAATATTACTATACATAAAATCCTTAGCTTGAGTTTGCTTAATAAGTAAAGTGTATGCAAGTAATTTTTTAATATATAAATGGTGGACAACATTATATATTAGAGATTCATAATTTTTAATACATAATTTTATCTGAATTATATCGATTTGGGGAATAACTAGTTCTTTTGGAACACCTCCACGATTAAGTGTCGAACACATTTGAAATCACGGTATGTGAACAATATATATGTGTTTACCCCTTAAATCTAAGTGGGTTCCTCACAATTTGACTTATTTTATACATAAATATGATACAAGTATGATTCACTTATCACTTTTTATAATTAACTAATATAATATTCATATGTATACTATTAATTAAATCTTATTTAATTAATTTTAATTAACTAAATTATTAAATTATTTTAAAAATTCCAAAATTTATTTTATTTTTCCTAAACCATTTAAGATGAATATCAACTACAACATTTATAATTTTATATACATATATTATTATATGTGTATAAGTTTTTATTAATTAATGTCCAATTCATTAATTTATCAAATAATTATTTTGTTTGATTAAAACAATTTTAATTTATTTGAAATTTTATTTAAATTTACCTAAACAATTTAAGCAAAGTATATATGTTGAACCTTAACATTTATAGTTATACATATATATTAACTAACTTTAGTTACTTATTTATTTAATTAATCAAATTATTAAATAATTTTTAAATTTTTTATTTATATTTAGAACAATTTTGAGAAATACTTTATAAATTTCATAAAGTTTGTTTTATATTTTAAATTTAACTTTTAGATAAAATTTAAATTTTCATACTAAAATTTGAAAATTAGCCTAAGGCTCAAACTAATTTAGGCCTTTAAATTGGGTTAACATTTTGGACTTACTCCATCCATTAGGCCAGACCAATAGCTAAGAGGATAAGAATATTTCATTATCTAACCCAAAGCATAAACATGCTAATTTTGACTTTCATCGTATATTTAGATTATTAGTTGGCCCTAAAGTTGCTAATTTAAACCATATAAACCATTTGGACTTTGATACCATTATTAGATCTTCGTTGGTCTACTGTAAGTGAAATAAGTGGATTTCAAAAAAAAATTCCTATTTTGGATCGTAGTGGGCCTATAAAGTCTAATGGGTTATACCGAATCTAATCTAGTTTATTTAAATAAAAACCAATTTTATTTCATTTTATGGTTTTATTAATTTAATATTCATATAGTTTTGAGCATATCAATACATAGTCATGTGTATAAGATGTGCATATGCAATATAGTAGTGTATACATCATTAACGTATATGTATATAAATATTGGAAGTTGCATTTATAACATATGCATTCATCATTTATATATGCATTTGTTAACAGTTTAAAATATGTGTGTATGTGCACTTTCAAAAAATTATTTGAAATAAAATATCAAAGTATCCATACTAATTTTTGACTAAGTTAATATAATTTGAACTCAAAATTTTACATATAAAATATCTAAAATAAGACTTAGTAAAATAAATTTAAAATAAGATCTAGATCTGTAAATACCAATCAAAATATTTTTTAATTAATTTAAATAAATATATTTATATATATAACTAATATTGCAGCCGATTTTTTTAAAATTGTTTAAAATTACATAATTTAGTCAACTTATGTATTTTACCATAAAATGAATATTAAAATTTTATACATATGTATGTATGTAGTTAGTTTCTTTTTAGCTAATTTTTTAGTAATAAAACCGAATGTTATTATTATAATATGAATATTTTATAATATATATATATATTAAATATCTAACAAAATTTAAACCATGATTAAGCAACTTTATTTTATATACTATATTAAATATATAATTCGAGTAGATAAATAACTCTTTAAACGCCAAATACTTAAATATTAATTTAATTTCATACATTTTTAAATACATATTATTAGTATATTTGACTTTAAAATAGAAAAAACAATTTTAAAATTACTAAAAATTAATTATGATATTTAGAAAATTATAAAATATTTAATTAAATTAAATGAGGCCGAATAGGATATATGTATGTATGCATATGTATATATATTAAATTTAATATAAACTTGGATCAAATGAGCATCATTAAGTAATGTAATCATTTAATACGATTTAAACATATATATCAAATACATATATAAACTTGTTCTATAGATGATCACATAGCATCTTAACTATTAGATCTTCCCTTGATCTCCATCTCCCATGTAGAGATAAATAAACCTAATGACTAACAGTTGTTATGTAAAATTTTGTGTTTTGATTTTGTGTCTCAATAGTCGTTCCCCTTAATTGTATATCAAATGTTCCATTTGGAAATTGGTGATAATTCTTTTCTTTAAGCGAGATTCGAACTCCCGACCTCTCGTTTCTTTAAGGACATTTTTGGAGCTTCATAATCAGAGCAAAAAATTGCAACTCTATGTCAACCACTGGTAAAGAATGTAAGATTTTGTTACTTTTCAAAATGAAACCCAAGTCTCTATTATTGGAAACGATCAAAACACCCCTAATTTGATTTATTTTTTCCATTATTTATTATATCTCAACTAAAATGGTGAAAATTAGAAAATAAAATGTGAACGAGTTGATGTTTATTATAACAAATTCGATTGCACTATACAAAATGTAAAATAGTGCATTTATTTGAACATAGTTATGATGTATTTTTTCAATCTCTATTTTTCCCATTTGGTTCTACTTAGTTTGTGATGTTTATCTAGGCTTAATCATGATGCATTTTTTCAATTCATTACTCCTCAGTTATTTTGTCTCAAATAATTTGCCTTGCCTAGTTTTTAGTCACGATTCATATATTAAGTCTTTTCTTTTCCCTTATGACTTTACTCAATTTACTTTGTTAGTTCTAGACTCAATCATGTTTCATTTTTTAGACCTCTATTTTTAAAAATATATTACTTAATTTTTTCGGTTTACTTAGGTATAGTTATGATGCTCTTTATTTTTTGCTTTAATATGTGTGTGTGTGTCTATTAAGAGAGTAAAGGGTATTCTCTAGGAGCAATTCTATAATTTATTAGCTCTATAATAAAATCTTGTTCGAAACAAAAGGTTTTTGTTTTTTGCTATATACTTGTTATATTGTGATATATTAGTTAAATAATTAATTTAAGTATGTTTAATGGAAAATCCTTAAGTGATATGTTAATTACAAGGAGTATTAATCATGAGGAAATTATCACAATACTAAATAATATATTATTTTAAATATTCTTAGTCAAGGTGTTTAGAGAAAGGTTATTGATATATCCGTTGTGACCAGTGTACCTAGTGCTCTCAAAATGTATTACTCATGGTTGTTGGAGGCACCGAGGGGTTACATATTGATAATCACTGGATAACTATGGAATGACTCGCTTGAGAGTTTCCTCTTGGTTAATAACAACTAAGGCCAAATATGAAATCTTAAAGCGACAACATTGCATAGTTCTCTCGATTTAAGAATACTGTTGAACTTCACTATGGACACTTCACTTTGATTATAGTTAAACCATGGCATGACGACCATTGAACGAATATAATTGCATCTGAGTTGAAGCACTGGAAGTGAAATACTATTCAATAGAGAATTCATTTCCTCAGTTGTATAATGTTAGTATCACGGTCAATTGTAGTCAACTTAAAATCACAATGTCTGCCCCGAGTAGTACGATTAATAATAAATACTATTATTGAACTAAGGGCCTTGTTTATAGACTATCCAAGTTGAATATATTGGAAAATTGAACAGAACTAAATTTTATACATCCAAAGTAGGATGGACCTATGTTTATTGTACACTGGGCTACAGCTCGGGTCATTAATTTGCATCATGCAACATAATTATATATTAATATTCTAACCACTAAAGTAAAGTTTTTTTTCCCTTTAACTAAAAGACAAGCCAAAAGATGTTGTACAATTGTAGCTTTGATGTTGATAGAATGAATCGCTAAAATAACATGTTAATTAAAGTGGTGAGAACTGAGCAAATGCATAAATTATAACACACTATTTAATCATTATTTTTTCCTCATTTTGCCACTCGTTTGTTCGCTTTATGCTTTAAATTTAAAATGGTTGTCATTTATGTATTCAGTTATATTATTTTCATATTCATGTTTTTTCTCTTAGGTTTTTCAATTTTCTACTCACCTTTTGATGTTATGAAACTAGACATTCTCTAATTTTGCAATTATTTTCCACCGTTTTCTGTATTTTGGCGCAGTACCAATGTTACAATAACCCCGGGTGATGCCAAATCCTAGCTCCGTCCCTGTCCTAAAGCGATATAGTGTTCATGAAGAGAATGTGTATAGATGATTGTTACTGAAATGTACTGCTTAAATTCGTAAAATTAGATTTTACCGATGAGATTTATGAGCAGTGAATCAAGTTAAAATATCACACCACAATCTAAGGTGGTGTGTGAACATTAGTATTTAAATCATTAGAATATTGGTCGATGGCTAAATTCACACATGCAAGTCACACAACCAAATATATTCAATCTCTGAAACACCACTTGATTTAATTGATTTATAGGTAATTAAATTAATGAATATTTAAGAAATATTAATTATTGCTATATTACTTATATGAGATGTATTAAGTAAAATGGATTAGCCTCCAGAATTGTTTAGGATGCTATTAGTAGTTGATTGAGTGCATGTATGAAATTTTTATATGTACGTTTCTATATACGGTATCAATGTACATATAAATTGGATTTAAATTATACAAATTGGTAATGGGTATTTTAGTCGATCTAGGACTTAGTATATGGATGACCAAATAATGGGGAGAAGGAGAGGGTCTTGAGTTTGAATTGGTAGGGAGAGAAACATGAAGATACTTTCTTTAGACCTCGTTGTAATTTTGAACATATGCCTATATTTTTCGATACACTAAAGCTTGCCCCCCTTCTTGCCTTAGCCGAAATTTCCATTATCCCATATTTCAGTTTTCCATTCACATCCACACAAGTACATAAAGCTGGATCCAGTGTTAGGAATCCATTCACTTGCATTGTTGGTGAAGATCTCAAAGATCCATTAGGAAGTTTAGGTCAACGTGTGAACCTAAGAAACACATCTTTGGGTATATCCTTGTTTACAAATTTATATGATATTTATCGTACAAGTATATGAATGTCACCGCTTGTAGATATGTTAATGCCATACTATTGCAACACTGTTTATTATTAAATTATTAACTGATAATGTTTATTAAGTATAGTATAATAATTTATATAAAATATTCACACACATATATACGTATAAAATAGTATTTGACTATAATGATATTTTGAATGTATAAAATAAATTTTTAATTGCAATAAACATTATTTTAGTTTAAAACATATTCATAGTTAATTCTTTCATGTATGTGTGTGTATATATATTATATTCGAACTAAAAATGTAAATTAAAATTTATAAATAATAATCATGTTTCGAAAATAAAAGATCATTTTGAATTTTAACCAAACTATTTTCATAATCTATTTTAAATATTTTAATAGCATAATAAACAAGTTTCATATTCAGATATAAATGTATATCTAAATGTTATAAATATAAATGTTTTTGAAATTTTATATTAAAAAATCAGCCGAAATATATATTTTGTATATGTATATATAAATTTTATAATATTTAGTTATGTAAAATGTTAAAATATATAAACATACACACACACATATATATATGTAATTTAATTATCACCTAAATTATTTTATCTTATGTATATATATATATATATATATATAATTTATAAATTTATTTTATAAAATAAAACAAAGTCAAAATTTAAGATATTTGACAAACTTCGAATTTGGATCTTATATTTAGTTTTAAATCTAAATTTAATTTACCAAGTCAAAACAGATATTTGTTTAAGATTTTACATTTAAAATATAGACTTAGTCAAAATGTTAAGTAATAATTTTGAAATGATATCTTACATATTAAATAATTTTCTGAAATATATAAAATACATACATATTATATATTTGTAAAATTTTAACTATGACAAATAATATATATGTGTGTCTGTATATATGTATATGTATGTGTGTGTGCGTGTATAAGTGCTAAGTATATACATTATAGATATAGATCCAATATCAACTAATGTATAAACTTGACTATGTATACAATTTCCTTGTTGCACATTCACATCATATACACACAAGTATATATTGATATACTTGAAATTATATAAGCATTAATTTTTTTAATCACATTAGTTAACTAAATAAAATTTTATTTAATTTAGCTTAACTAGATTGGAACCCATTGGACATCATAGACCCACTATGAAGTAAATATCATTTTTTTTTAAATTCACCTAATTTACCCGTTGCGGACTGGCCCAATTCCAATAGTGGTATTGAGCTTAAATGATCTATGCGGTTTAAATTTGTAGCTTTAGAGATAACTAGTCAAAGCTTACCTATCTGATTCAGTGTTTATAAAATTATTGTCTAGGTTTAGGGTTGACAAATTAAGTATTCTTCCCTCCTTAGCTATCGACCTGACCGATTAAGTGGAATAAGCCTAAAAGGTTAGCCTGATTAGAAAGGCTCAAATTGATTCATGATTTGGGCTAATTTTTAAAATTCAGTTTGGAAATTGAAAGTAGATTTTAAATTTTAAAGTTAAGTTTAATATATAAAATATTTTTTTATAAAAGTTATAAAAAAATTAAGTCATAAAAAATTTCAAAAATTATTTGAAATTAAATTAAATAGTTAAGAAAATTATTTAATATTTAATTATTAGATTAAATAATAAATAAATAAAATAAATAAAAGCGAATTAATTAATATATATATATTGATATGTATATATATAACTATAAATGTTGTAGTTCAATATATATATTTATCTTAAATTATTCAAGGTAAATTAAAATAATATTTTGAACTTATTACAATTTGTTTTAATTAAATATAATATTTATTTGATATATAAACTAGTTAAATATTAATTAATAAAACAAATAGATATATAATGATATATGTATATAAAACTATAAATGTTACAGTTAGTATTCATCTTAAATTATTTAAGGATGAATAAAATAAAATTCTGAGTATTATAATAATTTAATTAATTTGTTAATTAAACTAATAAATTAAATTAATTAAATATGGTTTAATTAATAATGTGCATATGAATATTATATATGTTGATTAAAATATGAACAGTTATAAATGAATTAAACTTATATAATAAAAACATATAATATAACTCGATCTGTAAGAAACCTAACTTAGGTTTAAGGAATACATACATACGTATTGTACGTATATTGTGATTTTTGATGCGTCCGACACTTGAATAACGATGGTATTTTGTATGGAATACGTTATCTCCTAAATCAATATAACTCAAATAAATGTGTATGTTAAAGATTATGAATCTCTAATATATATAAATTGTCCTCTGCCATTTATATGTTAATATATAACTTGCATATGTTAGTCCCTGAGAAGATGGTTTTGATGACAACAACCTTATAATAAGATTATAAAATATAAATACTAATGTTATAGTTTAGATATATATGTATATGCAGGATTCAATCATGCAGGTACCAAGAATGAAGACTGTACAGTATAGAGATTCAAGACTAAAGATATCAAGATTGAAGACCTATGAGTATCAAGATTATCAAGAGTTCAAGATTTCAATATAAGTAATTTAATTAGGAATTTTGTTCAAACTCCTAGAAAAGCACTGGCATCTTAAAATCTATTTTATTCGTGGAATGGAATCCACATCGAGCTTGTTAAAGGGATGGAACCCTAAGTAGGATGGAACCTACAAAAAATCTAGTGGAACATTGTTTTGTATCCACTAACTTTTATTCAAATGTTTTTACAAAATTATATCTTGTTTTCAAAATGATTTCAAAATCTTCCTTTTCAAAGAATTAAAAACATCTATCGTGGTTTTAAAATACTTGTAGCCTCAAAGTGATCTTTATCTTCGAAATCAAACTTCCTTGGTTTTAAACTATCTTTTAATTATAATATATTTATCTTTTAATATTTATACTTAGATTTAAATATATAGTAAAATTTTATACATACCAAAATATTATTCTCTATACCTATTTATGTATTTTAACTATAGTTAAGTATATTTATAAAGTTTAAAAATAGTTTTAATACAAGATGAAAGTTATTTTCAAAGAAAAATAGATTATCAAAATTTGCATTGGCCTGTTGACAACCCTAATATACCCTTGCCGACAAGGTGGTAGTTTGTTTCAAAAATTTGAATTTCAAAGAAAGTGTCTATTCCTTATATCCTTTCACGAATGGACATGGCTGTTGTTCTACTATAAATAGGGGCTGTTTTAAACGAATTTGTATACATATTTTCTCTGATTTCACTCCTCTTCTTCTTCCACATTTCTTTATATATATTTTTACCATTACTCTGCCAAAATCACCACTGAATCTAACAAGATCATCTCTGTTTTGATTCTCTATCATTATATCAACAATATCTCAGTGCTATTCAGAGTTATAGGCTTCTTTGTAATTTATTGAGTGAGAAAAGGTGTGATTGTAGCCTGCGAAATCAATCAAGCGAGAAAAGGTGTGATTGTAGCCTGTGAAATCAATTGGGTGAACTTGTTGCCCGTACAATCAAGTATCTCTATCCAGAGGATTGTGAATCTGGAGTGGTGTACCTCATGGCCTTGAAATCGAGGGTGTAATTTTAAGAATTGATTTTGAAAGGAAATCCGTACTTGTGTGCGGGACTGGATGTAGGGTAACTCCGAACCAGTATAAAATCCGGTATGTTCTTTCCTTTATTGCTTTTACTTTATTTCTGCATCTATGTTTGATTCTGTGATCATATCTGTGTCTGAATATTGCATACATTTGTGTTCAAATTAATATAAACTCAAAAAGAATAAGGAATTCCCTAAAACACTATTCACCCCTCCTATAGTGTTGATTCTAGCTTAAGATCCGTAATCCGCATTTCTCACATTTGGTATCAGATCAAGGTTTTCAAAGTTTCATAATATGATTTTTTAAAAAGCATTTAAAACGGCTATGTTTAAAAAACTTGTTAATACTAGTTTAGAAATATTCAGATCATCATCGTCTCTTGAGTCTGCACTAATGAATATTCATATTCAAGTTGTCTACCAAAATTGTATGATGTGCAGGAAACTTGTTTTAGGGTGTTGAGGAATCAATCCATAATGGACAAATTGTGCAGATCAAAAAGAATAAATGGATACTCGATAATGGATGCTTTAGACACATGACTGGTAATCTGGATATGCTGAATGATATAATACACAAAGGCGGAGGACTGGTTAACTTTGGAGACAACTCAAAACGATATGTGATTGGCATCGACAAAGTCGGTAACTATGAAACTCCTATTATTACTAATGTTTTGCGAGTTAAGAATCTGAAACATAATCTGCTAAGTATTAGTCAACTTTGCGACAAGGGACATAAAATTAAATTTGAAAAAGATAAGTGTCACATTGAAGATAATAATTCAACCATAATATTTGAGGGAATTAGGAAAAAGAATATTTATATTCTTAGTATGAAAGTTTCAATTGATAACCTACGTCTTTTGGCAAATACAAGTGACCCTTGGATTTGGCATAAGAGATTTGGGCATTTGAATTTCAAACTCTTATCTAGACTGTCAAAACATGATCTAGTAAGAGGTCTCCCTAAAATGAATTTTAAAGTAGATAGTTTATGTGATGGTGTCAATTACGAAAACTTAGAAAAAGTTCCTTTAAATTAAAAGACACGATTTCAACTTCAAAACCTCTTGAATTACTTCATCTTGATTTATTTGGTCCATCTCAAATTCTGTCAATAAATCATACTAAATATGTTTTTGTAATTGTAGATGATTATTCTAGATTTACATGGACAATATTTTTGAAACATAAAAGTGATACTTTTGAATGTTTTAAGAACTTTATAAAAAGGATTCAAAATCAACTTTCTTTAAAAATTATAACCATCCATAGTGATCACGGTGGTGAATTTGAAAACGAAAAGTTTGAGGAATTCTGCAATAAAAAGGGAATAACTCACAATTTTTCATTTCCAAGAACTCCACAACAAAACGGAGTAGTAGAACGTAAAAATAGGACGATTCAAGAGTGTGCGAGAACTATGCTTTCAGATATTAAATTACCAAAGTATTTTTGGACAGAAGCAGTTGCTACCGCCTGTTACAATTTAAATAGAATTTTAATTAGATCTTTAACTGATAAGACATCTTATGAACTTCTTCACACAAAGAAACATAAGGTATCTTATTTTAGAATTTTTGGAAGTAAATGTTTTATTTTAAATACAAAAGATAAATTTGATCCTAAATCCGACAAAGGTATCTTTATCGGATATTCTAATAGAAGTAAAGCATATAGAGTGTTTAATTTAAGAACTAACAACATCGAAGAAATAATGCATGTTTCATTCGATGAAAGTCTCAAAATTTTTGAAGATACAAATGATGAAGAGGATTTAATCACTCAAAATCAAGAGTCAACTGAAACTAATAATGAAATTAATCATTCTAATAAAAATATTAAACTTTTAAAAGATCATCCTATAGAAAATATACTTGGAGATATGCATTCTGTTGTTACAACTAGAAATCAACTGAGTAAAATGAGCATGTAGCCTTTATATCAACTATTGAACCTAAAAATCCAAAAGAAGCATCAAATGATGATTCATGAATTTTGGCTATGCAAAGAAGAACTAAATCAATTCACCAGAAATGATGTTTGGGAACTTGTTCCTAGACCTGAAAATAAAAATATAATTGGAACTAAAAGGGTTTATAAAAATAAAATGAATGAACAAGGCGAGGTTGTTAGAAATAAAGCCCGGTTAGTCTCTCAAGGTTATTGTCAAGAAGAAGGAATAGATTTTGATGAAACTTTTGCTCTCGTAGCAAGATTAGAAGCAATTAGGATTCTACTTGCTTTCGCAAATCATAATAATTTCAAATTATACCAAATGGATGTTAAAAATGCCTTTTTAAATGGATTTGTAAAAGAGGAAGTATATGTTGAACAACCACCACTTTTTGAAAATGAAAAATTACCAAATCATGTTTACAAACTTAAGAAAGTTCTATATGGTCTAAAACAAGCTCCTAGAGCCTGGTATGATAGACTAAGATCTTACTTATTACAATCAGACTTTGAAATTTGTAAAGTAGATAACACTCTTTTTATTAAAAGAAATAAAAATGATATTCAACTAGTACAAGTTCACGTAGATGATATCATTTTCGGATCAACTAATTTTGAAATGAATAAAGAATTTTATGAAATAATGACAAAAGAGTTTGAGATGAGTCATATGGGCGAATTAAACTTCTTTCTAGGATTGCAAATAAAACAATTAGATAATGGCATCTTTATTAGTTAAGAAAAAATATGCTAAAGACCTAGTTAGTAAATTTAGTTTGACTAATGCAAGCGGAAAACCCACTCCCATGGCAACCAATGAGTACCTAAGTAAAGAAGATCTCTCGAAAGATGTAGATCAAAAATTATGTAGAGGAATGATTGGATCACTACTCTATATCACTGCTAATAGACCTAATATCATGCATAGTGTTTGTCTCTGTGCAAGATATCAATCCCAACATAAAGAGACCCACTTAAAAGCTGTACAACGTATCATAAGATATGTTAAATACACCTTTGATTATGGCTTATTTTATCCTAAAACTAATTCTTTTGAATTAATATCTTACTTCGATGCTGATTATACTGGTTGTAAATCGGATCGAAAAAGTACAACTGGAACTTGTCACTTTTTGGGGGCATTCTCTGATTTCCTAATTTAGTAAAAAGCAAAACACGGTTTCTTTATCAACAATTGAAGCAGAGTATATTTTTGTTGCTTTGGCTTGTTATCAAGTAATATATATGCAACAAACTTTAAAAGATTTAGGTTTAAATATCTCAAAATCACCAATTTATTGTGATAATACTAGTGCAATAAATTTATCCAAAAATCCTACTCATCATGCTCGAACTAAACATATTGATATCAGACATTATTTTCTCAAAGATAATATAAGCAAGGAAGTAATTACTCTCGATTATATCAATTTCGAGAACCAAATTGCTGATATCTTAACAAAACGCTCAAATGAATCTATATTTACTAAACTAAGAAAAGAATTAGGTATTTGTTCAATAACTGAAATATAGAATATAAATAAAAAAGTATAATTAACAAATTAAATTAAAATAAATCAAATAGTAAAAATATAGGTACCATGTCGACTACCCTCCCTTACCCCTGTTGACATGTAACGATTTTTTTTCTTTTGAAATTTTCCCACCAAAATTCAAATAAGTGGTTATATATTCTTCTTATTTCTAAATTTTGTTCATTCTTTCTGTCCTTTCTCTGATCTATCTTGTGAAAATAATTAAACAATGGCCTCCTCCTCCAAATCAAATAAAAATTCAACTTTTTCGTTCCCTTCTCCTTCTACCGGACCATTTCGACGAACTACGCTTGCATGAGTGATGAAAATGGAGGATTCCTTAAAGGATGCACTGCAATTAATGAATGAAATTCAAGTAGTGCAACTCAAAATGGCCAAAGAACAAGAACGACAAGGCAAAATCCTTAGAAACTTGCAAAAGTTTCTAATGGACAACCACGCCAATCCCATCTTGATTGATGAAGAATCTTCAGGAGATCAAGTGCAAGAGGACAGCGAGGAAGAAGAAGAAGTCTTCATGGAAGAAGAGCACGTCGAACGATGATGACAAAGTTGTTTGTGTTGTCGAAGTGTGCTTTGACAAGGATGGAAATCTAGTCGAACAACGTGGAAATTTTTGTTTCCACTACCCAAATTGTTCAGTCCATAGATCTCCCATTTTCAAGGACACACATTAGTTTCCTTTCTCTCCTTTCGTTATATGATTTTACTTATGTTTTCTACGCAAATGTAAATATAACAATATATAATTAACAAATGATTTGTACTCTTATATTTGAATTCTCACATTATCACTATTATAAGTATTATCATATATGGATTCTTAGTTAGGATAATTAGTAATTAAGGACTAAGTTTTGGTTTTAGAATTAAGTGTTGATTATTTATGATAACACTATCATTATAATCACATGTCATATAGTATTAGAATTGGGGGGGGGGGGTTATATAGTTTGGAGTTATCTTTTGTTGATGACAAAGGGGGAGAAGTATAAAATAGGATAGTTAGGCATAGATTAAGGGGGAGTTATTAGGATAGAAGTAATATTTTATAAACAAAGGTTGTCATCATCAAAAAGGGGGAGATTGTTAGTCCCTGAGAAGATGGTTTTGATGACAAAAACCTTAGAATAAGATTATAAAATATAAGTACTAACATTGTAGTTTAGATATATATTTATATGCAGGATTTAACCATGTAGGTACCAAGAATGAAGACTGTACAGTATAGAGATTCAAGACTGAAGATATCAAGATTGAAGACTCATGAGTATCAAGATTATCAAGAGTTCAAGATTTCAATATAAGTAGTTGAATTATGAATTTTGTTAAAACTCCTAGAAAAGTACTGGCATTTTAAAATCCATTTTATTCGTGGAATGGAATCCATTTCGAGCTTGTTAGAGGGATGGAACCCTAAGTAGGATGGAACCTACAAAAAATCTAGTGGAACATTGTTTTGTATCCACTAACTTTTATTCAAATATTTTTACAAAATTATATCTTGTTCTCAAAATGATTTCAAAATCTTCATTTTAAAAGAATCAAAAACATCTTTCCTGGTTTTAAAATACTTTTAGCCTCAAAATGATCTTTATCTTCAAAATCAAATTATCCTTGGTTTTAAACTATCTTTTAATTATAATATATTTATCTTTTAATATTTATACTTAGATTTAAATATATAGTAAAATTTAATACATACCAAAATATTATTCTCTATACTTATTTATGTATTTTAACTATAGTTAAGTATATTTATAAAGTTTAAAAATAGTTTTAATACAAGATGAAAGTTATTTTCAAAGAAAATCAAATTATCAAAAATTACATAGGCCTGTCGGCAACCCCAATATACCCTTGTCGACAAGGTGGCGGTTTGTTTCAAAATTTTAAATTTCAAAGGAAGTGTCTATTCATCATATCCTTTCACGAATGGACATGGATGTTGTTCTACTATAAATATGGGCTGTTTTAAACGAATTTATGTACATATTTTCTATGATTTCACTCCTCTTCTTCTTTCATATTTCTTTATATATATTTTTACCATTACTCTGCTGAAATCACCATTGAATCTAACTAGATCATCTCTGGTTTGATTCTCTATCACCATCTCAACAAGATCTAAGTGCTATTCAGAGTTATAGGCTTCTTTGTAATTAATTGAGTGAGAAAAGGTGTGATTATAGCCTGTGAAATCAATCAAGTGAGAAAAGATGTGATTATAGCCTGTGAAATCAATTGGGTGAACTTGTTTCCCGTAAAATCAAGTGTCTCTACCCATAGGATTGTGAATATGGAGTGGTGTACTTCATGGCCTTGAGATCGTGGGTGTAATTGTAAGAATTAATTTTGAAAGGAAATCCATACTTGTGTGCGGGACTGGATGTAGGGTAACTCCAAACCAGTATAAAATCCACTGTGTTCCTTCCTTTATTGCTTTTACTTTATTTTTGCTTCTGTGTCTGATTCTGTGATCATATTTGTGTCTGAATATTGCATACATTTGTGTTCAAATTAATATAAACTCAAAAATAACCAGTAATTCCTTAAAACACTATTCACCCTCCTCCAGTGTTGATTCTAGCCTTAAGGTCCGTAATCCGCATTTCTCACAGCATACTATTTTACTGTTAAGAAAACTTAAGCTAAGGATATTATATGTAGTACTAGACGAGGCAAGATATATGCATGTATTTGGTGAGCGAACTCAAGATATGCGCATTATATCTAGGTCGTTGCGAAATGGTATGTACAAGTGAATAATCTCTTTCGATTTACCGAGCAAACTCAACGTTCAGATGAGATTATGAAAAACATTATAGGTTAGGAATTATATATGATACAATGTTAAATTGTTATCCATTTCTTACGGGCCTATGATATGTTGAGTAAACTCAAGATCAGAAGCATAAGACAAGTGAGCCCGAACACCCACTAGAGAAATCAAAAGGGTTTTATATTTTTTCTTAGGGTTTGAGAAACATAAAAATCTAGTAGGAGTTTATTAGAAAAATGAAATGGATGCATTTAACCTTTATAATAATATTAGAACATACACTATATATAAATTGTTCTAATCTACTTAAATTAAATTTGCAGCATAACGACCAACTGAAGACTATTTTAAAAAAACGATAAGCTCACCGGACCTAACTATAATGATTGGCTAAGAGCGAAAAAGATAGCACTCACACATGAATGCTTATGGTTGTCTATAAATGGATCTTTAAAAGAAAAATCCTCTACAATTTCTGGTCCTAAGATAGTAAAGGCTTATAACAATTGGGTAGTTGATAGTGGAGTCGCTCAGTTTTCGTGTTGTCAACATTAATAAAACGTTGCAAAAGCGACTCGAAAATATGTTCGTCCAGAAAATCTTCAAAAAAATCAAACCTTTATTTTAAGAACAATCTCGTTCCGCTAGGTACGAGATTACTAAGAAATTATTCAATATGGAGATGAGTATGGGCAGTTGTGTTGAGGATTTTATCTTGATCATGAAAGGCTATATTGATAGACTTTTTAAGTTAGATGTCATGATAAGCAATGAACTGTAAGTGCACTTTATCCTAGGCTCACTCACTTCATGGTTTGAGCCATTCATATTGAATTATAGTATGAACCAATTGAATGTTAGCGTCGTGAGCTACTCAAAATGTTGAGGCCAATTAAGAGCTCATTCAAGGATCGAGGCACTATGCCTAGTTGTAAAGGGAAGGGCATCGTCTTCAAAAGATTCAAAGAAATGCAAGTGTATCAAATACACTTATGTAATGTATAGTGCAAATGCATGTGTGTCAATACAAGTGTATCAAATACACTCGTGTGTGTATAGTGCGCGTATAGCATACGGAAAGTGAACATATTTAATGTGAACATTGATAGCTGTTTGGATTAACACATATTAAAATGTATATACATGTTAGGGCAAAATAAAAGTTAATTTTTTTAATCCATAAACATATGTGTTGATGCAAAGCAATTTTAAGCTATTTAAAATATGTTTGAAAATAAAAATATGTTTATACGTATATAAATGTTGTAAATTATTTTATATTATAAAATTATTTAAAAATAAAGTTATCATTCATTTAAATAAACTATAACAATTGAGATACTTATACGTATTATAGTCACAGTGTAATGTTTTTTTTTCAAATCAATTTGAACTTGAATACATATGTATATATTAGATCCGACAACACAGGCATGTATAAATTCATTATAAGCATATGGTATCTAATATACATAACATAATGATGTATGTAAACAAAATTAAGATTGAAAACTTACCAAAAGAAACTGCCTATGTTTTGCACCTTGAATGTATGAAAACTTCTAGATACGATTGAATCACTTCTAGAAATTGCAACGATCCGAAGCAGCACTTTTGTATTTATTTTATTTGTTTTGATTTTGTTTTAGGAAATTTTCTTCCATGAAACCATGGAATTTTCGACCATATTAGAGAGATGGGAGCTTGAGAAAATGAATTTTCAAAAGAGTTCGTGAATGAAGGGAAAGGAATTTTGTTTTACAGAAAAAATTAAAACCTTTCAAATTCCTTCATTAAAACCTTCCCTCTTTAATCCCTTATCATATCTCAATCAAATCACCCTCCTTTATAATGCACAATTGGAAAAGATAGGGGCTATTAGAGCCCTCAAAATTTCTAGAAACATTTGATATTAATCATAAATCAAATTTAAATATTTTATCAATGTCACATATCAATACACGCATATGTAACTTCTATATATACGTTTTTCATTGAGAACTAATGACGTTTAAACATTGAATCAAGTAAAATATAATAATGAATATTTCATAAATATTTATAAATTTAATTAATTTAGAATGATTTTAAATCAATTAAATCACACGGGTTTTGGAGTATTCATCATTATGGTTGTGCGACTTAAAGGTGTAAACTCAGGCAACTATAAATATTAAATAATTCAAATATTAACATTCACACATCACTGTAACTAGCGGTGTGACATTTTGACTGAATTTATCATTTACGCATCTTCTTGGTAAAAATCCAAATTTATTATAATGAACAGTACCTGACAATAATTATTGCTCAATTTTCTTGCAATAAAATGTCGGCATATACATCTAGCTTGGCTTGGTTTAAGCAAATCCATGCGAACAACAAACAAGCACGTCCAAGATACAACCACCTGCTCTCCTAAGCCGATCGACACAACTCAAAACAACATTAACAGCCAGCTCATTCAACTAGACCCGGCATAAAAGCGACCAACCCTTGGTTTGGCTTCTTCACAGCCTGGCTCCAATCGGTCCTATGTAGCCCGTCTTATCATGACATGAACGGCTCGTCTCATCCCTTTTTGCCTTGTCTTTACTCTGCAAATTTTTGCTACAAATGGTTGGCTGTTACTATGTAAAAGAAGAGTCTTTTCAACCTTATTTTTTGAAAAAGTGTACCACATAACATTGTTTATCTAACAAAAATACAACTGTGCATGCTAAGTACTTGTCTACTATGACATGTTGAAAAAAGCGCACCCACTCGTATACTTTACTACTTCACTCTATGCAAAGCACAACCTTGGTATGGAATGACAGCTAGTATGTATACTAGCCACACAATCATCCCACCTTTCTAGCTTTCCCTATCGGCCAAAGCGACAAATCAATGTCCTAGAGTGACTTATGTCCTTTAGCTGCGCAATCTCAGCTGTTCAAAGCACAATTCTATCTGCTATAAATACCCCTTGCCATTCAACTTCATAAGGGTTCTGAACTTTATCTTCAAGCATAGTAAAATACAAGGTCTCTTAAGTTTAGTAACTTTGTATTCTTAAGTGTTCTCATTTTCTTACTATTCTCTTGTAATTCCTTGTAATTGTACGAGATCAATATAGTAAAAAACATTTACGATGGACATAGACAAGCTTAGATAAACCACTATACATCTTATGTAACTTTCCTTTAATTGCTTATTTACTCCTCATTTTCAAATTTTAAGTCTAGTGTTAACAAGTAATCTTTGCTAATACCAACGTATTACCATAATTCCAAGGCTGTCTTAATTTTTAATCAACATTTTGACGCTAGAAAGAGGGTTTCTCCTAAAAGTGCTCAATTTATTAAACTTTTTCTTTACTAAAAATATGTTCTAGTTAAACCATGAATCATAACGGTGATAATGAAGGTATTAACTCTAACGACCATGGCACTAATAGTAATACTGTTGCCAACGTTCTTGTCTTAACCATGGGCTAAGCAACAACATGTAGAGAAGTGTACTTCAAAGATTAAAATACGTGGGAATCTTTGCAAAGTAAATGAGCTAAGGACAAGGTTGGATGCTCAAACGACCATAAACTTCATTATTCTAACCCCTTCGGTAGTTGGTCTACTCCTACCGAGCCTACAGTCCCTAGGCTTACAAACTCGTTAATACTACCCATGAGAGGGTGGTGCTTGAAACCCTAATCGGGACAGCTCCTGCTCACATTAGAGGAATGCATGTTGTGCATGAGCTAACTTATGCTATTGATATTATGGACACAGACTTAGTCATGTATGGAGAACGAAGGAAACACACTCTCCTTTAGTGGAATGACCGTCTAACTTTGAACACCTTTGGGCGGTAGCTGGAGCTCGAGACTTGAGCTTTGATCATCTCAGTGGTAGTTCTCATGCCATCAGTCGAGAACACTGGGCCCTCTCGACGCACTTCCAATACCGTAGGGGTTTGGCCAAGCCTGGGTCAAGGAAAAGGCAGGCTAGGCAATCATGATCACCTTCTATGTATAAAGAAAGGAGGTCCCACGAGTCCCTCGTCACCATGGCAGCTCTCCATCACATCATCGTCACCGATCCCCTACTCTATAAAGATGCTGGTTTAGTCTATCATGTATTGTAGGCCAAACTTGTCTATAGTGGGTAAAAGCTGATCTCCCGGAGGAGATGACTCATCTTCGCCAATAACTCAATAAATTGCAATCCTAGAACGCTAGGGGCGAAGCATTGTCTAACGATGAGAATGTGGAGCCATTCTATGAGAAAATCTTAAGTACGTTCATCCACAGATGACATGCTTTGCTGCCTGTTGAAAAATACGATGGAAGTGGCAACTCATTAGACCACACCAATGCTTTGAATTCAATTACACAGTCCAATTAGCTTTTTGGCCTTGCAAAGTGTCTACTTTTCCCTCCACCCTCACAAGACTAGCCTCATGCTGGTTCCTACATCTATAACTAGATATCATTCATTCTAGAGCCTAGCTTTGTGCAGACTTCAAAACCAAGTTCTATGCTTTAAAGATACAAATCATGATGGTTGGTGAGCTAGGTAACATCGAGCAGGGTCGATCGAGAAGCTTCCATCGTATGTGAATCATTTTAACAACGAATCCGCCTAGCTAGGGGTTTTGACAGACAAAGACTGTTTGCGGTCCTCAATTGGGGGTGAGGTTAAAGTCAAGAATGTGTAAAGAGCTAGAAAAGCAGCCGATCACATTCCTAATTGATTTTTATTAATGGGTGAACGACATCATGCGGATGGAGGATGCTTATCTTTTAAACAACGAAGATGTATCAAAGCACCTAAGTTACCGAAATCGCTGTCATTAGAGCTCACCAGTCACATCGAAGAACTCATTTGCTTTAAAAAGTGTACCGTACCCATCATCATCTAACTATGCATCGAAGAACTTATTTCCTCTGAAAATGCACTATAACATTGTCATTAGACATCGTCGGTTACACCGAAGAACTCATTTCCTATGAAAAATGTATCGTAACGCCAACCCTCATAATCATTAGTCGAAAAATACGTATGAACCTACCCTACCAGGACATTTTCTGAAGTATCCCAAAACATAACAAATGACACGCCAAAGAGTTCCTCATCCTGTAGTTATTGTAACATCACAAACCGCACATGAAACGAATGTCATATGCGAGAGTTATAAACGTTTTAAGATCACGGGAAATATCATAATTATTCAATATAGTTATATTATTTAATTATTTGTTTCTCTTTGGCTACAGTAGTCAAGATAGTCGATCTTTAAAAGAACCCTATAGCTATCGAAAAACCAGCTTCGCTACTATCGCTAGAGCTCCATCACCAGATCTGCTTATACCACTGAACCCCCCATGTCATGCTCCATCCAATGCCCACACTCCAATCATCTTAGCCACCCTAGGTTGCACCTCCACCTCCCACAAGTCTCCTACGAACTTTGGCCACCTCAAACCACTTCGAGATAATTAGAGACCTCCAAGAGCCTCTACTTAATCTCCTCTACACGCTTGTAATTTCCGGTTGTCATATGGTCATCTTTACCGTTGGATCAAAACGAATGACCTACATTTATCGAAGTTTCGACGTGTTTTTTTGATCAATCGACATATCCAATCAAAGAAAGACCACCACTAATGAATTCCTGTCATCCAGAACTATGATTTTGATATATAATATGCCTATTTTGGAACAGTTATATATTTTGCACTTTTTAAACTAAAGTTAGATTAATGTTTTCTAATTATAATCAATAAAAATTTTATTTTTAATCATATAGCCATCGCGTGTTAGATATTGATCTTGTGTGTGTATGTAACTTTTTTGATTTTTAATTTGATCATATGCACATTGATATATGAATATAAGGGGTCATTTCCTATAACCTATCAATATATACGCAGATGCGAAGAGTCTCACTCATTAATTAGCCTTGCTACCCTTTTGATTTGATTTGAATCCACATTCTTTCCTATTAGTATGACATGCAACCCTCTCAATTCTCCATGACTTTCTTTGTAATTCCTTGTTTCGATATGTCCACTTGTTCCTTTTTGACTTGAGTGGCATTAGTTTGATTTTATTAAGAGATTTGATGAAAGAGAAGACTGGGATTATGATAGAATGTTTAGGCAGAAGCATGATTAGTGAAGAGGATTTTGGTTTCCATTTATAGGCTAAAATGACTCGTAGTTCGGCTAAAATTTCGAAATCAATATCTTATGAAAATACCACTGGGCTTGACTTCTCCCAATTTCTAGTCCGTTTAACCAAATTCAACAAATTATACATGTTTTCTGACTATGAACGATATTCCTAACACATTGGAATAGGTTCCAAAGTCTAATTCTAGCTTATGTAAAATTTATTATTTTACCATTTATGTAAAATTACAATTTTGCCCTTATAAAATTATTTAATTTTGAGAAACTACGCAATGTTGCATCCCTTAAAAGAATTTCATCCTCGAAATTCCAAGAGATGAAGGATGAAATAGTAAATGTCCAAACATACACACACAATCACACACTGATAGCATACATTATATTTATCCACATACACATATATAATATTTGGATACACACATCACAAGGAATATAAAAGCCATTAACAATGTACAAACATAACTCAAAAGCATAATATATATAATGGGTATGAAATGATGGTAATAGTGAACAAAATGCAAGATTCAGCTAAATCAGATCCTCCTATACGCATGCAATCATCATGACTAATATTTATGGATGCAAGTGCCAATATATGCATAAATATCTACATGTATGTATTGAAAACAACAAGCAATTAGAAGCATGTGTTATAAGAACCATCACACATAAGGTAACATCCATAAAATATACTAAACTAGCACAGATCAAACCAAACATATAAATCAAACATCCTAACCAATATAGCAACCATTTCTAAAAATATTTAAACTAAAACAATCAACAGAAAGGATATCAATAAAGAATTCAGGATGGGAAGCTCGGATTTTCTCCTTGGGCTCCCAAGTACTCTCAGCCGGGTCATTTCCATACCGAACTTAGATTAACTTCACGATCTTAGTCCTAAGTCGCTTTATACCATGCTCCATAATACGAATAATCCTGAGGGATGCCATCGGTTCCGATTCTACCTCCCCTTCCTCTAGTTTACTAGGATCCACTACCATTACTGTATTATGAATGCATTTTCGTAGATGTAACACATGGAATACATTATGAACTTTCGCTAAATTTTTGGGAAGTTCAACTTTGTAGGCTCAAGAATCATGGCGCTAACTTTCCCGCACTACCAAAACGCATAATATGACTCAATGGTGATACTTTCACAAACACCATGTCGTCTACTTCAACTCTAAGTCCGTACATCTCCTTCTATGTATGTCTTCTTCCTACATTATGTGGCCTTCATTCTTTTGTGGATTGGCTCTACTTTCTTTGAGGTATCTCTAGTCATGTTTGGTCCAAGTACAATCCTGTTTGTTGCCTTCCACCAACATAAAGGAGACATGCATGGCCTTCCATATAAAGCCTCAAAAGGTGCCACGCCTATACTAGCTTGATAGCTATTATTATAGGTGAACTTCACTAGTGGTAAATGGTCTTCCCAATCTCCACCAAAATATTGTATGCAAGCTCTTAAAAAATCCTCCAACACATATTCACCCTATTAGTCTGGACATATGTCTGTGGATGATAAGTGGTACTTAGATTCAACTTCGTACCTAATGCATGTTGAATACTTCTCCAAAATTCACTCATAAAGTGTAGGTCTCAATGGCTAACGATGCTAGAAGGTATCCTATGCAAGCGAATAATCCCCTAAACGTATAGTATAGCCAATGATGTCGTTGTCCTTCTACTCTTCATCAAATGAAATGGGCGCATTTAGTTAAGTAATCCACCGTAAGCCAAATGCTTTCATTCCTCTCCTACTCCTTGGTAGCCTATCAATCCATAGAAATGTGCTCCCACTTCCATTATGGAATATCTAATGGAAGAAATAATCCACTAAGCTTCTTTTGCTCCACCTGTACCCTTTGACAAGTTAAGCATCTAGCAACATATTATGCCATCTTCTTATTAATCTTCGGTCAATAAAAACCCTTTTCATATCGTGTTACATTTTATTGCTGCCCAAATGAATAGTCAGCTTAGAAACGTGACATTCATTAAGTACCTCATCTATCGCTTCACCAACTACTGGCATATATAACTTTCTGTCTCGTCTATGCCTACCTTTTTCGTCGATGTAATAACGATCCAATTGAGTAGATCGCTTGCATGTCTTTAACTTTTGAAAGATACTAACTAACTCCACATCTTCCTTTGCATAGCACCAATATGGTCGATAAATGTTGGCCTAACTTCTAATGCTGCTAATGATTTTGGTAACCACTCCGTTGAAGTTCAAAAATCAAAATTCACAATGTACTCTAACTACTTCCACTCCTTAAAAATCGAGCCCAGCATAGCATGCTTCCTACTTAAGGCATCTACCACCACGTTGCTTTCCCTAGCGTATATGAAATATCAAAACCATATGAGGATAAAAACTCCATCCACCTTTGTTGTCTTAAATTCAAATCTTTCTATGAGAACAAATATTTGAGCGACTTGCGGTTGGTAAATTATTCAAACTTTTCACCCAACAAATAATGTATGCATGACTTTAGCAAAAAAACGATAGTCGCCAACTCAAGATCGTGAGTGGGATAATTTCCCTCATAAACCTTCAACTGCCTACTATCATATGCCATATATGCCCTGACTCTTCCTTCTTGCATAAGAACATCTCCTCGTACCATCCCACAAGCATCGGCCATCTGTATACATGGTAAAAGGCTTCGTACCGTAGGGAATAACCAAAATAGATGCACTTATTAAAAGCTCCTTCACTCATACGAATTTATGTTCATACATCACATCCAAAAAGAAAAAAAGGTTTTTCTTAGTAAGGCAAGTTAAAGGTGTGGAAACCTTCGCAAAGTACTTGACGAACTTTCGATAAAAACCAGCCAAACCAAGAAAGCTTCTAACTTTGGTGGCATTTTTTGGTACCTTCCAATCTCATACGACGACAACTTTCTTCGGTCAACTGCTAATCCATGCTCGAACACGACATGTCCAAGAAAGCCACCTTCTTTCTTCAAAAATAGCACTTGGACAATTTCGCCTTCAGTTGGTGCTTTCTCAAAGTATCAAGCGCCTCTTCCAAATGCTCTTTATGCTCCTTGATCTTGGAATAAACGAGGTTGTCTTCTACAAACACCATTACAAATCGGTTCAGCTATTTCCTAAAAACACAACTCATGAGATCCTCGAAGAAGGCTGGAGCATTGGTTAGTCCGAATAGCATTACTAACCACTCATAAGATCCCTTCAAGTGCAAAAGGCAGTTTTCGATATGATCTCATTTTCCACCCTTAGCTGATGAAAGCTCGTGGCGAGATCCAACTATGGAAATATCATCGCCCCAACTAATTGGTCGAATAAATCATTGATGGGCAGTGATGGATATTTATTCTTCCTCGTCAACTTATTTAGCTTACAGTAGTTGACACACAACCGTAAAGATTCATCTGCCTTAGTGGCGAATACAACTGGAGCACCCCACTCAAACATGCTTCTTCATATGAACCCCTTATATAAGAGTTCAAAAATTTAGGTGTCCAACTCCTTTCTTTCTTGAGGCCATCCACCTAATAGGAAATATAACTGGCTTTATGCCTTCAACCAAATCAATAAGGAACTCTGTTTCTCTTCGGGGAGGAAGACTAGTAATCTTCGCAAATACGTCATCAAATCTCTATTCGAATGTGATGGATGCTAACTCATATTGGAAAAAATCCAATGAATATAAGTAACTCAACACTATCGATCCATTGTGCTCATTATAAACATCTAAGTTATGCCCCATGTGACTCCTTATACAAACCACTCTCCTATCACAATCTAGTACCGCCCCATAGAGGGACATCAAATCCATTCACAATATCAATCCATACCTCGAAAAATCAATCATAAAAGCATCACATATAAATTTCGTACCGCAAATCAACAATTTCAAATCTTGGCAAACCATAGATAAGTAAGATGATCCCTCAACGGGATTCGACACTACCATGGGGTCAGGTATAGTGTGAGCTTATAATTCTAATCTATCAACCATACTTCTAGAAAAAAGAATGCGATGCCCCGGTGTCAAATAAAGTACGAATTGAAAAATCAAAGATAAGCAACACACCTTCTATAATGGATGTAGAAGCTGCATTTCCATTTCCATTTCCTCCAACAGGTGGGCAATACCAGTGGGGACTACTTCTAGTGCATAGGCCTTCACAATATGAACGTTGGTGTCACCTGGCCCTCCTTTCCTAAGGCAGGGCACATGCTCTTTAGATGTCCCTACCGGTTGTATTTTTAGCATTGTACTTTTGTAAAGTCCACTTTACAGTCCTTAACAATGTGACCCTTAATTTGCACGTTCTAGTGGGAAGTGCTTCTAGCTTGCTTCCACCTTTTTCCATGCTAATCTTTTCCATTTCCATTGTTAGGTTTTCCCATCGAAAGTGCTTGTCCACCCACTTTGTAAGGCTCATCCTTGGTATCTTCCTTTGTGATGGTATTAAGTAATGCCATCTCCACTAATTTCTCCTAAGTGGCCCCCATCAGAATGTGACTTAGTATTAGATCCTTCAGTGTTTGATTCAATCCGTTTGCAAACCTCTTGGCCTTATTTGTCGGTATATTGATTAGCTCCATTCCAAGTGATGCAAGGTAGTTGAATTGGTTCACATATTCCTTCATCATCATGTTACCTTGTTATCGATAAATAAACTTCTCGATTTGAACTCCCTTCTTCGCCTCTAAGATAAACTTGGCCTCGAACCTTTACTTGAAATTTTCTGAAGTGATGTCCTTTTTATTTGTCTCAACCACCACCATCTCCCACCAGTTTAAGGCTCTCCCATTAAGTTCCACGCTGCGACTATTACCACGTCGAATTCCCATGACCTAAAGCTCTAAAGATATGCTCACATGTGCAAAGCCATGCCCATATATCCACAAAAGACTTGGTCCCACAAAAGGATTTCCACCCATGCTTGTAAAATCTTTGCACAACTGCAAAAAAGCTAGCGGAAGGTGGTTGATTGCGAATGACTACAAGTGTATGGGATACAGGTGTGGCAAGATTAACGTAGGGTTGGCCAGTAGCTTGTACGAACTTGCAGAAATATATGGTTATGTTCACGGCATATACCTCTAGCAACATACACTCAGAGCCCTCTCTAGTTCAGTTACTCATCTGTACTATCTGTAAACGGATTATTAGTAACTATTCCTTAATGACAACGAACTAGACTGGAATATATCTGGTGTGTGCTTTGATATATGTATATATATTCATAAAAATACAATTACGCTCTCTTAATACGCCCTAGTATAGGGTGAATCGCCTAACCTCACTCTGATATCAAATGTAACAACCTGCCATCTACGGTTCCCGATCCATGGTAAAAAACGTGGACACTGTAGACAATGGAACATTTTTTTATAATTATAAAATAGATCATAGAACTATCTAAAAAAACTTCTAAACTTTCCGAAACTCAAAGTGGACGAAACCGATATAATACTGAAAATAAAATACCATGATCCTAGATAAATTAAATAAACTATATCTAGTTATGAAATATCTCTAGATGCTGAAAATAAACAAATATTCTGAATGTATAGGAAAAATATCAAATATGCAGTAGGAAACTAATAAGTAGATGCATATCTCCATCGTACCACTAGGTCTTTGAAATCACCAAAAAAATTCTCAACTTACATATCAAAGTGAATAAATAAAGGAAAGGGATAGTAGGGGTCGGATATACATCTTGTGAGTGATATGCATCCTTTAAGTGTATAATACTAATAAGCTAGCAAAACAATACTCATACTCGATAAACATACCTTGGCCTATGTCATCTGCACCCAACAAGTCAACTAACAAAATATAATAATATGGTGACATAGTATACTAAGGATCACTCATGGTATTAACTGGTACCCTAACGTGCCATCAAACATATCGTTTTCAATGATCAAACCCATGTCTCATGAATCGAAAAGTAAAGGCGTTTTGGGCATACTGAAGAACTCATTTCCTTTGAAAAATGAATCAAACACCTACAATACCAAAATCACCGTCACCGATCACACTGAAGAACTCATTTCCTTTGGAAAGTGTTCGTACCTATCATCATCAAACCGTGCACCTAAGAAATCATTTCCTTTGGAAAATCAGAAAATGTACGGCAACGTTGTTGTTAAAAATCGATGGTTGCATCGAAGAACTCATTTCCTCTGAAAATTATACAATAACGCCTACACTCATAATCATCAATCGAACAATACGTACGAAACTACCCAACCATTACATTTTCTAAAGTATCCCAAAACACAATGAACAACATGACGAAGTGTTCATCATCCCACCACAATCGCAAAATGTCGCGAATCGCATGTGAAATAGATATCATATATGAGAGTTATATACGTTTTAAGGTTAGGGGCAATATCTTAATTTTTCAATATAATTATATTATTTAATTATTTATTTTATCTTCCACTATAGTAATCAAGATAGGCCAATCTTTAACCGAACCCTACAACTCCCAGAAAACCAGCTTCACCGCCATCGCTGCAGCCTTCCATCACTAAACCCGCCTACATTATTGAACTCCCTATGTCATACTCCATCCAATGCCCACACTCTGATCATCTTAGTCATCTTATGTAGAACCTCTACCTCCAACCAGTGTTTGATGAACTCTGGTTACCTCAAACCACTTCAAAATAATCAGAGACCTCAAAGAGCCTCTACTCAATCTCCTCTACATGCTTGTAACTTCTGATCATCATATGGTCGCCATTGTACTATTGGATCGAAATAAATGGCCCATATTTGTCGAACTTCCGACGTGCTATCAGATTAATTCAGATACATAACCAATAAGCGAACACTAGTGAATTGGGTCATCGAGAACTATGATTTTGACATATAATATGCCTAGTTTGGAACATTTGTATATTTCACACTTTTTAAATTAAAGGCAGATTAATGTATGCTAATTATAATCGATAAAAATTTAATTTTTAATCACATTGTCCTGGTGTATTAGATTTTAATCATATGTATATAGAAAAAAAAAAAATCTTTTTTCTTATTTTCACTTTCATCATATGCACATTGATTTACGAATATAATGGGAGATTTCCTATAACCTATGAATATATGCACAAATGATATGAAAATTCGCACTCACTGATTAGCCTTATCTCCTTTTCGATTTGATTAAAATCCACCTTCTTTCTTGCTGGACCGATATGTAACTCTCTCGATTCGCCTCAATTTGCTTTGTAAGTCCTTGTTTTGAAATATCAAATTATTTCGTTTTGATTTGATGTAGTATTAATTTGATTTTATTAAGAGATTTGATGATAGATAAGATAATGATTAAGGATAGAATGTTTAGGCTCAAGTATGATTAAGGCATAAGATTTTGGTTTCCATTTATAGGCTGAAATGACTCGTCGTTGGGCTAAAATTTCAAAATCAATATATTACATAAATGCCACTGGGTTTGACTTCTTCTAATGTCTAGCCCGTTTAACCAAATTCAACAAATTATTCCTTTTTTCTACTGTATACGACATTTCGGAAGTAACGAAATAGGTTTATAGGCCTAACTCCAACTCCTATAAAATTTTATTATTTGGCCGTTTATGCAAAATTATGATTTTTTCCTTTTAAGAGTCATTATTTAATTTCGAAAAATTATGGGGTGTTATAGACATCCATGTTAATAGATCCTACCCACAAGGACATGAGAGCCCTCCAATACTCTTGTTCAAGTAGGGGCCTGTAACAATCCGTATATTTGTACCATTTAAATTGACAATAATCCACACATGTCAACTTAAATAGTTCAAAACACAAATCATTAATGGAGTGTGTGTCTATATATATATATATATAAATGAGAATTATCACAGAATCACAGAAAATACATCATAACAGAAAAGTGCAGCGGAATTACAACATAGTCATAAAAGTTGTGATGTCCCAGAAATTTAGGCAATAATTATTTAATAATTTCATTGATAATTATTTTAAAATGTGAAATATTGATTTAATAATTTAATTCAAACTGAAATTTTCTTTTGGAAATTTATAATTATTTAGTTTGTTAAATGATATTGTTTTCAAAAGCTAAAAATATTTAAATGATAAATTTATCTTTCTAAACTATTTTAAAAATATTTTATTTATAATGTATAAATACATTGTAAATAGAGGATTTGGTTTTAATTTTAATTTATATTAAATAAAGGATATTTTCTAATTTATATATAATTGTATAAATTGTAAATTGATTTAATTTGATTTAAATTGTAAACTTTTCAAAAGTTTGTTTTAAAAATCTTTCTTATAATTTCCATAGATGTAAGTGAACATTTATTTTGTTTATAAAAATAAATGTAGTTTAAATTTTGTTTATAATAAAAGTTTATTTTATTTTGTTTATTTTAAAAATTGTTTTTCTCTTTGATATAAGAATTAATTCATTTTTGTTAAAGTATAACATTGATAAAATTTAATTCAACCTTTCCTTTATTTATTTTAAAAAAAAAATCTTCTTTTCTTCTGAAATTTAGTTTTATAAAGAATTTTATTTTAAAAATATATTTAAACCAACATTTAAATGTAAGTCTATAGTTTATATGTGTTTATTTAAAAACTAATGTTAATAAACATTTAAAAACATGCTTAAATTAATTAGATATGTTTTAAGATAATTCAAATACATTATAAATTTAGAAATGGCTTTTAAATATTCACTTGTAATCACATAACAAAGTAACATAACAAATGGCATGTTGTTTTGTTTTTGAAATTTAATTTTTATTGACAATAAACATAACAAATACATTTGATAAAAACACTTTTTCTCATTTGAAACCTGAAATCAAAATTTCAGTAAATCTAAAACCCCATTTCTAACTCATGTTTAAGAATCAAATTACAAACTTTAAAACCTGCAAATAAATTTCTTCAAAATGCAAATCAAAATCTGCATTTCTGAAGCTAAGTCTCAACTTCAATTTCATCAAATCTGCATCTAAACTCTGCAAGCTTCAACATCAACTGAAGCTCAATTTCAACTGCAAATTTAAGCAAGGAAGTTATGGGTCTGCATGCATCATTATCAAAAAGCAATCTTCATCAAAAAAGAAGATCAACTTCTGTAATCAAACGAAGCCAAGATCAACATGCATCTCATTATGCGTTTCTGGAAATTGGATCTGCACTTAAGCTTGTGCTCTGCATCAAATTGTTTTCTGCAAAATTTTAAAGGTGTGTAAGCTTTTATTTTTAAAAACAGTTTCTTTTAAAAATCAAAGTTAAAGCAATTTATAACATTAAATATCAAATGCAAGCTGTTTTTCCCTAAATCAAAACTGCCTTGAATTTAAACTGCAATGCTTCATTGTTCTTAGACTTTGAATTATCAGTTACATGTGAATGAGTATGTTGAGTGATTGTGTATTGATGAATGCTTGTGTAAACTTATATATATGTTGTTGTTGCTGGAATATATGCACACCTGTTTTTTTTTTTAAACTAAGATTGTTATTAGAAAACCCTTATCTCTGGGTTTGTTTCCCTATTACAACTAATATGTAAACAAAGTTTGGTTGTTAGCATAAATTCAGGGTTGTAAATTTTGTTATAAATCAAAATTATGTTCTTAAATCATGTTTTAGTTGTATTAAAAAAAAAGAACAAATATTACAGTTTTAATTAAACTGTTGGGAAAAAACATTTCTATTTTTAAACAAAGGGGGAAATTTTTGGAAAATATCTGAAGGCTAGTATTTGTGGGGGTTAAGATGCCTACCGTAGTGGAGTTTTGATGTAAGTATGTTAGAGGAAATTGGTGATGGATGATCAAAAGGGGAGGAGATGATATTTGGGTTTCCAGGTTTTCAAAACCCTGGGTTTAAGTGTGCAGTACTTAGCATATGCTCATGTTCTCTGTTGCATTGAGTGGGTTTGGATTTTGAGAGATTGTATAGGAAGTGTAGAGGTAGCTATGGCCAAGTTCGTGTCGGTGATGGTGGCTGGAGGTGGTATTTTTGGGTGTTGGCAGGTTGGTCTTGGCTGCATGTTGACTCAGGTAACATATTGGAAGTGTGCAGGGTTTATTTTCCCGAAGTAAGCCTCGAGTTTTTATGCTTCTGACTCGAAGCAGAGGGTAGGTAAACTCGAAGTAAAAATGATGGGTTCTCGGGTAGTTGGTTGCAGAGTTAAACCAGAGAGTATTTGCAGTTTTGAATTTTAATGGAATACATATTTTAAGTTGAAACCTGATTCAAGTATGAATTAGAACTGAATTCAAATGGAGTTCTGAGTTCAAAGTTTTAAAAATGAAAATTTTAAATTTAAACAAAGTTTTAAATTCTGTTTAAATCAAGATTTTTAAAACTGTTTCAGGTTTTATAACAGGAAGTTTGCAGTTTTAAGAACTTTGAATGAATTCACATTCTAAGTTGTAATTTGATTTAAATTCAAGTTAAATCTGAATTCAAATAGAGTCTAAATTCAAAGCTTTTAAAAATGTAATATTTTAAATTTAAACAAGTATTAAATTTGGTTTTAAATCAATATTAAAACTGTTGCAGGTTTAAAGACCTATAATTTTGCAGTTTGTATTTTAAATAAAATTCATATTTTTAAGTTGCAACATGATTCAAGTGTAACTTGAATCTGAATTCAAATGTTATTTTGAATTCAAAGTTTTAAAAATGAAAATCTTAAATTTAAATAAGATTTAAATTCAGTTTTAAAATAAGTTTAAAACACAGTTTCAGGTTTACCTTTTAAAAACCAGATTTTGATTTAAACAAGTTTTGTAAGTTTTAAACATTGAACAGATTTAAACATTTTTAAACAAGATTTAAATTGGTTTGAAATCAAATTAAAAACAGTTTCAAATTTACTTTGAAACCCAGTTTGATTTCAAACTGTTTATAAATTTAAAGAAGAATGAATGAACATATTTCAATGTTTAATATAGATTTGAAAATAAAATTTGATTTCAAATAAGTTTAAAATTGAAGGAATTTGTTTCCTTTAGTATTTGGATTAAAATATGAAGTGTTTGATTTAAATTTGAAAGTTGAAAATAATCGATTTATTTCCCATGCTTAATTTATCAAGTAATTGAGTTTTGAATCTTTCTTTATATTTAAGTAATGAATGTTGTTTAAACATTCATTTTCATTTTAAGGTTTATATTTATTTTTGGAATTAATGTTCAAATAATTAAACATTTGAATATTTAAATAAATTGGAATTTGAATTTAATTTTTAGAAATGTATTGTTTAATATATTTTGAATTTAAATGAGTCATTTAATGAGTAATTGAATTATTTTGAAAAATACTTAAGATAATTAAGGATTTACTTAATTATTTGATTTTAAGTAATGGTTTAGATTAATTTTAATTAGAAATGATTTATTAATCTAAATTAAATTTACTTAAGTATATTAATAAATGAAATGTGTTAATTAATAAATGATGATAATTATCTAAGGATAATTTAGTAATTAATTAAGGAAATTAATTTTGGATAATTAACAAGATTTATTAATTTAATCTAATTAATTGTCATTTGTTAAGTAATTAAGAAATTAATTACTTATTGTAATTAATTTTAATATTGTGATTTGTTAAGTTAATTAATTAGTTTAATTAATTTAAATAAATCATCTAATGATTTTAAGAGTTTAATTATTTACTGTAATTAATGGAGCAGTATTACTTGAAGAAGTAATAATGATAATTACTGAAATGTAATTAGTAATTTGGATAATTACTTTTGTAATTAATTAAGGAATTAATTAATGATTAATTATTGGTTAATTAATTTATAAATAAGTAATTAAGATAGTTAATTACTTAATTGGATATTAATCAAGGTGATTAATAAATAGATTAATTCCTAAATGTAATTAATTTTAATTAAGTAATTTATTTAAGTATTAGAGATCATTAATTATTATAATTAATGATGTAATTAAGGATTGTTTGGTTAAGTTAGATTTAAAATAAGTGATTAATTATTTGTAATTAATTAAGGACAAATATAATTAATTATAATTAATTAATAAATGAAGTAATTAATTATTAATTACTTATTAATTTATGAAATTAATTAAAGACTAATTCCTTATTAGTAAATGATTAATCAAAGTTGTTTAATCAAGTTAAATACTTAGGAAGTGAATTAATTAACTGGGTTAATTAATTAATGGATGCTAAGCAGGGTTTAAATGAGTAATTAATTTAGTTTATTTTAAATTAATTAGAGATAGTTGTAATTAATTTAATTCATCTTAAATTAATTATAATTGATGATTAAATCATTGCTTATGGATGCTATTGATTGAATGGTTGTGATCTCAGTAATGAGATTAGTTGTATCTGTATGATATGAATGTTTGGTTTAAGTATGATAGTTTGTGAAGGATTATTTGGTTGTGATGATTATCTGTTTATGGATGATACAGATTATCTGATATGATATGAATGTGCTTATCTATTGTGAGATGTAGTTTATCTATCTATGTGAAATAGATAACAATGAATAAGTTAATTGTTTAAAACCCTTAAGTACAACTTAGACATTAAAATGGCGTTTGGTTTCGATGAGACCGGGATCGGGTTTCCATATTTGGATATCCGAAAACCACATCGATTCCAATTAAACGTTAGGACGTTTAATCCAAGTGGAGAAAGTGAAGACTCGAGGTGTAAGGGCTATACGTCAGTATAACTCTGTGGGTGATTCCGTAATGAGTTTGACGGAATAGTACTTATAGGTTCGAGATGGTGATTTAGAGTGCAAGGGTTATCGTCGTTAACTCTGAGGGTGATTCCAATACGAGTGTAACGAGATAATGCCTTCGGTTTCGTTCGAACCCGGAACGAACTTGTATGGATTGAATGCTTTCAGAACATCGTCAGGTGGACGATGAGCATTCTAAGATTTGATATGTCCTATAAAGGTAATCGTAACGTCAAGCCTCATCAACCGGGAATGGCTAAAACAGGGAAGGTGCAGCAAGGTTTCGTAGGTAGCACCCACTTGAGAGCAAGATTTTCCCCTGTCTAAAGGTCCCTTTTTATTCGGCTGTGTGGGCAGTTGGAATCGCGCGCCAACTGCGGGGTTGTCTTGTTCGGAACTATTCAGTAAGGAATGGGTCCGGCTTTTTGTTGCAGGGGAGTTAGGGTGGCTCCTCGGTACGTTGATCTAGGCCACGTACTGTGACGGGCGGTACCCCAGTAGCCCTGCCATTGATGGAATCCATAATCCAATAAGTGCCTGTACGGTTTTGATTGTGCCCAACTATGTTGGAACGTGAGATGTAAGCATTCCAGCTATTTCTGTATTTTATTTTGAAAACCCTAGACACTATTATAATATCATTGGATTTCCTATCAAATGTTTTGGTTAGCGTAAGGTAAAAACTTTTCCATGTTTATGTGTGGGAAGTCTTACGTGATACCCTTTCGTTTTCAAAGGATTTTCTAAAGTTAAGCAACTTTTATCCCCGTTTACTCACACCAGACCCCTGTCTGACCTGAGTGTTTATTTTCTGTTTTATTAAACTCTTGGGTACTCATATTACGTATGAGTAGTCAAGTGTTTCAGGATTGCGTTGACGAGTTCTGGAGGAGATAATGGAGCAGGAGGCTTCAGCGTGTAGATATAATTAGTGGTTCCGCTGTGTTTGAGTTGAGTCTGTTTCTCTGATGTACTTGAATTGTAATTGCTAGACAGATGTTTATAACTGTCTAGTTTGTGTTGTATTAGCTGTTTAACTCTGATGTATATGATACTATGTAAAGTTTTATGTGATATATTATAATTTATTCGATTCCGCTGTGAGATTCTGATGTTGTCTGTTCTTTCTTTCTTTTCTTTTCTCTTTTTTATCCCTTTCTTTCTTCTTAACGATGCAACTTTCTGGAGTTTGGAAGTTGGGTCGTTACAGTTGGTATCAGAGCATTAGGTTGAGTGAATACCTAGGCTCTGTAGTGGTGTTTTCTTGAGAGAGCGTATTTGTAATTTTTAATATATATATATATATATATATATATATATATATATATATTTCTACCTATTTGTTGGGTTACCTGTTCAGGTTTTCCAATATAAGTAATAAAGGTAGATAGGGTAGTGGTGTGTGTAACACAACTACCAATGGTTAGAGTTCGAGTATTTGAGGTTGGAAGTGATCTGCTAGGGCAGTTTGGGCATTTTGAGTAGTTTTGCAGTTTGGTGAGAAAGGTTTCGCTAATCTCTGAAGGAAATCTTTTTAAGATTCGGAGTTTATTTTGGATTGTAAGCTTGGTTGCACTCATATGAGTTGTTTTTCTTGAGTTTGGATCAGTTGGGAGTTCTGAAGCCTGCATTGGTATTTTGGTAACCTTAGGAAGGAGTTCTATCTATATTTGAGATTGAGACTCAGTTTGGCAGAGTGTTTTGAGCTTGGTTTGGAAGCGAGTTTCCCGAGAGATATCTGTCTTTTGGAAGACTCTGTTGTGAAGAGGCTGGTGTAGCTTTGAGGTTCGATGAGCTTTTGGATAAGGAAGTTTTTGGCAGTAGTAGCAGCAGTGGGTGGCCTGTTCTTTGGTGGTTCAGAAATCTCTGTGATTCTTCTGTCAGTAGTTCGGGCAGATGGTGGAGCTTGTCCATTTCTTCTGGAAGCTCGGTTGGGTGTGATGTTAGTGGTTAAGAGATGGACCACTAGTTTCTTCTTTTGAAGGCTTTAGCTGTTCTGATTGTTGATGTGAGAACGATTTCTTGGAATCTGAACTGAGTGGAATCGCAAAAGTGACTTGCGATGGTTCGGAAGTTCTTTGAGTGATCTTTGTTTGGATTGAAGCATCTTTAGAGGATGTTTGAGTTATCGAAGTGGTATTTTCTGGATATCTTCGAAGGAGTTGAGATTTGCATCCGTATCAAGAGATTGAGTTCTGTATCGACTTGATTCTTGGAGCTTTACCGATGATTCAGCATTATAGGAGATTCTTTGAGTGTGTGATCTGTTTAATTTGGAAGGATTTATTGGATCTGTTTTCTGGTTGAATTTTTGCTGTGTGTTGTGACCGAATCAGATAGATCACTGAGATTTATGGAATTTGATGAACAATATTCCGGGATAAGTTGATCAAGTTTATACTTATGTTCATCAACAGCATTCTCAAATCAGAGTTGCACAGTGGAAGCATGGTGGCAGCTATTCCAGAATAGAAGCAACATCGATTCTTTGGGAATTTGAGTTTTGTCTTGGATCAAAGGATTTCTACAGGAAATTCATTTTGGATCTGGAGACTTGATTGTTTGTATCTGTTTGTTTTCCAGATAGAGTAGTTTGTTTGAAGTCTTCTGATATCTGTAGTAGAGTTTGTGTGGAGGATTTTGATTGACCTAGAAGTTGAGGCAGCCCAGGATCGTCAGGAAAGATTTGTGGATAGGAGTATTGGATCTTTCTGTTTTCTCTTGAGAGTTAAGTGTTTGATCTACAGGATTGAATTTCCAGTTCGGATGGCTGGAATTTGTTTTGTTTTTCACGTATCTCTGAGGGAGTACGTGTATGGTTTATCCTTGGTTTTAGAATCAGTAATTCTGAGAGATTTGAGAGTTGATCAGGACTTGTTTGTAGTCCTGTATTCTGTTTAGATTTGTAGATCTAGATGTATAGGAGCTCTAGATCTGAGTGGTATAGTTAGTTTAGATTCTGTAAGGCGAGTGTCCCGGTGTTTGTACTTGGGAAACTCTAGGGAACTCTATCCAGAATTTTGTCTGGATAATTAGAATTGTTTGTTTGAATTGGTTGCTATGGTTGCTAGTATTTGGTTGATAGTTTGTGTTTGCTATTTTAAATTTAAAATCTGTATGAGATTATTAAATTACCTTTGCTTTTAAATTTCGGGGACGAAATTCTTTTAAGGGGGAGGAATGTGATGTCCCGGAAATTTAGGCAATAATTATTTAATAATTTCATTGATAATTATTTTAAAATGTGAAATATTGATTTAATAATTTAATTCAAACTGAAATTTTCTTTTGGAAATTTATAATTATTTAGTTTGTTAAATGATATTGTTTTCAAAAGCTAAAAATATTTAAATGATAAATTTATCTTTCTAAACTATTTTAAAAATATTTTATTTATAATGTATAAATACATTGTAAATAGAGGATTTGGTTTTAATTTTAATTTATATTAAATAATGGATATTTTCTAATTTATATATAATTGTATAAATTGTAAATTGATTTAATTTGATTTAAATTGTAAACTTTTCAAAAGTTTGTTTTAAAAATCTTTCTTATAATTTCCATAGATGTAAGCGAACATTTATTTTGTTTATAAAAATAAATATAGTTTAAATTTTGTTTATAATAAAAGTTTATTTTATTTTGTTTATTTTAAAAATTGTTTTTCTCTTTGATATAAGAATAAATTCATTTTTGTTAAAGTATAACATTGATAAAATTTAATTCAACCTTTCCTTTATTTTATTTTTTTAAAAAAACTTCTTTTCTTTTGAAATTTAGTTTTATAAAGAATTTTATTTTAAAAATATATTTAAACCAACATTTAAATGTAAGTGTATAGTTTATATGTGTTTATTTAAAAACTAATGTTAATAAACATTTAAAAACATGCTTAAACTAATTAGATATGTTTTAAGATAATTCAAATACATTATAAATTTAGAAACGGCTTTTAAATATTAAGATGCATATGTGTTAATCATTTAACTAATGCATGGACACTTGTAATCACATAACAAAGTAACATAACAAATGGCATGTTGTTTTGTTTTTGAAATTTAATTTTTATTGACAATAAACATAACAAATACATTTGATAAAAACACTTTTTCTCATTTGAAACCTGAAATCAAAATTTCAGTAAATCTAAAATCCCATTTCTAACTCATGTTTAAGAATCAAATTACAAACCTTAAAACCTGCAAATAAATTTCTTCAAAATGCAAATCAAAATCTGCATTTCTGAAGCTAAGTCTCAACTTCAATTTCATCAAATCTGCATCTAAACTCTGCAAGCTTCAACATCAACTGAAGCTCAATTTCAACTGCAAATTTAAGCAAGGAAGTTATGGGTCTGCATGCATCATTATCAAAAAGCAATCTTCATCAAAACAGAAGATCAACTTCTGTAATCAAATGAAGCCAAGATCAACATGCATTTCATTATGCATTTCTGGAAATTGGATCTGCACTTAAGCTTGTGCTCTGCATCAAATTGTTTTCTGCAAATTTTTAAAGGTGAGTAAGCTTTCATTTTTAAAAACAGTTTCTTTTAAAAATCAAAGTTAAAGCAATTTATAACATTAAATATCAAATGCAAGCTGTTTTTCCCTAAATCAAAACTGCCTTGAATTTAAACTGCAATGCTTCATTGTTCTTAGACTTTGAATTATCAGTTGCATGTGAATGAGTATGTTGAGTGATTGTGTATTGATGAATGCTTGTGTAAACTTATATATATGTTGCTGTTGCTGGAACATATGCACACCTGTTGTTTTTTTTTAAACTAAGATTGTTATTAGAAAACCCTTATCGATGGGTTTGTTTCCCTATTACAACTAATATGTAAACAAAGTTTGGTTGTTAGCATAAATTCAGGGTTGTAAATTTTGTTATAAATCAAAATTATGTTCTTAAATCATGTTTTAGTTGTATTAAAAGAAAAGAAAGAACAAATATTACAGTTTTAATTAAACTGTTGGGAAAAAACATTTCTGTTTTTAAACAAAGGGGGGAATTTCTGGAAAATATCTGAAGGCTAGTATTTGTGGGGGTTAAGATGCCTACCGTAGTGGAGTTTTGATGTAAGTATGTTAGAGGAAATTGGTGATGGATGATCAAAAGGGGAGGAGATGATATTTGGGTTTCCAGGTTTTCAAAACCCTGGGTTTAAGTGTGCAGTACTTAGCATATGCTCATGTTCTCTGTTGCATTGAGTGGGTTAGGATTTTGAGAGATTGTATAGGAAGTGTAGAGGTATCTATGGCCAAGTTCGTGTCGGTGATGGTGGCTGGAGGTGGTATTTTTGGGTGTTGGCAGGTTGGTCTTGGTTGCATGTTGACTCAGGTAACATATTGGAAGTGTGCAGGGTTTATTTTCCCGAAGCAAGCCTCGAGTTTTTATGCTTCTGACTCGAAGCAGAGGGTAGGTAAACTCGAAGTAAAAATGATGGGTTCTCGGGTAGTTGGTTGCAGAGTTAAACCAGAGAGTATTTGCAGTTTTGAATTTTAATGGAATACATATTTTAAGTTGAAACCTGATTCAAGTATGAATTAGAACTGAATTCAAATGGAGTTCTGAGTTCAAAGTTTTAAAAATGAAAATTTTAAATTTAAACAAAGTTTTAAATTCTGTTTAGATCAAGATTTTTAAAACTGTTTCAGGTTTTATAACAGGAAGTTTGCAGTTTTAAGAATTTTGAATGAATTCACATTCTAAGTTGTAATTTGATTTAAATGCAAGTTAAATCTGAATTCAAATAGAGTTTGAATTCAAAGCTTTTAAAAATGTAATATTTTAAATTTAAACAAGTATTAAATTTGGTTTTAAATCAATATTAAAACTGTTGCAGGTTTAAAGACCTATAATTTTGCAGTTTGTATTTTAAATAAAATTCATATTTTTAAGTTGCAACATGATTCAAGTGTAACTTGAATCTGAATTCAAATGTTATTTTGAATTCAAAGTTTTAAAAATGAAAATCTTAAATTTAAATAAGATTTAAATTCAGTTTTAAAATAAGTTTAAAACACAGTTTCAGGTTTACCTTTTAAAAACCAGATTTTGATTTAAACAAGTTTTGTAAGTTTTAAACATTGAACAGATTTAAACATTTTTAAACAAGATTTAAATTGGTTTGAAATCAAATTAAAAACAGCTTCAAATTTACTTTGAAACCCAGTTTGATTTCAAACAGTTTATAAATTTAAAGAAGAATGAATGAACATATTTCAATGTTTAATATTGATTTGAAAATAAAATTTGATTTCACATAAGTTTATGATTGAAGGAATTTGTTTCCTTTAGTATTTGGATTAAAATATGAAGTGTTTTATTTAAATTTGAAAGTTGAAAATAATCAATTTATTTTCCATGCTTAATTTATCAAGTAATTGAGTTTTGAATCTTTCTTTATATTTAAGTAATGAATGTTGTTTAAACATTCATTTTTATTTTAAGGTTTATATTTATTTTTGGAATTAATGTTCAAATAATTAAACATTTGAATATTTAAATAAATTGGAATTTGAATTTAATTTTTAGAAATGTATTGTTTAATACATTTTGAATTTAAATGAGTCATTTAATGAGTAATTGAATTATTTTGAAAAATACTTAAGATAATTAAGGATTTACTTAATTATTTGATTTTAAGTAATGGTTTAGATTAATTTTAATTAGAATGATTTATTAATCTGAATTAAATTTTCTTAAGTATATTAATAAATGAAATGTGTTAATTAATAAATGATGATAATTATCTAAGGATAATTTAGTAATTAATTAAGGAAATTAATTTTGGATAATTAACAAGATTTATTAATTTAATCTAATTAATTGTGATTTGTTAAGTAATAATTACTTATTGTAATTAATTTTAATATTGTGATTTGTTAAGTTAATTAATTTATTTTAATTAATTTAAATAAATCATCTAATGATTTAAAAGTGTATTATTTACTGTAATTAATGGAGCAGTATTACTTGAAGAAGTAATAATGATAATTACTGAAATGTAATTAGTAATTTGGATAATTACTTTTGTAATTAATTAAGGAATTAATTAATGATTAATTATTGGTTAATCAATTTATAAATAAGTAATTAAGATAGTTAATTACTTAATTGGATATTAATCAAGGTGATTAATAATTAGATTAATTCCTAAATGTAATTAATTTTAATTAAGTAATTTATTTAAGTATTAGAGGTCATTAATTATTATAATTAATGATGTAATTAAGGATTGTTTGATTAAGTTAGATTTAAAATAAGTGATTAATTATTTGTAATTAATTAAGGACAAATATAATTAATTATAATTAATTAATAAATGAAGTAATTAATTATTAATTACTTATTAATTTATGAAATTAATTAAAGACTAATTCCTTATTAGTAAATGATTAATCAAAGTTGTTTAATCAAGTTAAATACTTAGGAAGTGAATTAATTAACTGGGTTAATTAATTAATGGATGCTAAGCAGGGTTTAAATGAGTAATTAATTTAGTTTATTTTAAATTAATTAGAGATAGTTGTAATTAATTTAATTCATCTTAAATTAATTATAATTGATGATTAAATCATTGCTTATGGATGCTATTGATTGAATGGTTGTGATCTCAGTAATGAGATTAGTTGTATCTGTATGATATGAATGTTTGTTTTAAGTATGATAGTTTGTGATGGATTATTTGGTTGTGATGATTATCTGTTTATGGATGATACAGATTATCTGATATGATATGAATGTGCTTATCTATTGTGAGATGTAGTTTATTATCTATGTGAAATAGATAACAATGAATAAGTTAATTGTTTAAAACCCTTAAGTACAACTTGGACATTAAAATGGCATTTGGTTTCGATGAGACCGGGATCGGGTTTCCATATTTGGATATCCGAAAACCACATCGATTCCAATTAAACGTTAGGACGTTTAATCCAAGTGGAGAAAGTGAAGACTCGAGGTGTAAGGGCTATACGTCAGTATAACTCTGTGGGTGATTCCGTAATGAGTTTGACGGAATAGTACTTATAGGTTCGAGATGGTGATTTAGAGTGCAAGGGTTATCGTCGTTAACTCTGAGGGTGATTCCAATACGAGTGTAACGAGATAATGCCTTCGGTTTCGTTCGAACCCGGAACGAACTTGTATGGATTGAATGCTTTCAGAACATCGTCAGGTGGACGATGAGCATTCTAAGATTTGATATGTCCTATAAAGGTAATCGTAACCTCAAGCCCCATCAACCGGGAATGGCTAAAACAGGGAAGGTGCAGCAAGGCTTCGTGGGTAGCACCCACTTGAGAGCAAGATTTTCCCCTGTCTAGAGGTCCCTTTTTATTCGGCTGTGTGGGCAGTTGGAATCGCGCGCCAACTGCGGGGTTGTCTTGTTCGGAACTATTCAGTAAGGAATGGGTCCGGCTTTGTGTTGCAGGGGAGTTAGGGTGGCTCCTCGGTACGTTGATCTAGGCCATGTACTGTGATGGGCGGTACCCCAGTAGCCCTGCCATTGATGGAATCCATAATCCAATAAGTGCCTGTACGGTTTTGATTGTGCCCAACTATGTTGGAACGTGAGATGTAAGCATTCCAGCCATTTCTGTATTTTATTTTGAAAACCCTAGACACTATTATAATATCACTGGATTTCCTATCAAATGTTTTGTTTAGCGTAAGGTAAAAACTTTTCCATGTTTATGTGTGGGAAGTCTTACGTGATACCCTTTCGTTTTCAAAGGATTTTCTAAAGTTAAGCAACTTTTATCCCCGTTTACTCACACCAGACCCCTGTCTGACCTGAGTGTTTATTTTCTGTTTTATTAAACTCTTGGGTACTCATATTACGTATGAGTAGTCAAGTGTTTCAGGATTGCGTTGACGAGTTCTGGAGGAGATAATGGAGCAGGAGGCTTCAGCGTGTAGATATAATTAGTGGTTCCGCTGTGTTTGAGTTGAGTCTGTTTCTCTGATGTACTTGAATTGTAATTGCTAGACAGATGTTTATAACTGTCTAGTTTGTGTTGTATTAGCTGTTTAACTCTGATGTATATGATACTATGTAAAGTTTTATGTGATATATTATAATTTATTCGATTCCGCTGTGAGATTCTGATGTTGTCTGTTCTTTCTTTCTTTCTTTTCTTTTCTCTTTTCTATCCCTTTCTTTCTTCTTAACGATGCAACTTTCTGGAGTTTGGAAGTTGGGTCGTTACAAAAGTAGTTCATGAATCTACTCATAAATATAACAATGTCTCAAATAAAATGAAATAGAACAACATAGATGTCCAATAGTGTCCAAATAGAAAGAGAAATACTATAAGATAAAGATAATGATAGTCTTTGGGTCCTCAGCTTCAAGTAGAACAGCAAAAGCAATCCTCAGTCTGATCCGAGCATAAGCATAAACAAACACTCGAATCAGGACATATATTCTTATACAGATAATATGATTCAAATATTAAAATAGCAATAACTCAAAGATGAATGGAATAACATCTTTCAGGATCCACTAAAATATCTATACATAGTAATGTACGATAAGTAGATAATGTCTAACAGTAATATAAAATATCAAGATAGTGTTAAGGTGTCACCATTGTTCCCCTTAACACATTTTATATAGCATCATAGACTATACAGCACTGTAAACTCCACCATAAACTAGTGGGATATCGGGAGTACTCCCGCCTGTCACGCGGGTGACCCGGGTTCGATCCCCGGCAACGGCGCCAAAAACTTGTTCGTCGACGAAATTCTATCGGTTTAGAAAATCGTCGAACGAATTTAAATTTAAAAATAACCGCAAGCGCACGGTGTATGAATGTAACACGTGGCGAATACGGGTCGATCCGCAGGGAATTGATGATTTTAAAATTCTATTCAATCAAATTATACCAAAGTCGAGAGTGTGTTTAAGCTAGAAAATGAGAAAATGAACTAACTAATAAAAAGAAAAGAAATGCAAATATGAGAGTTAAATGACAATTTAGAGAATAAATCCACTCTCTAGATCATGTAGTTCAACACATGAAATCATGATCTCTCTTTTATGGTCATTAGTGTTTTAATTGATGTGTTTATCATAAGTATGGCATATTTGAGCTATTGATTAGCCAACATAAGCCATCAAACTATAACACACCCCTTAAAACACTTACTAACTTTCATGAAAATTGATAAAGAAAATGAGAATGAAATCTATTTTAAGTATGGCTTATTAACTATTGATTAGAAACATAGACCATCAAATTTTAATTTCAAATCACTTTCTTATGCCATAATCATATATTGATGAAGAGGCATTTGTGTTAGTGATTGTTTAAGCATAGCCTATTTGGTGTCAACAATATAGACTATCAAATTCAAAGCAAAAACAACAAATAAAACCACTTCTATCATCATCATTAAGCACAAAAAGAGAGCATGAATTAACAAAATGTTAAAGCTACATTATTAGAGAGCTTCATTACCCCTAAATTGAAGGGGTTTAGCTTCTCATATTCGTCATTTTATTAACAAATGTAGCTAACAACATGAAAGCAAAATGAAGAGGAAAACTATTCTACTTGTGTAAAAGTAAATCTACACTACTAGCATGAAAGGAAATGAACATGTAAGTAAAAAGAAACAATAATTAACATTGCATAAAAAAGGAATTACATAAGAGAAGAAATGACTAAGTAGCCATGGAAAGAAAGAGAGATTTGATTTATTTTCTAAACTAAATATAAAGAGAAGGAGGCCTAAGAGAGACTAAGTTAGAGACTAAGGAAGATCACATGAAACATATGGGTATTTATACATGTATGAAACCCTAATTCATATTTTTGGGTAATGCCCAAAATGCCCATGAGGTAATGTGGCCTCCAAGTAATCATTAGCATGTCATAATCCCCATTTAAGTGTACATGAATCCATTAATTCCATAAGCATGTGCATTAGCCTCTAGTTTGTACATTAAAGTGGTGAGTAGGTGGGGTCCTCCATGTTCTTCACTTTGAATTATTTCCATCTTCTTTCCTTTGTAATTATTTTGTGCATGCATATGTCTTCATGAACCCACTCCTATTTGAGATCAAATTCCTACACAAATATGTATAAATTTCCAATTAATTGTTCTCAAAGAAATATATGCATACAAATGACCGTTTTGCCCCTATATGAAGATGGATATGTGACAATTTGGAATTAATATGGATTTTGGTTAAAACAAGTTAAAACATCCAATATGATCATTTATTTAATTTAAATAGATTAAATATGTTGGTAAAAATATGCACATATATGTGCACATCAGTAACCAATAAGCGAACACTAGTGAATTGGGTCATCGAAAACTATGATTTTGACATATAATATGCCTATTTTGGAACATTTGTATATTTCGCACTTTTTAAATTAAAGGCAGATTAATGTATGCTAATTATAATCGATAAAAATTTAATTTTTAATCACATTGTCCTGGTGTATTAGATTTTAATCATATGTATATATAGAAAAAAATAATAATCTTTTTTCTTATTTTCACTTTCATCATATGCACATTGATTTACGAATATAATGGGAGATTTCCTATAACCTATGAATATATGCACAAATGATATGAAAATTCGCACTCACTGATTAGCCTTGTCTCCTTTTCGATTTGATTAGAATCCACCTTCTTTCTTGCTGGACTGATATGTAACTCTCTCGATTCGCCTCAATTTGCTTTGAAAGTCCTTGTTTTGAAATATCAAATTATTCCGTTTTGATTTGATGTAGTATTAATTTGATTTTATTAAGAGATTCGATGATAGAGAAGATAATGATTAAGGATAGAATGTTTAGGCTCAAGTATGATTAAGGCATAAGATTTTGGTTTCCATTTATAGGCTGAAATGACTCGTCGTTGGGCTAAAATTTCAAAATCAATATATTACATAAATGCCACTGGGTTTGACTTCTTCTAATTTCTAGCCCGTTTAACCAAATTCAACAAATTATTCCTATTTTCTACTGTATACGACATTTCCGAAGTAACGAAATAAGTATAGAGACCTAACTCCAACTCCTATAAAATTTTATTATTTGGTTGTTTATGTAAAATTATGATTTTTTCCTTTTAAGAGTCATTATTTAATTTCTAAAACTTATGGGGTGTTATAGACATCCATGTTAATAGATCCTACCCACAAGGACATGAGAGCCCTCTAATACTCTTGTTCAAGTAGGGGCCTGTAACAACCCGTATATTTGTACTATTTAAATTGACAATAATCCACACATGTCAACTTAAATAGTTCAAAACACGAATCATTAATGGAGTGTGTATATATATATATAAATGAGAATCATCACAGAATCACAGAAAAGACATCATAACAGAATAGTGCAGCGGAATTACAACATAGTCATAAGAGTAGTTCATGAAGCTACTCATAAATATAATAATGTCTCAAATAAAATGAAATAGAACAACATAGATGTCCAATAGTGTCCAAATAGAAAGAGCAATACTATAAGATAAAGATAATGATAGTCTTTGGGTCCTCAGCTCCAAGTAGAACATCAAAAGCAATCCTCAGTCTGATTCGAGCATAAGCATAAACAAACACTCGAATCAGGACATATATTCTTATACAGATAATATGATTCAAATTTTGAAATAGCAATAACTCAAAGACGAATGGAATAACATCTTTCAGGATCCGTTAAAATATTTATACATAGTAATGTACGATAAGTAGATAATGTCTAATAGTAAAATAAAATATCAAGATAGTGTTAAGGTGTTACCATTGTTCCCCTTGACACATTTTATATAGCATCATAGACTATACAGCACTGTAAACTCCACCGTAAACTAGTGGGATATCAGGGAGTACTCCATAGGTATAATACAAAACAAATTTGTAGTGGTCGCGTATATAGGGATACAAGTATGACAAGGCACATGAGGCAATACCCAAGGTAGTGAAACTACCGTTTGCCTGATCTGGACTGGTGAGAACGCATCGCCGCAACGATCACAACACTCCAAATTCAAGGGTGCGCACCAATCAATAACAAGTAATGAGTAGTTTACGAAGAAGTGTGTTCGCTCGAGGTAGCTAACTCCATTTGGCCCAGCACGGCTCCTGTTTTAGTCATTTTCAATTTGACACAAGTGTCAAGGCTATCCATTATCGTTCTCTTTCTTCAATCATCACGTACGTCATTCCAACCACTTCATTCTGGATCACACTCCGCGTATAGTTACTAAAGTGGTTTTCGGTTTAGACTGCGAGTATGTCCCTAACCGATTCCTGTCTCTTTAATAACTTTCGTAATTATTACGCCGATTGGTCGTTTAATTTATTTCACAACCAAATCAGATTCAATTCCAATTAGAATTTATAAATCACATTTCATTTGTCTTCCCATATCAATTTCCATAATTTATGTTTAAACTTCCAAATTCATAATTTCAAATCTTATAATTCAATTTCAATTTTTTATTTAAACAATTCAATATTGATTCAAGTTCGTATATATGTTTCATTCCGAAATCATTTAGATTAATTTAATTTTACATTCAAAACAATTTAAACTCATTTATTGATTTCATTCAATATTCGTTAAGTTAGTTTATAATTAAAACAATTTCTATTTAATTTCAATTCATTAAATCAATTATTTAAGTTTAACTCCATTATATTAAAACTTACAAATTGAATTAAATTGAATTCGTTAAATCAAATTCTTTAAATTTCAAGTCTTACATTAATTTCAATAAATCAAATATTATTTCTCGCTAAAGAAATGTAATTTCACCTATTTACTTAGTTACAATTTCAAAACTCATCTAATAAAGAAACTCTTTTCACTTATCCAAAAAGTTCAATTTCACTTATTAAAGAATTCAATTTTATTTAATTATTAAATAGTTCAATCTTATTTAATTATTAAAAATTTCAAAACTTTATTAATAATTTCAAATTTTAATTAATAATTAATTCCAAATATAATTATTAAATAATTCCAATCTTAATTATTAAATAATTCCAAACTTAATTATTAAATAATTAATTTTTAAACAATGTTCTTTCATCAACTACTATATTAATATTTTATTTCAGATTAATTAATATTAACATTTTCTTTTTATTAAATCTCAAGTTCCAACATCATTTCAAAAGTTTATTCTTTATTCAAATAAAATCTTTATTTTATTTTAAATCAAATAATTGATCAATCGGGTTTATTTAATTTTCTATCCTAAGTCAAAGTTTTATTTGGGATTTATCATTTCAAACCGATTCCATTTCAATTCAAAAATCAAAGCATAGCAAAGGGATCTTGCAGTGTGATAACTGGGATGGTGTCAAAGTAAATAAACAAGCAATAGCAAACATCAATAACAATCCAATAGTTTATTTAAATAATCTCGAAATAATCGTATTAATTTACATTTGTTGTTTATGCAAATTAATATAATTATTTCTAGAATCTACACTATCATTTCGTGTAGATTAAAGATTATTACAATAATAATTATACGGTTCTTCACTTGATATCCATTATTCAATTTTATACTACATTAATTTATACAACATACATTCAATGGTTCAAGGTGTAGTTAACACTATTTCTACGTGTCAATTTATTTAACATTTAAATGGGTCATATTATACAATTTAACTAATCAAATTCAACACATATATCAATTTTAAATTATTAACTATCCTATATCAAATTCAATTCCATATTATTTATCACATTAAACATTAACAATTTATTGTCCAATGTAAACATCACACAATCAATTAATTATCAACCAAACTGGATCATCATTGTATAAGAATATAAGTCGTGAAAATTAATTCACCTTTCGTGGTTAGAGAATGAACGGCGAAGCACGAAGAAGCACGAATAGAATTGGCACAACACGAACAAATGGAATATTGTAATTTCTACAAGAGAAAGATGATATAAATTTAAGTGAACGTACATATATAATTTATAAAATTATATAGATGCGCTTAACGGTGACGAAGAAAAGAACGAAAGCTGAAAATCGATGCTGCTGCAAAAGAGCTTAACCGGTTGCTTCTGCACACAACAAGTAAGAGAAAAGTGGTTACTATTTTAGTAACAAAATAGATGCTGCTAATATATTCTTTCAGCAACAATTTGAAAGTGACAGTGCACTGCCACTATTGTATAAAGCAACAGTACACTGTCCAATTTTTTTAACAAACTGAGACTTCTACTTTCTTTTCCTTTCTGACAGTAACCCATTCCTTTATAAATAATGATTCAACAGCACTTGTACGCCCACCACTATCATTCTTTTTTCTTTTCTTCTTTTGCTTTCAAGACCAAAAACGAGACTTCTTCCTTCCATTACATTCTGCAAATAGCACATGTACTTGGCATTCAACACTTCGCTCACACGTATATACTTGCAACCGTGATGGACAGGCTCGCATGAACTCATTTTTTTTCTTTAAAAAAACGAAGCCTGCACTCAAAATACAAGCCGAGACTTATCTGTCCACTTTTAATGCAAGCCTGCATATCCACGCATGTACATAATTGATGTATATGCATCCCTTCAACACAGTTCCTCCATCTTCTTTATGAATACGCACACCATTAACACATACGCATGCCGAAAAATATACACGCACAAGTTCTGTACACACACCGCACCATACACACGCACGCACACGGCAGGAAACAGGGTTTGGCGACGGTGCCTGGCCGGTGCACAAGGGGGTGACGAACCAAGCGGGAAGAGGAAGGTGAGAGAGGCATGGGTTGGAGCCTTGGTGAGCTGAGGATAGGTGATGTGGCCAAGGAGGGGAGTGTAGCTTTGGGTCGCCGGGAAGAGGCGGAAGGCCGATGGGATAGCTTCACGGTGGAAGGCTATGTGGAGATGGCAGTGGTAAGGGAAGCACGGCCGGTTGTGAGGCTGTAGCTGCGGCGAAGGAGGAATGTGGTCGGAGTATTTGTTGAAGGCGGTGATGCGCGGGTGAGGTGGAGTGGAAGTGGCAGGGTGAAGGGGTGGCGGCGATGCGTGTGGGCTGAGGTGAAGGAGGAGGGTGCGGTGCTTTAAATTCTTCAAAAAAAATTTCAACAGAAAAGAAAAAAAAGGAAGAAGAAAGAATGGAAAAGAAAGAAAGTCTCTCACCTGACAGAGTGATGAGCGAATGGAGATGAGTACGTTTCTTTTATATTTTAGGGAACCAAAGAAACAACAGTAATTTCCATATTGGAATTCTAAATGTAATGTTTATTTTCCCAATTTTACACTTCCAATGCTATTTATGTACGCTGCCAACCACACCAATGAATTCACCCATCAGCTATATTATATTTTCAAATTTCTTTGAATGGACATGGGCTAAAGTTTTTTGGACTGAGAACGGTTTAACCAGTCCGTCCGGAACGGTTAAATTAACGCGATTATTTTTACGTCGGACTCCGATTTGCACGAATGAATATACCGTTTTGATCAGCACGACGAGGCGCTTCCAACGGTACACAGATAATTTCGATACGACAGTTTTATAAAAACTCAAATTTTACGCCGACTAAATTGTTCGTTTATCAAAATAATTTAAATGGAGCAGGCAATGACAGTATTTGATGAAACGAATTACGATGTCTCGATCAGATAAATTTTTACAACATTACTGTGCAAAAATATTTGGGTTCGAAAGATAAATTTTACGCGGCTTAGAATGAACTGATATACAGTAACGTGAACAAAATTTATTGCAATATTTTGTAACGAAACTTTTTCTATATTCATAACTAATTGGACGCATCTTATAAATGAAGTTTGGACGTTAATTGAGATCATATATAAATTCCAAAAATTTTATATTAAAATAATGGATTTAAAATTTTAATTTGGGTCGGAAATTCAGGGTCGTTACAATATCCCCCTCTCAAAACTTTTCGTCCTCAAAAATGAACGAAACGGGAGAAATAATGATGAACTAAGCAGCAAAGTCAAGATAGATTTTAAGAAAATTGAATTATACCTGAAATTAGCAATTCGGGGTTTGAATCACGAATACTATCCTCAGTTTCTCATGTGCAATCTCGCTCATCTGCACTCCACTGAACTTTGACGAGATTGACCGACTTCCTTCTAAGTTGCTTTGTCTCAAGATCGACTATCCGAAGTGGCTTTCGCTCAATAGTAAAGTCAGGCTCAATAACTAACTCTTCCAACTGAGCTGTGGGAATAGTCATAGATGGATCACACACAACTTTGTGGAGATGTGAGACGTGGAACACATTGTGCACACCGCCAAACTTTTCTGGTAATGCAATTCTATAGGCCAAGGTTCCAACTCTTTCCGTAATCTCAAACGACTAACAAATCTGGGAGCAAGCTTCCCCTTTCTTCCAAATCGAATAACATTCTTCAAAAGCGACACTTTCAGAAATACTTCATCTCCTAAACTGAATTCAAGATCTCTTCTCCTTCTGTCAGTGTAGCTCTTCTGTCTATCCTATGTCGTCTTAATCTTCTTCCTGATTTCTTCAACCTTTTCGGAAGCTTCCATAATTATTTCTGGACCAAGCACCAATCGATCTCCAGACTCGATCCAACAAGCTGGCGATTTGTACGGCCGTCCATATAAGGCTTCAAACGGTGCCATACCAATGCTTGCCTGGTTTTATTAAAGATAATTAATTCAAATTCAAATATACTTATTCAAATTTGAAAGTTTGATTTCTTTACCTGATAGCTATTATTATAGGAGAATTCAACCAAATGGAGATGGTCTTCCCAGGATCGACCAAAGTCTATAATACAAGCTCGGAGAAGGTCTTCCAAAATCTGATTCACCCTCTCAGTTTGGCCATCTGTCTGAGGATGATAGGCTGTGCTCAGATTCAGTTTGGTGCCCAAAGTATCCTGGAATTCTTTCTAGATTTTACTAGTGAAAATAGGATCTCTTTCGCATAAAATACTAGATGGTACACCATGAAGTTTAACAACTTCTTTCATATATATCTCGGCCGAACTTGAAACAGTACGAGTGGTTTTGACTGGAATGAAAAGAGCGGATTTGGTCAGTCTATTGACAATCACCCAAATACTTTCTTTACCCTTTCTAGTCCTTGGTAGCCCATCAACAATGTCCATACAAATTTGCTCCCACTTCTAACCTGGAATCTCTAGAGATTGGAGTAATCCTGCCGCCTTCCGGTGATCATCTTTAACTTGTTGGCAAGTTGTGCATCTACTAACATAGGTAGAAATATCCCGCTTCATCCCACTCCACCAATATAACTTCTTCATATTTTGATACATTTTTGTGACACCGGGATGAAATGAAAGTGAAGATTGATGATTTTCTCTCAACACTTCCTGTCTTAAACCATCGACATTGGGAACACAAATACGATTTTCAATTCCCAAGACTCCATTACTATCAACTTGTGCACCCATCTTACTGTTAGCTTTTCCGACTCTTCCGAGAACTGTCTCTTTGATGCGATAAAGCAAAGTGTCCTCATATTGCTTGGCTATAATGCGATCCATAAGAGCTGGGGAGACGACGAGCTGGAATAATATTCCTTCAACCAGATTACAACATGCCATTGGTTGGTTTCTGCTTAAAGCATCGGCTACGACATTTGCTTTCTCTGGAGTGTAGTTAATATCAAGATCATATGCAGCTAAGAATTTGAGCCATCAGACTTGTCTCTGGTTCAAATCCTTATGCGGGAAAATATATCTCAATGACTTATGATCCGTGAATAGTTCAAATTTGGTTCCCAGTAGATAGTGCCTCCATAGCTTAAGAGAAAATACAGCCGCAAGAATCTCTAAATCGTGAGTTGCATAATTTACTTCATGGGTATTTAGCTAACAACCTGCATAGGCAATAACCTTTCCTTTCTGCATTAAAACTACTCCTAATTCATCACGGCAGGCATCAGTATAGACGGTCAATCCTTCACTTCCGTCAATAACTGTAAGAACTGGGGCAGAGGTCAACCTTCGCTTCATCTCATTGAAAGATGCTTCTCACTTTTCACTCCAAATAAATTTTACATTCTTTCTGGTCAGTGCGGTAAGTGGTGCGGCAATACGAGCAAAGTTTTCTATAAATCTGTGATGATAGCCGGCCAAACCCAAGAAACTGCGGATATCTGTAGGAGTTTTGGGAGTCTCCCAATCCTGAAAATTCAAGGGATTCGAGTTTAGATAGAGATAAGATGTTTAGATAGAATTGACAAGTAAGGATAGAACTTACATTGATTATGGCGATCTTAGCTGGATCGACCGAAATCCCATTCTCCGAGACAATATGGCCAAGAAATCAAACTTCATCTCTCCAAAAGTGGCATTTCGAAAACTTGGCTTTAAGCTGATGACTACAAGGAGTTTCAAAAAAAAGCCAAATGTGACCTATGCTCTTTCTCGTCCTTAGAGAAGACGAGAATATCATCGATGAAAATAAGAACGAACTTGTTAAGAACATCCCGGAAAACTCTATTCATCAAGTCGACGAAATAAGCTGGAGCATTAGGAAGACCGAACGGCATAACTAGCCATTCAAAGAAACCATTTTCAGTGCGGAATGCTGTTTTAGGAATACTATCCTTAGCGATTCTGAGTTGGTGAAATCCGGTAGCTAGGTCGAATTGAGAGAAAACTTTAGCTCCATGGAGCTGGTCGAATAGATCGTTGATGCGGGGCATTGGATATCGGTTCTTGTGTGTGAGCTTGTTTAGCTCTCTATAGTCCACACACATTCTGAGAGAACCATCATACTTTGTGACAAATACAAATGCAGCACCCCATTCTGAATAACTTCGCCGAATCAAGCCTTTTGCAAATAAATCTTCAAGGTGAACATTCAATTCTACCTTCTCTTTCGGAGCCATTCTCCTGGGAAGGAGAACTACTGGTCGAGCACCAGGTATAAGGTCAATGTGGAATTCGATTTCCCTCGAAGGTGGTAGAGAATTGACATCTCCAAACACATCAGAAAAGATTTGAACAACTGGAGTAGAGCTTAGATCATTTATGGAAGTCAAGAGAAAATATAAAACTCCCAGCACATTCTTGAGGCGATTTACCTTTAATAACTAAGGGTATACTCTTGTCGTCAATTAGAGAGATGGTTCAAGCTTTGCAAGAAATAACGGCTTTGAATTTTCATAGCCAATCAATACCTAATATGATATCGAATGCCTCGAATCCAAGCACAAAGAAATCCCAAGTGAAACGATGCATGCCATACATAAGCGTGACATATTTGCATACCCTTTTGAGGTTAGCGGGGCCTTCAATAGGGTTTGATACACATAAGAAGGTAGATGCAAGGATAGTTTCTAATCCAAGTTTGTTACATAACTCAATAGATATAAAGCTATGTGTTGCTCCAGTGTCAAATAGAACTCTAACGGTGAAGTATGCAACATAAAAGTACTATGTAATGTACCTTGGTCATCCAGAACTTCAGGGATAGGTATGGAAATAGCAAAATCTCCAGATGGAGTGCCCCTCTTCTGGGTAGGGCAGTCCTTCTTAAAGTGTCCTGGCTATAAGCAAATGTGACATACATCTCTCTTGGCCATCTGAGCCGGTGGCGGAATAGCTGCACCCTTTGGGGATGGGCAACTACTGGCATAATGAACTTTCTGGTTGCAGTTGAAGCAGGTGATAGAGAATATGTCAATGGGCTTTTTTTGAGAATATCCAAGCCCGCATTTCTTCTACCAGTTCTTCTTCTGTTGCTCAAAATTTGGCTTCCTCTTTCCAGTCTGACTAGAGGATGGCTGAGTAACTGGAGCCTTGGCGACTAATGTTCCTTTTGGCTTTCCCTCATACCTAAGAGAAAAATCCATCAACTCGGTGAAGGTTCCATGGACATGAGCTGTGAGGAGTTCGTAATACTCTGGATGTGCTGCATGGATGAATTTCTCAATCTTCAGCAGTGGAGTATCAATCAAGCCATGTCCGAACTTGGAGAGTTCGTTAAACTTCCTTTCATACTCAGAGAAAGTCATATTGCCCTGCTTGAGGTCCATAAATGATCGATAAAGCTGAGCCTTTCAGGATGCTGGCATCCACCGAGCCGTAAAGGAATCCTTATTTACAAGTGATATAAAGATGAGTCAAAATTTGACGAGATAGAAGGAATTCTATTTGGATGTAATTTAGATAGACTTCTACCTAAACCGGGCCCAAGTGATGGTTTACTCGTCAGTACGAGAAGTGACTGACTCCCACCAGTCCTGTGCCGAATCCTTAAGTTGCCAAGCGGCCAATTTACGCTTCTGCGCGTCAGTAATCTCAAGGCCAGTGAAGATCCTTTCCAGACTTTTCAGCCACTTTTGTGCTTCAATGATTCTCTCGGAACCAGTGAATTTGACGCCGCCAAGCTGGGTATATTCTTTGCTGAGAGTGAATAACTTGACTGCGGGAGCTGGGGCACGTGGTTCGGGAGCATTTCCTCTACCCCCGCCTCTAGCCTTCCTTCTGGTACTCATCCTGGAATATCAAAAGTGATTTAGAATCAAAGATAGAGATTAAATGACTTAAGGAAATTCTAATCAAAGAATTCAATAAGAAGCATGGAATCAAAGGATAAGGATTCTGAAATGATTCTCCTCATTCTAGGGTATAGTTACCCTATCTCTAATGAGCTTTAAAACTCCACAGGCTAAGGTTTTCGGGAACCAAAGCTCTGATACCAACTGTAACAACCCGTATATGTGTACCATTTAAATTGACAATAATCCATACATTTCAACTTAAATAGTTCAAAACATGAATCATTAATGGAGTGTGTGTGTGTGTATATATATATATAAATGAGAATCATCACAGAATCACAGAAAAGACATCATAACAGAATAGTGCAGCAGAATTACAACATAGTCATAAAAGTAGTTCATGAAGCTACTCATAAATATAACAATGTCTCAAGTAAAATGAAATAGAACAACATAGATGTCCGATAGTGTCCAAATAGAAAGAGCAATACAGATAAAATAAAGATAATGATAGTCTTCGGGTCTTCAACTCCAAGTAGAACAGCAACAGCAATCCTCGGTCTGATCCGAGCATAAGCATAAACAAACACTCGAATCAGGACATATATTCTTATACAGATAATATGATTCAAATTTTGAAATAGCAATAACTCAAAGATGAATGGAATAACATCTTTTTAGGATCCGTTAAAATATCTATACATAGTAATGTACGATAAGTAGATAATGTCTAACAGTAAAATAAAATATCAAGATAGTGTTAAGGCGTTACCATTATTCCCCTTTAACACCTTTTATATAGCATCATAGACTATACAGTACTGTAAACTCCACCGTAAACTAATGGGATATCAGGGATTACTCCATAGGTATAATACAAAAAAAATTCGTAGTGGTCGCGTATATAGGGATACAAGTATGACAAGGCACATGAGGCAATACCCAAGGTAGTGAAACTACCGTTTGCCTGATCCGGACCGGTGAGAACGCATCGCCGCAACGATCGCAACACCGTGAAACAACACTCTAAATTCAAGGGTGCGCACCGATCAATAACAAATAATGAGTAGCTTACGAAGAAGTGTGTTCGCTCGAGGTAGCTAACCTCATTTGGCCCGGCACAGCTCCTGTTTTAGTCATTACCAATTTGACACAAGTGTCAAGGCTATCCATTATCGTTCTCTTTCTTCAATCATTACGTATGTCATTCTGGATCACACTCCCCGTATAGTCATTAAAGTCGGTTTAGACAGCGAGTATGTCCCTAACCGATTCCGGTCTCTTTAATAACTTTCGTAATTATTATATCGATTGGTCGTTTAATATATTTCAAAACCAAATCAGATTCAATTCCAATTAGAATTTATAAATCAAATTTCATTTGTCTTCCCATATCAATTTCCATAATTTATGTTTCAAACTTCCAAATTCATAATTTCAAAATCTTATAATTCAGTTTCAATTTTTATTTAAACAATTCAATATTGAATCAAGTTCGTATATAAGTTTCATTCATAAATCATTTAGATTAATTTAATTTAACATTCAAAACAATTTAAACTCATTTATCGATTTCATTCAATATTCGTTAAGTTAATTTATAATTCAAAACAATTTCTATTTAATTTCCAATTCATTAAATCAATTATGTAAGTTCAACTCCATTATATTAAAACCTAAAAATTAAATAAAATTGAATTCATCAAATCAAATTCTTTAAATTTCAAGTCTTACATTAATTTGAACAAATCAAATTTTATTTCTTGTTAAAGAAATGTAATTTCACTTATTTACTTACTTAGTTACAATTTCAAAACTCAGTTAATAAAGAAACTCTATTTCACTTATCCAAGAAATTCAATTTCATTTATTAAAGAATTCAATTTTATTTAATTATTAAATAGTTCAATCTTATTTAATTATTAAAAATTTCAAAACCTTATTAATAATTTCAAAATTTAATCAATAATTAATTCCAAATCTAATTATCAAATAATTCCAATCTTAATATTAAATAATTCCAAACTTAATTATTAAATAATTAATTTTAAAACAACGTTCTTTCATCAACTACTTTATTAATATTTTATTTCAGATTAATTAATATTAACATTTTATTTTTATTAAATCTCAAGTTCCAACATCATTCAAAACTTTATTCTTTATTCAAATAAAATCTTCATTTTATTTTAAATCAAATTATTTACCAATCGGGTTTATTTAATTTTCTATCCTAAGTCAAAGTTTTATTTAGGTATTTACCATTTCAACCCGATTCCATTTCAATTCAAAAATCAAAGCATAGCGAAGGGAACTTGCAGTGTGATAACTGGGATGGTGTCAAAGTAAATAAACAAGCAATAGCAAACATCAATAACAATCCAATAGTTTATTTAAATAATCTCGAAATAATCGTATTAATTTACATTTGTTGTTTATGCAAATTAATATAATTATTTCTAGTATCTACACCATCATTTCTTGTAGATTAAAGATTATTACACTAATAATTATACGGTTCTTCACTTGATATCCATTATTCAATTTTATACTACATCAATTTATACAACATACATTCAATAGTTCAAGGTGTAGTTAACACTATTTCTACGTGTCAATTTATTTAACATTTAAAGGGGTCATATTATACAATATAACTAATCAAATTCAACACATATATCAATTTCAAATTATTAGCTATCCTATATCAAATTCAATTGCATATTATTTAGCACTTTAAACATTAACAATTTATCATCCAATGTAAACATCACACAATCAATCAATTATCAACCAAACTGGATCATCATTGTATAAGAATATAAGTCGTGAAAATTAATTCACCTTTCGTGGTTAGAGAATAAACAGCGAAGTACGAAGAAGTACGAATAGAATTGGTACAACACGAACAAACAGAACACTGCAATTTCGACAAAAGAAAGATGATATAAATTTAAGTGAACATTCATATATAATTTATAAAATTATATAGATGCGCTTACCGGTGACGAAGAAAAGAACGAAAGCTGAAAATCGATGCTGCTGCAAAAGGGACTTAACCGATTGCTTCTGCACACAAGAAGTAAGAGAAAAGTAGTTACTTTTTCAGTAACAAAATAAATGCTACTAATATATTCTTTCAGCAACAATTTAAAAGTGACAGTGCAATGCCATTATTGTATAAAGCAAGAGTACACTGTCCATTTTTTTACAAAATGAGACTTCTACTCTTTTTTCCTTTATGATAGTAACCCATTCCTTTATAAACAATGATTCAACAGCACTTGTACGCCCACCACTATCATTCATTTTTTTTCTTTCAAAACCGAAAACGAGACTTCTTCATTCCATTACATTCTGCAAATAGCACATGTACTCGGCATTCAACTCTTCGCTCACATGCATATACTTGCAACCGTGATGGACAGGCTCGCATGAACTCATTTTTTAAAAAAAAATGAGGCCTGCACCCAAAATACAAGCCGAGACTCATCTTTCCACTTTTAATGCAAGCCTCATATCCATGCATGTACATAATTGATGTATATGCATCCCTTCAACACAGTTCCTCCATCTTCTTCATGAATACGCACACCAATAACACATACGCACGCCAAAACATATACATGCACACGCTCTGTACACACACTGCACCATACACGCGCACGCACACGGCAGGAAACATGGTTTAGCGACAGTGCTTGGTCGGTGCGTAAGGGGGTGACGAACCAAATGGGTAGAGGGAGGTGAGAGAGGCTTGGGTTGGAGCCTTGGTGAGGTGAGGATAGGTGATGCGGCCAAGGAGGGGAGTGTAGCTTTGGGTCGCCGGGAAGAAGCGGAAGGCCGATGGGATAGCTTCACGGTGGAAGGCTATGTGGAGATGGTAGTGGTAAGGGAAGCACGGTCGGTTGTGAGGCTGTAGCTGTAGCGAAGGAGGAATGGGGTCGGAGTATTTGTTGAAGGCGGTGATGCGCATGTGAGGTGGAGTGGAAGTGGCGGGGTGAAGGGGTGGCGGCGTTGCGTGTGGGATGAGGTGAAGGAGGAAGGTGCGGTGCTTTAATTTCTTTGAAAAAAATTTCAACAGAAAAGAAAAAAATAAAAGGAAGAAGAAAGAATGGAAAAGAAAGAAAGTCTCTCACTTGACAGAGTGATGAGCGAATGGAGATGAGTACGTTTCTTTTATATTTTAGGGAACCAAAGAAACAACAGTAATTGCCATATTGGAATTCTAAACATACTGTTTATTTTCCCAATTTTACACTTCCAATGCTATTTATGTATGCTTCCAACCATCCCATTGAATTCACCCATCAACTATATTATATTTTCAAATTTCTTTGAATGGACACGGGCTAAAGATTTTTGGGCTGAGAATGGTTTAACCGATCCGTCCGAAACAGTTAAATTAACGCAACTATTTTTACGTCGGACTCCGATTTGCACGAATGAATATACCGTTTTGATCAGGCGCTTCCAACGGTACACAGATAATTTCGATACGACGGTTTTATAAAAACTCGAATTTTACGTCGAATAAATTGTCCGTTTATCAAAACAATTTAAATGGAGCAGGCGATGACAGTATTTGACGAAACGAATTACGACGTCTCGATCAGATAAATTTTTACAACATTACTGTGTAAAAATATTTGGGTTCGAAAGATAAATTTTACGCAGCTTAGAATGAACTGATATACAGTAAAAATGCGAACGAAATTTACTGCAATATTTTGTAACGAAACTTTTCTATATTCATAACTAACTGGACGCGTCTTATAAATGAAGTTTGGACGTTAATTGAGATTCTATATAAATTCCAAAAATTTTATATTAAAATAATGAATTTAAAATTTTAATTTGGGTGGGAAATTCAGAGTCGTTACAGGGCCAAGATAGCCTACTTAATAAAGTCATAACTATTGGCGATATGTCACCAAGGAGAATGTTCGAGCGAGTCAACACCCCTATACTTGTCGGTACCATCTTTAAAACCGAAGAAACCACCACCAATAGTGTGTAAAGTAAGAGTAACCTCGAGCCTATTTATAACAACCCACCCTTTGGGAATGCCCAAAAAGACAGATTGTTTTTGTAACGATCCGGAATTTCACTGCTTTGATTTGTAAATATTTATTTAATTTTAAAATTCAATATGTATGTTTTATAATGAAAATAAAATCATTTTAATAAATTAATAATGATGATAAAATCATTTTCAAAATTTGTTTACCAAGTTAAATAACTCATAGAAAAATAGAAAATATGACCGAAAAACGTTTTTTGAAATTTCGACCATTCGACGTCGGAAAGTTGTCGGGAACGTTGTTCGTCTTTGTGCACCATATACACATATATATAAGAGTTCATTACCTAAATAATAATACACTTAGAAATAAATTATCTTATGTTAATTTGGATTAGTAAGTGATGTGACAAGACATAGTTTTAAAAATAATAAACTTATATATATATAAGTATAGTCACATCTTAGGTTATATATATATATATATAAATATAAATAAAGTATTGTCATGTCTTAGCTGTAATCATTAACCATCATTATCCCTTGTCACGTCTTAGCTTTAATTAATAATTTAACTTATATATAAAAAGAAGGTGATATGACAAGTCACAGATGAAGAAAAATAATTGATATATATATATATAGTTATATTTGATGTGATATATATATATGGATTTGATGTGACAAATCATTGTTTTAAAAATTATATATATATATATATATATATATATATATATAGTAGAGAGTGACGTGATAAGGCATGGTGATATGACCTCTCAATATCATGACATGTTAGAATATTTTTAAAGCCAAGGGTATAAGGGTAATTTGCTCCATCCTCTCTATCTATAAATACCAACATACATCTCTCTTATTCATTTTACTTTCCATATCCATTTTCCTAACCTCTCCATTCCATTAATCTCTTTATTCCTCTTAAACAAAAGAAAAGAAAAAAAAAGAAATCCTTAGAAAACTTATTCAAAATCCTCTCCAAATCTTCTCCATTTTCGTCCTACTTCCTTCAGCCATAACTTCCACCTTGCTACCCTAAATCATGATTTAGTTTTTCTCAAACCGTATATAATTTCAGTTGCTACAACTTTTATATTGACCACTTCCTCAAGTTTTGAGTCTAGCTATGTCAAAAACACTTGTCTTTAAGACCCATTTTCGGACCTATGTTTTGAAGGCCGAAAATACCACTTCTTCTTTAGACCATAACCTTCTCGAAAATGATCCAAATCAAGTGGTTCTTTTTTCGACATGATAGAAAAAATAATTTTATAAAATTTACCGTTGACAACTTTTCAAAATTCTGAGGTTATCGTATCAAAATGCCAAGAGGAAGTTGAGCTATTTTCGATTGTTTTTTGAGTTTTTCAAGTTTACAAGTTCAAAAGCATTCAAGTTTAGGGATCTTTATGGTGAGTAAATTCTTAACTTCTTGGGAAAGATCTTACATTTATATATTTTTTGGTTATATGGTTATATATATGATGTTGTTGTAAAGACCCGTAATTTTCGATAAATAAAGATTTGTAAATTTAATGAGGTTTTGTAACATAATGTTGGAAGAAATAAATATTCGTGATATATTAATGAATAATAACTAAAATGAAAGGTAAAAATGTTAGTTAAAGTTAATTAGTAACAATCTTAATGGAAATTCCAACTAATTGAAACAATTTAAATGTTACTTGGTTATAAATTGAATATATGGAAACAAATGTAAATAGTGGATTTGCTTAATGAAATAATATAAAGTCAATGATAATTGAATAAATAAGTGTTATGATAGCAATTGTAACATTTATTTGTAAATAATAAACTTATAGGCGTGATTGGAAGTTAATGGTAACAATTATTATATGTTACTTATTTAATTTGTCTGTTAAATTTAATTGAAAATCAATTTTAAATAAATGTAAATAAATGTTACATTAATGAGAGTTAATTCAATAAGTGCAAATTGTGAATGAAGTAAAATGAATAGAAATATTAATTTTGTTCGTAAGATAATATTTGATTTAATAAAAGAATGAAACCAAGATAAACAAATTAACTGGAATGATGGTAAAGTTAAAATTGGGAATAAACTGTAAATGCGTAAATAAATCAAATGTTATGTTAAACGTTAAATTATATGAAATTAATTTGAATTGTTTAAAATAGAAAAATAATCCATACGTGAATTTGTTAGTTTGTATGATAACGCTAAACATAGAAATGTGTTTGAATTGGTAAGTTATAACAATGGTAATTATAAATTCACTATTTAATTCATTGATAATAGATTGAAAATCTATTACAATTAGTTCACTTAATTAATGCAGTTAATGTAGATTAAATTGATAATTGTAAAATATTAATTCAATAAGATGTAACCCAATGTAAATTTTACTTATAATATAACAATTGGTTGAATGAAAAGAATGGAAATCAAGATCTATCAATTTTTTGTAATTTAATTATAATAATTAGATTTATTGCAATTAAATGTAATTAATTATTATGATAATTGAAATTAAGATGAATTGGAAAATGTTAGTGTAATAAGGTATAAATCAGTGTTAATTATACGCATAAGATGATAATTGAGTGAATAACAAGATGGAAATCAAATTTAATGGAGTTATTGGAATTTTAATTTATAATTGGTGAATTATTTGAAATTGAAATTAAACACTATTAATGGTGAAATATTCAATAACAAATTGATATAGAAATTTACTTTAAAGAATTATAGATTGCTAAGTAATCCAAAATGATGGAATTTGTGAATTATTAAATTTGAATTGAAAACGTGATTTATTCAATTTAATATTTATTTATTTAATTAACGTGAAAATAGCCATTTAGGAAACTGACTCAAATTTCGACAAAACCAGTTTCATCGGATCCGTAACAGTGGATTATTGTAGGATTTCAAGTTTTGTATCGATCGGACCCGTCGTTTGATCATACATACTCGAAATGCTTAGCAATTAATTTAATTGAAATCAATTTGAAATAAGATGATTTTAACATAACTTCTCTATATGATGGAATTAGGACTTGAAACTTGTTCCATTGAGTTTAAAACTATCCAAAACATCTATTTTGGTATATAGTATTACCTATTTTCGTTCTGGGAGCGAAACGGGCTTTTCGGGTTGTTTATCGTTCAATTTTCCAAACCAATCTAGCCCACTCTTTCTATTTTCAACTATGCCTATAAATAACCTATTATAAACCCTCCCTAGCTATTTCTGATTCCATTTATCTGTATGTACTTTTCCATCTGCTTCTCTCTTCTTAATGGCTGCAAACCATAATTCCCAAACTGCAAATCACATTCAAAACCAAATCGAAAAAATCAAACTCCTCAAACCTTATCAAATTATATACCGTTTCGAAGCTCTTGATGAGCGCATCTTAGATCTGCAATTCGTTTTTATAGTCAAATCATGGTTTGGTCAAAAATTGATGAATTATCTACGGCCGTTCATCGCGTTGATCAACTTCAACAGATCGTCGATCAGTTAATACAGTTTTGTAGAGAGGACCAAGGGGATTTCATTGGCATGGTTTGTTTGGTGTTTTGATGGTTGGATCTTGGGCTAGAATTCGAACTAAGGTTTGATGTTAAGCGGCGACTGTGAAAACTTGGTGGCTCGGGATCGAAGGAGGAGGCGACCGCGGGTAGTCGCGTGGGCGTAGGCATCGACGGCGCTTCAAAGGGGCGGCGGCGCAGCGTTTTGATTGGGCAGCGCTGATCCTTGGCCGCGTGCGCGTGTTCGTTGTTCTGGGTAGGGCTTCGTGAGTCTTGAGAACGAAGCGTTGACGTGGCAGATAAGGAAAGGTGGCACGAGTTATGTTATATAATTTAAATTATTTAAATTCAAATGTTCTAAACTGCATAACTTTTGCAAACAAGGTCCAATTCATGTGCGGTTTGATCCGTTGGAATCGTATTGAAATTCTAGAAGATTTGATGCTAGTTTGGACGAATTATGAGACTGTTAGCACCAAAATTGATCACTAACACCCAAATTCCCATGAAAGCACCAAACGACAGTCACGGTTCACAGATAGAATACATGTAGAAGGTATAAATATGAAGAATAGTCAAAATTAAAAAGAAAACAGTAAAGATACAAGGTTTATAGTGGTTCGGCTAACTCCGGCCTACGTCCACTCCAGAAATTTCCTTTTTATTGCTATAATAATCAATGACAGTTACAAAATGGTAGAGTAGCCTTAGCCTTAGAAAATAGAAAACAAGAGAGCCGAAAAGAAGATCCTTCCATCTGGAGACCCACATGTTGTATTTATAGGCAAATTCCAAGTTACCGGGCTTCCTGAGTAGTCCGGGCCCATCAAGACCATAGCCAAGCCAACATCCTCTATTACGACTGACCAACACTATTAAGGCCGAACCCATCTCAACACTACAACCGAACCAGGCAAGCCGACCTACTTTTTCCGAACCACATACATTTTCTCAACATGGCCATCCCGGAGTGTTCTTCCTACTGATTAGAAGCTCCCTTACGTGCGACTTGGAGTAGCCCTATGCTTTACTCGAAGTAGTTTGTTCCATAGCCCGAAGTAAGATTGCACCGACTCCATACTTGCCGAACCACCACAGACCGAACCATATGACCCGATCCCTCCAAAGCCAGTCCCTTCCAAACCCAGCCACCAATGCCGACCGACCCATGACTTCCAGGCCGAACGACCAATGCCGACCGTCCCATGTATCCTAGACCGAACGACCAATGCCGACTGACCCATGCATCCTAGACCGAGCCACCAATACTGAACGACCCATGCGTCCTAGATCGAGCGACCAATGCCGACCGACCCACTTTGCCTTGATCATTCTTATCGAACCAACTTTCACCGAACCACTCCAGTATGACCGAACGGACGAGCCGCATAGCCAAACTCCAATCATACTGAACCATATTATGCCAAAACCTGGCTTCTTAATCGTATCTATCATCCGCAAATGATCGTCTATCCGTCCAGTCGACTAAATCCATCGTAACCCAGCTTCGATGAACGAGCAGTCGATTTAGTTGAATCCACCTGCTCCTGGCCTTACCAAAAGGCGGGTAAAAATTTGCCCCCCACAAAACATGCCTTACTTTTAGACGGTATGTTTTGCATAGTCTCAAACCCAATATCCAAAGTCCATGTTACATTCATTATCAAGCAATTCCATCCGATTCTAATAGTTTATTCCACGACCATTCCAAGTCGTTATCTAATTCTGAATTAGTTCCTTGTAAGTCAGTAATCGAATCCTACGATCTCTCCAGACCATTGTCGGCCTCTCTGGACCCTTGCTAAGCTCAATCCAAACTTAACGATTGAATAGGCAGATCATGTCGCGCACCAGTGAAGCAACCTACCCCTTGCACTCTGGTTCAGCGTCCCTAAACATTGAGCGGTGCCCTGATCCTCCTGGACCGATATCAGCCTCTCCGGGCTCTTACTGGATCCCATGCTGTACTCTATGGTGAAGAGAGCATTGAGTGAGCCGATCCTGTTGCTTTCGGACGAAATAGCGTCATTCCCTGCACTCTGGTTCAATGTCCCTAAACATTAAGCGACGTCATGGCCTAAGTCCTAAACCGGTTGTAGCCTCTCCAGGCTCTTGTTGGATCCCATCCTGTCAATCTTCGATGAAGGAGAAACAACGATGAGCGAGCCGATCCTGTCGCTCTTCGGCGACGTTGCTCCCTGCACTCTGGTTCAGTGTCCCTGAACATTAAGTGATTAATTTTTGACATCCCAAAACTCTCTGGTTAGGTGTTTGTTGCATAAAACCAAAATTTATTTATAAAATCCAAGGTCCAAATGTCCAACAAGAAAAATAGAAAACGTGAAGGGCTGCCTCTCCGGGCAAAGCAGCCTAATACCATCTCAGAGCATGCTTGGGGATCACTCTGGTTCCCTTACATGTGTAAGTGGCATTGTTGCTGTTTATTTTTATTTTTAAAACAAAATCAGTGATGAGCAGAGTCCAAATCTCGAACTCGGTCCCTGCCATCGCGATTAGTGGATGACGGGTGTTGACCCTATTCCAGGGTCGTTCCTGTTTGATCCTAGCGGTAGCTGCTCGTGTTCTACTGCTCTTGTCCGATTCCTTACGTACTATGGCAACCTGCCACTTCTAACATGTTCCTCCACCACATCCTTCAGGTGGTGGCATTCATCCATGGAGTGCCCTTCCAGCTCATGGAATAGGCAGTACTTCCCGCTCCTGCGTTCCTATTCAGTAGGATCCCTCCTGAGTGGTTTCCGATAGGGGAGCTGACCCGAGTGACCCCATTCCAGGGTCGTTCCTGTTTGATCCTAGCGGTAGCTGCTCGTGTTCTACTGCTCTTGTCCGATCCTTACGTACTATGGCAACCTGCCACTTTTAACATGTTCCTCCACCACATCCTTCAGGTGGTGGCATTCATCCATGGAGTGCCCTTCCAGTTCATGGAATAGGCAGTACTTCCCGCTCTTGCTTTCCTATTCAGTATGATCCCTCCTGAGTGGTTTCCGATAGGTGAGCTGACCCCGAGTGTCCAAGTAAATCCTTCTACTAATCAAAAGAAGCTTAGTGGATTATTGCTTCCATTAGATATTCCATAATGGAAGTGGGAGCACATTTCTATGGATTGATAGGCTACCAAGGTGTAGGTGAGGAATGAAAGCATTTGGCTTACGGTGGATTACTTAACTAAATGCGCCCATTTCATTTGATAAAGAGTAGAAGGACAATGACATCATTGGCTATATATACGTTAAGGGGATTATTAGCTTGCATAGGATACCTTCTAGCATCGTTAGCCATTGAGACCTACACTTTATGAGTGAATTTTGGAGAAGTATTCAACATGCATTAGGTACGAAACTGAATCTAAGTACCACTTATCATCTACAGACATATGTGCAGACCAAAAGGGTGAATACGCGTTGGAGGATTTTTTAAGAGCTTGCATACAATATTTTGGTGGAGCTTGGGAAGACCATTTACCACTAGTGGAGTTCACTTATAATAATAGCTATCAAGCTAGTATAGGCATGGCACCTTTTGAGGCTTTATATGGAAGGCCATGCATGTCTCCTTTATGTTGGTGGAAGGCAACAAACAGGATTGTACTTGGACCAAACACGACTAGAGATACCTTGAAGAAAGTAGAGCCGATCCATAAAAGAATGAAGGCCACATAATGTAGGAAGAATACATACATAAAAGGAGATGGACGGACTTAGAGTTGAAGTAGACGACATGGTGTTTGTGAAAGTATCACCATTGAGTCATATTATGCGTTTTGGTAGCGCGGGAAGGTTAGCGCCATGATTCTTGAGCCTACAAAGTTGAACTTCCCAAAAAGTTAGTGAAAGTTCATAATGTATTCCATGTGTTACATATACGAAAATGCATTCATAATACAGTAATGGTAGTGGACCCTAGTAAACTAGAGGAAGGGGAGGTAGAATCGGAACCGATGGCATCCCTCGGGATTATTCGTATTATAGAGCATGGTATAAAGCGACTTAGGACTAAGATCATAAAGTTAATCTAAGTTCGGTATGGAAATGACCCGGCTGAGAGTACTTGGGAGCCCAAGGAGAAAATCCGAGCTTCCCATCCTGAATTCTTTACTGATATCCTTTCTAGTTGATTGTTTTAGTTTAAATATTTTTAGAAATGGTTGCTATATTGGTTAGGATGTTTGATTTATATGTTTGGTTTGATCTTTTCTAGTTTAGTATATTTTTATGGATGTTACCTTATGTGTGATGGTTCTTATAACACATGCTTCTAATTGCTTGTTGTTTTCAATACATACATGTAGATATTTGTGCATATATTGGCACTCGCATCCATAAATATTAGTCATGATGATTGCATGCATATAGGAGGATCTGATTTAGCTGAATCTTGCATTTTGTTCACTATTACCATCATTTCATACCCATTATATATATTATGCTTTTGAGTTATGTTTGTACATTGTTAATGGCTTTTATATTCCTTGTGATGTGTGTATCCATATATTATATGTGTGTATGTGGCTAAATATAATGTATGCTATCAGTGTGTGATTGTGTGTGTATGTTTGGACATTTACTATTTCATCCTTCATCTCTTGGAATTTCGAGGATGAAATTCTTTTGAGTGGGATGCAACATTGTGTAGTTTCTCAAAATTAAATAATTTTATAGGGGCAAAATTGTAATTTTACTTAAATGGTAAAATAATAAATTTTACATAATCTAGAATTAGACTTTGGAACCTATTCCAATGTGTTAGGAATATCGTTCATAGTCAGAAAACATGTATAATTTGTTGAATTTGGTTAAACGGACTAGAAATTAGGAGAAGTCAAGCCCAATGGTATTTTCATAAGATATTGATTTCGAAATTTTAGCCGAACTACGAGTCATTTTAACCTATAAATGGAAACCAAAATCCTCTTCACTAATCATGCTTCTGCCTAAACATTCTATCATAATCCCAGTCTTCTCTTTCATCAAATCTCTTAATAAAATCAAACTAATGCCACATCAAGTCAAAAAGGAACAAGTGGACATATCGAAACAAGGAATTACAAAGAAAGTCATGGAGAATTGAGAGGGTTGCATGTCATACTAATAGGAAAGAATGTGGATTCAAATCAAATCAAAAGGGTAGCAAGGCTAATTAATGAGTGAGACATGGAAATCCTTGATTTCAAGGCCATGAGGTACACCACTCCATATTCACAATCCTATGGGTAGAGATACTTGATTTTACGGGCAACAAGTTCACCCAATTGATTTCACAGGCTATAATCACATCTTTTCTCACTTGATTGATTTCACAGGATACAATCACACCTCTCACTCAATTAATTACAAAGAAGCCTATAACTCTGAATAGCACTTAGATCTTGTTGAGATGGTGATAGAGAATCAAACCAGAGATGATCTAGTTAGATTCAATGGTGATTTCAGCAGAGTAATGGTAAAAATATATATAAAGAAATATGGAAGAAGAAGAAGAGGAGTGAAATCAGAGAAAATATGTACAAAAATTCGTTTAAAACAGCCCCTATTTATAGTAGAACAACATCCATGTCCATTCGTGAAAGGATATGATGAACAGACACTTCCTTTGAAATTTAAATTTTTGAAACAAACCGCCACCTTGTCGACAAGGGTATATTGGGGTTGTCGACAGGCCTATGTAATTTTTGATAATTTGATTTTCTTTGAAAATAACTTTCATCTTGTATTAAAACTATTTTTAAACTTTATAAATATACTTAACTATAGTTAAAATACATAAATAAGTATAAAGATTAATATTTTGGTATGTATTAAATTTTACTATATATTTAAATCTAAGCATAAATATTAAAAGATAAATATATTATAATTAAAAGATAGTTTAAAACCAAGGATAATTTGATTTTGAAGATAAAGATCATTTTGAGGCTAAAAGTATTTTAAAACCAGGAAAGATGTTTTTGATTCTTTTAAAATGAAGATTTTGAAATCATTTTGAGAACAAGATATAATTTTGTAAAAATATTTGAATAAAAGTTAGTGGATACAAAACAATGTTCCACTAGATTTTTTGTAGGTTCCATCCTACTTAGGATTCCATCCCTTTAACAAGCTCGAAATGGATTCCATTCCACGAATAAAATGGATTTTAAAATGCCAGTGCTTTTCTAGGAGTTTTAACAAAATTCATAATTCAACTACTTATATTGAAATCTTGAACTCTTGATAATCTTGATACTCATGAGTCTTCAATCTTGATATCTTCAGTCTTGAATCTCTATACTGTACAGTCTTCATTCTTGGTACCTACATGGTTAAATCCTGCATATACATATATATCTAAACTACAATGTTAGTACTTATATTTTATAATCTTATTCTAAGGTTTTTGTCATCAAAACCATCTTCTCATGGACTAACAATCTCCCCCTTTTTGATGATGACAACCTTTATTTATAAAATATTACTTCTATCCTAATAACTCCCCTAAAACTAATAACTCCCCCTTAATCTATGCCTAACTATCCTATTTATACTTCTCCCCCTTTGTCATCAACAAAAACTAACTCCAAACTATATAACCCCCTCTAATTCTAATACTATATGACATGTGATTATAATGATAGTGTTATCATAAATAATCAACACTTAATTTTAAAACCAAAACTTAGTCCTTAATTACTAATTATCCTAACTAAGAATCCATATATGATAATACTTATAATAGTGTTAATGTGAGAATTCAAATATAAGAGTACAAATCATTTGTTAATTATATATTGTTATATTTACATTTGCGTAGAAAACATAAGTAAAATCATATAACGAAAGGAGAGAAAGGAAACTAATGTGTGTCCTTGAAAATGGGAGATCTATGGACTTAACAATTTGGGTAGTGGAAACAGAAATTTCCACGTTGTTCGACTAGATTTCCATCTTTGTCAAAGAACACTTCGACAACGCAAACAACTTTTTCATCATCGTTCGACGTGCTCTTCTTCCATGAAGACTTCTTCTTCTTCCTCGCTGTCCTCTTGTACTTGATCTCCTGAAGATTCTTCATCAATCAAGATGGGATTGGCGTGATTGTCCATTGGAAACTTTTGCAAGTTTCTAAGGATTTTTCCTTGTCGTTCTTGTTTTTTGGCCATTTTGAGTTGCACTACTTGAATTTCAGTCATTATGCAGTCATCAGACATTCCTTCGCCTTACACGGCGTTTGTCTCTTGTTTTCGATACGTAAATCCTCTAACCGAATGAATCTTTTCGCCTCATGATAGAACTCTCCAAGATTCTGTGGTGGATCCCGTGCTAATGAATCCTTGAGTTATGTGCCTTCCGCAGTCCCTACTACCTCCACCATCAAAATCATTGATGGATCCGAGCGATCCACCAAGGCCATAGCCACATTAAATCGCATTAGAAAACCTATCACAGACTCTCCTGTCCTCTGCTTCATCGATGCCAGCGTCATCACATTCTTGGGTCGCATCACGTGGACCCTGAACTGTCTCATGAAGCATTACACTAACTCGCCCCATGTCCTGATCGATCTATTCTCCAGCTGCTTGAACCAAAGCGCAGCCAAATCCATCAAGTATAAAGGGAAACATCTTTCCATCACCTCCTCAGATGCCCCCAGCACTTCCATATGTCTGATTTATCTGGTTACATGCATAGTTGGATCTAATTTTCCATCAAAGGCCTCCAATGTTGGCAATATGAATTCTTGAGGGTTCCTTGCATTCTTGATTTTCAGAGTGAACGGACTTCGACCGACCTCCTCCAAGGCTCTGCTCGGTAGTCCTCCTCGCATAATCCTTCTTATTAATTGAGGCATCCGCTAGTCTCCATCTGGGGGTAGTCCCCTGTTCACATCTCTACCTTACCCCACATGTCCTAGGGGGTACTCTAAGTAGTACTCTTCATGTTGGCCATTTACATTCATGTTGGTCCCTGCTCATTGAACTTCGTTCACCGCTCTCCCAGTATCCAATCCTGGAGGTCTCGCCCTGGTCCTTTGTTGATTTCCACCATTCTCTCCAGTCTGGTTCTGGTTTTGACCTCCAGAAACTTCTACAGCTCCGGTTCCTTGTTCTGCATTGCCAGCAGCCGCGGTTGGTCCATTCCCTAGACTTTGTGCTCCAACTAGTCCAACCTATCGAAGTAGGTTCTGTAACATGTCCTCCTTCCCTTTCAGCATCGTCTCCATCTCGTCTCTAGTGATATGGATTGATATGGATTGAAGCCCGATTAGCTCCAAAGGAAGCCTTTTGACTCCCTTCATGCTGACTTCTTTCCGTCCTCTGTCTCCTGGTCGATTACTTTGCCATACTCTCTAAAATCCATGTTCCTAAGCCTTTAAATCCAAACTCCAAGCTTCAGAATCCCTTAGTCTAGCTTTCTCAATGAAGGCACCAAAATGTTAGTGCCAAAATTGGTCACTAACACCCAAATTCCAATGAAAGCACCAAACAGCAGTCACGGTTCATAGATAGAATGTATATGGAGGGTAAACATGAAGAACTGTCAAAATTAAAAAGAAAAAAGAAAAGACACAAGGCTATAGTGGTTTGACAAACTTCGGCTTACGTCTACGCCAGAAAAGAAGAGCCTTAGCCTTAGAAAATAGAAAACAAGAGAGCTAAAAAGAAGATCCTCCCATCTGGAGACCTACATGTTGTATTTATAGGCAAATCCCGAGTTACTAGGCTTCCTGGGTAGTCTGGGCCTATCAAGACCATAGGCGAGCCAATATCCTCTATTACGATCGATCCACACTATTAAGGCCGAACCGATCTCAACACTACAACCAAACCAAGAAAACCAACCCACTATTGCCGAACCACATACGTTTTCTCTACATGGCCAGCCCGAAGTCTTCTTCCTACCAATCAGAAGCTCCCTTATGTGCGACTTTGAGTAGCCCTATGCTTTACTCGAAGTAGTTTGTTTCGTAGCTCGAAGTAAGATTGCACCGACTCCATACTTAAGAACCACCACATACTGAACCACATGACCTGATCCCGCTAAAGCCAGTCCCTTCCAAGCCGAACCACCACAGACCGAACCACATGAACTGATCCCTCCAAAGGCAGTCCCTTCCAAACCGAGCCACCAATGCCGACCGACCCATGACTTCCAGACCGAACGACCAATGCCGACCGACCCATGTATCCTAGACCGAACGACCAATGCCGACCGATCCATGCATCCTAGATCGAATGACCAATGCTGACCGACTCATGCATCCTAGACTGAGCCACCAATGCTGACCGACCCATACGTCCTAGACCGGGTGACCAATGCCGACCGACCCACTTTGCCTTGATCATTCTTGGCGAACCAACTTCCACCGAACCACTCCAGTATGACCGAATGACCGTGACGCATGGCCAAACTCCAATCATACCGAACCATATTATGTCGAACCCTGGCTTCGTAATCGTGTCTGTCATCCGCAAATGATCATCTATCCATCCAGTTGACCAAATCCATCGTAACGTAGCCTTGACGAATGAGAAGTCGATTTAGTTGAATCTGCCTGCTCCTGGCCTTGCCAAAAGGCGGGTTAACATAGATCGTTCAAATTTTGGGACCTAAATTGGATTTTAAATCGATTTAAATCCAAAGGTGAGTGTTTTAACCCACTCACAGCTTCTAAAATTTCTTTTATTAGTTAAAATAAATTTGTGATGTGATTAGGAATTTATTTATTACTGTTTGATATATTTAAATCGTCATTTCAGTTAATTTGAATTTATATTGCATTAAATAGCCATTTAATTTACTATTGAATTTAAATTGTCAACTTAATACCTGTTGTTGATTACCAATTATTTATTGATGTTTATTGGTTGATTGGATGATGATTGCGATGGATGTTTAAATTTATTATTGGATGATTGGATGCTATACTTGATTTATGAAATGCTATCACTCTACAAGTTCCCTTAATTATTGTTTAGGAGAATCACGATGTGTTGAAATGATATATACCTGAATGATCTATAGATTAGGAAAAATCGTTATGAGTTGAAAGGATAGACCCGAACGATTTTATGGATTTTTAATATTAATTTGGGATTGCGGTTTGAAATGATATATATGTAACTGTAAAATTTTAAATTGTGGATTGAAATGATAAATATCTGTATCACTTGATCGTAGGGTAGAGAATTATATATGAAAACCAGATTGGTTAAATTAAATGATTTTAAAAATTTTAATTTTTGAATTTAGTTAAATGATATTTTGAAATAAAATTTGATATGTATAAATTAAATTATTATTGAAAAATCAAGTTTTATGTTGAAATGCGAATTAGTTTAAAGGAATTGCTTTAAGAAATTAAATTGAAATTTTAAAGTCGAATTTTGAGATATAAGTGAAATTTGTCAGAATTGAGTTGTTTGAAATATAACTTTGAAACGTATTGAAATTAGAATAATTTAAATTGATATTTCTAACATGGATCGAAATCGATATAGAATTTAATAGTTTTTGGAAAATTTGAATTGAAAGATTTGCAATTTGGTTGTTGATTTGGAAATTGAAATGGTTCAGATGTGTTGAAACAAAATAAATAGTTTAAATTGATATTAATTCCAAATTTATATTTTATTATAAACTATTTTAAAATACACTATTTTAAAATTTCTAATTATTAAGGTTTTAAAATTATTAAACCATTTTAACCTATATTAACTAAATTAAATCATTTTAACCTATTTTAAACCATTTAATTTATTTTGAAACTAATTAACCATTTAACTTATTTTAAATCTACTTAAGCTATTTTCAAAGCTATTTAATCTATTTTAATTATATTTAACCTATGTTCGATCTATTTAAATATCTTAAATCAATTTAACCGTATCTCTAATCTTTAATTAAACTATTTTAGAGTATATTAACTTCTATAACTATTTAAAACTATTTAAACTATCAAAACTATCTTTCTAAATTTCAAACTAAGCAAAGTGGATGTGTCTATATTTTAAATCCCCAATTTTAAAGTGAATATGGTTAAATGATATTATAAACTAAGTTGGGATTTAAATTACATATTTGATTCGAATATGAAGTTTTGGAATGAGGGTTTTAAACTATTTTGAAATTACGACTTTTGAAAAGTGAATATAATTTCGAAAGGGTATGGTTTGAATTGAATATGATATTTTGATACCAATTATGAATTGATTATGGAAATTTAAAAGAACCATTCGGTGTGTAATAAGCGTTTGGTTGTTAAAGAGACCGGGATCGGATATTGTCATACTCTCTACCAATACCGAAAACCACATTAACAACTGTGTACGTGGTGGATATTTCAGAAATGAAGTAGGATGGTTTGGCGAACGATTTCTGTATGAGGTATGACGTGACCCGGACTCCCGTGAGTCAGCTTAGATGTGACTAAAATAGGAGCCACGCCAGGCCAAGTGTGGGCTTTCCTCCTATCGGGCACATTTCTTCGATACCATTTTATTACTTTGTGATTGATTTGGTGGCCACCCTTTTATTTTTATTTAAGAGTGTGTCCGAGGTGGGCAGTAGTAGCTGCTATGCGGTACCACCAGTCCGGATACGCGATTGGTATATCTACCCTGACATTGCCTCGATTGCCGTGTTCACATGCTCTAGAGCGCCTTTTACGAGTTCGTTTTGTGTCGTACCTATGGAGTGCCCCCTGATAGCCCACCTGTGGGTGGAGTTTATAGCATCTTTATAGACTACGGCATTACATAAAATGTGTTAAGAGGGGTATAGGTAATGCCTTAATGCTATTTTAATACTTTACTTTACTGTAGACACTATTATAGTAGTGTATTGTACTACATAGTAGATAGTTTAACAGATCCTTAGGAGATGGGAATCCCGAACATCTCTTAAGTTATTGTACTCACGTTAGACATTGGATAGGAGATGTCAAACCCCGTAAATTAGCCTTGCTACCCTTTTGATTTGATTTGAATCCACATTCTTTCCTATTAGTATGACATGCAACCCTTCTCAATTCTCCATGACTTTCTTTGTAATTCCTTGTTTCGATATGTCCACTTGTTCCTTTTTGACTTGATGTGGCATTAGTTTGATTTTTTTAAGAGATTTGATGAAAGAGAAGACTGGGATTATGATAGAATTTTTGGGCAGAAGCATGATTAGTGAAGAGGATTTTGGTTTCCATTTATAGGCTAAAATGACTCGTAGTTCGGCTAAAATTTCGAAATCAATATCTTATGAAAATACCACTGGGCTTGACTTCTCCTAATTTCGAAAGCAATCTCTTAAGTTATTGTACTCACGTTAGACATTGGATAGGAGATGTCAAACCCTGTAAACATATCTGACGCTGTCACACTCATATTTACCGTCGATTTAACTTACATGAGATCTTTTAGTTCTGACTCGATTGTTTTGTCTTTTCAATTTGCTCGGGTCAGCCTGAGCATTTCAAGGATTAAAGACATTATTTCTAGAGGATGAAGGTGCAGATTTGTGCTAGTATTATTTATTATATTCTACTGCATCATGTTGTTCCGCTGCATTTGTTTATTCTTGTTGTTTGTGATTCTGATTCTGTATTGTATAAGTATAATCAAATTTATTTTGTAAACAGCTTCATGAGCTGTTATTCGATTATTATATTTTGTCATTCCGCTGCGAGATTCTGTTTTGTTTTTTTTTCCTTTCTCTGTTTTCTTATTTACCCCAATAACAATCTGCCCGTATGGTTTGAATTCGATGTGTGTGTTTCCTTAAAACGTCCAAAAAGGCGGGTCGTTACAGTTGTGGTTGAATTATGATATGGTTTGGTTGTTTTGTGTATGTGTTAACTTGTAGTTTAGAATTTTATTTGAGATTGATGGCTAGGTGATGTGTTTGGATATGAATGTGGTGATTTTACTACAATATGATGATGATGTGGTTTGGTATCTTTCATTTGCTCGGATTATGGTTGAATGGTATGGAAGATAGGAACTTGAGTTGTTAGTAAGGGACTTGAGATCCATTTGAAAATCTAATCATTTGCTAGTTTTGAGTTAGTAAATGTTTTTTTTTAAATTCTAACTCGATTTAAGGTTTTCAAAACCTTTTCTTTATGTATGAAAAAGTAATCCAAAGTAAGGTTAAAATTTTAGATGGTAACTTAGAAAAGTAATTCTAAGCTATTGCGTCCATAGCGATAGTCGCTATCGATGTAGTTCGAAAAAGTTTAATCTCTAACTTTAAAGTTTTTTTAGAAATGATCTAAAAACCTATTTTTAAATATAATTAGCGACACATAAATTAATTATAACTTGATTAAGTATGTTTAATAATTAATTAATTTATTAATTAAAGATAATTATTTGTCAGTTAATCAGTAATTAGGTTAAGTAATTAGTGATAATTAAGTTATTAAGAAGTTTTAATTATTGATTAATTAAGTTAAAAAGGGTAATTATTTTTATGTAATAAAGTTTAAATATTTTAATTATTATTTAGTCAAAGTTGAATTATTTAATTAATTATTATTTAATTAAAGATTAATTATTTACTTAATTATTACTTAATTAAGAATTAATTTTAAGTAAATGTTTATTTGTTTAATGTTTAATCATTAATTTACTTTTAATTAATTAAGACTTAATTATGATTTGATTTTGATTATTTAAGATTTAATTAAGCTTTAATTTATATTAAATTACGTTTTGCTTATTAAAAGTTATTTTAAACTTTATCGGTTATATTTTAAGTTGGGTTCTTTTCTAAGTGGTTTGATTTTAACCAAAGGTTCTCTTGCCCATGATATTAAATGGACAAACAACTATGAATAAGTTAGAATGTGATGTTTTGTATTGTATGAACATTCAATAACAGAATAAAACACCGTTCTGCTATAAGGTAATTGTTTGGATTGTTTGGACATGTGTTTAGCAGAATAAATCCCCGTTCTGCTGTTAATTGATTAAATTGTTTCAGACATCTATTTAGCAGAAAAAATCACCATCCTGCCATTATGTTGTTTAGACATGTATATGCCAATTGAGTTATATTGATATATTATTCCCTGATTTGATAATTGGTTAAATTTATATATACGTTGGCTTATGTAAATAATTGATAAGTGCCTTAGAATTAAATGAAATAAAATTGTAACTATAATGAGTACCATTGGGACTGCTAAGCCTCATTTGGAATTTGTAAAGTATGATTTTGAATTTACTTAAATTCTTTAATCAATCTGAGACTAAGGGTTTATAAATGGTTTTTCAAGTTATATAATTCTTATAAAGGTATTTATAAATGATAATTTGTGTATAGAAAGGGATTTTACTATCAAAAAGGGTTATTAAGGTGTTTTACAAATGATCTTTTGTAAATAATATTTATAAAGGAGTATAGAAAGGTTTATATAAAGAGTTTTAAAAATAGGAAAAAGGTTTATAAATCATTTCAGAGATTTGGAAAGAGGTTTATAAATTAACTTAAAGGTTTATAAAAGTGGGTTATAACTTTATTTTGAAAGTTATAAGTTAATTGAAATATGAGATGAGTATTTGAAAAGGGAATTTTTAATAATGGATAAGCAGAATGTTTTATTTGGAATAAATGTTTGGTTATTTGATATAGGATTTGGAAAGAAGAAAACTTTGAAAACTTTGTAAATATACTTATACTTGTTAGATAAGTATATGATTTTTTTTCAAGGCATGAAAAGTAAAATGTGTTGGTAATATACTTATAACATTGAGATAAGTATATAAATGTTTCCCAAGTATAAAAGGAAATGTAAGGGGTTTGGGAATAGTGTTTTGAAAAGATCTTGTGATCGGGTTTTATAAAGTGGTTTTTATTAATTAAAGAGAATTAATAAAGTCTTAGTGGATCACATATGGAAATTGAACCATGATTGGATGTTTATTTATTTGATAGTTAAATAACCAACTATCAAATCTGGACTAAACGTAACTTTGGAAATATCTAAGAGAAAATCGAGAATTATATGGTACAATTACCGTTGAAGGTGCTATACTTTACGTATAAACTCATTTTTTTCTAGGAGAATGATAAGGAAATTCGTCCACAAACGGTTAGGAGGTGAACTCGGCTCTTGTCATTTGTCTATTTATTTTTTATGAACCGAGGTTAAGTTTACCGAAAATATCGAAAGTTGTTTTGAAGAGACCGGAATTGGATATGCTATCTGAAAACCACTTCGATACAACTCAAGCATTTCGAAATGTAGACATCTTGAAGCATGGGATCGAAGACGGAGCTATTAAAGTGCAAGGCCTTCTCGCTACTAATCCCGAGGGTGGTTCCAAAATGAATGTAGTAAAAGTAGTGCCTTCGGTTTGTCCTTATGTTGGGCAACTTGTATGGATGAATGATGCCATTGCATTGACGCCTGAAGGGCAGTGTTAGTATTCCAGAATGAATTGCTATTCGGAAAGATAAAGCATAACCTCAAGTCTCATAACCAGGTGGAATGGCAAACAGGGCATGTAGCAGAGCTACATGGTTAGCTACTATTAGGAGCGGTCACCCATTCTAAATGTCCCTTTTAGAGTTGGTTTGCGCGCAAACACCATGGTAGTATATGGCCTCGGTGTCAAGAGGGTGAGGTAATCTGGTCTGCAATTTTAAAGGGGCGGCTAACTCTGTGTTAGCATCAATGCATTTTCTAGAGGTGTATCATCGGAAGGTAGTCCCTTACCTTGCCATTGCTGGAATCCAATCTCCAATATGTGCCTTACATTTTTTATTATAGAGCCTAGTATGTTGGAATGTGAGATGCAAGCATTTTAACTATGTTATTTATTTACTTTGAACCTAGACACTATGATAATATCACTGGATATTGATATAAAATGTTTAGGTTATCGTAAGGTAAAAACCCATCAGTTTTTGTATGCGGTGTGGTCTTACGAGATACCCTTTGTGTTCAAATGTAGAAATCAGTTTGGTGTTACTTGTTATCGATTTTTACTCACGCTGGTTTACCAGACTGACCCGGGCGTTATTCTATGTAATGCTGGGGGTCAGACCGAGCATGTTTTTCCTAGGTTTAGTGGATACTTTGGAGTTGGAGAAGAGCTAGATGATCAAGACATATTCACGTATATTTTTCTTCCACGGTATTATAGAGTCTGTATGTTTGTCAATGTGAGGATAGGTTCTATAATTGTCCAAATTTAGGATAAGTCTAGTATACTTTGATGTTGTATATGTGAGTAAAGATATTTCCATTTTGTAAAGATCATTGTTGTATTATATATTATTCGCTACGTTATGAGATTCTATGTTGTTTAGTTTTCTTCTATCTTCTACCTTCTTCTTTCATCCTAACAAATCGGTAGTTCTGGTACTTGAATGTTCGGCATATAATATAATGGACGTATTAGTATCGATTTTTGAGGGTCAAAAATCTGGTTCGTTACAGTTTAGGTAAAATTAGAGTAGACATTAAACCAAGGCAACAATAAGACCTCACAACGGAAAGCCAACATGTAATACACTGAATATGCAAGAATAGAATAAAATGACAATAAATAAGTGACACATAAGCTGAAGCAACTAATAAATAAGTATCAGATAGAAAGTCAGAATACATCAACTCTAAAAGCATGGAGTTATGAATAAATATTTGATACAACAGTCTCATATACAAATAATAGGTTTATCATCTACCACTAAATTATGAAGAGCGTGTGTGTCTATATATCAAAATATTGATGCCTTGCGTCCAAAATGCTACAGCTATGCATCCTGCTAGCATATCTCCTAAGCACCCGACTCCCAAAACTACTCAGTCGAGTACCTAAGAGTTTTCATAACATAAGTAGACAACGACAAAACGTGGATCAGGCATAAAGCTTGGTATGAGGGGAACTATCTCAAAATACCATATATCAATTCTATATACAAATAAATTGGAAACAACTGGCTTACGGTTGATCCTCTCCACAAATGTGGCTCAGGGGTGATCCGGGCCGTCTATAAACAAGTATAGTAAACCCATCTCAAAATAGGAGATTATGCCATAACATGATCTTCTCCTATAATCAACGAGTCAACACAACTAATATAATGTAACTAAAAATGTAAATATCATCCTATGATAAAAGTAACCTAACATCCAAAAGTAGGGTGATTATATTAGTCTATCATGAAGTATAAAATAATAGTAAATGTAGAAATAACAACAATAACCAACTAATAACACGCACAATATAACAATAGAAGATAACTAAGGAATACAAAGCAATACCCATCATTAATGATGGGTGGAATCAACAATAGACACTTATCACAATCCAATGATTCAATATAAATAGAGCCAATACACTAACATACTCAGACATTTGTCGCAATCCAATAATAAATAAAGTCAGCACACCAACATACCCAGACATCTATCTTGATCGTATAATAAATAGAGTCAGCACACGTTATATTTTGATAGTATAATAAATAGAGTCGGCACATTAATATACCCAGACATCTATCTCGATCGCATAATAAGTAGAGCCGGTACACTAACGTACCCAGACATCTACGACGATCCAATCATAAATAGAGTCAACACGCTAATGTACCCAAACATCTACTAAGATCAATTAGTAAATAGATCATCACACTGACATATCCAGACATCTATGTCGATCGTATATTAAACAGAGTCAACACACTAACATATTCAGACATCTACATTGATCTAATAACAATTGGAGTCATTACACTAACGTACCCAGACTCCTAACGTGGTCAAATGATCCCTTTGAGAGTTCAAGATATAAAGAGTTAGTGTCTGAATATACTGTAGACCTCGAGCCGCAGGTTTCATGTAGATCTAGCTCACCGTACCCTAATAATGAGCATAAGTTATGATCTACTATTTATGCTCAAAACCTAGTCCTAATAGTAAATAAAATCATCGTACCCTTATAGTGAGCATAAGTGTTCTAGGACCCCGAAGATTCATCCCCCTCTAGGATGTCAAGAATTTTAAATAACTAATGTATGCCTTTCATCAAAAAAGGAATAAAGCAAGTGTCTTACGCAATAGGCTATCCGGGGCCATGAAGGAGCACCGATGCCGTATACATATGTACACATCAAATATAGCATCGTGTAATCCAGTACGCTTATCATTAATGAAGACTGATTTCTCATCATCATCTTGCATCCTTATCTGAATCTCGTGCCTTATCTTGCAACCCACTTTCTTATATAGTTTGAAGATCCTCCGATGCCATGCTAAAAGACCATGAAGAACTGCAATCGAATGGTGAAATAAATCCTCGAAGTCACTCTCAACCTAGGGATTTAGTCGACTGAGGTATTTATTCAATCAACTAAGCCCAGTCGACTGAACCCGATAACCCCTATTCCACTGTTTTTAGCTCCCTTTTGGGTTTAATTCCACCCCAGTTCAATTGACCTAATATAAATTCAGTCGGTTGAATATTGCTAGGTTTTGGCAATGAACCTAGAAAGGGAGTAAATATCCTGTACGGACGCTGATTCACGTGTTGTTTCCTCCAACGCTTTGTCCGATAAGTCGCTATGCTTCCATAGCCTTTTTCTATCCTATGGACCTCCACTAGGGTTCACTTGTTGATGTTTTGGAAGTGAATTTCATAGATATTTGAAAATTGGTTTCGACACCCATAATCCACTCTTTGCATGAAAAGAGTTTAACGGGAGATTATAGCACCCCGACTTCTTCTAATATGCCAAAACGACATACCCGGTCTCCATGCCTTGTACATAGCCCATACGTGTGTTGATACACTCATCCATGCATGCTTATGCATTAACCTTCATGCAAATGCACAATAACTTCTTAAGTCGCCTTTCGGATTTAACCGGAGCGATTGCTCGACTAGTGTACTCTCATGCAACTTAGCGCACACGATAGTGCTATGATTACGTGAAATCACAATGAACTTGTATTCAATAATGTTTCTATACAATCAAATAATTGCATACATAGGTAGACAACTAAACATACAACCCATCTAACTATAATTCATACAATGTTTTGATTGTTATATATCTTCAAATACACATATATGTACACTTACCCATACTCATATGCAAACACATATATTTAAACAAGTAATTCATTTATTACTTAATTAAATATTACATTTATTCCAAAACTCTTTTCAGTAAAAGCCTAACTTATTCGTACTATTTTATAAAATCGTACAATTATTTTATAAAACATATTTAGCTTATAAATCAATTTTAAGTCTTTAAATACTTAATTAACTCACTTGAATGTAAGTGTACTTTCATATTACTATTTTATAAAATCCCATTTCCATTTTATAAAATATATGCTTCATTTATAAAATCATATATCCATTATATAAATACTAATTAAGCTTCATTAGTCCTTTCATCACTTTATTAATAAGTGTAAAGTTCAAAAGTCATTTAATTAATTTACTAACCTTTTCCAAAATCACTAAAATTAGTTTATTTATTGCTATCCTATGATATTCACTTAATTGCAATTAGCCTCTAGTCAATCACAACATTACACAAGATCAATTACTTACCTCATAATCAAAATTAAGGCCCATTAACTATTTCAAAAATAAGGGTTAAGCTCTCAAAGTAATAATGAGTGAATATAAATATGCTTAAGGCTTAAAAATGAGCCTAACTATATTACTAACATCCTCTAAAACATTTCATATCATCTTATAATTGTAAATAAACAAAACTATGAAGATTAACACATAAATTAATTAGGAGAATCATCCCAGTCATCTTGTTTAACTCCAAACCAAGCTCTAATTGCAAAAACCCATGCTTAAGCTCTTTTTAAATTTTGAAATGCACACCAATAGTCTGAATCAAGCCAATTCCTTCGTGGGTTTTGTAGATAATTGGAAGAGAGGAATTATAGTTATTTTTATTTGATTTTGCGAAATTTGTTTCATAGGTTTAGGGTTTGGGGATTATGAGTGGATTAATGAGTGATTAGTGGAGTAATTAGAGAAGGAGGAGAAGAAGAAGATACGTGAATGGGAAGTGAATGAGAACAGTGAAGAGTTGTAGCCTCTTATAGGCATCAGATGGGAGTAACCCAAATTCTATTCATCTGGCACTATTCATCATCGTAAGTCATCGACTCCAAACATAGTCAAGTTTATACTCATTTTACTCACATTGAAAAGGAAAACTCAACTATGCGTATATCGAGTTCTAGTTCGCTCATTTGTAAAAGGTAAGTATAGAAGGGTTCCGTTGCTTAACAACTAAATATTTAAATTAATCATTTAAATATTTAGTTGTTAAAATTGCAGGGTGTTACACTATCAGTGCTGCGATTCATGTCGGGACTACCCAAAGCCGTGAAGCTACACTAACTGGCCGTGTTGATAGAACCCTCGAGTCACATAGTGCTTTGGCTCATGTCAGAACCTCCCCCCACTATGAAAAATGGAATGCAAATGACCCTATCTCCTTGGCTACTCCCTAAATAACAAAAGAGCTCGTTACTGCATGAATGATCATGTCGCACCCTATAGGCAAGTAGCGTTGGCCAACAAAATGATTCCTACCCCTCAATACAGGTAAACTAGTTAATGAGAGTCAAGGGTAATTTAAACCGCTCGACTCGAGCACAGGTGTCTGTCTCGACCAAGTACGTTATAGAGCACATGATTTACACACTAGACCAATTAAAATTAGAAACCCACTCTAATCTCAATGACTACCCATTTGATCCTGCATCGAAGACTCAAATACTGACCATAGGCCAACTACTCTACTTAAGTCAATAAATGTAAAGGGTGTCGCTAGCAAGATCATTTAGACTGAGAATGAGCTTATCCCAAAGAATAAAAACAAGTTGGTCATATTTCTGAAACAAAGTAAAGACATTTTCACTATGGGACATGTCGATATGATCTGCATTGATCCAAGAATTCTCGGAACTGGGCCGCCCATAATGGAAGTTATGGGTGAACCAATTTTTTTATCATTTTAGTTCTTTATTGGACCTATGAAGTCTAATTTATTTAGAACATTTATAAATTTCTTTTAAATAAAATCTTCTTTTCATTATGTTATAACACACACATGTATTACCTGTGTGCATGTATAACATATCAATATGTGCAAGATATAACATGTCCACGTATAGATATTGTGATTTACATAGCAAAGGACATATTAGCTCATCCAATATACAAATATATTATCCAAATATATGTTTATATACTTTTACTTATATATAGACACACACATATATAAAAAGTTTACAAATACTCACACACATAAACTATCATTTTATTTAAATAATTTCGTATAAATATATAAATAAAAATAAGTATGAGATATCAATAATATATATTTTTAACTATATATACACACTTAAATATTTTATAAAATGTATATATTAAACAATTTTTTTGCCATATGGCCGAAAATAATACTAGTATAAATATAATTTTTTAAATAATTTTTTTAAAATGGGTTCTTAATTGAATATATACAAATATATAAATGCATATATTAAAAACTTATATACATGTATGTAAAATAATAAATATATATTAATACAAATAAAACACAAAATAATTTAAATAAAATATATTAAATCCTGGTCATATGCATAGCTCTGTTTTTTAATTTCAATTTTAATAAATATATATATATATATTTAATAAACCGTATGAAAATTGTTAAATTTAATAAAAAGTTCTAAACTAAATTTCAATTTTAGGTTTCCAGTAAATTTTAGATAACAATTTTGTAATTTAAAATTTATTATATGGTTTTATAATTTAAAGCAATTTAAAATTCTAATTTTTAGTTTTCAGCTTACGTTTAAAAAATTTAAAATAAAAAAGTTTTTTCAATTTTCTGCCAAAAGCATATTACGTATTAGACTAATTTTATAAATTTAAAACACAATTTAAATACATATATGTATTTTATAACTATTTATGCGATTAATGATTTAAAAATAATATATAAGATGTAATATATTTTTTAAAACCCTACTTCGAGGAGTAGAGCTAGAGGATTCAGGCCTACCATAATCGACCTTCTATTTTAGCTAGCCCAACACAAAGCATCAATCCAATCGAAAATATTATACCTATTAAGCTTTGTAGGTAAATAGGCACAAGGAAGAAGTTGCAAAAAAATTTAGTCTAAGGGACAATAAGTTTGCTTTTAGTCTAAAAGACACTTTTTTAGTGTAAACTGAAAATGATAGTTACAACTATCATTCTGTGAATTACATTAAAAAGTGTCCTTCAGCTTAAAAAACAAACTTCTTGTCCCTGAAACTAAATTTTTCTCTAACTTTTTCCTTGAGCCTAAAACCCCCTTAAACTTTATGTATAAAATTATATTTCCATATTTTCCATGAGTATAAAATAATATTTATTTTATAAACTATATATATATATGTGTGTGTGAATATTATATATTTAATATTTAAAATAAAAATAAATTAATTTGGAGCCTTGTTGCATATAGGTATGTTTACATAAAAAATTTCATTTTTTATTTTTTATCAAACATATACATACATACAAGCAATCTATGTTGTGACAATATATTTGTATGTTGGAATCATCACCTAGCTAGTAATATGATGTACGAAATAAACATTATGATTGTAGATTAATATTTATAAACATGATAGGAATATTCCTTATAGCAAAGCCTGTAAGTAAATATTGAAACAATGAGATATGATCTTGAAACAATGAGATATGATCCTCGAACCGATTCCAATTCAGCAAATTGCGAGTCTTTGAAACCACCAGCTACCGATTAACACTGAATTTGATTTGAACTAGTTATGAGAGAGGGATAGAGGGTATGAGATCGGCCTAAAATGGAGATGATAGGGAGGCTTCAATAGTTCTCCAAATGATGATGGTAGAGATCTTTATATAGAGGAAGAGATGGAGAGAAGTTTGGATCTAATCTTTTACTCATTCTCCTTTCATTTTAGCCATCCATTTCAAAGCTCTCTAACCCTCATTAGGCCACACCTATTACCTCATACATGAGCTGATCCTACCAGCCCTTTCATGTGATTTGAACCCATTTTGACCACGAACAAAATATCACACAATTAATTCTAGTCTAATACTTATCGATATCGTATATCAATTAATATATTTGTAACTATTACAAAAATATTTAGTAATATTTGTTATTTAAATCAAAATCAAATTTTATAATTAAAATTTCATAATATTAATTAATTTAATTAATTTGTAGCAATTATAAATTAATTAAATTGTTTGGTCAAATAAATATTCATCGTTTCGGTTATGTGACTTGTTAGGTGTAAATTTGGTCAGCGATTAATATTAAACAATTTGAATATTGACGTTCATACATCACTTAGCAGGTGGTGTGACATTCTGGCCAAAGTTATCGCTTACTTGATTTTGGTCAAATAAAATTTTACTTCGTAAAGTGTTACCTGGTCGTGACTTTTATTTACACCAATTCTCTTCGTCAAAACTATATCACTTTGGATTTATGGAATTTAGCAATGGTCAAAATTCCAATATCATTTGTATTCAACTCCATAGTCCAAATACAAATTCCTTGGTTCAATAATAACAATTATTATTAATCGAACTACTCTGGACAGAGATTTTGACTTTAGTTGACCATGATACTAACCTCATATAACCGAGGAGACGAATCCTCTCTTAAATAGTGTTTCACTTCCAATACTGCCGTTCGACTCAACTATACTCACTTAATGGATGCCATGCCATGATTTGAGTATAATCAAAGCTGAGCTTCCATATTAAAGATCAACATTATATGCAAGCCGAGAGAATTGTATAAACTAGTCACATCAATATTTTCAGTTGGACCTTAGTTTTATCAATCAACAGAAAAACTAGTTAGTCATTCCATAGTTATCCAATCACTATTACTATGTAACCCCTGGGTGTCCCCAACAGTCATGAGTAATACACTACCCAACATCTGGAGAGTGTTACGTACTCTAATCTCAATGGATATATCGATATCCAGTTTCGATGCATCTTAACTAGAAACATTTAAATGATGTATTCATTATATTATGTTACGATATTCATGATTACAACTATCTGTAATTGCTGTAACAAACACACCATTTATGGATTTTATGTTAAATATATTTTAATTTTTATATCACATTATAACAATATATAATAGAAAGAAAATCACCTTTATTACGAATAAGAACTGATTACAAAGGTAAATAAATTACAATAAATTACATAATTGCCCCTAAGGCATACCCCTAACTCTATTAATGATCATTTTTCATCCACTGAACATCGATCCGAAGGCTACTCCCATCCATAAAACACATATACCTTTCGAGCCAGAAAGATCTTGAGATCTTAAGGAGGAGATGGAAAAGGTATTAGCCAACGGCTTCACCCAAGAAGTAGAATACCTGATATGGACAGCCAACCTAGTGCTGGTTAAAAAACCAAATGGGTCTTGTAGAATTCGCATTAATTTCTCGGGCCTCAACAGCCTGCTCTAAAGATAGTTCTCCACTATTTCTCATTGATCAGCTAGTAGATGCGACCAGTGAGAACGAGCTCCTCACTTTTATATATGCATACTCTAGGCACAATCAAATTTCCATACATGGCCCAGACCAAGAGCATATTTCATTACCAACGCCAACCTATATTGCAATCAGGCCTTGCCGTTTAAGCTCTGAAATGTAGGTGCAACCTATCAATAATAGCTCATCAACCATACATTTTCTGTGTAGATTGGCTGATCGATGAAAGTGCACATGAACAACATGCTAATAAGGTCTGGGGAGGTTGGGGGACATATACGCAACCTAGCTAAGTTCTAATATTCTACACCAATACAACATGAAGCTAAATTCCAAAAAGTGATCATTTCTCATTCGGTCTTGAAAGTTCCTTAGTTTTATAGTAAGCGCCAAAAAGACTGAAGCCAACCCCGATAAAATTCAAGCCATTCAAAAAATGATAATACCTAGGACCATAAAGCTAGTACAAAGCTTAAATGGGATGTTGGCTGTCTAAGCTAGTTTAAGCCCCAAGTCCATCGACCAGTGTCTCCCTTTCTTTCACCTTATCAAGAAGGGAAAGTTTTTTGCTTAGAATGACAAGCGCAGAGAGGCATTTGAAGAACCAAGACAACACTTGGCTAATTCTCTAGTACTGTTCAAACCCATCGACGGAGAGGACTTATATTTATATCTTGCTATAACTGACTATGCGATTAATGTTGATTAATCAAAAAAGATGAGAAGGTTTAACGATCGATCTACTATGTTAGCAAAAGGTAGTTAGGACCATATATAAGATATACAAGGTTGGAAAAGCTAGCTTTTTGCCCATTTATGGCAGCCCGAAAACTATGGTTATACTTTCAAGCTCATCGCATTCTAATCTTGACTGACCAGTCATTGAAATAGATTCTTAGCCAACCTGACACATTGGCCCAGCTCCTAATGTGGTTTGTTGAACTTAGGAAAAATTACATCACCTTCCATCCTCGCGCTTTTATCAAGGGCTAAGCCGAGGCTAATTTCATTGCTGAGTGCTCATGCTTGGATGTTAGCAAAGAAGAAATCACCACTTGTCTGTAAGTGGATGGCCCATCAAATGAGAAAGATAAAGAGGTCAGCATGGTCCTTGTCACCCATAATGGAAGATAGCTTTGTTTTCTAGTCCGCCTAACTTTTAAGGCAACATAGATAGTCTGGAGGTGGCAAAAGAGTTGCATGTAGAATCCATCCATATGTTCAGCGACTCATTACTAGTCATTACAAAAGCTTCCTTGTCAAAGGCAAGACCTCGATCCTTTATGTCAAGGAAAAGAAAATAATCAGAACTTTCTCATAGTTCAAGCCGAAGCAGATACATAGGGAGAAAAATGTCAAAGCCAACCAGTTGGATAAGACGACAAGCCACCCAGAAGAAGCCACCCCTTTGGATCAATTGGAGATTCAAAGTGGCCCATGCTACGAGTTGGGGGTAATAGCTATGGAGATTGACATTCCTTCTAATGGAAGCTAGATGATTCCCTTGATCAACTACTTGGTGAATGAAGAGCTCCAGCCTGACCACAAAGAATCACAAAGGTCCCCTACAGGCTCCTAATTACACAATTATGGACATGAAGCTTTACGGATGAGCGTATTCAACACCACTTCAGCAGCGCAAGTTTGAGGATGAAGCTGGGCAAATATGCAAGAGCTACATAATGGAAAAAGCTACATAAAGGATCTTATGGGGATCATTTCGATGGCAAATTTTATTGAGGAAAGTCGCTTGGCAAGGCTACTACTAGCCTACCATGATCAAAGACTCAATAGACTACTTCAAGAAGTGTGATCAATGCTAGCAGTTCACAAAGATCCCATAGCCTCCCCCACCCTTCTCAACTTAATGACTTACCCCCGTCCATTTGATATGTGGGGAATTGACTTATTAAGAAAGCTACTAATTGCTAAGGGAGGATAAAACCACGTCATAGTCGCCATTGATTACTTCACTAAATGGGTCGAGGTTGAGCCCTTTGCTGGCTCACCATCCTCAAGGTTCTAAACTTTGTCGTAAAAAATATTTTATGCCGGTTCGACCTACCAATAAAGATCATCACCGACAACAACACTTGGTTTGAGAGTGGCCTGTTCAAAAGATTTCTATAAATGAAATTGGAACAAGAAGTGCTTCTCCTCCATTGCCCTTCCGAAGCAAACTTGCAGGTGGAATCCATTAATAAAATCATCAAGAGAATACTCAAGAAGCGCCTTACGAAAGCTAAGGAAAACTGAGTCGAGGAATTACCACTCATCCTCTTGTCCTACTGCACTTCTAACTACACTTTAACCGACTCTACTCCCTTCGCGCTTTCCTATAGGTACAAACCCATGCTACTCATTGAGGTAGATATCCATTCTCCACAATGCCTCACTAATGATCCTAAAAAAATGATGAGATACTCAAGCTCGGGCTTCACACCCTAAAAGAATGAAGGTTAAACCCAAACTCCACACTGAAGCCTATAAAAGAAAGGTAGCCAACCACTATAAATCTAGAGTGAAGCATTGATAATTCACTAGCGACGATCTAGTTATGCACCGGGTGTTTGCAAACAAAATGTACCCCGACCGATGGTTTGCTCTATCCAAATTAGAAGGGGCCCTATGTCATCGATGTCATCTTGTTAAATGGTACTCATAGCCTCTGTCGGTTGGATCGAACACATATACCACACATTTGGAATACAGAGCTTCTACGAGCCTATCATATATATAAATGTAAGCCACAACTATATGGCAAGAAGACTGTAATAAACCTTTTTTGAAGAATACAATGAAGGCTTCAGAGCTAATTCTGACCGCTTAGGCTATCCACTGGGGATGAGCTACTTTATATTCTGCCCATCCCTTGCCTTGTTGGATACTGTCGACCACTTCGTTAAGGACCATGTGAGCCACTAACGCTCCCCTCCTTATTAGAAGTCTATCCACCATGAACGAGCCTCTCAACGCTCTCTTTCATGCTCGAGACTGCCATAACTATAGGTTATCCAATAAAGGCAGGTTATTATGTGTTTACTTTCTCATTTTGAGATTGTCGATATACTCTGCTAAGGACCACACGTTCCCTTCAATGCTCCCCTCCTCGTTAGAAGGCTTTCCAATGAGGATGAATTACTATGCACTCACATCCTCATTTGGGAACTGCTGGCCTACCCCCATTAAGTTTGGGTGAGATATCTCTCCCCTTCATGCTAGGATGCATTGGTGGGTGGATGACACATTTGCAACGGTCCTGATTTCCTTGCCCATAATGTCGCCCGTCCATCTTACGGGATGGGAAATTATTGTTGAGACTGGCGCTGTTACGCTGGTTAACATGGAAGCCCGACATCTGTAGTGCACCTGCATATAAATAAGTAGGGGACCACACCAACGGGCCATATGTCACCCAATAGAACCCTCAAGCCACTCAGTGCACCGGTTCATGTTGGGACTGCCCGCTGCTTTGAATCTTGCCACGTGTCACCTAGGAGAACCTTGAACTATTCAGCACTCTGCTTAGTGCCAGAACCATCCAACATCGCAAAACGAAACAACCAATCTTAACAACTACATGTCCGCCTCTGTGTTTGATGACAACCAGGCATAATAAAAAAATGCTCGTATCTGTGTTCACCTACAAGCCCGACCCATCATCAGTATAAAATCATCTACTTTACGATAAATCAAGTACATAATTCATATGAATGAGCAATGCTTACTTCCAGGATCATAATCATACACATCATCATTTTTCTTGTATAAAATTACATTTAAGTATAGATAATACAAATAAGCCATGCTAGCTACTCAAAGTATGTTATCCTACCAATCATGCTCCTACCATTCATATCATTATTTATCTTGCAACAACATAACATTCAAGTGCGAATAATACAGATGAGCAGTGCCAGCTACTCAAAGTATGTTATCTAACTAACCATGCATAGATAGCAAGAAATGATATCATGGGAATAAAAAAAGTCTGGTGCAAAAAAACGTTATATACATTACATCAGAATGTATCAAAATTTACTTGTTTTATATTATTACTTTGGTAAGTAAAGAGTCAATATGTTATTAATGGGAGGCAAATTAATATGACATAATTGTTTAGAGGATGCAGCTGATTAGGAGTTATACTTACTACTTACATAAATAATTTAATTTTTTTTAAAGGGTTTTATTTGCTTTAAACAGGTGTAACGACCCAGAATTTTAGTCATTTCAAATTGGGATATTTAATTGATTTTAAATATTCACAAGTTAGTTTTATAAGTTGAATAACTTATATTTCAAATATCTTGATTTAATTGGATAATTTAAGTTGTTAATTTAATATTTAAAATTGCAGAACTAATTGAAATTTGAATTTAATGTGAATACAAATGAATTATAAAGTTGAATTAAATTCTATTTGAATTAGAATGATGTTAGAGAACTTTTGAAATTGGATTAAAAGCTAATTTATAGAAATTGAATATTTTAATAATTAATTAATGTGTAAAAATAGTCATTTTTCACACTGTCTTGGATTTTGAAGAAACCAGTTTCATTGGATCCGTAATGTTATTATTGTAGGATATTGAATTTCGTGTCGATCGGATTTACGGTTTGTTCATGGAAATCTAAAATGCGTAGAAATTTATTTAAGTAAATTTTAATTTTAAATAAGTCGATTTGAAAACCTATCGTCCAAACACGATGGAATTGGCCCCTGATATATATTCCGTTATGTTTGGAATAGGGATAAAACATTATAACTACTAGGCGGCACGCTTCGATTGGAGTTCGAAAAAATTTCGGATGAATAGTGCACGAAATTTTCTATAAAAGGACTTCATAATTTTATTTTTTCACTCAAAACCCTAGCCCTAGGGTTATAGCCACCATTAACATTTGAATGGTCGAAAATGCTCAAATCTTTCCCCTCCGATCTCTCTTGATCCATTCAGTTTCATTGAAAACTTTCTACTACAACATTGTAGAGCACGATGAGTTAAACACATTCAACGGTCACAATCTTCCAAACAAAGCCAATCGACGGTAGTTTCAATTCGAAGGCCATACATTTGGACGATGATTCGTGGAGGAGGAGGCGACCGAGCTCGCAATGGCTCTGCCGATGGTGTATCTCATGATGGCCTTCCGAATGGAGGTGGTTGATCGGGTTAAAACGTTGGGATGGCGGCGCCGCAAGTAATTGATGAATGGCGGCAACAGGTTTGAACGTGTAATGTTGCCTGTGGATGAAAGGTGAAGAAGAAAAGGAAATCAACGGCCGAGATTTAAAGGCTTTAAAAATAAAATAAAAATTGAAAATAATTTATATATAAATTCATGTAATGTTTAAAATGTCATAGCTTCTTCATACGAGGTCCAAAGTTGACGAAAAAATTGCATTGGGTTCGTATTCGCGTACACTACACGATGGAGCTGGATTGGAGTTGATTGGAACTAGTGAAAATTTTTGGTAAAATTAAACGCTTGTTTAATTTTATTCGAAATAAAACGCTGCAACTGCAAAAGCAATCAAAGTGAGTATTACTCACCCTTTCTGTTTCGCTTATATTTTTATATAAGCGAGAATAAATTTATTTTATGCCGATTGATGATTGTTTGGGTGATATATGATATACTATGTATATATTGATTGGTATTTGGATATATTCCTGCCTATTGGTTCAGATGAGACCCTATATGTTCCCGTGTTTGAGCGGATGACCTTTTATACGCGCGTCTGCCTCAAAGCGGACATTGTACATATTTTCTCATATGTATATTTATTGTAGGTGAATGGTTGGAGGGATCTAACTGGATTCCTCACCAGTGTCAATTTTATTTGCAGATATTGTGATATATGCTATTATCATATGATATATGGTTTTTGGATGCTGTGATTGATGTGAATCATCTTATTTAGTGTTATTACAACATTGGGCCATATTTTAAAATTTTAAAAATGCTAAAATGATGATTTTTAAATTAATAAGGCTGTTTAAGTGATGTTTGAAGTTATATAAATTTTAATAATGATTTTAAATTATTAAAAGAAGAAGTTTATTTAAAATGGAATCAAAATATGATTTTTGAAATATAGAGCTAACTATTTTGTAAAATAAGTGAAATTGAGAATTTTGAATTTATTATAAATGGTATTTATATATAAGATTTATAAAATTGAATTTCTATACATCAAAATATTGGTATTATAAAGGAGTTTTTATAAGTGTTAAAATGAAGTATAAATGAATCTTATAAGTAAATAAGATGATTTAAATTGATGAGGTTATAAATAGAATGAATTTGTAAATAAGGGATTTATAAATAAATTAACTTATAATTAGAGTTTGGCATATAAATGAGATAAACGGAATTTGTTAATAAAGGAATTTTGTATATGTAAGTTTATAAAATATAAATGGAATTTATAAACATTGTTTTATAAATCTAAAATTAACTTATTTTGATAAGTAAAATATGGAAGTTTATTAGAGGGATTATATTCACGATTTCGGATAGTGGATAATCCTTTAATAAATATGTAGAAGTACTAAATTTAGTAAGAGAATCATATTCACGATTTTGGACAGTGAATAATTCTTTAAATTAAATAAATCTTTTTGAAAAGTGATCTTTTAAATGAAGTTAAAAGGTTTGAAGCTGTTTTAAAATGCATGAGCATCGAATATATAGATTTCAACATTCATTGTTGAGATAGACGTTTTTACAAAGAAATCATGGACTATAACACTATTGTTATGGTAAATGATTTTCGAAAGGAGATGTTTTGTATAGCGTATGGGATTTATATATCTATCTAATTATCAAATCCCTATACTAATGATTTTGGGTTGTCGTAACGATATTTTACGCAAAATTCGTCTTGACCCAAATAAATATGTTTAAGATAATGTTTTCTTTAAAAGAATAAAATATATACTTAATCGTGATTTAAGTATATGTAATATTTTCTAATTGTTGAAAATAATTTGATTTGTAAATTACTTATTACTAAATAAGTATATGGAAATGTTTTTCAAATAGATAAATATTGAAATGGTTTTGAGGTTATATCTTTTTAAAGATAATTTAAAGTGAATATTTAGAAAGTGATTTAATTAATAAAAGATTAATTAAAAGGTCCTAGTGATTGCTTATGGTGTTAAATATTTATTTTTTGCTTTGATGTTAAATAACTGACTATCAAATTTGGCCATTTTAGTTCCTCTACTTAATGTGGGAAATATTTAGTCGTATACTTAGTATGTAGCCATCTGTGTAGGCTTGATTGTCATTTGTGTTGAGGATGTTGATTTGTGCAGTGTGGAGTATTACTCCAATCTATCGAGCTTCCTTCTAGGCCAAAGGATAGCAAGTTAAAAATTGGAGACTGATAAGTCTATGAGACTTAGTTTATGTGTGAGGTTGAGAAATGCTTTTGCATTGTTGGTGTAAAGAGACCGAGATCAGATTTATCTGAAAACCACTTCGGATTAATGTATATGTGTTCGATTGTGCAGTTTCTGATAATATTGAGATTTTGGATTTTCATAGTGGAGGACTGCTTGTTGATCATTTGGTGTTAAAATCCCAATATACATCCAGTATCATTGGTCTCTTCGTTATGAAATATCCATTGCAAGGGCTGTCGCTACTAATCCTAGGGACTTCCCTACAGGATGTAGTAGGAAAGTACCTTCGGTTTGTCCTGTTCCTGGACAACTTGTATGGACGTTTGCCTGATATTACATTTCTAAAGATTATGTACATTGGTTTTTACAAACATACATCAGTGGTGGCGAAGAAGGCAACTTCTCTTAGCTTAACACCCTCCTTGAGACATATGAGCTCAAGGGTTGCATTTTTGTGGAAGAAATTAGTAGTCAATGGAAATGGCCGTGTGACATTCAAAGTGATGTGATATGTGAAAGGTAATTGTTACCTCAGGCCTCATCAACCGAAAATGACCGAAACAGGGTTAGATGCGGCAAAGCTAAGTGGGTCATTTTCAATTAAGATATGATCATCATCTTTTAGATATATTTATTCCCGCTATGACGTTCGGGATGTAGATCAATGTTGGTTGTATGCTATGAGGCCCCTCGGAAAGGTCGGTAACGACCGGGGGATGACATATTCGGTACTACCTAGTTATAGAGGTAGGCCGATCTTGTGTTGGTAGAGGAACTTTGTGATGGTTTCTCGGTACATTCTTCTAGAGAAGTACTGTCGGAAGGTAGTCCCTTCACCTGGTCATTTGTATGGAAATCCAAACTCTACCTGCCATTTTGTTTGTAGAGCCTAGTATGCTTAAATTTAATAATAGTAACAACTTTGGCTATTTTAATATTATTTGTGCAATAGACACTATTATAACATAAGATTATTTGATATGAAATATTTTGGTTATCATAAGGTAAAAACAGGTCCGTGTTTATGTGTGGGCGTGTCTTACGAGATACTTTTTTTAAAGGAATTTTTTTGGTAATCTAATAAATTTAGTTGAATGTGTTTCTCACGCTGGTTTACCAGACTGATACATGCATTCTTCCCTTTCAATGCTCTGGTCAGACCGAGTATATTTACAGGTTCGGATTTGGTGCTTCTGGGGATTCAGCAGGAGAGCTGGAGATCTTTATTTTCATATGCACTTATCTGTTTATTATCCGCTGCTTTGTTATTGCATATTGTCGGCAATTGTAAGGACATGTCATGTAACTGTCCAGGCTGATGATTGGTGATTGATTGTTGAACTCTTTTTGATGTATGTATGTATAGTTTCTGTTTTGTAAAGATCATTGATATGATACTATATGTTTCCGCTGCGATGTGAGATTCTGTATTATTCCGTTTAGTTCTCTCTTCTCTCTTTCTTCTCTTCTCTTCTTCTTTCCTCTTTTCTTTCTCATGACTTTCCATCATTTAGTGCTTTTTGGGTCGGACATATGTGGTTTATTGATGATTCAAAGGGTACAGATTTGCGATTCGTCACATTTGGTATCAGAGCTTAGATTTAGTATATTCCTAGGCTTTAATGTGTACTCAGTATAGATGGGGATAGTAGCACCCTAGATTGAGTTTGAGTGTATTATATATATATGAGCGCGTATTTGTTAGTGATTATAAAATGTTTTATATCGTGTTTACTTATCCATTGAGTTGTTTGTGAATTCTGGTCAGTACGTGGGACACCATGTTATCGATAGGGATTTCTAAACACTTAAACTGGGTAAGTCGACATAGAATTGTTTTTATATAGGGTAAATGAAATAATTTTACCTCGATTATATTATATATATAAAGGAAATAATTTTTTAGAAAATAATATAGTGTATACAAATTGATTGTTTGGTTGTTTGAAAATGTAAATAAACATGTAAGTTAATAAAAGCTATTTGAATAATCTAAATGAAAAGCAACAATTGTAAAAGAATGAATTGTACAAGCAAATGAATTATAAAGTATGAAATTATGATTGATATGATTTATAATTGGAAATAATCTTATATATAATAAATGAAACTAAATGAATATATTTATAGATATGAGTTGCAAATAAAAAATGAATTTAAACTAAGAATTTGAAAATTGGAATCCTATTGATTTTGAAAGTTATTTTTCAAAGTTTGAAGAGGTTACATTATTAATAATATAAATAAGATAATAAATTTGGAATGAATCTTATATAAGTAAAGTAAAATAGTGAAATTACATAAGTAGAAGATTTGTAAATGTGATTTATAAATATAAAGGGACTTAAAAAGAATTTAAAGCATTAAATTCACTACTATTGCTGGGAAATAATAAGGGTGATGACTGCAGCATAATCAGTATCATTTTTGAGTTTTTGTGTGATTGATTTGCTACCATTAGTAAATTGAAAATTTAAGTTTTATTGTAATAAAGAAATTTGAATTTAAAATCCAAGTTGAGATTGACAAATATAAGTAAAATGAGTTTGGACTTATAATATGAAATAAAAAGTTTAATTTTAGTAAAATTAAATAAATTGAAGTAGATTTGAACTGGATTAGATAAGCTTTTGAAATGAAAATTAAACTTAAGTGGTAAGTTATTATATAATATGAATTTGAAAGTTTAAATAAATAAGTTGTACAACTTGTAAAATGGGAAAATGTAAGTAAAACCAATTGTTAAAATGGTTAAGCAGTTTTGTTAAGCAAAATAGAATTTGAATTAATAGTGACATGAAATTTGACTTAAGTAAAAGTTAAATAAAATAGAATTTGAATTAAATTAAAAGTGAACTTAAGTTGTATAGTGAAAGTAAATGAAGTTAAAATGAAATATGACTTAAGTAATATTGAATGGAGTTGAATCTGATATCAAAATGAATTAATAAAGTGAATGAATGAAATGAAGTAATTAAATCAATATGAATTTGAGTTATATAATGAAATTCAACTTTAGTTGTAAAATGAAGTAACAATTGAATTAATGAATGAATTGAATTGACCTAATGAAATAAATTAGTAAATAAAATATGGATTTCATGTTAATAAATCGAATGTAAATGAATTGTTATAGAATAATGGATGTTAGTTGATTGTATAGAAATTCATTAACTGTTAATGAAGTTGAATTATAAAATTGAAAGCTAAATAATTTGAATTCAAATTAGTAGTAAATGAATTTAAATAGAATTGAATTTGATGAATTGGAAGTGAGCCAACTTGATTATAAATTAGTGAATGTAAACTAATTGAATATGAATAAATCAATGTTAAAATCCAATGTTAATGAATCAAATGTGATTAAATTGAAAACCAATTCAATGAATATTAATGAGAAATGAATAAATATTGTAACAACCCTGTATTTTGTGATTATTTTAATTGTATATTTAATTATTTTAAATTGAATTTCCTAAACTTTATTTTATTTATTAAAATGAATAATTTTTAATTTTAACTATAAATTTTGATTTTTATGTGAATTATAAATCCAAACATGAATAAATAGAATAGTTTCCAGAAAAGTGGATTTTTGGTCAATCCGGTCAAATTTTGACTTTTGAATTTAAATATTTGAATTTTTAAATTTTATATTATGTTATGAAAATAGATTAATTTTAAAGTATACTGCTTTTTTTTCGTTGACATCTGATTAATATTGTGAAAGTTATGTTTTTTACAATATTGTGTGTAAATTGATTTATTTAACAATATTGTTTATTTTAAATTCATATAAATAATATTTTTGTTTGTCATATCTTGTTCTAATTTGTGTATATATGTGTAATATGACATGTTATATATATATATTATTTTTAAAACATTTTTAAAGTGTAGTTGTTATTTTTTCAAAACTAGTTATATTTTGTTTTCAATTTTCAATACTTGTTTACATATAATTAACTATTTTCCTATATTTTTTTATATTTTTCTAAAATTTATTTATTCATTTCATTTTCAATTTATTATGTATTCAGTTTTATTTTATTTACCTGCTTTTTATTTTGATTTATTTGAATAAAAGAAAAGAGAAATTTCTAAAGACTTTAGCCTTTATAACCTTTGACCTTCCACCTTCACACCCCTTCAATTTATGGGCCGTCCCTTCCCAAACTCATAGCCGTGAGTTTTCTTTATGAAATTCACGTAAAAAGCACTCTTTTCACTTCTCTTTTCACATACCCTTCAGATCTGGAGAGAAAAGTTTGGTAATGTCTTCTTTTTCCCACTCTTTCTTCTCATTTCATTGATTTTCCTTTGTAAATTGCCTTGCCTCTTCAAGCATTTGCTTAGCCATATTCCTCCACCACCTCCACTGTCCAGCACCACCTCATCCACTACCATCTCACCTTCCTTTCCCTCTGTCTTTACCAGGTCAAGACCCCTCTATGTTGCTAACATCTCAAAAGTTGCAAAATCAACTTGTATTTGCCATAGCCGAACCCTTAATGCATATACCCCTTCATTTTTCCACCTTAGCACCTCCTTAGCCGCCATCACCATAGCCTCTACCACCTCTGCCCGCCACTTTAGATCCTACTTGATCTGTAGCATGAATGGCCGAGCCCACATCAGTCAAGGCCGAACCCAAAGTGTGCACCAAAACCCACTTATTTGCCTTGAACCCTTGATATTCTTTCATGTTGCAACTTGATTGATGAAAGCATGGAAAAAATCAATTTGTTTATTATTGTTTTATTTTCAAATTGTTTCACAAGTATATTTGGTTTGAAATCATATTTATACTTGTCTTGTTTTCTGGGTCGTGTACAAGATCTAGCTTGGTTCTCTTCCCACTCAAGTCAAAAGTCGTGTTATCATACGTTCTGGAATTCGTTTGTGTGCTTTGTCTTGCTATCTCTAGTTTGAAACAAGTGAGTAATCACACACGACATCTCTACTTATGTAATTAGTAAATTGACACCCTGTGAATCTGTAGTTTATATTACCATATTATACCAGCCTGTGATATGATTTATACGATGTTCACCCTATTAATAAACTTGTCATATCATCTGTTACTGCCATATGTTTCTATGCTGTTATTTACATCTGTTTATCACACTGCAAGTTTCCTGTAGAATAGAATCACTATGGGTTGAAATGATACATACCCGAACGGATTTTAGAATAGGAAAAATCATTATGGGCTGAAATGATAGGCCTGAACGATTTTTATACATTTTAATTTACTTGGGATTGTGGGTTTGAAATGATAGAACCTAGATTTTCTTTGTAAATTTCGGATTGAAATGATATATTATCCGTATCACTTAACCTAGGCTAGAAAATTATATACAGACTCGTGGTTACTCTATACTTTCTAAATTTTTTAAAGTTTTTTAAAAATGTAAATATTATGATATTTTGATTTGAAATTTAATTAAAAATGATTTTATAAAATATTAGTGATTTTCTACAAGTCAAATAAGTAAAATAAATAAATGGTAAAGTATAATTTGAAATATAAGTTAATTTTAGAATTAATGATTTTGTTTATAAATGGAGTTTAAATTAAGTAAGAAATTATGATAATTTGATTTAAATTTGAACTTAAATGATTTTTGTAAAGTGTTATTGATTTTTCTATGAATTAAAAATGGTTAAATAAATGAATACTTTAAAGTTTAATTTGAAATATAATTTAAATTTGGAATGTGAAATTTGGTTTAAAAATGAAATTTAAGTTATATAAATAAATTGGAAATTAAGTTTAAGTTATGAAATGGTAAATTTAATTAAAAGTGTAAAGTAATGCAAGAATAGGAAATTTTACATTTGAATTTATTAAGTGAATTATTGAAATTTGGTTTTATTTAAAGGAAATTTACTTTATAAAAATCATAAGTTAAAGGTACTTTCATGAACATTTTTTAGTGTTACAACATGATTTTTATAATGTTTAAAGGGTTAAAATAAAAGTTTATTTGTTGTTGGAATTACATTGAAAATCTGGAAATTAGATAGCAGCACTTCAGAAATGCTATCGTTTCTGAAGTTAACTTAAATCTGAAGTAAATGATATTACAGCACTTTGTAAGGGCTGTGGTTGATACAATTGAACTATGACTAAATTTTAACTAAATGATATTACAACACTTGACAAGTGCTGTGGTAGCAGAAAGATAACTAAAATTTGAAACTAAATAAAAGGGCTACGGTAGCACTTGATAAGTGCCGCGGTAGGCTGAAATGAACTGTTTTCAAATGAACTAAACTGTTACAACAGTTTTGGTTAAATGCTGTCTTTATTGAATTTAACTGTTTCAGTTATAACTTACAGCAGCTTTTCTAAATGCTGTGAAAGGCTGAAATTTTCAACGTTTAAGGTTTTTAACTAAATAAATGAGCTCAGAATTGTCTAAAATTTTGGGAATTGAATATCTGATTTGTAAATATAATAACTTCACTTTTAAATGGTTTAAATGAATTGTTTTGATTTAAATATAAACTATTTGAAAGGTGATTTGAAATGATAATAAATGAACAATATCTTTGAATTAAAAGGGTATTTAAATTTGAATATTTGGATTTGAATTCAAATAATGATTTGAAAATGATTATTTGAAAAGATATGATATTTTGATATATTGAATTGGTTTGGAAATGATTTGATCTTTATTTTGATAAAGATTTTGAATTCAAAACTGATACTTTATTTTGAAGTATAAACAATGATTTTAAATTATAACCATGGGCTATAATAACGATTGGTTGTTAAAGAGACCAGGATTGGAGATTCCAGAACGAAGTAAGATGGCGGCGACGATCCTCTTGAGGTATGAACGTGGACCCGACTCCCGTGAGTTGGCTTAAGGTGGCTAAAACATGAGCGATCGATGGGCCAAGTGAGGTAGCTCCTCCGATCTGACACATTCCTTCGATACTATACTCTTACTTGTGATTGATTTGATGTATATCCTTCGATTTTGATTGGGAGTGTGTTCCGAGGTGGGCGGTAGTGGATACTATGCGTTACCACCAGCCCGGAAGCGTAATTGGTATATCTACCCTGACATTGCCTCGTGTGCCATGTCACCTACCATATCGAGCCTTACTACGAGTTTTTTTGTCCCGTAGCCCATGAAGTATTTAGGGTAGTCTCCCGATCTGGAGATATGCTGATACTGGATGGACTACTGAGACTATTGTGTGTGGGGCGCTTTATGGGTAACTCTTCAACGCTATTTTAAAGTAAGTTTATTTTACTGCAGACATTATTATAATAGCGCAATATTACTACATAGTATATAATTTAACGGATCCTTAGAGGATGGACGGTCCCAAGCATCCTTTAAGTTACTTTTACTTTTTTACAGTTCACTTGAGTTGGTTTACATTATATAAGTATGTATGTCCTGACTCGAGTGTTTTGTATTTTTGCTTTACACTCGGGTCAGCCTGAGTATTCACAACTTTGGATTTCTCTTACTAGTGATAGCTGGAGATTCTACCTATCTAGTTATTTATCTTTTCGGTTTCAGTTGTTCTGTTTAAGCTCTGGTATTAGTGAACTTCTATGTATGTGGAATTTCTATTGTATTTGTTTTCAGACTAATATTATGTATTTGTTTTGAGAGTTTGTTGTGGTAGCTTCATGAACTACTGTGGTATTTTATTTCCGCTGCGAGTTATTCTAATATTTCTGTATCTATGATTCTGTGATTGCATTTTATTTGCTTCAAATTTTATTTACAATGCGGTATTTTGAGCAATTCAAGTCCGACATGTGTGAATGCGAATGGATGAAAATATCGGGTTGTTACATTTGGTATCAGAGCTTTGGTTTTTAGGCAAACCATAGCCTGCAGAGCAAAAACTCATTAGAGATAGGGTAGGAATACCCTAGAATGAGTGAAATCAATCTCAAAATCACTTTCTTTGTGAGAGAATATATTTTCAATGTATAAAATGATTTTCAAAATGATTTTTCAAAGGATTTTTCGAAGATTATTTTGATATAAACTTTTCTTGTTGTAAAGGAAAATTTTCTAAATTTCCTTCCTTTCGTATCTACCTTGTTAGTGTTTTCTTCTTTAGGATATTCATCCAAGTGAATTTATCTTGTTTTATCTTATCTTATCTTTGTCTCCTCTATATCTTGTCCTAAATTCATTCTCGATAGTTTTCAGGAAGAATCAAGAAAATGTCAAAGGTAGGGGTCGTGCCCTAGCTCCTTAACCTGTTGCACCTGTTAAGTTCACTGTTCTCTGTAAGAAATTCACTCAACTTGGTGGCACCATGTTTTTTGGTTTAGAGAGCATTATTGAAGCTCAGCAATGGTTGCGTAGTCTAGAGAGGATATTTACTGGTCTTGAGATTACTGATGTCCAAAAGCATTAGTTAGCATCATGGCAGTTGCAAGAGTCTGCTCTAAATTGGTGGGAGTCTATTACGGCTAACACCGTCGAGGCTGATCTTTCATGGGAGCAGTTTAGGTATCTTCTTGTGTTTCTCTGAATTCTGTTTCTCCGTCTCTTTCATGCCTTTTCTAAGCTTATCTATCATTTTTTCAGGGATGCGTTCGTTGCTAAGTGGATGCCCGAAGCCGGGAAATCCCAGCTTTATAGGGAATTCATGGATTTCAAGCAAGGAAGCATGTCTTTTTCAGAGTATGAGAGGAAGTTCAACGAACTTTCTAAGTTCGGTCCTAGCCTGATAGACACTCCTCTCAAGAAGAATGAGAAGTTCATTTTCGGTGCTTGTCCCGAGTATTACGGTTGTCTCATTTCTCATGTTCATGGCACTTTTACCCAGCTTATTGATATGGCTATTCATTATGAAAACCCTACTTCTGAGGTTCCTGCTATTGTTGGTGCTCCTTTATCTCAGTCTTCCTCTACTAACTCTAAGAAGAGAAAGACTAATTTCCAGCAGCAGAAGCTGAATTGGCTCAAGAATCTGGGTTTGGGATCTTCGCCACCTTCTCCTTCTCAGAGGCAGCCTGTTGACCTTTCTTCCATCACCTGCTTCAAATGTGATCAGCCGGGACACTATGCCAATAGTTGCCCTACTTTAGCTGGTGCAGCTCCTCCTCCTCCAGCTCAGTTGGGTAAGCCTTCCGGTATATTGGCTATCATCTCTGCATATTCTTCGGTTCCTTTTCCTAATGCTCCTAGGGATGACTAAGGTACTCCTCAGTGCAACTTTTTCTTTATTTTCGTATCATGTTCGTGTTTTATTTGATACTGGAATTTTTCCATAGTTTCATTTTTGTTGATTTGTGTGATAAGTTTGATTATCTCCTTTCTCCTGAGTTTGCTTCTATATCTTTATGTGTTTCAAATCCAATTGCGGCTCCGAAAACCTTACTAGGATTTGTAAGCATGTGCAACTTCTCTATTCTGGTCATTGCTTTAGTGGTGATCTTCATTTGACTCCTATAGTCAGATTCTATCCCGATATCTTTGGTGAAGTCATTGCTTTACCTCCTAAGCGGGAAATTGATTTCCTTATTGATATTATTCCTAGAGCTCTGAGGATGGGTTCTATGAATAGTTAGTCATGCCTTTTGGTTTGACTAATGCTCCTATTTTCTTTGTTGATTTGTGAATCTTGTTTTTCGTGTTGTGCTTAATAAATTTTCTAAATGCCATTTCTGGAAAGATGAAGTTCGATTCCTTGGACATATTATTTCTAGTAATGGTATTTCTGTTGATCCAGTCATGATCTCTTCGATCAATGAAAATCTTTCTTTCTTTCTCTTTTTTCCTTAGTCATTCAATTATTCTATCTTTTCTGTTTTTTTTTCTCCCTATTCTATTATAGGATTGGGAAGCTTCTAAGACTCCTTTTGAGATTTCGTAGCTTTCTGAGCCTTGCCGGTTATTACCGGAGATTCATCAAGAATTTTTCTCGGATTGCTGCACCTCTCACTGCTTAGTTTATCTGGGTTATTGTGTATAGACTAAACAAGTCCTCTCATTTCATTTCAGTCAAGTCAACTCGTTCTGCTTCTAGCTTGTCTGAGATCTACATGGGAGATTGTTCGTATCCATAGTGTTCTTCACGGTATTGTTGGTGGTCGTGATCCTATCTTTTCCAGTCAGTTTAGAAAGTTTTTTGGTATCTTTGGGTACTCATCTGAATCTGAGCACTGCTTACCATCCACAGACCGATTCTCAAATGGGTCAGATTTCTCGAGGATCTTCTTCGTGCTGGTATTCTTTATTCTGGAGGATCTTGGGAAGATTATATCCACTTTGTTAAACTTACATATAACAACCATTATCGGGTATAATCTCAATCTTCTTTTCATCCTGTCTTAATCCTATTTCATTCTATTCTTTTCTGTGTTTTCCCGTACTTCATTCCTTTTCGGGACGAAAAGTTTTGAGTGGGGGAGAGTGTAACAGCCCTGTATTTTGTGATTATTTTAATTGTATATTTAATTATTTTAAATTGAATTTCCTAAACTTTATTTTATTTATTAAAATGAATAATTTTTGTTATTTTAAATATTTATTTTTATTTTTATGTGAATTATAAGTCCAAACATGAATAAATAGAATATTTTTCAGAAAAGTGGTTTTTTGGTCAATCCGGTCAAACTTTGACTTTTAAATTTAAAATTTAAATATTTGAATTTTTGAATTTTATTTTTTATTATGAAAATAGATTAAATTTTAAGTGTACTGCTTTTCGTTTTGTTGAAATCTGATTAATATTGTGAAAGTTATGCTTTTTAAAATATTGTGTGTAAATTGATTTATTTAACAATATTGTTTATTCTAAATTTATATAAATAATATTTTTGTTTTTCATATCTTGTTCTAGTTTGTGTATATATGTGTAATATCACATGTTATATATATATATATATTTTATTTTTGAAACATTTTTAAAGTGTAGTTGTTATTTTTCCAAAACTGGTTATATTTTGTTTTCAATTTTCAATACTAGTTTACATATAATTAAATATTTTCCTATATTTTTCTATATTTATATAAAATCTATTTATTCATTTCATTTTCACTTTATTTCATATTCAGTTTTATTTTATTTACCTGGTTTTTATTTTGATTTATTTGAATAAAAAAAAAGAGAAATTTCAAAAGACTTTAGCCTTTATAACCTTTGACCTTCCACCTTCACACCCTTCAATTTTTGGGCCGTCCCTTCCCAAACTCGTAGCCGTGAGTTTTCTTTATGCAATTCATGTAAAAAACACTCTTCTCACTTCTCTTTTCACGCACGCTTCAGATCTGGAGAGAAAATTTTGGTAATGTCTTCTTTTTCCCACTCTTCTTCTCATTTCATTGATTTTCCTTTGTAAATTGCCTTGCCTCTTCATGCATTTGCTTAGCCATATTCCTCCATCACCTCCACCATCCATCACCGCCTCATCCACGGCCATATCACCTTCCTTTTCCTCTATCTTGGCCAGGCGGAGACCCCCCTATGTTGCAAACTTCTCAAAAGTTGCAAAGTCATCTTGTATTTTCCATAGCCGAACCATTAATGCATATACCCCTTCATTTTTCCTCCTTAGCACCTCCTTAGCCGCCGCCACCCTAGCCGCCACTCCAGACCCCACCTGACTTGTAGCATGAATGGACGAGCCCACATCAGTCAAGGCCGAACCTAAAATGTGCACCAAAACCCACTTATTTGCCTTGAACCCTTGATATTCTTTCATGTTGCAACTTACACACTTCAACTTGCTAACCATGCCCATTTGGATCCATATCCTAGCCCAAAGCACCATAGTGGCCGAGCACTCATGAGCCTTAGGTTGAGCACTTGATTGATGAAAGCATGGCAAAAATCAATTTGTTCATTGTTGTTTTATTTTCAAATTGTTTCACAAGTATATTTGGTTTGAAATCATATTTATACTTGTCTTGTTTTATGGGTTGTGTACAAGATCTAGCTTGGTTTTCTTCCCACTCAAGTCAAAAGTCGTGTTATCGTGCCTTCTGGAATTCTTTTGTGTGCTTTATCTTGCTATCTCTAGCTTGAAACAAGCGAGTAATCACACACAACATCTGTACTTATATAATTAGTAAATTGACACCCTATGAATCTGTAGTTCATATTATCATATTATACCTGCCTGTGATATGATTTATATGATGTTCACCCTGTTAATAAACCTGTCATATCATCTGTTACTGCCATATGTTGTATGTTGTTATTTACATCTGTTTATCACACTGCAAGACCCTGTAGAATAGAATCACTATGGGTTGAAATGATACATACCCGAACGGACTTTAGAATAGGAAAAAATCATTATGGGCTGAAATGATAGGCCTGAACGATTTTTATTTATTTGGGATTGCGGGTTTGAAATGATAGAACCCGGATTTTCTTTGTAAATTATGGATTGAAATGATATATTATCCGTATCACTTGACCTTGGCTAGAAAATTATATACAGACCCGTGGTTACTCTATACTTTCTAAATTTTTTAAAGTATTTTAAAAATATAAATATTATGATATTTTGATTTAAAATTTAATTAAAAATGATTTTATAAAATATTAGTGATTTTCTACAAGTCAAATCAGTAAAATAAATAAATGATAAAGTATAATTTGAAATATAAGTTAATTTTGGAATTTATGAATTTGTTTATAAATGGAGTTTAAATTAAGTAAGAAATTATGATAGTGTGATTTAAATTTGAATTTAAATGAATTATATAAAGTGTTATTGATTTTCTCTGAATTAAAATTGGTTAGATAAATGAATACTTTAAAGTGAAATTTGAAAAATAATTTAAATTTGAAAATGTGAAATTTGGTTTAAAAATGAAATTTAAGTTACATAAATAAAATGGAAATTAAGTTTAAGTTGTGAAATGGTAAATTTAATTAAAAGTGTAAAGTAAGTGCAAGAATAGGAAATTTTACACTTGAACTTATTAAGTGAATTATTGAAATTTGTTTTTGTTCAAAGGAAATTTACTTTATAAAAATCATAAGTTAAAGGTATTTTAACGAACATTTTTTAGTGTTACAACATGATTTTTATAATGTTTAAAGGGTTAAAATAAAAGTTTATTTGTTGTTGGAATTACATTGAAAATCTGGAAATTAGATAGCAGCACTTCAGAAATGCTATCGTTTCTGAAGTTAACTTAAAATCTAAAGTAAATGATATTACAGCACTTTGTAAGTGCCGTGGTTGATACAAACGAACTATGACTAAATTTTAACTAAGTGATATTAAATCACTTGGTAAGTGTTGTGGTAGCAGAAAGATAACTAAAATCTAAAGCTAAGTAAAAGGGCTACGTTAGCACTTGATAAGTGATGCGGTAGGCTGAAATGAACTGTTACAGCAGTTTTGTTTAAATGTTGTCTTTGCTGAATTTAACTATTTCAATTATAACTTACAGCGACTTTTCTAAATGCCGTGAAAGGCTGAAATTTTCAATGTTTAAGGTTTCTAACTAAATAAATGAACTCAAAATTGTCTAAAATTTTGGGAATTGAATATCTGATTTGTAAATATAACAACTTCACTTTTAAATGGTTTAAATGAATTGTTTTGATTTAAATATAAACTATTTGAAAGGTGATTTGAAATGATAATAAATGAATAATAACTTTGAATTAAAAGAGTATTTATATTTGAATATTTGGATTTGAATTCAAATGATGATTTGAAAATGATGATTTGAAAAGATACGATATTTTGATATATTGAATTGGTTTGGAAATAATTTGATCTTTATTTTGATAAAGATTTTGAATTTGAAACTGATACTTCATTTTGAAGTATAAACTATGATTTTTAAATTATAACCACGAGTTATAATAATGATTGGTTGTTAAAGAGACCGGGATCGGATATGGACATACTCTCTGTCGATACCAAAAACCACTTTAACAACTGTGTACGCGATGGAGATTCCAGAACGAAGTAGGATGGTGGCGACGATCCTCTTGAGGTATGAATGTGGACCCGACTCCCGTGAGTTGGCTTAAGGTGGCAAAACAGGGGCGATCGACGGGATAAGTGAGGTAGCTCCTCCGATCGGAAACATTCCTTCTATACTATACTCTTACTTGTGATTGATTTGATGTACATCCTCCGCTTTTGATTGGGAGTGTGTTCCGAGGTGGGCAGTAGTGGTTGCTATGCGTTACCGCCAGCCCGGAAGCATAACTGGTATATCTACCCTGGCATTGCCTCGTGTGCCATGTCACCTACCATATCGAGCCTTACTACGAGTTTGTTTTTCTTCCGTAGCCCATGGAGTATTTTAGGTAGTCTCCAGATCTGGAGACTTGCTGATATTGGATGGACTACTGAGACTATTATGTATAAGGGGCTATATGGGTAACCCTTCAACGCTATTTTAAAGTAAGTTTATTTTACTGTAGACATGATTATAATAGCGTAATATTACTACATAGTAAATAGTTTAACGGATCCTTAGAGGATGGGAAGTCCCAAGCATCCTTCAAGTTACTTGTACTTTTTTTACAGTTCACTTAAGTTGGTTTACATTACATAAGTATGTATGTTCTGACTCGAGTGTTTTGTATTTTTTCTTTACGCTCGGGTCAGCCTGAGTATTCACAGCTTTGGATTTCTCTTTTTGGAGCTAGCTGGAGATTCTACCTATCTAATTATTTATCTTTTCAGTTGTTCTGTTTAAGCTCTTGTATTAGTGAACTTCTATGTATTTGAAATTTCTATTGTATTTGTTTTCAGACTGATTTTATGTATTTGTTTTGAGAGTATGTTGTAACAACTTCATGAACTACTTTGGTATTTTATTTCCGCTGCGAGTTATTCTGATATTTCTATGTCTGTGATTGCATTTCTTTTGCTCCAAATTTTATTTACAATGCGGTATTTTGAGCAATTCAAGTTCGACATGTGTGGATGCGAATGACTGAAAATATCGGGTTATTACAAATATTGATTTGGTCATGGATTGATTGGATAGATATTGGTTTATTGGATGTTAGTTGGATGATAGTTGTTTGATGGTTGAATTTGGTTCTTTTGATTGCATTTGCTATATTGGCATATATAGTTGTTGTATTGGTATGTGTTGTATGTTGATATTTCTTTCTATATACATGTTTCTTATTGTTTGTTGAGTATTTAATTGCGCGGATGGCGTATGCTTTGCATTTGGAGCTCGCTTTTCCATGATATTAGCCATATATGCTCGCTAATAATATATAATGTACATATCTTGGATTACATATCGTATTTTTACACTTTTTCCCTACTGGATGCCTCATCCTAGAAGATGAGATGTATATTTGTGATATTTTATATTGGGATTTTTTTTTTGAATCGAACCACGCAAAGGAGGCTATGGAGAATTTTCAAAAACTTAAGGTGTTAGCAAAAATTTAAGAATTTTGAAAAAAAATTGATAACTAAAGTTTTGATTTTGAGTTAAAAGTTAAACGATATTAGTAGGATTTGAAAAGATAATTATAAATGGATTTGAAAATTAAGAATTTTTTTATAAGAAGTTTAACTAATGGATTTTGAAAAAAAATATGCTAAAAAGGTTTGAGTGATTTTGGTAATCTAATTTGAAAGATTTGTTTTGAAAAGTTAATGGATTTTGTAGCTTTTTCTTACTTGGTAACTTCAAGGACGAAATTCTTTTAAGTAGGGTAGAATGTAACGACCTAAAATTTTAGTCATTTGAAATTAGGATATTTAATTGATTATAAATATTCACAAGTTAATTTTATAAGTTGAATAACTTATATTTCAAATATCTTGATTTAATTGGATAATTTAAGTTGTTAATTTAATAATTGAAATTGCAAAAATAATTGAAATTTGAATTTAATGTGAATAAAAATGAATTATAAAGTTGAATTAAATTCTATTTGAATTAGAATGATGTTAGAGAACTTTTGAAACTGAATTAAAAGTTAATTTATAGAAATTGAATATTTAATATTTTATTAACGTGTAAAAATAGTAATTTTTCACACTGTCTCGGATTTTGACGAAATCAGTTTTATCGGATCCGTAATGTTATATTATTGTAGGATTTCAAATTTTGTGTCAATCGAATTTACGGTTTGTTCGGGGGAAGCTGAGACGTGTAGAAATTTATTTTAGTAAACTTTAATTTTAAATAAGTCGATTTGAAAACCTATCTTCCAAATACGATGGAATTGGCCCCCGATATTTATTTCATTGTGTTCGGAATAGGGGTAAAACAATATAAATGCCGGGCAACACGCTTCGATTGGAGTTCCAAAAAATTTCGGATGAATAGTGCGCGAAATTTTCTATAGAAGGGCTTTATAATTTTCTTTTTTCACTCAAAAACCCAGCCCTAGGGTTACAACCGCCATTAACGTTTGAATGGCCAAAAATGCTCAAATCTTTCCCCTCCGATCTCTCTTGATCCATTCACTTTCACGAAAAACTTTCTACTAATATATTGTAGAGCATGATGAGACGAACACATCCAACGGTCGCGATCATCCAAAACGAAGCCAATCGACGGTAATTTCAATTCAAAGGCCACACGTTTGGACGACGATTCATGGAGGAGGAGGCGATCGAGCTTGCCGTGGCTCTGGCCGATGGTGCGTCTCGTGATGGCCTTTCAAATGGAGGTGGTTGATTGGGCTAAAACATCGGGGTGGAGGCACGGCAAGTAATTGATGAACAGTGGCAATGGGTGAAAATGCCTGATATTGCTTGTGAACGTAAGGGAAGAAGAAAAGAAAATCAACGACCGAGATTTGAAGGTTTTAAAAATAAAATAAAAATTGTAAATAATTTATGTATAAATTCATGTAATATTTAAAATGTCATAACTTCTTCATACGAGGTCAAAAATTGACGAAACAAATTGCGTTGGGTTCATATTCGCGAACACTACGCGACGGAGCTAGATTGGAGCTAGTAAAAATTTCAGGTAAAATTAAATGCTTGTTTAATTTTATTCGGAATAAAATGCTGCAATGGCAAAAAACAATCAAAGTGAGTACAACTCACTCTTTCTGTCTCTCTTATATTTTTATATAAGTGAGAATAAATTTATTTTAAGCTGATTGATGATTGTTTTGGTGATATATGATATTATATATATATATATTGTTTGGTATTTGGATATATTCTTGGCTATTAGAGCAAACGAGGCCCTATACGTCCGTGTATGAACAGATGACCTTTTGTGCACTCGACCGCCTCGAAGGGGACATTTTACATATTTTCTCATATATGTATATATATATTTGTTGCAGGTGACAGGTTGGAGGGATCCAACTGGATTCCTCACCAATATTGATTGTATTTACAGATATTGTGATATATGCTGTTATCATATGTTATATGATGTTTGGATGCTGTGATTGATGTCAATCTCATCTTATTTAGTGCTGTTATAGCATTGGGCCATATTTTAAAATGTTAAAAATGCTAAAATAATGGTTTTTAAATTAAAAAGTCTATTTAAGTGATTTTTGAAGTTATATAATGTTATCCCGCCTTTTGGCAAGGCCGAGATATCAAGGAATTGATTGAAAACTAAGGATCATTCGTCCCGGATATCGAGTATGCACAGGTTCGCTATGGATGATAATGAATTTTGCCCGGGTCCGGATCTGCCACAATTGATGAGACATGAAAAGCGAAGCCGTGAAAGCCAACGTTCCAAATTTCAGGTCAATCCGAATTCGCATGCTCAAGTTATGATCGGTGCAAGTTGAAGGGAAAAGCCATGTTTTCGTATCCATCAGTGAGCCATATTTCGAATCCATCAACTTCGCACCGACCAATCTCGTATTCATCAAGAAGCCTCGGTTCGCACCGATCAAGTTCGTATCCATCAACAGAGCATACATTTCGTATCGATCGGCTAGATCCTGTTTCGTATCCATCCAACTAGACACAGCTCGTATCCATGATTGAGCCTCTATTCGAATCCATCGTCTTCGTATCGATCAGGGGTACAATACCCTCATATCCATCTGTATCGAATCCATTAGCGCACAATCATTTGCAACCATCCAGTTCGAAACCTTCACTAAGTGATTACTCGAACCCATCAGGTTTTGTTAATTCGAATCCATCAGGCAACTGCTCTTCGTATCCATCAGATGACCTTGCATCGCATCCATCAGACGATGACTACTTCGTGCCCATTAGGGGCTCTAGTTCGAATCCACGTCCAATGGCTTGTTCGTGTCCATCAAGTCAAATGATCATGGATTGACGCAACGGTCACCAATGCAAACGAGGTGAGATTCATGGATGCGAAACGGTCAACTCGGAGAAAAAAGTGGATCGATGCAAGGAATGCGCGCCGCATCATTACAGAGGCACATGTGTCATTGGTTCGAAGCGAATCGATTCGAAGTCATGGATTCAAACCAGACAGCCACCGAGACACTCAAACTCGTATCGATCATAACTCAAGATCCACCAATCCAAATGCTATGAAATTTTCACATAAGACTACATGCAAGCTAAAGATTATTGTCGCCAAGTTTCACCTCCATCGGATGCAATCTCGATCGATACGAATTGAGTTCGTATCGATCTCAAAAGGAGTCGAAACTCTCCGAGATCGATCGTGTGTCCCCCCTCACATGCCAGAAGGAGTCGTCCGATGTTTGAGCAAAATATCAGCCTCCTACACCTATAAATAGATCACAAGAGCCTACAAAAAAAGGATCTTTTGATTCTCAAGCACCCAGACTCTGCCGGATCGAGATTTGCATCCTACTCTTGCTGTTGAATTCGAATTCTAAGCTATAGTTTCATGTTGTTCACTATAATCACGTGTAATGAATCAATAAAGTCACAAAAACTTCATAGTGGACGTAGGCAACACGCCAAACCACTCTAAATTGTTTGTCTGTGCATTTATGTTACTGTTTTTTGGAGTTCTTGTTAGATAATACTCGTTTTAAATTTATATTCTTCACTTTTATCTCTTCAAAAACTTCCGAAGAGTGTTGTGCCCATTTTTGTTACAAACACTTTGGTGCTTTCACTGGGAATCAGCCCAGATATTCTCCTGCTCTTTGGATCCATCATCGATACCGGATTGCATAAATCTAAGAGGCAGATCCAGATCCCTAATCCGAATTCCTTCCGTCCTATTTAGATTTGCACAAAGTCTAGGAAAGGAGTTCAACCCTCAAGATGGTTAGTGCAAGGACCTCCTCCCATGCTGTCGATCAAGAAGACCGAGATAGACAAAATCCTGTGCAGCTACCTCCTTCCAACCAAGACGCTGCCGGACCCTCAGATCCATTGGGCCCGGTTACCATGGTAGAGTTTCAGTTGTTGCTACAGGAGTTGACATAGAGTCGTCAACAACTAACAGAACAGTTGCACGCAAATGCCGAGCTGACCAACCAGTTAAACCGCTAGAAGCGCAGAAGATCCAGAAGAGATCAAGTTTCGCACTCCTCCATAGAAACTTCTGCCTCGTCAGCTACAACCACAGATCCATTCGTCCTCGACCGGACGAAGGCTACACACAGGCCGTCGGACATCAGCCCGCATTGACCGTTGGGCAGCTGAGAGTTAGCCCATCGGCCAGCTTCCATACTGGACCCTCTTCCCGGGGAGGAACTATTCCTCATTACACCGTAGATAATTGTGCCACCACCGCTGTAGTTGAAACAAGGATTGATGCCCGAAATCAAAATGGACGTACTCCTGAGCCTTACATCCCAGAAGATGTTGAGCCAAGGAGGCGAGACATAGACCGTCGATAGCGCCCGGTCCAACCTCGCAATGTGGAACCCGACCACACTTTGGCTTCACATGCACAAAATGTTCAAATGCCAGACCTTCCCGCTATGATACGTCAAATGATCCGTGAAAGTCAGGGTCTTACCAACGACGACTGGGGAATCTATGCCGAACCTCCTCGATGGTTCAGAATGCCTACTTTACCAGTTTATGAAGGGAATTCAGAACCAAACCAGCACATCCTGAAGTATGAGTGGTTGATGAACGTTGCAAGAGCGGATGACGCAGTAAAGTGTCGTAGTTTTCCTATCTCTTTGGGGGGCATTGCCACCATGTGGTTTACGCGATTGCCGCCCCGATCCATTTCTTGTTTTGATCAAATGGACATGAAGTTTTTAGAATAGTTTTGTATGCATGTTGTTAAACCTAAAGATGTTAACACATTATCCAGTGTCACTCAGGCTCCAAGAGAGACACTTAGACGTTATTAAGAGAGGTTCCATACAGAATGCGCAGAGATCAGTAACCCCAATGGCAACTCAATCTTGATGGCGCTAACTAGGGGAATTGACCCTGACTCTGAGTTTGGAAATTGGTTAGCTGGGAAACCTCCCGCGTCGTTGGACCATTTCTACTCCAAAGGCGCACAATTCTTAAGGCAAGAGGACACGAAACAATCTAGAAAGCAGGACGACGTGGGACCTAACAATGAGGGGATTCAAAGCAATGTGGTAGTTAAACAGTCAGGTGAGAGTTTTGGAAAAGTACAGCTGAATATACATAACAAGCAATCTCAACCGAGAAACAATGATAATCAGAATAAGAAACAGGATCAAAACCGTGGCCCGCGATGTAGGGCTCCAATGTTTGATAACTACACACCATTGAATACGTCGCTAGAGAACGTATATTTGCAGACTTGCAATGCTATGCAATATAAGAAGCCTGCTCCGAAGCCATCATCAGAGAGGCAGATTCAAACGGGAAAATTTTGTAGATTCCATGAGAGTTATGGCCACAATACCAATGAGTGTAGACATTTGCAGGACCTTATTGAGAAGTTGATTAAGGAGAGAAAGTTAGATCAGTTCGTGCATGTGCCGTAGTTTGGTGGTGAGGGCCCGTCAAACCAAAATCGTGTGCATAATAAGGAAAGACGAGAAGTACCCACGTGTACGGGCGAGAGGGAAATGGAGTCGTATGACAGCTCTATTAGGCATGCGGACTTTGAATGTTGCAGTAGTTTTGATGAAGGGGCTCCGGCCAAACAACAAAGGACAATAACTGATGACATCGTGTTCAGAAGCCGAGATGCCGATAGGGTCGAAGCCCCTACTATTGACCCACTGGTCATATCTGCCCAGGTTGGTCCTGCATGGATGAAGAGGATCCCGGTTGACAGTGGGAGTTCAATAAATATTTTGTTTAAGACAGCCTACGATCTGATGACAATGGAAGCCAAGGATTTAAAATCTTGCCAATCTAGAATTCATGGCTTCGATGGAAGTGCCAATATACCCATTGTTGTAGTGGAGATGCCGGTGGATCTGGGAGTTGGAGAGTGCCGGAGAGTCTGGATGTTGCAATTTGTTGTGTTAGACATTCACTCCTCTTATAACGCTTTTTTAGGCCGACCGACCCTAGCTGAATTCAGGGCAGCAATTTCCTCATAGTGTTTAACTTTGAAATTCCCCACAGATCGTGTGATCGGAGTCATTCAAGGAGATTAGGCTGCTGGGAGAGCCTGTTATGTTGCCGAGCTACGTGAGGCGCAGCGAAGAGAGAAAGGAAAGGGCGTAGAGGAATCTCTCTGCGTCCGTTTTGCAGATAATTGACAATTGGTGCCTGGGCCTCGGCCTGGGCACCACCACTAATTCCAAAGCGATCTTGACCCTAGAGACAATGAAAATAAGGATGAATCCATAGAAAGTCAAGCTTCTCCGGCCGTACTGACGATCGATGTTCCGATAGATGATGATGATGATGATTCGAGGATGTTAAAGATTGGGTCTCAATTGAGCCAAGAGACACGGCAGGAATTGGTTGATTTTCTCTGGACGAATCTCGACGTGTTCGTCTGGACACACTCTGACATGTGTGGAATCTCGTCGGACATCGTGAGCCACACCCTGAATACTGACCCGTTGTGTATCTCGGTCAAACAGAAAAGGCGTGGTACGGATGTAGAGATAAGCTAAAATCAAATGGGTTTATTCGAGATGCTTTATACCCGGAGTGGGTATCCAATCCCGTACTTGTCCAAAAGCCGAATGGGAAATGGAGGACATGTGTTGATTATTCTGATTTAAATAAAGCTTGTCCAAAAGACAGTTTTCCACTTCGCAGGATTGATCAGCTTATAGATTCAACGGCTGGACACGAATTGTTATCTTTCATGGATGCTTACTCCGGCTACAACCAGATACCCATGCATGTACCCGACCAAGAACATACCAGCTTCGTAACCGATATGGGACTCTACTGCTACAAAGTCATTCCCTTTGGACTAAAGAACGCCGGAGCGACATACCAACATCTAGTCAACCGGATGTTCGCCAACCGGATCGGAAAGACCATGGAAGTTTATGTAGACGACATGCTGGTGAAATCATGGTTCTCCACTAATCACATCAAAGATTTGGATTCAATGTTCAACATCCTTCGAAAATACGAGATGAAGCTCAATCCGCTAAAGTGCCATTTTGGAGTCGCATCTGGAAAATTCCTTGGGTTCGTTGTCAACGCTCGAGGAATATAAGCCAATCCAGAAAAGATCTGGGCAATCAGAAACTTGCAGACTCTGAGAATAATAAAGCAAGACCAGAGTCTGAATGAGAAGGTAGCAGCCCTGAGCAAGTTCATTTCAAAGTCCACCGACAAATGCATTCCCTTCTTCGATCTGATCCGAAAAGGAAAGCGAAACTTCGAATGGACTACGGAGTGCGAGGGCGCATTCCAAGCACTGGTTCAACATATTTCCACACCACTGATTTTATCAAAGCCTATCGACCATGAGAAGTTGTATCTTTACCTGGCGGTATCAGAAAATGCAATCAGTGCTGCCCTAGTTCGAAAAAAAGACCGAGTGCAGAAACCAGTCTATTACGTTATCAAACGATTAACCGGAGTTGAGAGAAACTATCCAAAGCTAGAAAGGTTGGCCTAATGCCTAGTCATTGCCTCAAGAAAGCTCCGTCCATATTTTCAGACTCATCCTGTCACTATGTACACCGATCAGCCGTTACGATAGGTCCTTACGCAGCCTGAGACGACTGGTAGGTCACTTAAGTGGAATATCAAACTGAGTCAGTTTGATGTCACCTATACCCCAAGAAGAGCCATTCAAGGTCAAGTCCTAGCAGATTTTATAGCCGAATTCATCGTCCCAGAGGACTTACCCGAGACCAATAAATCTCCCGAATACATTTGGAAGCTGCATACCGATGGTGCATCCAACGATCGGTGCTCGGTTGCCGGGGTAGTACTTGAAACCCCCGAGGGATGATCCATATGCTATGTTGTGAAATTTGAGTTTCGTGCGACCAATAATGAAGCTGAGTATGAAGCTCTACTTGCTGGGTTGAAGCTAGCCCGTGATCTGAGAATTATTGTTGTAGAAGTTTACTGTGACTCTCAGTTAGTTGTGTGCCAGGTTCGGGGTGCATATCAGGCCAAGGATCAAAGATTAGAAGCTTATCTAGCTCGAGTCCAGGAATTGCTCGATCAATTTGACTATTATGCCATTTTCTACATACCTCATGAGCACAACCAGAAGGCCGATTCCTTGGCAAAATTAGCAAGTACGTGTGAGCATAGCAGATGGGGCTCGTTCCTGTTGAAACTTTATCCTCACCAAGCATTGATCAGATGGAGACCGACACCGTATTTGAGGCTACTTCCGAAAGGGAATCATGGATGACTCTGTACCAGAATTACATCGAGCACGGAAGACTGCTTGAGCGTAGGAGTGAGAGAAGGCAGATTCTTCGAAAAGCCTTGCGGTTTACCATTTAGATTGGAGTCATGTATAGAAGAGGATATTATGTCCCTCTCCTCCGATGTATCACACACGATGAAATCAAACGAGTGTTACATGATGTGCATGAGGAAGAATGTGGCGATCACACCGGAGGACAAGCTCTCGCCAAGAAAACACTCCGATATGGATATTACTGGCCGACTGTGAACTGTGATGCATCAGACTATGCAAGGAAATGTGATAAATGCCATAAACATGCTCGAATTCCTGGAGCCCCACCTACTGAGATAACCCAAATGGTCAGTCCTTGGCCGTTTGCAGTATAGGGCATTGACATCATTGGTGTTCTACCTCTTGCCAAAGGTGGAGCGAAGTACGCCATCGTCGTAGTTGATTACTTTACTAAATGGGCTGAAACTGAACCTCTTGCGACAATCACGACGAAGAAAGTAGTCAACTTCGTAGTTTGCAATATTATCTGCCGATTTGGTCTCCCGCGTACCGTTATCATTGATAACGGAGCCCAATTCGACAGTGTTGAATTCAAGGATTTCTGCCAACGATTCCATATCCACAAGAAATTCTCTGCGGTTGCACACCCTCAGGCGAATGGCTAAGTTGAAGCTGTTAATAAGGTTATCAAATCTATTCTGAAGAAGCGACTGGAAAAGGCTGGGGGCAAGTGGGTTGGTGAAATACCTATGGCTTTATGGGCTTACCGAATGACCCACGAGTCCGCGACCGGACACACTCCATTTTCTCTATCTTACGGCTTAAAAGTCGTTATTCCAGTCGAGATGGAAGTACCTTCTCATCATGTGACTTATTATGACCCAAAAACTAATGCCATATTACTTGCTGAATCTTTGGACTTACTGGATGAGAAGTGTGAAGAGGCTGATTTGAGGGCAGCCGCACATCAAAATCGAGTTGCCCAATTATACAATGCCAAGGTTAGACCACGGACCTTCGAACTTGGCGATCTCGTTTTGAAAAGAATCTATCTGGTTCCTTCACTCATGAAGCCAAATTGGGAAGGACCGTATGTGATAACCCAAAAGCTCAGAGATGGAACGTTCAAGTTATCGATCGTTGACGGTCTTACTTTGCCGAAAGCTTGGAATAGTGAAAGCCTCCATCGCTACTACATATGATAAGCTTTAATTATTTGATTCATTCTCTTATTTGCAATTTTTTTCCGCATTTCGAAATTTGAATTTGTAATAACGCAACTGACTTTGCCATATTTTCTCATTTCAGCAATAAAATGCCATCTCTTCGAGCCAGAGTTGTGATTTATTGAGTATGACGTACGACATCACGATGCACGGAGAGCTAAGTTCCATCAAATGGTGGAATTTATTCAAATAGGGAGTGACTGTGATATGAATGGTCACTCACTAAATGAAACCCGAGCTCGGGGGCAAGTCACTATGCTAAAATCAAAGAGCATTGATACACGACAATCCTTAAAACAACTCCAAACTCCCAGAGTGTGAGTCCGAGCATAAAAATCCTGAATATGGTTTTGGAGAGGGCAGGCTCGTCTGCCTAACAACTTCGACCGTATCCTAACCAAGTTAGAGGAGGATGTGATCCGACTATCCACGATCCCGATAAATTTATCGTTCCCAGAGTGTGAACGACCTCCTAAAAAGTCTAAACAAATGTGACTGACCATCTGTCGACTAACTCCAAATTCCCGGAGTGCGAATTGGAGTATAAACATCAACTCTAAGTTCCTGGAGTGCGAACCGGAGTATAAACACTTACTCCAAATCCCGAAGTGCGAATTGGATTATAAACATCAACTCTAGGTTCCCGGAGTGCAAACCATAGTATAAATGCCAACTCCAAATTTCCAAAGTGTGAATTGGAGTATAAGTACCGAGTCAAAATTCCCGGAGTGCAAACTATGCTACAAACGTCAATAACTCTTGGATTCCCAGAGTGCGAACCAGATTATCAATCACGAATTATCCTAAAGTCCCCAAAGTGTGGACGAAATCTAAAACTAACTCGGGTGTGGATGGCCACTCGTAAATTAGCCTATTTCCCCGGAGTGTGGACATGTACTTAAAAACTTCAATAGATGTGATCGGCTGCCGAAGTGCAAATGCTGATCCCCAGAGTGTGGATGTGAATATTCATAGGTAAGCGAATTCGATGCAATCGCTCGACATACGCTTGTTTCTGCATCAATATGATGATGTTAAACTCTAAAAATAGAGACAAATCACGATCGCTAGCCGATCTTTACTACTTGTTCCCAAAGTTGGGGGCAGAGCTTAAGTGTTAACCGCCGGCTGAAATAGCACGATGTCTAAAATCCAACTCAATCTCTCGTACCCGTTATTTTCAGAATTGGCAAATAAAGAGAACTCAAGGGTTGAAGCTCTACGATTATATGGAATCGAGACCCAAACTCTACGACACTTAAGTATAAAAGACAGAAATAGGAGTTGAAGCAACAAAAAACAGAATTAACTAATCAAAAGCAAAGACTTGTATACAAGTTCTCCCAAAAAATTCCTACTAGCAGGGGCCAAACCCGCATCTATACACGGCCTATGAAAGAAAGGCAAGTTCTTAGCTAACAAAATTTGCACCGGAAGGGCCTATCTACTCCCTTGCCTTCTTCGGCTTCCTCTTAAGTGTGGATCTACAAGAGCCACCAATAATTTTTCGCTTTGAGCCTTTACTCTTTGGCGGATCATCACCAGATGGAGGCATAATATCAACATCCTTCTCCGAACTTGAATCTATGGGAACGCTCCCTGCAAGAGGAGTCGGAGGACCTTGATCTACAGTCGAGGGCGGAATAGACGCACTAGTATCAACAAGCGTACCCCCCGGGTGATATCATTCTAAGTGTGGTTGGGCCAGATGCCGTCAATCCACCCTCAAAACTACCGCCATGAGCCGCAACCTCCATCTCTGCATTGATTTCAGCTAGTATCTCTGCTTCACGATCAGCATGGGCTTCACTGTGGGTAGCGGCGGTCTGTGTCGAAGCACAAGAGGCAGGTGGAAATCCACTAAAGACGAACGGTAAGTTCGTAAAGGGGTCGCTCTGTCGGCCCAGGAGCTCATTCAGCATTTGCTCATCAAAAGAAAGAGAGCTCCTCTGTATTACCGCGATAGGCACGGCCGTGGTCGTAGTGATCGCCTCAGTGATAATGGCCTCCTACATTTGTTGTGATTCTTGTATCGCAGGAGGCGCTGCTGATGTAGCTTTAGTCACTGGACAAGAAAAAAGATTAGTTGTCAGTACACGCTTCAATACAAGTACTTCATTTCAGACACACACAAGATATGCGTAGAGTACCTTCCTCAGCTTGACTCGTGGCTAGCTGAACAGCTTCCGAAGAGTGCTCCCTTATAGGAGATAAGTGTGGCTATTCCAGGTCATAGGTTGGGACTGGCTGCGGCTCAATTGCTAGCACCAGCTCGGATCCAGATAAAGTAATCATCTCAAAACTTATAGCTTGATGTGCGACGCCGAGCCCTCCCTAACTTCTAGGTGCTGGGAGCCCAATCTCTCTCTTGCATGAGAAATCACAGAGTCATGAAGAACTTTCTTTTCATTTTCGCTCAATATTCGGTTCTCCAGCTCAAATTCGTCGAGGACGCCACCCGACAGCACTGCCTTCTCTTCGTTAACCAGCAAATTCCAAGCGTTGTATAGAGGTGTCAAATAATCGTCAAGCCAAGCCAGATTCCTGTGTTTCAGCACATTGGCGTTATAAGTGACGAGAAGCTCCTCTATCTCCGCCTCGAGCCTGGTTTCTGTTGATCGGACCATTTCATCAACTTAAGCCTCAACCTCGTGGACCTTCTCCATGGCCGCATCTCTCTCCCTCCGAAGCACCACCACTTGATCGCACGCTTCTTGTGCAGAAACATTAGCAGCGTCTCACTCTTTCATGATTTCCGAGACTTTGGCCTTAAGCTCGTTTAGCTCTTTCAGGGCTGCATCTCGCTCAGCGGTAACGATAGTGTTCATGTGGCCCATGTCCTCCACCATGGTGTAGTGCTCCCGTTTCATTCTATCCATCGCCGCATGAGCCTCGTCGGCCTTCTTAAGAGCTTCAATCTCGGATTTACGAGAAAACTCGGCCTCACTATTGAGCGCTTGAATGATCCGGTCTTTCTGGTCGAGTTCTTTCTCCAGCCTTTCAATCGTGGCTGCTTGGTCGAAGGCCGCCTTCGATGCCTTTTTTTGCGGTTTTCGACCACTCCTGATTATGGAAAAATATGTCCGCGACATAATCATGCACTGTATTTTCGACCGACGTCGGGATCCTTTTCAAGCGTGGGGGAAAGACGAACCCATCAAAACAAATGTCAGAAAAATCCTTTCTCGGCTGAGCGAGCCTAATCGCTTCTTCCCCAGTGGGCTCGACGAGGGCCTATGCAGTAGTGGAGGGGTCTGCAACTTCAGTTCTACGTTGAGAATTAGGCCTAAATGATTGGGAAGATGGTTTGTTCCGCGGAGCTTCCGAAGGTCGTGAAACGTGAACTGGCGGCAGTACCGGAGCTCTGGGAGGTGGCGTACGAGATCGAGACCGACGCCTATACCCCTTATCTCTGTCAGGCCGTTCCTGACTAGAGTACCTCTGATCATGGTCTCTTTCTCCTTCTCTCCTACGAGATTCGTAGTATGACGAAGATCAGCGTTTGCTGTGTAGGCTACCAAGCATTGAGCCTTGACCGGACATGGTATCTACAAAGAAAAACGGAGACAAAAAGTTTGTAATCTTTCACAGTCAGCGTATTACAACCAAAAATCATGTAGTGTCGTGAAGTGTGAATGCATGTGCAACCCCCCGACCAACTAGATGTATCGACCATGCTAGTGGGCAGAGACTCGCTTAAAACTAAGGCGTGTTGGAGTTCATCCAATCCGACATCATGCTGCATGGACACGTCGTCCGGAATTGGAAGATCGGCGAGCCCTTCGTAAAGATTTTTTAATTCTTGGGAGAGACATCTCCGAAATTCTAATTCAGGAGGCGGGCCGGGACATGACCACAGATTTCCATCTCCCTATTTTGGATTGCTTAAAAATGGCTGCCTTGCCTTTTCTCTTTTCTTCAGAATCCTGGGCAGCATCCGCAGGCTTAGACAAAGGTTCGTTGTGAGTATGGGTTCTTTCAGAATCAGCTTCTTCAACTATGACAACTCTGGGCTTCTTATGCTTAACTCATTCCCTCGAGATAGTCCTTAGTGCACCATCAAGCCTTATTCTTTATCTTCGCTCAATTAGCCCAAGAATCCTAAGGTTCCTATCCTTCAGGACCAAGTCGATGTTCCTCTCTTCGCTTGGGACCTCTTGGAGAACCCGAACTATCTCTTTGTAATATTCGCCTTCTGGTCGCTGAATTATCGCTGTAAAGAAAAAGAGATATGAGTTTGGCTTCATCTATAACTATCTTATCAACTGTCCGGGAAGATGGCAATACTCACGTCTAAATAGCCACCGACTGGAAAATCCTGGAGGGCATCTGACATAGAACCACTCCGTCTTGAAGTAGCTCAGCCTAGTCCAAGACCCCGTAACTATTTGGCAATTCCTTACAGCCTCTAGGAATGTGAAAGATGGACCGTCTGTTCGACTCTTGAAGTTGAACAAGTATCTTATCTCGATCAGACGGGGTGGTCGATAGAGATACTCCATGAATACAATAAACAAGCTATTCAGTATACCATATCCATTTGGGTGTAGCTAAGATGGGGCGATCCCTATAAAAGACAACACTTCTCTTATGTACTGATTGAACGGGGGAAGCGTCCCAACTGTGCACGCATGTCAATTGAATGCGGTATACCCCTCCAGTGGATTATATGGTCTATCATTTGGTCCCGACAATATTATGTCGTCCATTGACAAACTGTGCCTTAGGCATATTCTCCCTAGCATATCTTCTGAAACGTTGGACAGAATGGAGTCTGGCGGACTATTGATAAAAGATGCATCTGGTGCCTCGTCCGGGGTTGGATCGATGACTTCGGCCTCAATCTCCGGTATTTCAAGCATGAGAGGCATTGAACGCTGAGTTTCCTATGGCTGCGAGCTTGTAGTTTCCATGACTAGCTAACTCACAAGGAATCATCATTAGACGACAGAGAGCCCGTATGTTCCCCTCATGTAAAGTGTGTGTTGTGCAGTGTAGTGTTGTGCATTACACGAAAAGATTTTGCAGAGTTAAAGAAAAATTTGCAAACGATGAAGATAATCAGAATCCAGCTGGAGTGACCGTCACCACCATACCATCCAAATGTTAACGATCGATCCAAATTAAAATTCCTTATCATGTTGTTAAGTTATAGTTCCATCAACGAGCTTCAGAAGGCAGTCAAATATGCAGTTCTACGGTCAAGCCCGATTATGCAAGGCAAAAGCTCGTTGGAGTCGAATGTTCAAATGTGCAAAAGTTCTCTAGATCAATCAAACTCTAGCTTGGGATCGATCGCCATAGATCAAATTAGTGAAGAGTCAGGGGCCTCCTTTTCGTATCGATCAAATTCGAAACGATATGTTTCATATCGATCGAATTCGAATCGATACGCTTCGTATCGATTAAGTCAAGCCAACTTCGTATCGATCACAACTTGGGGACTTCGTATCGATTACATTCAAAACTATCAAAAATGACGGAGTTCGTATCGATCGCTTGCTTGGAATTTCGTATCGATCATGCTTTTAACGGTTTCATATGAAATACTTTAAATCGATACGAAATACATCCATCTAGGATCGATAAGGACCCAATCGCTCCTCAATCAACACTACATCGATGCGAACCCCACATCCGATCGTCTATACGAAATCAAGCCACGATCTTTCTTTCCATTTGTACGAAATGGAGGCCGAACAACCATCAATCGATTGCTCCATATCCTGAACCCCTTTTTCTCCAACCTACACGAGCATCGCCATGGCCATTCTCAACCAAACTTTGGCCCAAATCTGGCCTTAGCGCTTGCCAAAATTGGCAATCGGCAGATGTAGGATGGATCTGAAATTTAAACTCTGTCGTGTGGATTTAGTCATATCTGATTCATTGCCTAGATTGAAGTTGAAATTCGAAGGATTGAAAGAATGAATCTGATTGACTCGAAGTAGATGTGCAGTTCCTCTCTTTTCTCAAGTTCGTGGATCGATGCGAAAGTAGAAAGTAGAGGGAGCAATAGTAAAAAGTGAAAAGTGAAAAATGGCCAAGTCCAAGGGTATTTATATGGACCCAAGGTAGAAACAAGGGTGATTCGCCTCCCAGTCCACATGACCGATCACTACAGGTCAACCCTTAAATCGAGTCAAACGACCATTTTGAATCCATCAACCCAAGCTCCAATCGATTCGAAATGATCAGTAGATCAATCGATGCGAAGCACGCGACGAAGATAGCTCTGGAGATAGTTGAGTTCCACCGATTCGAAATCTTCGTTCACATGATGAGTTCATAGTCACGGTCTATCACTGCGAACTGTCATGTTCGAACCCATTGGTTCCATCGACACGAAGGTAGTGTCGAATCCTCAGAGAACATACACATCGATGTGAAATATCCATGTCGCATTCATCAATGCAAAGTCCATCAACACGAAAGCAACAATTCAAACTTCTACATCGATTCAGGAGAGGATCGATACGAAGGAGCATCCAAAAACAACCGTTAAGTGTCGTTACAGTGCAAGTCTCATATCGATTTAAGAGAGGATCGATACGACACTCAATACGAGAAAAATGACAACGACTCATGAACGTGCAACGTTGACGAGAGTTAGACTAGCATATGAATGTCTGAGCACTATTGAACAGCAATGCAAGGTTACAACCTTCAACAAAGAAGCAATAACTGTTCAGAATGAAGACTGCAGCTTTTCAAAGCACGTCATGTTATCACAAGACGTACTTTTGGGGGAAATTGTTATCTCGCCTTTTAGCAAGGCCGAGATATCAAGGAACTGATTGAAAAATAAGGATCATTCGTCCCGGATATCGAATATGCACAGGTTCGCTATGTATGGCGATGAATTTTACCCGGGTCCAGATCAGGCCACAATTGATGAGACACGACAAGCGAAGCCGTGAGCGCCAGCCTTTCAAATTTCAAGTCAATCCGAGTTCGCATGCTCAAGTTATGATCGGTGCAAGTTGAAGGAAAAAGCCATGTTTTCATATCCATCAGTGAGCCATATTTGGAATCCATCAACTTCGCACCGACCAGTCTCGTATCCATCAAGAAGCCTCGGTTCGCACGGATCAAGTTCGTATCCATCAACAGAGCATACATTTCATATCGATCGGCTAGATTCTGTTTCGTATCCATCCAGCTAGACACAGCTAGTATCCATGGTTGAGCCTCTATTCGAATCCACCGTCTTCATATCGATCAGGGGTACAATACCCTCGTATCCATCTGTCTCGAATCCGTTAGCGCACAATCATTTGCAACCATCAAGTTCGAAACCATCAGTAAGTGATTACTCGAACCAATCAGGTTCTGTTAGTTTGAATCCATCAGGCAACTACTCTTCGTATCCATCAGATGACCTTGCTTCGCATCCATCAGACGATGACTACTTCGTACCCATTAGGGGCTCTTGTTCGAATCCACGTCCAATGGCTTGTTCGTGTCCATCAAGTTAAATGAGCCTGGATTAACACAACGGTCATCGATGCAAACGAGGCGAGATTCATGGATGCGAAACGGTCAACTCGTAGCAAAAAGTGGATCGATGCAAGGAATGCGCGCCGCGTCATCACAGAGGCACGTGCATCATCTGTTCGAAGGGAATCGATTCGAAATCATGGATTCGAACGAGACAGCCACCGAGACACTCAAACTCATATCGATCATAACTCGAGATCCACCGATCCAAATGCTATGAAATTTTCACAGAAGACTACATGCAAGCTAAAGATTATTGTCGCCAAGTTTCACCTCCATCGGATGCAATTTCGATCAATACGAATTGAGTTTGTATCGATCACAAAACGAGTCGAAACTCTCCGGGATCGATCGTGTGGGCCCCCTCACGTGCCAGAAGGAGTCTCTCGAAGTTTGAGTGAAATATCAGCCTCCCACACATATAAATAGAGCCTCAGAGCCTACAGAAAAAGGATCTTTTGATTCTCAAGCGCCCAGACTCTGCCGAATCGAGATTTGCATCCTACTCTTGCTGTTGAATTAGAATTCTAAGCTGTAGTTTACTGTTGTTCGCTGTAATCATGTGTAATGAATCAATAAAGCCACAAAAACTTCATAGTGGACATAGGCAACACGCTGAACCACTCTAAATTGTTTGTCTGCGCATTTATGTTACTGTTCGTTGGAGTTCTTGTTTGATAATCCTCATTTTAAATTTATATTCTTCACTTTTTTCTCTTCAAAAACTTCCGAAGAGTGTTGTGCCCATTTTTGGTACAAACATATAAATTTTTATAATGATTTGTAAATTATTAAAAGAAGAAGTTTATTTAAAATGGAATTAAAATATTATTTTTTGAAATATGGAGTTAACTATTTTGTAAAATAAGTGAAATTGAGAATTATGAATTTATTATAAAATGTTTTTATATATACGATTTATAAAATTGAATTTTTATAAATCAAAATAATGGAATTATAAAAGGAGTTTTTATAAGTGTTAAAGTGAGGTATAAATGAATCTTATAAGTAAATAAGATGACTTAAATTGATGAAGTTATAAAAAGAATGAATTTGTAAATAAGAGATTTATAGGTAAATTAACTTATAATTGGATTTTGGCATATAAATGAGATAAATATAATTTGTTGATAAAGGAATTTTGTGTATGGAAGTTTATAAAAGATAAAAGGAATTTGTAAACATTGTTTTATAAATCCGAAATCAACTTATTTTGATAAGTAAAATATGGAAGCTTATTAGAGGGATTATATTCATGATTTTGGACAGTGGATAATCCTTTAATAAATGTGTGGAAGTAATGAATTTAGTAAGAGAATTATATTCACGATTTTGGACAACGAATAATTCTTTAAATTAAATAAATGTTTTGAAAATTGAACTTTTAAATGAAGTTAAAAGGTTTTAAGATGTTTTAAAACGCGTGAGCATCGAATACATAGATTTCAACATTCATTGTTCAAATAGACGTTTTCGAGAAGCAAGGAAAGCATGGACTATAACACTGTTGTTATAGTAAATGATTTTCGAAAGGAGATGTTTTGTATAGTGTATAAGATTGATATATCTATCTAATTATCGAATCCTTATATTATTGATTTTGGGCTGTCGTAGCGATGTTTTACACAACATTCATTTTGACCCAAATACATATGTTTAAGAGAATTTTTTTCTTAAAATAATAAAATATATACTTAATTGTGATTTAAGTATAAGTAATATTCTCTAAGTGTTGAAAATAAATTGACTGTGAATTACTTATTACTAAATAAGTATATGGAAATGTTTACCAAATAGATGAATATTGAAATAGTTTTGAGATTATATCATTTTAAAGATAATTTGAATTGAATATTTGAAAAGTATTTAATTAATAAAAGATTAATTAAAAGGCCTAATGATTGCTTATGGTGCTAAATATTTGTTGTTTGCTTTGATAGTTAAATAACCGACTATCAAATTTGGTCATTTTAGTTGCTCGACTTGATGTGGGAAATATTTAGTTGTACACTTAGTACGTAGCCATCTGTGTAGGCTTGATTGTCATTTGTGTTGAGGATGTTAATTCATGTAGTGCAGAGTATTACTCCAATCTACCGAGCTTCCTTCTTGGCCGAAGGATAGCAAGTTGAAAGTTGGAGACGTGATAAGTCTATGAGAATTAGTTTCCATGCGAGGTTGAGAAACACTTTACGCTGTTGGTGCGAAGTGACCAGGATCAGATTTATTTGAAAACCACTTCGGACCAATGTACATGCATTCAATTGTGAAGTTTGTGATGATATTGAGATTTAGGATTTTCGTAGTGGAGGACTGCTTGTTGATCGTTTGGGGTTAAAATCCCGATATACATCCAGTAGCAGTACTCTCTTCGTTATGAAATATCCATTGCAAGGATTGTTGCTACTAATCCTAGGGATTTCCCAATAGGATGTAGTAGGAAAGTACATTCGATTTGTCCTATTCTTGGACAACTTGCATGGATGTTTGTCTTACATTACATTTCTAAAGATTATGTACATTGATTTTTACAAACATACATTAGTGGTTGTGGAGAAGGCAACTTCTCTTAGCTTAATACAATCCTTGAGACGTACGAGCTCAAGGTTGTATTTTTGTGGAAGGCAATTAGTAGTCAACGGAAATGGACGTGTGGCATTCAAAGTGATATGATATGTGAAAGGTAATCGTTACCTCAGGCCTCATCAACCGGAAATGACCGAAACAGGGTTAGATGCGGCAAGGCTAAGTGAGTCATTCCTAATTAGAATAAGATCATCGTCTTCTAGATATATTTCTTTCCGCTATGACGTTCGGGATGTAATTTAATGCGATTTGTATGCTATGAGGGCCCTTGGAAAGATCGGTAACGACCGAGGGGTGACATATTCAGTACTAACTAGTTATAGAGGTAGGCCGGTCTTGTGTTGGTAAAGGAACTTTGCAATGGTTTCTCGGTACATTCTTCTAGAGATGTACTGCTGGAAGGTAGTCCCTTCACCTGGTTATTTGTATGGAAATCCAAAATCCACTACGTGCATGTCATTTTGTTTGTAGAGCCTCGTATGCTAGAATTTAATAATAGTAACAATTTTGGCTATTTTAATATTATTTTTGCAATAGACACTTTTATAATATAAGATGATTTGACATGAAATGTTTTGGTTATCGTAAGGTAAAAACATGTTCGTGTTTATGTGTGGGCATGTCTTATGAGATACTTTTGTTTTAAAAGGAAAAGTTTTGGTAACATAATAAATTCAGTTGAGTGTGTTTCTCACACGGGTTTACAAGACTGATTTGGGCGTTCTTCCCTTTCAATGCTCGGGTCAGACCGAGTATATTTACAGGTTCAAATTTGGTGCTTTTGGAGCTTCAGAAGGAGAGCTAGAGATCTTCATTTTCGTATGCACGTATCTGTTTATTATCCGCTGCTTTGTTATTGTATATTGTCAGCAATTGTAAGGACATGTTATTATAACTGTCCAGGCTGATGATTAATGATTGATTGTTGAACTCTTTTCGATGTATGTATATACAGTTTCTGTTTTGTAAAGATCATTGATATGATATTATATGTTTTCTGCTGCGATGTGAGATTCTGTATCGTTCTGTTTGGTTCTCTCTTCTCTCTTTCTTCTCTTCTCTTCTTCTTTCTTCTTTTCTTTCTCATGACCTTCCGTCATTCGGTTCTTTTTCGGTCGGACATGTGTGGTTTATTGTCGATTCAAAGATTATGGATTTTTGGTTCGTCGCAACTAGATTATGACATTACAAGTGCATAGAATACACTGATGTGCGTATACAGCATGTGCGGCATCTTGATAGAGACCTAGTCAATATGAACATTGAAAGGTGGGGATTTGCACCGCAACAGACAAATTTCACCTTTATATATGCCTTTTTTGTCCTTAGTTATTATTCAAATACACATAAACACAGATACAGAGATAAGCAATTATAAATTAATTTCCAACTGCAATGGCAACAAAAATAGTAAGTATATTTTTAAACTTATTTTGACTAATTACATATATTTTGAAATCAATGTAGTCTCTTAAAAATCTAGTTTTGATTTTGAAAACAAACTTAGATTTATAATTTTAAACAACGTATCTATTTTAAAGTTTGAACTAGATATTATAAAGCATATATATATTTCAAATAGAATCAAATTTTAATACACACACATGTGTATATTATTTATAAATTAGACAATATTATTCTAAAATAAAACACATGTTAACATATATTAAATGTATATACAAGTTCGGCCAAAATAAACTAAATTTTTTAATCCGTTAACGTATGTGTAGATATAAAGCAATTTTAAGCTATTTAAAATATGTTTGATATAAATATTTGTTTTTATATATCCGTAAAGTTGTAAAGTAATTTTACGTGATAAAGTTATTTGAAATCAAAATCATTATTCACTTAAATAAACTATAATAACTGAGATACATATACATATTACAATAACATTGTAATGTTTCCCTTTCCAAAATCAATTTGAACATGAATACATATGTATATATTAGATCTGATGACATAGGCATATATAAATTTGTTATAAAGCATATATGATGACTGTATATTAACATAATGATGTATATGAAAATATGATTGAGATTGAAAACTTGTTAAAAGAAATTGCCTATGATTTGCACTTTGAATGTATGAGAACTCCTAGATCCGATTGAATTACCTCTAGAAATTGCAACGATCCGAAGAACCACTTTTGTATTTATTTTATTTTATTTGTTTTAATTTTGTTTTGGGAATTTTTCTTCCAAGAAGCCATGGATTTTTTAACCATAGGAGAGAGGGAGAGAGAGAGAGGAGAGCTTCAGAAAATAAATTTTTTTGAGAGTTAATGGATGAATCAAAGGGAATGTTGTATTAAAGGAATAATTGAAACTTTCCCAATTCCTTCATTAAAACCTTCCCTCTTTAATTCATCATCAAATCACAATCCAATCAAGCCCCCCTTTATGATTCCTAGCCAACCAAGATATGGGTTACTTAGGTCCTAATTTTTTTTAAAAACATTCAGTAATTAATCGCTTTAAATCAAATATAAAATATTTTATCGATATTGTATATCGATACGCACATACATAACTTTTATATATGCGCTTTACATAGAAAACTAATGGCATTCAAACATCAAATCAAATAATATAATAATTAATATTTCATAAATATTAATTGATTTGATTAATTTACAATGATTATAAATTAATTAAATAATGTGGTTTTCTAGATTGTTCATTATTACCTCAAAGGTGTAAATTCAGTCAGCTTGATTATAAATTAATTAAATAGAGTTTCACTTCGAATGCTTTAAATTAGACCTAATTATAGTCACTTGATGGATCAATATGCCATAATTTAAAAATAATTAAAGTGGCGTATCCATATTGAAGTACCGTAGTATTCTCAAGTCGACGAAACTGTGTAACATCTTCACTTCGAGATACTATGTTTGACCTTAGTTATATTAACTAATAGAAAATCTCCAGTGGTCCATTCCAAAGTTATCTACTAACTATCAGTACGTAACCCCTTATTTCCCCTAATAACCATGAATAATACACTATCTAATATTTGGAAACCGTTGCGTGTTCTAGTCTTAACGGATGTATCGATATCCTATCTCGAAACATCTTGACTAGGAATATTTAAAATGATATATTATTTTAATGTAATAAATCTCATGATTACAACATGCTGTAATTATTATCACGTAACATATTATTTATTGACCTTTTACTAATATACTTCAAATTAATTATGCAATTAATTATATCATAATATAACAAAGTGTATTATAAAAGTTAGACACCTATATTAGGTTATAGAGTTAGAAATATGTAATAAATTACATAATTGCACCTAGGGCATACCCCTAACTCTATTACAGCTTATAAGAAGTCAAGGTACACTCTTCAAAAGTTCCACATAGGTGAAGGAGTTTGTCGGTAACAAAGAAGTGAAAGAGTAGATATTAAGGGCTAGGCTTGTCAACGGATACTTTTGAATGCAGATAATGTCATATTTGCATCTGCATCTGAAATCATTTTTAAATATCATATATTTATATCCATGGATACAGATGGATATCAGATAATCATCCTATCCCCAGACAATTGGTGAATCAAGAAAAAATAGGAAACTTTGGTTTAACATAATTTTTTGTTCAATCCCATTGGTTATAAAATTACAATAAATAAACAAGTATAATGATAATAAATATTTTGCAGTGCCTGTAATGAATTAAATGCATATCATATAAACTATTGATTTGATAAAATGGTACAAACACAATTTTCCTTGTACTAAAATATAGGTAATGTAAATTATAATCTTAACAATACCGAATGTGCAACGACCCAGAAATTTTAACGATTTTAATAACGTAATTAACTGAATTTTTCATGAAAATTAAACAATTAAATTTGACAATGAAAATTTAATATTTGAAATGCGTATATTTAAACGAAGCAAGTGTTAGATTTTCATCAGAAAATACGTAAGTTTGTTTAGTTGTGAAATTTTCAGTTTAAATTTAAATCAGTTAATTGATGGAAATAAAATATTTCTGAAATCTGGATATTTTTATGTAATAAAATTTTAAATCATTTTCTGAGTGAGATGTCGTATTTCATTTCATGGAATATGGACTGCTTTAGCCCCGTTTATCATATTTTTAATGTTTTAGCAGTAGTTTGGCAGCGAAATATCGAGTTTTGATAGGATGGTCTTACCTCTCATATTTGCGTACCAATCCATTCGCTTCGTCGTGTTGATCTCTGTAGTATATTCATTCTTGTATTTCGGTGCTCGATATGCAAGGAAATCTACGAAACGATTTCCATATCCGTTCCGCATTTGGGCTTTCGGTTTCCTTGTGTTTTTATTGTCCACCGCGTTAACCAAATAGCCAGTTGGTTTAATGATTTCTAAATTCAATCGATGTCCTTTACTAGTCCCCATTTACAATATATAATTTTAGTTCATCCTTTCATTCAGTTTTCTTTTGTCTGTTTGTTTTAAAAGAAAAATATTATATACGAAAGCTTATTTTGCCAGTGAGTCATCTCCTTCCTCTAAAATAATAGTATATATAATGTCAATTTGCGTTCCATTTCTCATGAAATATAACAACCCGCATATCTTATGATTGTATATTTAAATGTTTTATTTAAATATAGATTAGTCGGATTTATGTCCGAAGTGTCGCTTTTTGCAAACAGTCGAATTAGGACTCGAGACCCCTTCCATTGAGTCCAAAATGACGTTTGCAGCCTTTTTGAGTATAAACATCGATATGTTTGGAGTTGAGTAGAATTTTGATATTTTCATTTAGGGCTTTGGGTTTAAGGCCACTAACCTAACAAATAACCCAACTCAACTCCTCTTCATTCATTTCATTCCTCATTTCCTAACACTCAAGCTCAAGAGAAAATGGGGGTAAAGATTGGAAATTAGAAAATCTTAAGCCCTAGTTTTCTTAGGAAACTCGAATTCAAGTCCAAAATCCAAGAGAAGCTTAGGTAAGCATCCTTTTTATCTTCTCCATCTCAATCCCTCTTCAATTTTCAAAAATTTCTATAGCCTAACTTAGGAAAAACTTCACCTTTGACAATAGATTGAAGATTCCAGAGGTGTAGTGAAGAGGAATTGATCTTACCTTGTTTTAAAAGCTTATCCTTCATTGTTTTTGGGTTTAAAGGTGAGTTTTTGAACTCATATCTATGTCTGTAACTCCCTTTGTGGTTAGGCATGAATTCCTAACATCTATTTATGTTCATTTGCTTTTGATTTGAATGGATTTGGTGAATTTTCCAATTTTTGGCTTTCGTTCTCCCATATGAAAATCCTACTATGGATGTTTGGACATGTTTTCGGGGTGTATTGAAGAGCCTATAAGGAGAGGTTGTCGCTTGTCATAAATCCCTTGTCTCCATTGCTCATTCGATCGCGTCTGGTTAGGATTTGTTTTGCCCCTCTTAGGGCTAGGCTAAAAATACTGCATTTGACAGTTCAGTCAACCGAACTGTAAAGTCAGTCGATTGAACCTGGAACCAGAAATTTCCCTATGCCAGTATCAGTCGACTGACCACTGTGTTCAGTCGACTGAACCTGGAAACTGAAAGTTTCTGGGTTCTTTATCAGTCCACTGACCTCTGTGTTCAGTCGAGTGAACCTGCTTATCTCAGCCAAATGGCATTTTTGTATGGGTTTCCAATTTTTAATCGGTTCTTATTGATCCAATTAGTTGTTATCACTTTTGTTGACTTTGATAATTTCTTTTTCGAGATTTTTGGGAATATCCATTTTGATGGATTCGGTATCGATTTCTATGGATTAGATTCACGTCTTCGTATGTGAATTTTTGATGATTGATTGTTTTTACAATCATTTTTGTGATTTGTCGCTTTGAAATACAAAGGTTTCTATACTAGTAGTAAATATTCAAACTCTTTCACAAAGATGATTTCAACTCTATTTTTAATACAAAGCTCGTTTAAAAATTCGTTTTCCAATCTATTAGTATATACAAACCTTTTCCTCGTTCGTTCGAGAAATCCAATTAAACGACTTAGCAAAACAAGAGGTATGAAACGCTTGCGTTTACTTTGTCGGTTAATTCTTAGACTCGTTCGATTGAAAATCCTATGACAATCTTCGAGTGGAAATCTATAATTTGTTCGTAAATATTTAAGTTAAGCAAATGGTTATGGGACATGAAGCTAAACTCATTTATTTACTAGCTTAGTGTAATCGACACTTCTTGTTGATCTATGATGATCATTTTATGGTTTAGACTAGCGTTATGCGATGTCTCTTTGTCCACGTAGGGGATTATACCTCATTCTATTGAGCTTAGTCTCATTTCTTTTATGGTCTAGCTACCCATGTTCTTTTATGGTGTTCGTTTCATTGGACGTACCATTATTGTACTGCGTCGATGTCCCGGCTTTTTGGTTCATTGGACGTACCGTTATTGTACTGCGTCGATTCTCCGAATTATTGGAGTTTCGATTCATTGGACGTACCGTTATTGTACAGCGTCGATGGTCCGGTTTATTGGAGTTTCAGTTCATTGGACGTACTGTTATTGTATTGCGTCGATGTCCCGAATTTATGGTTAGCGACCATGGGATAGCGACCCATTTGTGATGCATGTGTTGGTGAGTTTTCATGCTCCCGTTTGTGATAGGCCTCTCCCTCCCTTTTTGTGATTTATGGATTTCTAATTGATGATTTCTAGAATTTGTATTTCACCAATTTTTGTGATTTACATTGATAAGTTTTATCAATATTTGTGGTTTGGTGAATATGTTAAAGAATATGACATTCTTTTTGGAGTTTGAGAATATTTGAGATGTTGTATGATTTTTGTTGTTATCTAATGTATACTTTTCATAGTATGACATTATTGTTATCATACATTTTTGTCATATCTCATATCCTATCTCATTTTATCTTATATTTATAGCTAGACTGATCCATTTATTATTTTCTTATTAAATAATACACGGGTCAGACCGAGATGTTACAGGTGCTTCTGCTTGACTCCTTATCTGGGACCATCATCTGACTTTTGTCTAACTACTTAGTTTAGTAGTTTTTGTTATTATACATTTGGGATAAAGACTCATTGATGTATACTTATTCTTTTGTCTAGCACTTGTACCTATTCTTTTGTGATGTAGTGGACCATATATGATCACTACTTTGATGTACACTTTTGTGTATTATATTCATATCTATTTCCATTTTAGTGATATGAATATCTGTGACTGATTTGTGTTATGCTTATTTTTATATTTGTTTCCGAAGACCACATAGCCACTATGTAGTAGCATTGAATTTGTAATTGATATGTCGGATTTCCTCTTGAAATGAAATGCGTGACATACCATCTGACATATCGGTACTCGCACAAAGCCATTACATGGATGGTCGCTCCTCAACAGCCTTATTTTTCGTGCTAGTCGACGGCATTACCCAGTATGTCCTTGGCTAGCGTGAGCACGGAGGTGGGGCGTCACATGAAACCTTCTCGACTCCCTCCTTTCAATCATCAACCACACACGCCTTCCACCATAAACCCACACGACCTTCACCATAACCCTCCGCTTTCCTGTGCCAGTGACGCCAACATCAGCCCCCAAGCAATGCTCCGCTTCTCCCCCTTGCTTGCTCCGCCGACCACACAACTCACATGGCCGAACTCAATCTTAGATCCCCTTCCACTCGCCTTTACTCCTTGTCCAGCTCGCCTTCAACATGCATGCCACCGAGCTATCTCCCCTCTTCACTTCGCCAGAGACTATCTAGTTGAGCCATACCTTCCGAGCCAACTTCACCGCCTACCCTGACTCAGCTGTGCGCCACTAGAGCACCCCATTTGACCTTTTGTGCATGACCAGAACTATTAATCATAGCTGCATACGTATATATATATTATATAGCATATACTAAGTTTATCCATCCTTGTTTGCTCTGTCCTATGAAATTTTAACCCTTCTTTGCTTCTTTGATTGGATACATATATACATTGTCAAGCGATTTGCTTATATGTGTTGTAGAGATACAAAAGTTTATGTACATATAAAACAGCTGTTATATATACATATATATGTTTGTGTTGCACATATATATACACACATACACACACACACACATATATATATATATAAATATATACATATACATATATACATATACACACACACACACACACACACATATATATATATATTCCTTTTGCTTCTTGGTTGCAAAGAAATTTTATATGCAAGGTTTTATATATAAATACACTTACATATATATTTGTCATGTGAATTACAACAGCTGTCCAGAGTTGTTGTTTTGTTTGCGTATAAGTGTATATATATGAGTGTACTTATATCCGTTGATCTATGTAATCATATCTAGCTTATGTTGTTTCTTTCTATATATATATATATATATATATATAAGTACACATATACATACATACATATATATATATGTATATATATTTGTTTCATCGAATTCTCAAGCTGAATCGGCTTTTATACTTGTCGCGGATTATTAACGTGTTGTGCCCGTGTCTGTATGTGTATCCGTGTTAGTTGCTTCTCATATCCATCAGTCTCTAACCACGAAAGGTGAGCAATCACTCACCATTAACATTCTTATATTTAGTAAATTTAATTCACGTGAATGAAAATTGAAGTATGTTGTTAAATTTGAATTGTTAGTTATTAAATTGTTAAGTATGATATGCTATTATCTGCAATTGTTTACTCATGACATATGACACCAAAACATGTTGTACATATTATATTTAAATTGTTAATGATGATATATGTATGTTATTGATATGTATGTCAATTTATAATATTATTCTATTGTTCTCACTTTGCAAGCTCCCTTAGTTTTAGGAAAATCCCTATTGGTTGAAATGATACATACCCGAACAATCTTATAGATTAGGGGAAAATCGTTATGGATTGAAATGATAAACCCAAGCAATTTTCATTGATTTTGAAAATTTTGAATTGCAGGTTGAAATGATATATACCCGTAAATACTAAATTTAATTTGCGAATTGAAATGATAAATATCTGTATCGCTTGACCATATGATAGAAAATTATATACATTCACCGTTGGTTTATTTTTTTTGAAAATGATTTTCAAAGTTTGAAAGGAAATACATGGCTTTTAATAAATATAATATAATATAAAGATTTTAATTTTAATATATGTGTAAAAGTTAGATTTTAAAAATTATTTGTTTTGGATATTTTAAAATTATAAGTTAAGTTTGAAAATGATTTTTTTAAAATTTTACATATAACTTTATTATTTTAAAAATATATGAAATAAAATTTAAAATATATATTATAATAATAAGATATAATTTAATAATATCTAATATAATAAAATTTAATACGAATTTAATTTAACTAATATATATAATATGTTAAACATTTTTTTAAATTTGTATCAATATTTTAAAAATAGATTTTGTAATAACTTTAATAAATTAAGGTCGGAAAGATGAATTGAAATTTATTTGTAAATTTATTGTGTTAAGTATTGGATTTAAATAAAAATTGATTTGTTGTAAAGACTCGGAAACTCTGTTATTTGAAATTGGAATATTTAATTGATTTTAAATATTTAAAAGTTAATTTTTAAATTGAATTTCAAATATAATGATTTATTGGATATTTTGATAACTGGAATTTGCTTAAATAATTAAATCTTGGATTTTTATGCTTGAGAAAAATAATTTAAAGGGTTATCAAATTTATATTATTCAGACGGAAGATAAAAGATTTTTAAAATTGGATTTAAAGGTGATTTGTTCGATTTTTAAAATATCTCATTTGAATTAACGAGTGAAAATAACCTTCCGAGGAACGGTCTCGAAATTCGACGAAACTAATTCCATTGGATCTATAATAGTGTATTATTGTCGAATTTCAAATTTCGTAGCGTTTGGAGTTATCATTTGATCGTACGGGATAGAAATGCATTGAAATTAATATCGAAAATTCAATATAATAATTGGGTTCAAAAAGCTATCTTCTCCATATGATCGAATTAGGATTTGAAACCTTTTCCAATGCGTTCGGAATAGGGGTATAACATGTGAATGCCTAGCGGCATGCCTCGATAGGGGTCCGAGATTTTAAGCTATGTAATCGGAACGATTTGAAAATTTAAATAATATATTTATATGTTGACTCGACCATATTCACATCAACTTCCTTTCTTTCACTCAAATCACTGTACCCTTGCCGTGTGAAATACATTTCCCTCCTCTTTTAAAAGACACACAACCAAGCCAGAGAAAAGAAAATAAAATCATGGCAACTTCAAAAATCCCTTTCTCCACATATACTCAACGATAAATTCTAAAACTAGTTTTAAAAATCCTATTTTAGCATTCTTTTCCGGTTGGTATAAAATTTGTGGGGGGGGCGGCTTTGATTGGGGTGGTCATCAATAAGTTTCAAGTGACGTAGTGGACTAGGGTTCTAGTTAGATGGAATTGGCTTAGCGATTTGCTAAGGAAATGGATTAGTTAGTAGCGATATTTAGCATCTCGGTGAGGTATTTTGGAGTGTGCGAATGCATAATGGAGCGTGCGACTTTTGCTACAACAACATACAAAATGGCCAGTTCACGATTTTTTAGAAGGTCCCAAGCTCGAAGATAAGGATATGGGTGAGTGTGGTTTGACAAGAGAAGCTCGTCGAAGAAGACGGAATTCGTTTTCGTCGCCTGTTGCTATGTGTCACTGAAAAAGTGCACATGCGGTGATGGGTTCATGTACAAGCAAAGTTTAAAGGAAAGAAGAAGGCTAAGGGAAGAGTGGGCCGGTCCTGAGAAGTTGGGCGGGTCTTCTTTTTTTTTTTAAATAAAATTAAATTGTAATTTTATTTAAAATAACCGATGAACTTAAAAATGAATATCTCTCTCATACGAGGTCCATTTTGGACGAAACTTTTTGCATTGCAATCATGGCGACGAGAGCTTTAGAATGAAATTGGTTTGGACGGATTTGGAAATAGTCAAAATTTAAGCTAAAATCAGGCATCGTACGGTTTTAGTTCCAAAACGGAATGTCTCGACAACAACTGAAAATTAAAATGAGTTAATCTCACTCATTTTTGGATTACTAGTTTAATTTTAAATAGTTAAAATAAATTATTGGATGCCTGGTTAAATTTGATAATTATTATCAGTTGGATGTTATTATATATATAATAGTATATATATTATTAGTTGGATTGATATTCCCGCATATTTTTAGTGGATGAGACCTTATGCGCCTTGCATAATAGTGGATGACCCTATATACTGCAATGTCCCACTTCGAAGCGGGATTGGTATTTTTTATGTCGTGTTAACATCTGTGGATGCAGGAAACAGGTTGGAGGGATCCAATTAGATTCCTAAAAAATGTTGAATTTATTTCGTATATAGTGATATATTATATGTTTGAATAATCTGTGATAGATTATAGTGAGATTTGAATTACTGAACGCTGTAGTAGCAGTGGCCTAGATTTTGGTATTTTTAAAAATACCGTAAATATATGTATTGAATTTTGAAGGGGAATTGAAAAGGGATTTTAGAAACAAAATATTTATATATAGAGAGTTTTTAGATTAGTTAAAAGAAATTGATTTTGATAAAATAAACGGGTTGACTTTAAATTTGTACTTAACTATTTCAGAATATTGTAAATAGAGATTTTTGGCAATGTATATAAAGGATTTTAAATAATCAAACTTCATTGTATTTGTTTAAGTGTAAAAGGATTTTAAAAACGAAAATAAGATCGGAGATCATCTCCTAACCGTTAGTGGATGGATTTTCTTATAAACGTCCTAGAAGAACGAACAAGTTTATACGTGTAGTATAGCACCTCGAACGGTAATTGTTCCGTATAATTCTCGTACTTCTCTTAGATATTTCCAAAGTTATATTCGGGTCCAGATTGATAGTCGGTGTTTTAACTATCAAATAAACAATCATTTAACCAAATATTTTTACTTCCACTAAAAACACCCAGTCTTATTAAATTTAGATTTTAAACAAATTAAATTCCTTTATCCTAAAATATACACTTAAAACATTTAAAATAAAGCTACTTAAATTCTTTATTCAAATAATACTTATGGAATTCTATAATAATTTCCCAAGTGAAACTTAGCCAAAAACTACTTTTTAAAATAAAACTATTATATAAAGTATAAACACTTAATAATTATCTTTTAAATCATAATTCTAATTTAACCTTTAAAAATAATTAACTACTATAACTAACTTAATAAATATTTATTTTAACAAATCTAAAACAACTAAATAATAATTTTTTTCCAAAACATTCCCTTAAAACACTTTTGAAACTTCTAATTCGTAGTTAAAAATCTTTCTTTGAAAACATACTTAGCTTTTTATAAAAATACACTTCCTACTTCAATCAACACGTCTAACCATTTATAAATCCTTCTCGATTTATCTCTAGTTTAATTTACGTCCCAATCCCGTAAATTTCCTTTTCCACACTTTTAAAAATAAAACCACTATTTACTTTTAAAACAAATTACCATCTCCTTATAAATTCCTATCATGAACTTATAATTTCAAATTATCCACTGTTAGATATTTCACTTTATTTATAAACCCAGTTTATAAATTCCGTAATCTCATTTCCCCTTATAATCACTGTTTCAAAACACTTAATCGATTCCAAAATTGGTTTCCTTGAATTAAATTCCATTTTAAAGTTTATTTCTTGATTTACTCAAGTTTATTCCAAAATCCATAAATCCCAGATTCACTTCCTTATTATGATTTAAAAACCATATTTAAATCTGAAACATTAATTTCATATTTTATATTTTTCCCAAATTGCCTCTTTATTTTTTTTCAAATCCGTTTTAAACTTTGGTTTTTAAAAATAAATACTTTTATACTTAACCAAATCGCTTAAGCCCCATTATTAAATCCTTTTATTCAATTATTTCAAAATCTCTACCTTTCCATATTTAGAAATTATCAAGTACAAATTTTAAAATCAAACTGTTCATTTTTCCCAAATTCATTACTTTTAAATTTATCCATCTTTACTATAAATTTCTTACTTTAACTTTTCCCTCTTTATTTCCCCTTTAAATATCCAATATTTATATTTTTAAAATGCCACAACATATCCAGCAACATATTAACATCAAATAATATAACATAATATATCACAGATTATTCAACATTTCATATATCTTTGAAATGAAAATAAACTCAATATTTTTTAGGAATCCAGTTGGATCCCTCCAATCTATTTCTCTGCATCCATAGATGTTAGCACAATATAAAAATACCAATCCCACTTCGAGGGGAATATCGCGGTACATAAGGTCATCCGCTATTATGCGGGGCGCATAGGGTCTCATCTACTATATATAATTGCGGGAATATCAATCACTCCAATATATATACTATTATATATAATACCATATCCAAGCTAATAATAATAATCACATTCAATCAATCAACCAGTAATTTAAATTTTAACTATTTAAATTCACCAGCAATCCAATTTGAGTGAGATTAAACCACCTTTGATTTTATTTGCAACCCAATCCAAACCGGCTTGTCTCTCCACATTTTAGACCTTGTATAAACATTATATGCTTTATTAACGTTTGAAATAATCAAACAGTCAATTTACCATTTATTAATTGAATTTAAACTAATAATTTAATTTTAAACTAATTTTCCTATGATAAATAAGTTTTAGTAACTATATTAATTAGATGAGTTAATAAAACAAGTTAATCACTATAATACAATATACATTACTCTAAAATTAAATAGTAGGTTTAATATGTGTATACGTATATTTATTTTCTTTTTGAAACTGCATATATACTTAAAAAATCTATAAAGATCCTAAAATCTGATTTTTATATAAATTCTTCAAACATTTTAAAATTCTTATCTTTTTCCAAAATCATATATATATATATATATATATATATATATATCGTTTTACCTATATATTTTTAAATTAAATTGAGATTAACTTAAGACTTAAAAACTGCTTAACAGATAAGATTTTCTTTACCGTAAAAATTTCTTCTTTAATATATATCTTTGTAAAATAAAAATCTGATTCCAAAATTTCTTCTTCTTCCTTCCTCTATATATATATACATACATACATATTATTAAATTTAAATTGAAACAAAAATAAACCGGACGTATACCTCATTGTCTCAGGTCCTCCCCCCGATTCCCACCATTGCAGCCTCATCGACGAACCCTCCTAGCCAACCGCGACCAGCCACTGCCTTATCACTGCACTCAAAGGAAGCCATGACCATTTCTATGCCACAAACGAATCCCAGAGCATCACGCCGCACCTCCACACCTCCTTCACATTGAACGCGCGCGCCGCATCATTCCACCCTGGCATGATTGCAGCTCGTCGAAATCAACACTTCGATTTTGCTATCGCAAACTCGTTCCCTCTATATTCTAATACGAATGAATCGGCTTTGATGCTTTACAGAGAGGAAGGAGAAAAAGACGTCGCCATTAGATTCAAACGAATTTAATGTTTTTTTAAACGAACGATTCGATTTTGTTCAGTGCTTTGGTTTCGAATAGAAAGAAGAAGAGGGGGAAGCTCGATTGTTTTTGAATTGAGGAAAAGGAGAAGAGACCCTGTATATAATTAATTCTTTATTTCCTTTTTAAAGACCAGCACCTTTTTTCTCTTCTTTCTTGGATTTGTTTACAAAGGGAAAGTGTGTCGGAGAAGGAATGAGGAAGCTCAGTCTGCTATAGTGATTTGAAGGAGAAATCAAAAAGTGTTAATGTAAAGGAATTTCAAAAGAAGTTGACTAGTATATATATATAAATATATTTTTAATTAAATTCAAATTATCTCGATAAATGTAACTTAAAATTTCAAACTCCTATCGAGGCGTGCCGCTAGGCGTTTATAATGTTATACTCCTATTTCGAACGCAATAGAAAAGGTTTCAAGTCCTAATTCGATTATATGGAGAAGATAGCTTTTTGGACCTAGTTATTATATTTGATTTCGATATTAATTTCAGCGCGTTTATATACCGTACGATCACATGACAACTCCAAACACTACGAAATTTGGAGTCCAATAACAATACACTATTACGGATCCAATGGAACTAGTTTCGTCGAAATCCGAGACTATGCATTGTAAGGCTATTTTTAAATATCAATTTAAACAGTATATTTTTAAAACTGAACAAAACATTTTCAATTTCAATTTTAAAACTTTTATTATCTTCAGTATTATCAATATAAAATTTATAAGCCCCTAAATTATTTTTAACCGGCTTAAAACTCAAGATTTTAAGATTTTATCCAATTTCCAATAATTAAATTCAACAATTAAATTACCCGATAAATAGTGATATTTGAAATTCAAGTTAAAAATTAACTTTTAAATATTTAAAACCAATTAAATATTTCAATTTCAAATGTCCAAAATTCTGAGTCGTTCCACATGGCTTATTAACTATTGGATTAGAAACATAAACAATCAAATTTTGATTCTAAATCCACTTCTATTGCCATGATCATATATAGATGAAGAGGTAATTAGTGATTCATATGACTAAGCGTATCTTATTTTTTTTGAAAAACACAAGCTATCAAACTCATTATTAAACACAAAATCACACAAACATCCAACTTTCCATTAAGCACAAAAGAGTCATAAATGAAAAATTATGTTGCATCTACATGATTCAATAGAGCTTCATTACCCCTAAACTGAAGGGGTTTAGCTTCTCATATTTGTTATCATATGAACAAATGTAGAAAGCAACATGAAACTAACAAGAGGAGAAAAAGCAAAATGAAAGGAAAAACTATCCTACTTGCATAAAATAAAAGAGATCTACACTACAATATGAAAGGAAATAAATAAGAAAAGGAAAAGAACATGTATTAAATTGCATAAAAAAGTTACATAAAAGAAAATGGCTAAGTAGCCATGAAAAGAAGAGAAGGGCTTTGATTTATTTTCTAGGATAAAAACTAATTAAGAGGAAGAGGAGGGTGACATGAAAATATAGGGTATTTACACAAGTTAGAAACCCTAATTCATTTTTTTGGGGAATGCCCAAAATACCCTTAAGGTAGTGTGGCCACAAAGTAATCATTATCATGTCTTAATCCCCTACTTAAATGTATATGAAGCTTTAATGGCCTTTTAGCATGTGCATTAGCTCCTAATTGAAAATCAAGGTAAGTGGGTAGGTGGGGTCCTCCATGTTCATGAGTTTGAATTATTTTCCTCTTCATTTGTTTTGTTTCCTTTCGTTCATGCATATCTTCATGAAGCTACTTGTATTTGAATTTAAATTCCTACAAAACAATATAGAAATCTTCAATTAATTTTATAAAATTAATATATGCACAAAAAATGACCATTTTGCCCTTAGATGAAGATGAATATGTGACGATTTGAAATAATTTGATTTTTTGGTTTAAACAAGTTAAAATACCCAATATGATCATTTATTTAATTTAAATAGATTAAATATGGTGGTAAAAATATGCACATTTATGTGCACATCAAATACCCCCACACTTATCTTTTTATTCGTCTTCCAATAAAGAAAAAAATAAGATAAATCCGTTTTCGTGTGGAGCACGATTGCAATGAGCGTATGCAACAAGCCGTTAAACCTCTAGTGTCCATAGTAGGATGAGTGTTGTCTCATGGAGATTTTCAGCGGATACTACCTACAAAATTCAAATGTGAAGTGAAAATATTTACAAAATGCAATATCTATTACTTATGTAGGAAAGGAGAAACCATACTCTTATCTTCTTCCACGTGTCATTTCTAAGAGATTGCATCTTTTTCTTGCAAAATGAAAAGATCATCGTGTCATTTCTCACTCAAAGTTTTGAAGACGGTTATTTTATTCGTAAAGCTAGTAAACCAACATCGTCTGCATCCCATTTTCTCTCCAAAAATCTAAAACAATTTGCATCCCATTATCTTTCCCAAATTCTACAATAGTCACCGATCAACTGCCATTCCACATCTATTTCGATCTCCTCCAAGTTCGACAAAATTGATTTTTGGCAAAGTCAGTAGACACCATTATTAGTGGTTGCAACCAATTCCTTCGCAATTGATTTAGAAAAAATCAATTGAACAAACGCTGCCTAATTTTTGGTTAATAGTTCAACTGATTTTCAAAAAGTGCTCAACTGTTATTTATTACTTCTATCTTCTGATTTTTCTGTCTTCTGATTATTTTTTGATCTTTTACTACCCTTAAGGTCGAAACAAAGGTAAATTCAGCCGTTCATTGACTAAAATCGAACAACCACTGATGTTTAGTCAGTCCTTATTCCTATGTTTATTTTCACGAACATATATTGTAGTTGCTTTGAAGATGATATGACAATTGAAAGTGATTTTCCTCTGCAACCATGAAGCTGGACTTTGATGAATTGATGTTCTTACTATGGTCGGTTTGGTTTTTTCATAGACTGACTGTCTTTTTAAATCCATTCAGCGTTTGCCAATTCAATTTTTAAGCGGCTTATAGTTTGTTGGTTTAAAAGATATATCCATCCAATTGAGTTGTATGTTTAAATTACTGACTGGATTTTGACGGTTATACTAAGTCATAGAGAAGTGAGTGATTTAAGGAACATTAAGGGGTGAACTTACTACAAATACCCACAACATTACTCAAAGTTAACAAGTGATATTACCTATTTGATCGCGCCATCTATGTATTCCTAATCTATATTACATTTTCCTTTTCACTGTATTCATAATTGCTCCTGTATGTAAAAGTTATATATATAATACTTTATACACAAAAGGAATGTTAAAGAGTGCAAGTTCTTTGCAGCAATGAAAGTTTTTCCATTTTTAAATGAATTACTTATTATGATGGTTATAGTTTTTATGCAGAACATGCATGTCGAATTCTGTTGCGCTTATCAAAAGTTGGTTACTTTGAAAATAAAGGCAAATTCTCCTCGATTTTCTCTCCTTTTTACGTCGAAAAGGTACATATTATTAGCCTAAAAATAAATATATGTATTTCCTTGCATGCATTTATATATATTTGTCTGCATACACTCATATTCACATATGCATACACACACAAAGAGACTGATGCATATTGTATATTTGAGCACCTTAAGTGCTTTGATAGCCTTTTGTTTTGGAAAAACATATAGTTGATTTACAATCTTCACAGTTAACAATGTGACTTTACTAAGTTCTTCCATATTTTCGTTAATTATGCATTTTAAAACTTATAGTTTTTTGTATAAATGAAAGATGACTACATTTTATTTATTGCATTATACCTTTTACATTGTATGGCCAAAATTCTCCATCTTCACTTATTTAGAACGGAACAATTTGATATTTTACTGATTTGGTTGTAATTTCTGGTTCATTAATTTTTCCAACCTTATTATTTTAATGTTTTATCAAATGTTGCAACTAATGGAACTTCAAAACATTTATACTTAATTTCTGTTTTATTTCCCATTTCATCAAACAAATTAAACTCAACTACTGTTTTTAGTAACCTTTTATTTTGTATTAGTATAGGGTTAATTTAACATTTTTGAGAACTACTAACTCTAAAAGTAAAAGTTGTGAAGTAGAAATTGTAGGAGTGTCATATAAGATTTAAATTTCCCTTTTTTCCATTAGCACACTATAGTGATTACTGTTCACCTTTCACTCTTTTAGATACAATAGCAATAGTACTTTTAGCTTTCACTTTTTAAGATGATGTTGTAAAAAAATTAATTACAAGGTTAACAATAGAACTGCCTATATATAGATACTATGTTTATAGATTTTAAATAGACAAGTTCAAACAACTTGAACTTAATGTAGGACATAATATCGTACATAAGATAATAATAAAGATGTGACTGATTTGCCTCTGTTCACTCATGTACTATTATGTCAAATTGGTATATTTGTTTCTATTTTGAAGAATCACAAGGTGTTATTTTTATAATTTCCAAATAAACATGGTTATTAGCATACAAAGTTAGTTTCATAGGGATACAACGATCAATTAAGTGTAGTGTTCGAAAATGATTTCTATGATGTCTTCGTATTATTTAATAACCACAATTTTACCAAAATGACATTAATGCATTTTCATATTGAAGGGCTATAAAATAGAGATGTTAAATGTCTATGTAACTCATGGATGAATACAAATCAGTTTATGATATGTTGCTTACATGCACAGTAGTTTATGATATTTGTAATCTCTTTTTTTTAGAAAGTACATCACTGTAGTCATCTTCCAAGTATATTGTCTGGATGTAAATTTGAAAATTGACAATAGTGTTGTTTAGTCTTTAAGTTAAGAATTTCTCTTGAAAATATGAAACTCATATGGTAGAATAATAGATATTGCATAAAACAATTTTCAGAGTCGATGTAACTAAAGTATAAACTTTTACATAATTTCTTTCAATAATGAGCACTTAGCCTTCAATTGATCTATACTGGAACATCGTTCACACAATGGCTAATGTGCATGTGTTTTCATTTTTACTTGGGAAAGGTTTCAACTTCATAATTCATGTAATTTATTCTCTTACATTCTTAGATTCATTGATCCATACTGTGCATTCATATATTTAATATCAAATTTATATACATGTGAATAGATGTGCTTTGCATCCATAAAGGGACGCTAGGTGTAAGTAGGTGTTGGTTGGAGAATATCAATTGAATCGGATGATAGAATTACTGATTAAAAACGACTTCCTCTTTTACAAATTGGTTTTCTAAAGCTCTTAGAAAATGGCATGTAACCAAGGAGGTATTGCTCTACTTTTTTTATGCTGATATTTATCGTTGTATATTATTTATATTACTGAATTAATTATTTTTATGGTGTCATGCTTTGAGTTTATAGACAACTAGTTTGATAAAACAAATAACAATAGAATAAATATTATCCATCAGCATGCATGGAGCAAGACCTTTCCTTATTTGCTACTGGGGATGAAAAGAATCTCATGCGAACCGTCTCACTAATATATTGTTTAACATTATCTTTTATGTGTTATTTTTAAAATTGGTAGTTTAAAATGTGAAATTTTATTTTACCGTCATTGCTTATTTACTTTTTAATGTATAAACCATATTTCTATACCAAATTTTGCGCATAATTGTTATACTGATCCTATTATTAGGTTTTCTGTATGACTTTTTTTGGTTCAAAAATGTTTAGTTTTACTTATACATTTGGAGAAATGGATACTCGTATTTGTTTCACTTTTTGGATTTCAATCTCAGGTTTAGTGCAACGTAACTATTTCTTCTAATTAGTATTATTTTTATAATTACTACTGCTACAGATATTATATTAAAAGTATCTTCATGGCTTTTTTTAACCATTTACGTCAAACTGTTTTGTGGTGGTACAGTAGTATTTGCATCATTTCTTTATGTTCTAGTGTTCATTCAATAAAAGATCGAAACTACAACAAAACAATCATATTATAACTTTTATTTTACAACTAGCACAAAATGATAGTTGTAATAGGTACATTTTAACAACTGTTTATTTTCAGCAGTTGCAACAAAGACACTTTTAACAACTGTATTTATACAATAGTTATAATATGCATCTATAACAACTGTTCCTTCTGCGTCCGTTCTAAATGTTTAATTATAACAACTGTTTGTGGCCGTTGTCTTTTTAGGAAATAAAACGTCACTTTCCACCTAATTAATTTTTTTAGTTCCCTCCCTGCATTTTCGTACGCCGCTCAATTTATTAAACAACTACATTAAACCTCACCATCAAAATTTCCTAAATTTAAACCCTAAATCCATCGCGTTGGGAGAGCCGCCTTGCCATCCACGAAGATAAACCCGCTCTCTGCCATTGCGCTCGCCGCCGTTGTGCTGTTCGCCGTCGTTGCCATTGACAAAGCTAAACCGCTTGCGGTCGTTACCATCGACAAAACCCGCAACCCATAACCAGCTACTCTGCGCCAAACTGCGCTATGCTTTGCAAACGCTAACCCTAACCCTCTTGCAAACGCTAACCCGCAACTCTCCGCTATCTGCTTTGCTCGCCTTTGCCGCTGATATAGGTAAGCTATTTTTCTTCATATTTTTTATTATCATTTTTCATGTCTATTTATTTGCATGCCGATTTTATAAATCAAATGATATTATGTGCTAGAAATACAATACAATAGATTTGCTGTTTGTTTATTCAGAGTGAACTATTGGGACATTATGTAACTGAATTGATGCATTTAAAAAATATGTACCTGATTAAAGAAGTTCAATGAATTGCTCAATTTGTACACTCTGTAATTTATCTTTTAGAAATTCAGCGACTCTTTATGTAGATACTTGAGTGATAAAATATAATTTGCACATTTTTTTGGGGTAAGAGAGGCTCGAGAAATGGAAGAAACGTTGCAAGTATTGCGAAGAGTGCGTGTTTGAATTTATGTGGAAAATTAAAGCTACTAGACAGAAAATATTGTACTTCATATTACACACCAGTTACGTTATTATTACGAAAGTGTCATCACTTTATTTTACTTTTTAAATTTTTGGTCGGTTACTCATTTTCAGCTTAATAAAAGAAAAATATTTTTTATAGAAAATAAGTTATGAACTAGAGATGAAATGTCATAATCATAATCTAAGGCATGGCGCAAAAGTGTATTTTCATTTTGATCCTCCTGTTGAACTTTAAATGATTCGTTTCATACTGCTGAATTGTTGATGTCGACAGAAAATAAGGTTAAGAAGATAACTAGGATACTAGTTTGCGATTGGTTTAATACTTTAAAGCATTAAGTAGACGCAATTGGGTCAAAGATGTGATGTTGGAGTTTACATGAGCCTATCTGAACAAAACATGAAACGAAATATTATTCATCATAGATCAGTAGAAATGTACAAGTATGAAGAAAGATTCTAACCAACTTGCATGTAAACTATTACAATGTTAGTATACAAAATAATATAAGTAGATATACTCAGTTTATTCAGCCAACAATGATAGGTTATTTCCACATCCACTGTCGTTTACAATCGATCGTTGTGCATCAACCATCCGTACACCATGCACAATAAACTTGATCAAAACAAAAATGAAAACAAACTTTTCAATTAACAAATATAGAAACAGTCAGGAGCCTTTTAAGATGATAAATGACAATATTGTCACTGCTTTTACCTGGTATCTACCAGGATAATGCCTCAGGTGCATGGTAAACATACCTTCTTCCGACCTTTCCATTCTTCTTTGCAAATTTCATTTGTATAAACACAGTTATATACGGTATGCTGCCAAGGACACCATAGTTCCTTCTTCATAATATCATTTTCTAAATAATATCATCAAAATACGATATTGTACTTCTTAATACCAAAATCCGATATATATATATATATATATATATATATATATATATATATATATATATATATATATATATATGAAATTTGAACTAAGATTGTTTTAAAGAATGTATTTTTAAAACTGTGAATTTCAAGTATCTATAAATTTAAATTCTACTACAATTTTTAATTTCAACTTTAGCTTTATTGTTTTTCTAAAGAAATATAAAGAGAAGATACTAGGAATATTGTTGTGCTAATCTTAACTTGATTTTCTATATGTTTAATAATTCTATATGACCCTGTTTTTAAATCAGAGTTCTGATTGCTACAATGTGAATGTTGTTAATGTTGATTGTTTTTTAATACTGATGATAAGGTATACGTGTATGAATTCTGAAATTAATGTGTATAGTAAGCAGTAGACTTAGGTTGTAGAGTATGCTGAGAGATCTGGTTGATGAAGAGATGAGTTAGGGTTAAGACCAGGTTGGAGGATAGTATTGGGATGAGAGTTGAGTGGAGTTAGGTCTTTAATTGATAATAAGTTACAGAGAGGAGAGTTCGTCTGAGGTATGGAAGCATGAGAATGCAATTCTTCAGTTGAGTTATCATTAGGTGATGTGAATCTGTTGGGTGAGTTAATGCGTCCGACAACTTAAATAAGTGAATCATGGCTTCCCAGATTCATTAAAAGGTAAGGTATGGAAAGTTATTGCTGTCTTTTGATTGAGAAGAGTGTAGATGAGATTCTTTAATGCATGTTGAAGTAAAAATGAAATCTGATACTGAAGTGGTAGCATTTTCTTTGTTATTCATGTGGGCATGTGTTATATTTATGTTATGCTGACACATGTTTAGACAAAAGCTGAAAGTGTCAAAATCCCTACTAGCATGCCTTTTTAAGTTTATGTCCATTGGAATTGGACCCAATAATGAAGCTCATTCATATTTTTCTCATGTTATAAAGATATTTCCAGCACTTTATTTTCTTTTAATGCATCAGCATTTCCTTTTGCACTAATTGCTACCTTAAAATTTGTTTTTTCATTTCCCCGTTTTTGTATTGTTTTTTTTGAATATGTCTTGCCTTCATCTTGTTTCTAGTTTTAGCTTGTTTCCCTTTAGTTGATTTGAACACTAATATACTAAGCTTGAGATATACACTACAACAAAACAACCATTTTACAATAATTCCTTTATGTCAATTATGTCAATTATTTTACAACACTACAACAAAACACTAATATGCTAAGGTTAAGATGAATAAGTAGTATAAAAAATTATGTCAATTGTTCATTTCTCTCTCTCATCTTTGCCTGAACAGGTTCAATTTTTTCTACTTTTTCTATCCAAGGCTTTCGTTTCTTTTGCAAATCGACCTTCCTTTCTTCGATTGTCTTTATAATATTTAACTCTTCGGCTTTCTCATCTGCCTCTGCTTGAGCTTTCACCAATGTATTTACTTAATAGTTACTGTAAATGACATGTTTGTTATCCAAAAGAATTGTTAGGCTATGTTTTTTTCTTTCCGTTTTTTAATTTATCACCAAAAAAATATCCAAATTCAGAGTATCTATAAACATAATAATAAATGTTTTGCATTCATAAATCAAATTTTCGACTCAGTTTGCTTAAAACTAGCATAATGTATTTTCTTGCTGGAAAGGTATCCAAGATATCACCATTTATACAAACCTAACTACAAATTTAAAGTAGATAAACTAGTAAGAAAATATAACATGCACATCTTGAAAATACGCATGTGTAATTTTTTTTAAATGCACTTGTGCACTTTGAATTTGTGCAAGTACAAACTAATTTATTTTTTTGCATATTTTCAGAATGCGTAATAAAACGCTGATAAGTAAAATAACAAACATATTTTCGTAATAAGTTTTCAACGATGTCTAAATTTGGAATATGTTTATTTCCTTTTCTTTTGCCTAGAATGAAAATTTCATATTTTTAATTATAAAAGTATGAGTCTGTGTACTGACCAATACGAATATGGCTTGAAATACAGCGCAGGTCTTCAATCTTCCTCAGTAGGAATCACTTAGGAAAGCGCCAACTAAGGAAAATATGTAAACAGTTTCGGCCCATTTAGATTACACTTTCAGTGCTCAATATCTGATACATTGGTAGAAAGATAGAGACCTGTAACTTGTTAATGTACTCACCGTTTGAATTCTTTCAGAGCTTTCCATTGCGTGAACTTACTAAAATAAGGAAAAACAGATGAAGAAGAGTAGATTATATGAGGATTGAAGGGGCAATAGTAGTGTATTTATAGAAGTTAAGGAAGTAGAGAATGAATAGAACAAGTCAGTGTGTTAATGTCAAGTCAGAACAGAAATGGCATGAATTTGAAAACCAATTTTAAAACTTTTGGAATAATTTAATTGAGTGAATTTGAAAATTTTCCTTTCCTTATGGGATCGACCCGTGCTCACATACATACTCAACAATTGAATGTCGTACGTGTACGGTATTTTATAATGATAAAATTCGGCAGTTTACTAATCAATAGAGAATCTGTTTCGAATCAAGTTTTTAACGTCGTCACTGGGAAGAACAATTTAATTTTTATTTACTCGTCGGACTAATTTTCTTTTATTTTTCATTTGTAATTTCTGGAAAAAAGAAACTACATTGCATTTCTGCACTACTATTTTCTGTTGTTTTGTTCTTTGTTTAAAGTTGTTCATTAGCTGTTCATTTTTGTTACACATTTGCAAGTTGAACAATTTTCTATTCTCGGTTGTCAGTTTTGAGTAAGTCTCTGTTAGTTGTTGTGTTTGCTACAGGATTTTTTTTTTTTTTTTTACATTTACATTTTGTTCTCTGCTGTTACATTTTGTAATTCACAACACACAGTGGATTGCATATTTTGAGTTACACTGTGCATATCTATTTTCATTTCTGTATTTTGCATCAACCATGCAATATTTTGTTTGCATTTCTGTATTCTGCAAACAACTTGAATACGCACATCCCCTTGCGTATTTCAACTTCCTTCTCCTGCAACTGCAATAACAATACTTCCACAATCTACACATCAACCCTCTCAAACATCAACAACAAAACCACACTGCGCCAACCATCGACAACATCATCACCTACAACTCCTACAACCAGCACACATATAACAAACAACAACCATATTCGCACCTCCTCCCTAAAAGCACCATCCAATCACTGACCTGCCACATCATCACGAACAACATCTACCTCCATTTTCTCACCAACCAAACCACCGCGACTGAAACAATCCACCCAACCCCGTTGCCTCTTCAGCAAAACAACAAACCTTACCTTTCACAATCACCAGAATCCCCAAAGACTTAAACCACTGCATCTCAACCATCGCATAATCACTGCACCTCAACCAATCGACTACAGCCATCTGCGTCTTCAATCATCAACCTGAACTCATCGATCACAACTAGAAACCGCCCTGCTCCGTCTCCTCAACTCGCTTTTGAACTAAAACCCATGACCTGCCACAGTCGTCGCCTGAAACATTATCCAAACCCAAATCCACATCTCTTTGTTGGAAATTCATTTTTTAATGGTTGAAGGGACGATATGTATGTGGCCTCCAAACTTGTATCGTCACTGGTTGTCTAATTATTTTACTCCATTTTCTTGTTAACTTTTTTTTTCATGTTATCAAATCTGTGTTTTTTTAATAAGGCTGGGGAAGTTGTTGGCATTCGAATGGTTTCAGATCAACAAGGCAATTTTAGAGGTTTTGATTATGTGAATTCTCCAGTGAAGCTGAGGCTGAGAAGGTGATCTTTCTTTCTAAAGTTATATGGGTGTGTTGTGCGATCAATTTTGAAGCCATGTCAGCTATACAAGTTGGTTTTGACATGTGCAAGTTGTTCAAATAGCTATTGCACGCCTATTTAAAATTAACTTAGGTCCTTCTGATGATATGCCCATCAATTGTAGGCAACAGCTAGCTTGAATGGTGTAGAGCTTATGGGATGAGGTATGAGGCCAGATTGTGTACATCCAAAGTGTTCATCAATCACACTTCAATCTGGGTATGCATTGAATCTAATCACATTTCACAAAATTTTAGTGCTCTTGATGATTTTTTCTCTCCAGTCATTGTGATACTCTTCTCACTTCCATACAAATTTATATTTTTTTTATTAAGGTTTCTTCCTCGATAATGTTTTGCTTTAATATTGCAGGAGGGACGAGTACTCTAATCAAAAGGGAGGACAGAGTCAGGGTTAGAACACTTTTTGTTAAAGGCTTTAATATTTCTTATGACGACCATTCGGTAACGTTTCTTTTCTCCATTATGGTAGCTAATTATTTTGTTGGCACATATATTTAATCTTCTCCCTCATTTCAAATGAATTTGGGATCATGTGGACATATTACTCGCTGTTCAATTCCTAAAGACTATGAAACATGCAGTTCAAAAGGGTCAGTACGTTTACATTTACAATTTTGTATAATATCATAGCAATGTTTTATCTAAAACATTTAAATCTACTTATGAAACCAATGACTATTAGTCTAGTTATAAGGCTCCAAAAAAACATCGAAAAAAAACAACCTGCAATATCACTATTTTCATCAATTCGTTTCTCTTCACATATATTTCAAATGAATAAAAAAAATTCAATAATAGACCAAAAGCAGAGGAAAAAATGCATATTTTTGCAAATATTTGTAGAAAAAACTGCAATTTTATCTCAAGTCTTGGCAAAAATGAAAACGATAAATATTTGCAATTTTTATAAACAAAAAATCACAAGGAAAAAGTTCAAAATTTTTGGTTTTTGTTTAGAAATAATCACAAATTTTAGAAGATTTCAATGAGGAAAAAATGGAAATAATTTTAGCTATTATTACCCGACAGAGTCCTTGACACGCATTGTAAAACCGCTATAGCTGTTGCTTGTCGCCTTCTTTTCTTGATAATAACTTGTACGTGTTTCTGTAATGGATGAACCAATTTTAGAAAACGTATTATAGTATTTTCAGAATGTAATGATTCTGCAGTGCTATATTGATCAAAATCTTCATCCACTTTCCAAAACTGTTAAGCACTATACAATGTCGTATCTAACACAGGTTCCATGCTTGATGGTTCTTATCAAACAGATCATTTTGGACATGTTTCAATTCAAGAAATAGAAAATGGTTTGATCATAATGTATCTCCTTACATAGTTGAGATTGCAGCATTCACTATGGCCGATCCATTCACTTTGCCGTTTCTCCTTCAAAGTTGATTGTCTGTATGTCGCTTGGAAGGCTTGGGTTGATTTGGTGGTAGATTCTTAAGCTATTCCATATAGGTCAACTTCATACGTTTGGACAAGCGGTTGGGAGGATTGTTGCTTGGCACGAGGAATTTTATCTCTTTTGATTAGTATGTATCTGTATTTATATTGACGTATGTTATGGATTTAGTTATGTTTTGTAATAGAATTATGAATTCAAAATTGGTGTAAAATTGAATTGTTTTGGCTTTTATTAAATGTGAATAGTTCGTGTTATTTCAAGTAATGTTCACGATTCTAATTATTATTAGTGAAATATAGGTTTTAATTATAATATTGTGAAATTTATGGTTAATAGCAGTTGTCGAAAGATGAATTGCAATTGTTGGTAGCAGTTGTAAAAAAAATTATTGCAACTGTCAATAACAGTTGTAAATGAATCTACTACAACCGCCAAAAGCAGTTGCAAAAGGTAAATGAATTTATTACAACTGCCATAAGTAGTTGCAAAAAGTATTATTGCAACTGCTATAGCAGTTGCAAAAGAGACCTATAACAACTGTCAATGCAACAATTACGATAGACTTTACCACAACTCTCAAAAGCAGTTGTAAAATGTTTTTATTACAACTGCTTCTGCAACCGTCGGTGACAGTTGTAAAATCTCCAACTCTATTACAACTCCTGATATTAAGACTGGCGGTTGTCTGTTGTAATAGACCTATTACAACTGTTTTTGACAGTTGCGAAAATGTATTTTTGTTGTAGTTTAGTGCACTTTATTTTAGTTTAGTGCACTTTATTGTACAATCGGCTCCCATTAGCGTATTATTAGTAATAAAAATAGAGTGAGAATCGATCGTCCATAACTACCATTGTATGATCATTTTAACTATAGACATGTAGTATTACTAATTAATCGATGCCACTGGATTAAAGTATATGGATTTATTGAAACTTCAACTAACATGGTTTCATTAGGAACTATATTTTGTTAACTCTGACGTAATGATTTCATAACTCTATCTACTTAAATTCCTCCACGTTGCTAATGCCTTTGTCAAAGAAGTGTTGCCCATGAAGGTTAGGTCCTTTTCAATTGGTGTTGAGTTAAAGCATTTGTGATTCTATTATGAATTCATTACCCATTATGCACCAAATAATGATCTTATGCCCTTTCCTCTATAACCAGTCACCTATAGTCAGTTAGTCATTGCGGTTGACTTAACAAAATATGAACGGAGTTTTTCTAGTATTGTTCATTATGTAATGACTTCAATTGCTATCCAATATTTACTGCTAATATACCTTTTTTGCATTGTAATTTGTATATTATATGGTAAACAAGTTTATTGTAAGTTAAATTTATCTTTGTCATTAACATTTAAACTTTAATTCAATGCTACTATAGAGTAGACAATCATTTCCTAAATTTGTTTATCAATAACCCTTTTGGTCCGCTATTGTGATAAAGAATGGTAATATATCAAATGGTACACACTCATGCATGTCAACTTTCACTAACCACATTAAACTACAAGCATATGATACTTTTTGTATATCCTTTAACTAACATCAAACATATTACGTACCACATGACCATTTTTCATAAACTTGGTTTCTTACATTTGTGTTTTTCTTCAAAATAAAAGTTAGAATACCACATATGTAATTAGTTTGTTCTTCTAGAATAAGTGCACATCACCATATAAACGTAGAATCATGCTTTTTGCACAACTTACCAAGGATAAATTATAACCTAATTGTGAATAACATGATTTTGCCTTCAACATCTTTTGATGAACGATCAGATTCTGTACTCAAAATGAATGTATCATGTAAGGTACTAAAATTATGAGTTAGTTGATTCTACAAATTATATCTTGGAATATTTAACCTACATGCCATTGTTTAGCTTCAAAAAAGATGGTTATTGTGTTTGTGCTTATGCTATTTTATTATATCCATTGTTTACCATTAATATGTCATCACCGATATTAGCATAAAAGTATTGCTCATTTAGCCCTTAATTTTATGTTAGACCATTATTGTAGCATTATAATGTTTTAGGTGACCGTTGTGTACTTGGCTACTCTTACCTCGCTATTTTTACCTCGGTTGACTTTGTTGATATGCATGTTTGATTCAACACTTTGGCCTATAATGAATATACAAACGATACTTGCAATATATTGGATTATCTCAAAAAGTGTTCATGATATGGTCTTATGTTCGTATTATTAGCATAGGCATATTATATTTCCATATTTAAAGTACAAATAGTATTTAAATCATCTGATGATAAAGTTGTACATGCCAGGCTACAATAAAGCTTTAGTTCCCAAGTGGTATCTATTGAAGGTTATATATTATTATTTCAACTAGATAGAGAAGAGTCACAGCATGATCAGTATGCAACTTGACAAATACAAACAAATGAAGGATATGGTAATAGACTTAGCAATGCAAGAGGGAGCCATGCAATATGCAAAAATATGAGAAGCTCCAAATATGACTAGCGGAAGAACAAACGATGGTAAAGGAAGACAGAGCTATGAAGACAGAGTACTATATCGATGTTCTGCTTAGTTCGACCCACTTCCCAACCTTACACTGTCCGTTTTGTGTTATTATTATAATCTGTAATTTTATTTCAGCACGGTTACCGTTAGTTCTGTTTGTAATTTATTAATGGTTTGTAAATTTAGTTCAATTTGGTTGTTATTGTTGTAAAAAAAATACAGCTACGGTGTACTTTCCTATTTTCATTTTAGTTTCAATTTGGTCAACATAAATTTGTACCATAACACGTTTGTGTTAATACATTTCCTGTACAATTGAACCTACTCCATAGTTTTGCGTTCGGTCGCCCTATATGTCAAACTCGATTATCTTCTAACAAGCTTTAAGAATACTTTTCCTAATATTCATATTTTCCCATTTTAAAAATTGCTCTTATATCCAATAATATATTTGTCTTTATCCCACATTGAATTGACATGACTGCCATATTTGGATAGGTTGTTTCCCAGGGAATATTTATTGCCTTTCAAGTGCTTACTAACCAACACCTTTACTTTTGTTGAATGATTGAATCGACAGTCTGATTCATTGTGTGCAAATTTGTCAACTGCCTACTAATTTCTCTTCAAAATCAAATGGTACACATCCTCATGCTTTTATAAATATTTTGTCAATCATAATCAACTTGAATTAATTATTGTACAACAGTAATCACTGCGTTTTTTTTTCAAAATAATTACTTTTCCATTATTTCCCTAATATACCTGGTCTAAAAACTAACGGCCCATTTGGATGGCCTTAAAATAAGTTAATTTTTTGCTTTTTTTTAATTCAGAAACAATTCATTTTGCCTTTCAAAAAACTAAAAAATATCTTATTTAAATCGATCCAAACAAGATCTAAATATCCTTTAAAATAATTTTTGAAACGTTAATGGGTACAAACTTGCCAACTTGCTTTGTTTACACGAAATGAAAAATTCTACAATACTCTAAGCAAATATAACTTTGAAAAAATAACACGAATAACATTTACGCATAGCTCTCATTGACTGAAGAATGAGATGAATTAAATATACCATGGATACAAACTTCAAACTTCCGCATCTACCCGTGTGCGTAGCACGTGCCACGCACTAGTTTATTTATAATGGGATAAATGCGAGTTTTTGAAAATATTTACAAATGAAGGATTTACTTTTGAATTAAGACAAATAAGTTAAATATAGGTTTTGGTCATTATCTTGAAAATTTAACTCATTTACTCGTCAAAATTTCCAATAAAAACGAAGTTATTAAAGCAAATATACTATAGTTTGACTCTTTTTTCGCTTAATAACACAGTGTAACTATGAAATGGATCCTTATCAATTATCAAAATTCATCAAAGTGGCATTTTCATTTCTTTTCAATAACAAGTCAAATCAAACAAGTTAAAATAGTGCTTGGATTTCAATTGCTTACTCTCTCTATTTTTTTTGAAAATTTTATTGATATTTACAATAGTTACTTATGCCTAACTTAGATAAACTAAGGCTAGATATATTACCCATGCACTACCTTGGGCACTTATGTGAGGGGAATACAGAGCGTGGCGAGTGAACACAAAAGTGTGAACACTTATCAACTGTAGGCGTTATTGATAAAAGAATTTTTATATACACACCTAACTCAGATAAACTGAGGCCATATATACCGATCGTGCACTGCCTTTCGGACTTACGTGAGAAAGGTACAGAGCATGGCGAGTGAACATACGAGTGTGAACACATAACTCTAGGTGTTTATTAAAAAATATATACATATATACAAGATTTTTTTTGTTTTTTTGTTTTTTTTGAAGAGAGAGTTTTGCACTATCATCTTAGCACCATTTAACTTAGAAGACAAAAAAGTTATATCCTTCTATTTGAATTCACCACTTTTTTAAAACAAAGACTTTCAATTAGGATATTTCATAACTAACACGTATGAACATTCCTATATACTAGTTAAACCATCGTTATTTGTAATCAATCTTCATTTTTATTTTTGTTAAGACAAATAAACTTTCAAAAATTTCAATTTAGTAAGCCAAAACCATATATTTATCCTATAGTGTGTCATCAAAAATAAATCAAAAATGCTTAAATGAAATTGTTTTTTTTTTGTATTTTTGTTTTCGAGATTTTTTTTTTTTAAATTTTGGAAAGAAAAAGTAAAAATGAATCATGAAAATTCGAAAATGATGATGAGTCTCCCCCCACACTTGATTTTAACTGTGCTCCCACAGTCAACCCAAGTGAAAGGAGTGAATTGAAAATAAAATAAAAATATGACCTATATTTACATAAGAACGAAAAGATTATTATTTACAGGAGTTCAGAAATTATATAGTTAAAGAGTAAATGAAACGGTCTTTCAAAGACCAATTCATTTGTCTCATCAAGTATGCGAGACACAGATTAAGCTCGAAAAACCAAACCATGAAAGATTTCAAAGTTGAACGATAATTTGGAAAAACAAATTCTGTTTTATTAAAAATCGATTGAGTTGTTCTATTTTCGATGATTTTAGGGTTGATAAAACGATTGACTGAAATTCAAATTTATTTTCACCAAATTGAAATTCAAATTTATCATTGAAAACTTCTTCAGAATTACCGAATTCAAAATCAAAATGCCGATTTAACTCCTCCCCATCCGAATTTAACAACTCGTCACCCAAAAATCCAAAAAATCCGTGTTCATTAAATTAATCTTCCTTTGTTGGATTATCAACAACTTTATTACATGTGTCAAGTTCAAAATCCAAAGTAGTTTGTTCCAAATCTCAAAATCAAGAAAAGGAATGTCGAATCTTAAATCGAGTTTCTCATCCTCAAAAGAATTGAAATCCAACTCAATTACCATATTTTCGACAACTTCGCTAAAATTGTCGTTTTCAATTTCAAAAGTTGCTATTTGAAAATCGTCAATTGTGGTAAAAGATGGATTGTCACTTGACTCATCACACATTGGGATTTGATTTTGTTTATTATGTTGTTTCATATATGTTTCAATCAACAAATCCGTGTGATCATTGTAAATTTAATCCATTTGCTCAACAAAATTCAATTTATAGTTATTAACATGAGGATTTTCACCATGAAATTGTTGAGAACAAAGATTTTCAATCATAACGTGGTTAAGATTATTCTCATTGCCAAATTTATTTGAAAAGTTGTTTCCATTTTCATTTTGAGTTTGAAATTCATTCTGGAGTTTGAAATTGAATTGGCATGGGTTATAATCGAAATCATTTAAATTTTGAATTGAATTCAAATTTTAAAATCCTTGACTCAAGTTATTACACAAATATGAATTACACAAATCATTTATACTTTGTAATTGTTGTGTAGAGAATTCAAGTAAAGAGGTAATGCTATTTTCAAGAGTCGAGGATTGGTCGTTGTTTTGAAAACTTTGTTGTTTGAATTTTGAATTATTTATACAATAGTTTTTGTTAAAATATCCATAAGAATTTGACGTGAAATCGTATGGATTATATTGGTTTTCACAACTATTGTAAAATCTAAGTGAATATGGAAATTCGAACATTTCCAAAAATGTTTTCGGTTTTTTTATAAAGGAAAAATTTACAAAAAGAATTTATTTTTCTAAATGGAAAATTGATTTTTGTTTTGTATTTTGGTTTTCCAATTTTTTGTTTGTTTGTGAAAGGATTTATATATATATATATATATATATGTTGGATTTTTTTCTATTTTTTTTGGATTTTTGAAATTTCAAAGGAAAAGGATTTAAAAATTTCAAAGAAAAAGAAAAGGAATATTTACAATTTTTTTTGTTTTGGATTTTTGAATTTTTTTTTCAAATATGCATGAATTAATGCAACTAAATGAATACAAGGGTCTAATTACAAATTATTTATTCTAAGTTAACCAAAAATTGTATAATCACACTTTGTCTTAAATTAACAAGATAGTTCTCAGCCAGGTAACGGACAAGATTTATAAGTGCACCACAAATCACCGTAGCAATGCAGCCGAAGGTTTAAGTACCTTTAGAGGAACAACCACTATAATATTTATGAATCACCGTAATATTTATACATGGTTATTACTCTACCGTAGCCTAGACACTAAGAAAGTAAATTGTTCAAAGGAGACAAATTGTCTATATACAATTAAGTGTGTTATTGCTAATCAAATTCTAAGATAAAATGCAAAGCAGAAATTAAACGTGTATTAACAATGCAACTACAAATGGATTTTTGGTTTTTGATTTTTTTTGAAATATATAAATGCAAATGCAAACAATCAACAATGCAACTAAAATAAAACTAAAATGAAAGCAGCAAATTTATTTATAAGCAAGCGATCGAGCTATTTTTTTTGGACAAGCGATTCTTCCTTTGATTTTCTGTAACCTGAAAAGTAAAAACAAAATATATACATTTTTATTATATTTTATCAAAGATAAAAAATCAAAATAAAACAAGTAAAAACAACACAAATGAAAACAAAAAAGGTTAAGTTTGTTAGTTTTTTTAAAAATTAGGATGAAGCTAAAAAAGGAAAATAAAACAAATCAAAATAAAAATTTTAGGGATAAAACCAAACTAAACTCAAAGGAAGCAAAAAAATTTTTAGAGAAAGATTGGACTTAAAACAATTTAAACAAAACAAAACAAACTATTTTATAAAAAAAGAACAAAAATGAAAAATGAACTAGAGAAAGGAAAACAACAAATAAAAAAAAATAGCAAAACCGGCCTGGCCCACTTCACAATTTAATTCAAGACCAAACAGCCGCCCAATTTAAAGCAACAGATCGTAAGTTCCCTTCTTACTCGAAAACAAGAAGTCACTATTCTCTTCGTAATTTCAAAACTAAATTAAGGAAATTGCGTATCGATTTCGTGTGTGGGGCGAGGGGATTGAGGAAGTCGAAGATTGGGTTGTTGTATTTGATGATTGCGGAAGTGCTCGTGAGTTTGAGGCGAGGTGATGGATTCGGGTCTGAGCAATTTCGTGGATCAAGGCAAGTGTTTTGGCAAGGTGAATATTGCAGTTTGAGTTTTTTTTTTTTTGTTCGTGAAGAGGCTGCTGTAGTTGATACTTGGAAATTTCATTATAGTGTTGCTGCAATGGTGAAAGTTGTAGTGATGAAGGAACCGATGGGTGTTGAATGCAGCAGAAGTACGAAAATGTTTGAAGTTGTAATATCAGCAAGAGCAGTGAGTAAGGGAGGTAGGCAATGTTGGTTTGGTTGTGTGCAGTCAGGGGGTTTTCAATTTTTTTTTTTCGTTTTGCTGTCGATTGATGTGGAGAGTTATAATGGTGATTGAAGATGTTGATAAAGTGAAGTGGAGTTATGGTTTAATCAGCTGGTGAATGGCAGTCAGGAAGTCAAGAAGTGGGCAGTGATGTTGAACAGAGTTAAATGGTTGAACAGATGTTGTAAACGGTTGGTCACGTACATTGGATATGGCCTGTGGCAGTTTTGATGTCTGAAGTGTGATGATCCGTTAGATGAACTGCATGGATAGCTGTGAGTAGTTAAAGGCGGTGATAATATGGCTGATGGTAGTTGTCGAAGAAAGCAGCAGTCTGGTAGTAAGCGGTAAGCATTGGCAATGTTGGTGACAGAGATATGTTATGTGCAGGAAGATGTGATAGTAGTGAAGTGCAGTGTTTGTATGGTGATGAAGCCTGTGGTGTAGTTTGTATGTCTATGGTTGTGCAAGGGAGATTGATAGTTGATGATGGTAATGCTCAGTGGTTTTGTGGCAACAGTGTATAATGTTGGAGAGGGTTGGTTTGTTGGCTTTGCTGTTGCAAATTGACGTGCACAGAGAAGTTTTTTTTTTTTGGTGAAGTAGAGGTAGTGAAGTGTTTGGGTGGAATGTAAGGTAGCAGTGAGAAGTGTTAGAATGTTTGATAGAGGAGGAATGGTAGTAATGAACTGTGGTGCAGTGCACTGTGATGCTTTTGGGCAATGGATGGATGATGGTAGAAGTTCAGGCAAATTGTAGGAGGGGGCTGAATATTGCGGCAGCAAAGGCAGTGTTAAATGTTTGTGGTTTGAATATTGTAGAGGGGATGTGGATGGCGGGAAGTTGATGTATGTGGAAGGATGAGCAGGGTGGTGATCTACTAGATGCCTGTTGTCTGCACTGACAATAGATATGCAGTGGTGTTGTTGTGAAGTTTGTAAGGTGGTAACAGAGGCTTGTGTTGACAGTGGTTTAACTGAAATGTTGGGTGAACAAGAAGGATGAATGACACAGTGGATGTTGTGAAGAGTGGAACTGCTTTGTTGAAGGCAAGAAGAAATTGACAGGGAAGGAAATAGATGATGAAGGGTAAGTGACTGGAAATGGTTATAGTGTAGTGGTATGTCAGGTGTGTATAGGCAAGATGATGGCTGCACTTGTAGGGTTTGAAGGGAGGGATGAATGGCTGAAATTATATGTGCAGTGGAGTATGGCAGTTTTGAAATTGTAGAGGAGGGTGGTCTGAACTGTTGTGAAAGAGTGGGATGATTTGAAGTGCAGGATGGTAGCAGTGAATGTGGACTGGGTGTTTTGAAGCAGGGAACAAAAAAAAATGAAATAAACTTTGTAATTTCTTTTTTCTTTCTTAAAGTTGTACAAAAAAAAAATTGTAAAGGGAATGGAAAATGAAATGGAATAAAAAAAATTCCTTTTGAAATGAACTTGTGATGTTATGTTTGTTTTTTTTTAAATAGCAAAGCAAATGCAAAACAAATAAGAAAAACAATCAAATGAAAGCAAAATTCACACAAAAAGCACACAATAAAAATCAAACAAAAATAATAATTTCGAAGAATAGAAAATCAAAATCAAAATAAATTCTCCGACAACGGCGCCAAAAACTTGTTTGGACGGTTATATGTCTATCAAGTTAGAAAATAGCCAAACGAATTTGAAATAAAAATAACCGCAAGCGCACGGTGTGCGAATGTAGCACGTATGCGAGTACGGGTCGATCCACAATGAATTGTTTAGATTTTTAAATTCTATTCAATCAAAACCTCCCCAAGTCCAGAGATTGTTAACTAACTAAAAGGAAGTAAAAACAAGATAAAACCAAGGAGAATAAAATTATGAAGTTAAAGAGCAATTTAGAGGCAAATCCCCTCTCATGATCACATAAATCAATATATTGAAATTATGAACTTTTTTTTTCATTTGTGAGATTAGCTGATGCATTTATCATAAGCATGACCTAATTGTGTTATTAATTAACACACTTATACCATCAAACTTTAATGCACCATTTAACCTACTTACTAAATTTAATGAAAATGACATGAAATTAAAAGTAGAATCTATTTTAAGCATGACTTATTGACTATTGAATTAGAAATATAAACTATCAAATTTTGATTCTAAATCCACTTTCATTACCATGATCATATATAAATGAAGAGGTAATTAATGATTCATATGACTAAGTATAACCTATTTGTTTCGAACAACATAAGCTATCAACTCAATATCAAATACAAAATCACACAAACATCAAACTTTCCATTAAGCACAAAAGAGTCATAAATAAAAAATTATGTTGCATCTACATGATTCAAGAGAGCTTCATTGCCCCTAAATTGAAGCGGTTTAGCTTCTCATATTTGTTATCATATGAACAAATGTAGAAAGCAACATGAAACTAACAAGAGGGAAAAAAAAAGCAAAATGAAAGGAAAAACCTATTATACTTGCATAAAATAAAAGTGATCTACATCACAACATGAAAGGAAATAAACAAGAAAAGAAAAAGAACATGTATTAAATTGCATAAAAAGTTACATGAAAAGAAAATGGCTAAGTAGCCATGAGAAGAAGAGAAGAGCTTTGATTTATTTTCTAAGCTAAAAACTAACTAAGAGTAAGAGGAGGGTTATATGAAGATATGAGGTATTTATACAAGTTAGAAACCCTAATTTATTTTTGTGGAAATTAGGAAGGCATCTCTATCATACTTTCATATTGTAAAGCGGGTCTCTATCAAAGTTTCATTGCAAAGCGGGTCTCTGTTTTCTGAAAACGAAGAAAAATTATTGCTGAAATGTCAGCATCTTTTATAAATAAGTGCTGATATTTCGGCAACTTTCCCTGTCCAAGTTTCATTGTAAAGCGGGTCCCTGTTTTCTGAAAACGAAGAAAAATTATTGCTGAAATGTCAGCAACTTTTATAAATAAGTGCTGATATTGTAGCAACTTTCATACACTTTGTTTACAGTGTACATGAATGTTGTTGAAATGTCAGCAACTTTTATAAATAAGTGCTGATATTTCAGCAACTTTCATACACTATGTTCACAGTGTACAGAAAAGTTGCGGAAATGTCAGCAACTTTTATTAAAAGTTGCATCATGCTCTGCAATAATCATGAATAAAAAACATGGACCTAATTTACACTGAAATTTAGTAAATGACTTTTCGTGAATTTTGAAACTTAATAAGGACCTGTGCCAAAAGTACCCTTTGTTTTTTTGGAGAATGCCTAAAATACCCTTGAGGTAGTGTGGCCACGAAGTAATCATTATCATGTCTTAATCCCCCACTTAAATGTACATGAAACTTTAATGGCCTTTTAGCACGTGCATTAGCTCTTAATTGAAAATCAAGATAAGCAGGTAGGTGGGATCCTCCATGTTCATGAGTTTGAATTATTTTCATCTTCATTTGCTTTGTTTCCTTTTGTGCATGCATATCTTCATGAAGCTACTTGTATTTGAATTTAAATTCTTACCAAACAGCTTAGAAATCTTCAATTAAATTTTAGAAAATTAATACATACACAAAAATAACCATTTTGCCCTTAGATGAAGATGAATATGTGACGATTGGAAATAATTTGAATTTTTGGTTTAAACAAGTTAAAATACCCAATATGATCATTTATTTAATTTAAATTGATTAAATATGGTGATAAAAATATGCACATTTATGTGCACATTAATAGGGATGGTCTTGTGTTGTAGGGGATCCCGGCAAGGTCCTCGGTACATTTTTTCTAGACTTGTACCATGATAGGTGGTATCTCAGTGCCTAGTCATTGTGTGGAATCCATTCTCCAATAAGCGCTGTACGGTTTTGATTGTGCCCAACTAATGCTGAAACGTGAGATGCAAGCATTATAGCTATTTTCTATTTACTTTCTACAGACACTATTATAATTTCAGATGACTTTTATAAAGTGTTTTGGTTATCGTAAGGGAAAAACCCGTTGTGTTTATGTGTGACGTGGTCTTTAGAGATACCTTTGTTTTTCAAAGGATTTTGATAACTTTAATAAGTTCAAATTGAGTGTGTTTTCTCACGCTGGTTTTCCAGACCGAATCCGGTGTTATTTTATTATAATGCTCGGGTTGGACCAAGTATTATAGATTCAGGTTAGGATGCTATGGAACTCAGAAGACGAGCTGGATGATAGAGACATATTCCATATACTTGATTATATTCCGCTGTGTATTGTAGGCTGTTTATTCAGCACTAGTGAGGACAAGTTATTTTAACTGTCCAATATTGAGTTATTGATTTGTTGTGCTCTGATGATGTGATGTATAAGTAATAGTTATAGTTCTTTTTGTATAAATACATGTTATTATCTATTATATATTGTTCCGATGCGATTGTGAGATTCTGTGTTGTTATTTCTATTTTCTTCTAACTCTTTCTTCTTTTCCTCTTACGATCTAGTATTTTTGGCACTCGATTGCTCGGCATGCTATACAGTGGATGTATTAGTGTCGATTTTTGAGGGTCGAAAATCTGATTCGTGACACTTGGTATTAGAGCTGAAGGTTAAGTGAGTACCTTGGCTTTGATGGGGTAACTCATTAGAGATAGGGTTAGTAATATCCTAGAATGAGTTTGAGTGTATTAGTAGATATGGCGCATATTTGTTAGTGAATATAAATCGTTTTATATTGTATTGGATGATCTATTGAGTGGCTTATGGATTTTGGTCAATACGAGTAGTTAACTTTATTGATAGAGATCTCTAAACACTTGAACAGAACAATTCGACATGGTGGTGTTTTGAAATTGGGTTAATGAAATAATTTTACCTAGATTATTTTTATATATAAAGGAATAATTTTCGAAAATTATTATATATGGTTCGCTTGGTTGTTAGGAAATGATAATATTAAACTATTATCATTTGTTGTTGTGTTAATTGAATAAAAGTTGATATTATAGTCAACAGTTAAGAAATAATTTCATATAACAAAATGTAATTATGTAAATGTGATTTATAATGAAATGAAATCCTAGAAGTATATATGATTTGTTAAAGGGGTTTGAAGGCTGGAACTTTGGGAATTTAATTATCGTTGGTTTTGAAATGTTTTTCAAAGTCTCGAAAAATAATAGTGATATTATTTGGAGAATTTTTTTGAATTGGAAGTATTTGAAAGGATTTTAAAGGAAATAAAAGCCCTGAACTTGCTTTGGTCACTGGAAAATAATTTCAGTGATGATTGCAGCATCATCGACGTTCATTTTCGAGTTTCCAAGAGAGAGATTGCTATCATTGAAGTTTTTGTTCTGGTAAATCTGATTTGATTTTGAAATTCAAAGGAATGATTTGATATAGCAAGGGATTTTGGGTATATATGATTTCGAAAATGATTTTGACATACTTAGGACAAATTGTGTTAAACTCTGGGATTTTGACTTTAAATGTTTTTTGGAAATAGGAGAAATAAGTTTGATAACTTATATAACTCGAAAATTAGCAAGTTACAACAATGTTTAAAACTGTTGATTACTAATGCAAGAAAAGTAAAAAATTTAAATTTAATTATGGAATGAAATTTAACTTGAATTAAGTTAAATAAAGTAAGATTGAAAATTTAGCCTAAGTTGGACTAAATGAAATAATTTCTTGAAAATAAACTTGATTGAGGTTGAAAGAAATTAGTGAATGTAACTAATTAAAATAATTAGTGAATTAAATATGACTAATTAAAATAATTAGTGAATTAAATAAGGTTTGGGGCGCGGTTGAACGAATTTAATATTAGAGTTGAAAGATAAATTGAGTTAAGTGGAACCAAAATTGAATTTGATCGGAAATGGATATAAACTAAAGTGGTGAAGTGGTAATTAATCTAAGAAGTTTATATAAAATGTTTATATTTGACTTAGGAAATTTGATGAGGAATTCTTAAGAGATAAGTGGTATTGGAAAATATACCAGGAAAATATTCAAATGCAGATCAAATAAAGGTGAATAACTGAAAGTGCAAAATTGGAAGTGAATGAAATAAACGTGAATAAGAGAATTTAGTGCAGCTATAAAATCAATTGAAACAAATACGTAAGTTGTACGTATATGATTTATTTCGCATGACGATTTAATCCAAATTCGAGCATAGAATTTCGAGATAATTTATATCGATCCGAATTAGGATTTTTCACTCGATTTTCGACGGTGAACCTTGGATATGGATGTTTGATTGATTCTAGGATTCTCTATCTAATGGCTATGCAGGAAGAATGACGGTTTCTAATTAAGGAACTAGATCTGAGTCTGCATTAGAGAGTCGTGTGAACAATACTAGTTCAAAAGGATATCGTATGATCGAGTGAGCGATCTGAGTTGATATTGCGTATGAATGGTACATGAACATCGTACGGGTTTTTGTGAAGTAAATACTGGAAATTGAAGATGCAAAATTAGAATGATTTTAAATTATATGATTGGATATCATTGGTAGATAGGATGCAGGTATTTAAAATCAAAAAAAATTGGATTGCCCGACAAAATGGTACATGTTTAAATTGTTGTTTGAAATTGATGGTTCTATGATTGGGCCACTTGGATTTTATTTTCTTTGGATGGTTTGAGCCCGTAGTGGCGTCTTGTAGTTGTTTCGATCTAGTCGTGCAAAGAAAAGCTGGCGAAATTTTTCGAAAATTTAAGGAGTTAGAAAATTTTGAAGAAAATTTTCAATAACTAAAATTGGATTTGAGTTAGAGTCTGAAATGATCGGGTAAATAATATTATTTGGAATCTGTGGATGAATTTGGAAATTAGAAAAGGTAATAATGTGGTTTCAATAAATTAAGCTTGGGAAGTTGTTTAAACTGAATGGGTTCGAGAAAATAAATGGATTTTGGACCATTCTTCTTACCTTGGTAATTTCGGGGATGAAATTCTTTTAAGAGGGGAGGAACATAACGACCCAGAATTTTGGTTATTTGAAATTGGAATATTTAATTGATTTTAAATACTTAAAAGTTAATTTTTAACTTGAATTTCAAATATAATGATTTATTGGATAATTCAATAATTGAAATTTGCTTAAATAATTGAATCTTGGATTTTTAAGCTTGATAAAAATAATTTAAAGGCTTATTAAATTTATATTAATTAGAAGGAAGATAATACGATTTTTAAAATTGGATTTAAAGGTTATTTGTTCGATTTTTAAAAATATCTCGTTTAAATTAACGAGTGAAAATAGCCTTCGAGGAACAGTCTCGGAATTCGACAAAACCAATTCCATTGGAAATGTAATAGTGTATTATTATCGAATTTCAAATTTCATTGCGTTTGGAGTTATCATTTGATCATACGGGATAGAAACACATTGAAATTAATATCGAAAATTCAATATAATAATTGGATTCAAAAAGCTATCTTCTCCATATGATCGAATTAGGACTCGAAACCTTTTTCAATGCATTCGAATAGGGAGTATAACACTATAAACGCCTAGCGGCATGTCTCGATAGAAGTTCGAGATTTTAAGCTATGTAATCGGGATGATTTGAAAAGTTAAATAATATATTTATATGTTGACTCGACCATATTCACATCATCTTCCTTTCTTTCACTCAAATCACTATACCCTTGCCGCATGAAATACATTTCCCTCCTCTTTTAAAACACACGCAACCAAGCCAGAGCAAAGAAAATAAAACTGTGGCAACTTCAAAAATCCCTTTCTCCTCATATACTCAATGATAAATTCTAAAACTAGTTTTAAAATCCTATTTTAGGATTCTATTCTATCTGGTATAAAATTTGTAGGGCACGGCTTTGATTGGGGTGGTCTTCAGTGAGTGTCGAACGAGGTGGTGGACTAGGGTTCCAGTTTAGATGGAACTGGCTCATTGGTTCGCCAAGGGGAGGATGTATTTGAGTTAGTAGCGACATTTTGCATCTCGGTGAGGAATTTTGGGGTGTGCGAACGCATAATAGGGCATGCAACTTTTGCTATAGCAGCATATGAAATGGCCAGGTCGTGATCTTTGAGAAGGTGCTGAGATCGAAGATATTGATATGGGCGAGTGTGGTTCGTCAAGAGAAGCTCGTCGAAGAAGACGGAACTCGTTTTCATCGCCTGTAGCTATATATCACTCCAAAAGTGCACGCGTGGTGATGGGTTCATGTATAGGAAAAGTTTGAAGGGAAGAAGAAGACTTGGGGAAGAGTGGGTAGGGCCTGTGTAGTTGGGCGGGTCTTCTTTTTTTTAAATGAAAATTAGATTGTATTTTTATTTAAAATAATCGATGAACTTAAAAACGTATATCTTTCTCATACGAGGTCCATTTTGGATGAAACTTTTTGCAATGCGATCGTGATAACGAGAGCTTCAAAATGAAACTAGTATAGATGGATTTGGAGATAGTCAAAATTTAGGCTAAAATCGAGCGTTTTAGTTCCAAAACGGAACGTCTCGGCGATAACTGAAAATCAAAGTGATTTAATCTCGCTTATTTTTGGATTACTAGTTTAATTTTAAATAGTTAAAATAAATTATCGGATGCCTGGTTGAATTTGATAATTATTATCACTTGGATGTTATTATATATACAGTAGTATATACATTAGTAGTTGGATTGATATTCCCGCATATTTTTAGTGGATGAGACCAAATGCGCCATGCATAATAGCGGATGACCCTATATACCACGATATCCTGCCTCAAAGCAGGATTGGTATTTTTTACGTTGTATTAACATCTGTGGATGCAGGAAATAGGTTGGAGGGATCCAACCGAATTCCTCAAAAATGTTGAATTTGATTTCATATATAGTGATATATGATATGCTTGAATAACCTGTGATAGAGTCTAGTGAGATTTGAATTATTGAATGCTATGGTAGCAGTGGCCTAGATTTCGGTATTTTTAAAAATATCACAAATAAATGTATTGAATTTTGAAAGGAAATTAAAAAGGGATTTTGGAAGTAAAATATTTATATAGAGTTTTTGGATTAGTCACAAGAAATTGATTTGTATAAAATAAATGGGTCGGTTTTAAATTTGTACTCGACTATTTTAAAATATTGTATATAGAGATTTTGGACAATGTATATAAAGGATTTTAAATAATAAAACTAAAGTGACATTTGTTTAAGTGTAAAAGGATTTTAAAAATCGAGGTTTTTAATAGATTGAGGAAATAGAAGGGAATTTGGAAAACAAATATAAAATTAGTTATACTGCTCAAGATTTCTAAATTACGGAGTAGAAATAGAATTGAGATTTGGTTGAGTTTAGGATATAGTTTGTATTATTTAAGTAATTGATTTATAAATGAAATTAAATTTAGAAAAATGATGTACAATGGAATTAAGTGATGAGAAACCATTGTAAACTGGAAATGAGACTATGAGATTTATAAACAATGTTTATAAATAAAATGAAATGGTTTTCATTTGATAAACTAAAGATGAGTAAATCGGTTTAAAAATAAATGATAGATTTACCTTTAGAAATGTAAAAAAGAGGGATTTATGAAATTAGGACGTAAATCAATCGGTGATAAATCGAGATAGATTTATAAATATTAGATTGGTTTTATTGAAAATGACAAATATATTTCATCGAGAAGTTGAGCTTGTCTTTAAAATGGGATTTTTAATTATTAAAGAGGTAATTTACAAATGTTTTAACGTAAGAATATTCAAGGAAGTTAATTATTTAAATATTTTTAAATTGTCAAAATGGATTATAAGTTTTATAAACAAGTCTTGTAAATCGATTAGAAATTTATTAATAATCAGAATTAATTATTATTTCAAAGTTATATAATTACTTTAATTGTTTAAAAGTATATTTAATTATTAAATAAGTTTTCGAAAAGTAACGGTATAGTTTCATGGCGAAATCGGAGGCAGAGATTGTCTGTAATTAAATTTGGATTTCTTTGGGATAGAGACGTAATCATTGAGCTACGAATCCATGGTTGATACCGCATGGTGCTTCCATATTTATCTTAAAAAGTTTTCAAATATTTTTGAAGGGAAGGGTTTGAATATACTTATTTCGGTGAGATAAGTATATACTTTTGAATAAAGAGATTTAATTAAGGAACCCGAAACGTATATAATTCTTTATAAACTAGTTAAGGATTTACAATATAAATCGTGAAGGGTTTTGAGAAAAGAGAAATAAATGGATTTTTCCTTAGTGTTGGGAAGGAAGGGGTTAGAAATTTTTTTTTAAAATATTTTTCTTAGTGTTGAAATAAGATATGGTTTGGAATATCCTAATATGGATATAAGTATTTGAGTTGTCTCAAAAATTGAAAATTGGGAAGGGATTTGAATATATATCTTATAAAGATATTTTGAAAATAAATTTTGGAAAATTATAATATGAGTCTAATGACTACTTATGGATGTTATATTGATAGTTAAATAATCAACTATCAAGTATTGGCCAATTTCGTTGATCATTTTTAAGAGACCGAAATCAGATTTAATTATCCGAAAAACACTTCGATCCAATTTGAGCATTACGAATGGATATCGTGAAGATGGTGAAGATGGTGATTCGGTTTGTCTAGACCCAGGACAACATGTATGGACGAATGCTATCAGAACATCATCATTGGATGACGATGAGCATTCTAAGTGAAATTGTTCTTGAAAGGTAAACGTAGCCTCAAGCCTCATCAACCGAAATGACGGAAAATCAAGGGGGATGCAGCATGGCTAAGTGAGTCATACCCAATTAGGAAATGTTATCACCTATCTTGATACCCTTGGATATATTATAAATTATGGATATGATGGTGCATGGAAAAAAGCTCTCGATAAGGGTGGGAACACTCGGGGCGATAACATATTCAGCTCTATCCAGGTTAGGGATATGGCCGATCTTGTGCTGTAGGTGATCCCAGTGAGGTCCTCAGTAAAAAATTCTAGACATGTACCATGATAGCTGGTACCCCAGTGCCTAATCATTCTATGGAATCCATTCTCCAATAAGCACCGTATGGTTTTGATTGTGCCCAACTATGCTGAAACGTGAGATGCAAGCATTTCAACTATTTTCTATTTACTTTCTATAAACACTATTATAATATTAGATGACTTGATATAAAGTGTTTTGGTTATCATAAGGGAAAAACCTGTTGTGTTTATGTGTGGCGTGGTCTTGCAAGATACCTTTGTTTTTCAAAAAAAATTGATAACTTTAATAAGCTCATATTGAATGTGTTTTCTCACGCTGGTTTTCCAAAATGACTCGGGTGTTATTTTATTATAATGGTCGGGTCAGACCGAGTATTACAGATTTAGGTTAGGATGCTATGGAGCTCAGGAGACGAGATGGATGACAGAGACGTATTCCACGTACGTGATTATATTCCACCGTGTATTGTAGGCTGTATATTCAGCACTAGTGAGGACAAGTTATTATAACTATCCAATATTGAGTTATTGATTTATTATACTCTGATAATGTAATGTATAAGTAACAGTTATACTAGTTTTTGTATAAAGATATGTTATTATATATTATATATTGTTCCACTGTGATTCTGAGATTCTGTGTTGTTACTTTTATTTTCTTCTAACTCTTTCTTCTTTTCCTCTAACGATCTGGTATTTCAGGTACTTGATTGCTTGGCATGCTATACAGTGGATGTATTAGTGTCGATTTTCGAGGGTCGAAAATCCGGTTCATGACATTTGGACTTATTGATATTGAGATTTTAAAGATACGAAATTTATAGCTTGATAACTTGAGTTTGATTAAAGGTGATTAAATGAATAATTTCAAATTTAAGTAAGTTGAAATTGAATATTAAATTTTGATTTGAATTTGTAATTCAAGGTTTTATAATATTTATAAAAGGTGATTAAGTGAATTATATCAAATTAAATACAATTGAAGTTAGATATTTGATTTTGATTTAAATTTGTAATTTGAGATTTATTTAAATATGGTTAAGGGAATAATTTTAAATTTAAATAAAATTAAAGTTAAAATTTTAATAATTAATGGAATTTATCAAATTGGTATTAATATAAATGTTTGGATATTTATACTTTGAAACCTTGTGAATTTGAAGTGGTTTAAACTTTTAGTTCAACTTGGATTTGAAATCGATATAAAATTAAAAAATGGTTTTATTTAGAATTTGAATTGGATTGAAATGTTGAACTGAGATTTGATTTAAATTGAACTTTGGAACTAAAGTGATTTGAATTGATTTATGGAATTTGAAGAAATAATTCTAACTTGAAACTATTTTGATATATATAATTTAATATATAAACTATTTTAATCTATAACCTATTTTTGATATAAACTATTTTTAATTTATAACTATTTACACACACACACACACTATTTTCAATATTTTAAACTGTTTAAGTTGGGACTTTTATGATTTAGATTTAATGGAGTTAGATGCAATTATTTTGATATGATGGTTTAATGTATTTTATGGTTATGATTTTGGAAGTGATATGATTTTCAAAGGTAAATATGATTTTGAAAGTGTATATGGTTTCAGAAGTGATATGATTTTGAAAAAAATATGATATTTTGATATGAAATATGAACTATTTGAAATGGAATGACCACGGTGTGGAATAAGCGTTTGGTTGTTAAAGAGCCCATGATAGGATATTGTCATACTCTCTGCCAATACTGAAAACAACTTTAACAAATGTATACACGTGGTGAAGATTCCAGAACGAAGTAGGATGGTTTGGCGATGATTCTGTATGAGGTATTAACACAGCCCTGACTCTCGTGAGTCAGCTTGATGTGGCTAAAACAGGAGCCATGTTGGGCCAAGTGAGGTCGCTCCTCCAATCGGGCATATTTCTTCGATACTATTCTATTACTTTATGATTTGATTGGGTGCACTTTTGATTTGGGAGCGTGTCCTGAGGTGGGCGGTAGTAGATGCTATGCATTACCACCATTCCGGATCCGCAAGAAGGTAAAATCCTAGCATTGCCTCGCATTCCTTGTCACATGCCTTATCGCGCCTTCTACGAGTTTGGTTTGTACCGTACCTATGGAGTGCCCTCTGATAGCCCTCCAGTTTATGGAGGAATTATGGTACTATACAGATTACGAGAATATATAAAAGTGTGCTAAGTGGAATATGGGTAACGTCTTAACGCTATTTTAATAGTTTATGTTACTATAGACATTATATATGTAACGTATTGTACTATGTATGTAATAGTTTAACAGATCCTTAGAGGATGGGTATCCCAAACATCCTTTAAGTTATTTTGTATTTCAATTGACATTTCACTTGAGTTGAATTTACTTGTATAAGAATGTTAATCCTGACCGAGTGTTTTGTGTTTTGTGCTCGAGTCAGACTGAGTGTCGTAGCATTTGAGACCCACCTTTGGAGCTTTGGAGCATCACTTGGAGATCTATCTTCATCCATTCAGCTATTCTGTTAGTTCAGTTTATTCAGTTGTTGATGTTCAGACTTGTCATCTGCTTTTGTATTCGAGACTACACTGTATTTGAGATTTCTATTGTATCTTGGTTAGACTCTGATGTTTATATAATAGCTTCATGAATTACTATTTATCTATTCCGTTGCTTATTGTTATTTTACTCCGTGTTTGTGTTTCTGTGATTAATTCTTTACTATATATGCTGAGTTTTGTCAAATATAAATTAACAATCTGTTGTTTTGAGCAATTCAAGTCTAACATGTGTGGATTATTGTCGATTTGAATGGTTTGCAATAGCAGGTCGTTATAGAACGAATTCGGATGCGAATTCCTTTATATCCGAATATGTAACTGTTTCTCTAGATATCATATATTTATCCAATTTTGTATACGGGCACTGATGGATTTTGAATTTTTCATGCATCCATTGATAGACTTACCAAGGACAACAAGGAAGATCCATTTAGGATGGGACTAGCTCAATCAATTTTAACCAAACTAATTAAAGAGATAGGATTGACATTCCCTAATTGGCCTTACATGCAAGTGGGAGATTGAGAGAGTTAAAGGTAAGCCATAGGATCAATATTTAATTCCTTATAAATTACTAACTTTGTAATAAAATCTCATTTTAAATAAAAGGTATTTATTTTCTATTATATACTTGTTATATTGGGATATATTAATCAATCTAATTAATCTAAGAATATTTAATACAAATCCTTAAATGATATGTTTTATAATAATAATTATAAGGAGTTGTAATCATGAGAAAATTATCACAATATCAAATAACATATTATTTTAAATATTCCTTACCAAGGTATTTCGAAAATGGATATTAATATAACCCTTGAGACCAAAGTATATACTGCTCTCTAAATGTTGGGCATCATATTACTCAAAGCCATTGTAGGCATCAAGTGGTTACTTATTTATAATAAATAAATATGGAATGACTTGTTCGAGAGTTTCCTATAGTTAATAAAAACTAAAGTCAACATAGAAATCTTACAATGATGATATTACACAGTTCTCTCGAACTGAGAATACAGTTGAACCTAAACATGGATACCGCACTTTGATTATAGTTAAATCATGGCATGATGAGCATCGAGCAACTATAGTTGAGTTTGAGTTGATGCATTGGAAGTTAAACAATATTAAATAGGTAATTCATCTCCTTAGTTGTATGACATCAGTATCATGACCAAGTGTAGTCTACTCAAAGTCAAAATCTCTAATCAAGAATTGAAAGTGAAGTACTATTCGATATTTAATAATAAATATTATTATTGAACCAAGAACTTTGTTTATGGACTAATTAAGTTAAATATGGATAACACAGTGAAAATTTAACCATAACCAATTTCCATGCATCCTAAAGTGATACAGCGTTGACGAAGAGATTGTGTATAAATGATCATTACTAAACGGTACTACTCAAATTTGTAAAATTGGATTTTATTAATGAGATTTATAACGAGTTAAGTCAAAATGTCAAATCACTAGCTAAGGTGACATGTGAATATTAGCATTTCAATTGTTTGAATATTAATCCTTTGAAATATTCGCATCGTGAGTCCCACAACTGAATTTATTTAATTTCCAAAACACCGCTTGATTTAAATGATTTATAATAGTTATTAATTAAATTAATTAATATTTTAGAAATATTAATTATTGTTGTATTTCATGTATAGGATGTATTAGTGAAATGGAGTGGCTCTAGAATTGTTTAGGGTACTATTAGTAATTAATTTAGTGCATACACGAAAGTTATATATGTACGTACTGATATATGATATCAATGTATATCTCAATTGGATTTGAATTTTACAAATTTCTAATAGGTTAGTAGGTATTTTAGTCAATTTGCAACCTAGTATATGGTCAATGAAAAAAGGGTAAAAGGAAAGGGTCTTGAGTTCGAATTGGTAGGGAAGAAACAAAGGGATACTTTCTCTAGACCTCACTATATATTCGAACATAATCACCCACTTTTTGGATACACGAGAGTAAGGATGGTAGTGGGACGGGCTGGGCCGGGTTTTTAAACTCCAGACCCACCTAGGGTTTTTAAATCTCGCTCTAGACCCGCCCCATAGACCCTTGCGGGTATGGATTTTAACCCTGCCCTAAGACCCGATAAGGCTTTACATAATCATTCAAAATTATGTATTAATGTACATATGTTTATTCATTTTCTTTATAAGAGGAATTATCACTAAGTGATACTGTAACGACCCGCATATCCGTACCCCTTGAGTCAACACTATTCTATATCAATCAACTCAGGTTGAACAGAAATACGTACCATTAGGGTTAAAAAAGAAGAGGTAGTAGAAGAAAATAGGAAACAACATCAGAATCTAACCATCACAGCGGAATAAAATATGATAGATGATAAATGATCTTTACTAAAAATCAAATATATCTGTTTATATATTACATCATCAGAGTACATCAATCACAGTTTAACATCAATAACATACAACTGGATATACAGCTACTCAACACAACGGAATATATATATATATAACAAGTACAAAGGTACGTATCATCATCCAGCTCGTCTCCTGAGCTCCACGGCATCATATCCTGTATCCTATAATACTCGGTCTGACCCGAGCATTATAGTTAAATAACATTCGAGTCAGTCTAAGATACCAGCGTGAGAAAATCACACTCAATTGATTATTAAAGTTTCAAAAATCCTTTTGAAAACAGAAGCATCTCGTAAGACCACGCCACAAATAAACATGTCAGGTTTTTACCTTACGATAGCTAAAACATTTTTTATTAAAATCCTCTGATATTATAATAGGGTCTATATACAAATACTTATTAAAATAGTCGAAATTGTTACATGATTAAACTCCAGCTACTAGCCACCGAGTGGGTAATACAAACAAAACTCGTAAAAGGCGCGTAGGGAGAATGGATTTCCAACTAATGACTAGGCACTGGGATACCACCTGTCACAGTACCTGGTCTAGTTCAGCGTACCGAGGATCACTCCCGACCCCCTTCAACACAAGACCGGGACTATCCCTTACTGGATAATCCCGAGTGAGATCACCCCACGGTTGGGATCAGCAACCGCACCACTAAGCCGAAATAAAAGGGACATCTAGACAGGGATGACCTCACCCTGAATGGGTGCTACCCATCTAGCCTTGCTGCATAATCCCTGATTTTCAGTCATTCCCGGTTGATGAGGCATGAGGCTAAGCGTTACCTTTCAGAACATATCCCTTATAATGCCCATCGCCCACCTGACGATGTCCCGAAAACATTCATCCATAAAAGTCCGTCCCGGGTTCGAACGGAACCGAAGGCACTATTCCTACTACATCCATTTTGGAAATATCCTCAGGATTAGTAGCGACTAGCCCTTGCACTTCACTGCTCCATCTTCGAATCCAAACTCGTTTTTTCACGAAACGTACAAACCGGATCGAAGTGGTTTTCGAGAAATTAATCCTGATCCCGGCCTCTTCGAAATGATCAACGCATTTGTCCAATATTGATAGTCAGTTATTTAACTATCAATTAACATTTACAAACATCTATCCAACAATAAATAATTTCCCAAATTATTTATTAACCTCAAAATATCTTTGCAAGATATATTTCTATTTTCAACCCTTTGAAAACAGTTTCAAACCATCTTTCTTTTTCAAAATAAACTTTCCCAAATATTTTCTATCTCCACTGAAATCACCAAGCACAAAACTGGGTTTTTAAAATAATTTAAAACACTTTACTTTGAAATATACTTTAAAACATTTAAGTTAAAACTACTTCAAGAATTTATTAAAAATACATACTATATGAATATTTGAAAATAAGGTTACTTAATAAAATATAAAACTCTATTTTCACTTTTAAAAACAAAAGACTAAGTCACTCTTTAAATAATTACTACCATAATAGATTAAAGGGAAATACTTACTTTAAAATTTAAATATTAGAAATAATAAATTTTCCAAAACTTTCTTTTTAAAACAACTTTAAAACCTTTAACTTATATTTAAAAATTTACTTTGAAAACGTACTTGGTTATCCAGGGAGATTTTCAATCTCAATTTCTTAAATCAATTTCCCAAATTGATTCCTAATTTATTCCATTTGAAATAAATTTCTTTACTTACTCAATTCATTTCAAAATTCGTTAATTATGGACTTCATTTTTTTTTATCATTTTCCGTTTGATTTAAATCTTTTAACCGAAATATACAAATTTCAGATTTTTCTTAATTTCTTCTTACTCTTTTCAAAATTTAAATCTTAAATTTTAAATAAATGTTTTGTTCTTTTAAAGAATAACACTGAAGTTTAAAATTCATTAACTTTCTGTTTATTCAAAGTTCCCTTTTTATATACGGAATTTACTAATTAGCATTTTGAAACCACTAATATTCTTATCCAATTCATTTTAATTTATTTACATTCTTTATAATTATTTTCTTAAAAGTTCACTCCTTTTATTTCTTTATAAAATTCAATTCTATATATTTAGATAAATCAGAGTATAGAAATATTCAAGCAAACTATAGCATTCAATATTCTAATATAATTCATCATAGTATATCAAATAATCACACAGAGAACATTAAATAATTTAAATAAGTGTTGAGGAATCCAGTTGGATCCCTCCAAACTGTTTCCCTGCATCCACAGACGTTAGCTCAACATAAAATACCAATTCCACTTCGAGGTGGAATATCACAGTATATGGGTTTTAAATATAAAACCATCCGCTATTTAATGCGGAAAATCAAATATTCCAAGACATACTATATACTACTATATATATAATATAACACGCCAAATCAAATCAATCAATCAATTGTTTAAATTTAACTATTTACATTTTAAATCAACATTCAGCTGAGTGAGATTAACTCATCTTTGACTTTTAATTTGCAAATCTGATCCACATCGGCTTGTTCTTCTTGATTTTAGACCTTGAATAACATCATACGGTATATTAATATTGAACTAATCGAATGATCAATTGCCATTTAATTTCCTTTTTTTTATTATTATTTAACTAATACTTTAGTTTTAAACTAATAATTTTCCCTTTAAATAAATAATTTCTTTAGTAACTGCAATAATTAAATAAGTTAATGGAAGAAATTTATCACCCTAATAAATTATTTTTAACATAACTTGATAGATCAAAATATATACATGCATATTTATTTCCTCTAGTACAACATATATATTTGTAAAATGCTCTATATAGGTCTCACGAAATCTACTTTGATATATTTAATGGCATATATACCTTATTATTGTTGTTGTTGTTATTATTATTATTATTCTCAGTACATACCAAAAAAAATTTCCTTTACTGGAAAAAAATATCTTTAAATTGGAAAAATAAAAATAAAAATAATAATTGCCTACCTATCTTACTGTTAAATGTCATAATAACCAAGACGTTATATTTAAAAATCTAAACTATCTTAACATTAAATCTAAATGTTAATATTTTAATTACCTGAAAACGAAAAGGAACCCAACAATCACGAGCTCAGTCCCACGAAAACTGCCTTCGTTCTCCAAGCTCCTCCCTATCGCCGCCGCTTGAATCGACAAGCCCATCGACACGTAACACCTCACTGCACACGGCCTCGAACCCTAAAATCCCTCGCGAGCACACGCTTCGCTCGTTACTCTGCTTCGAGCTGAAACTGATCGCCATAGTCGATTCGCCCCTCATCACGACCTCGCGAGAATTGACGTGATTTAATCATGACCTTCCTCGATCGAGCCTCTCGATCGATATCACTTGCGAATGTGCGCGAACGTCGCTTTCCCCCCTTCTTCCACGAGCCGATCTATTAGGGAATAGGGTTGATGAATGTGATTTTAATTTTTTTTTTCTATGGATCTGGTTAATAAACCCGATTTTGAAGAATGAGGCTTCGGCCATTTTTTTGTTTTTATATGGATCTGGTTTTCGGTTGAATTAGGAAATGAGGAGAATGAATTAGATCGGCCCTTATTTTTATTATAAAGACGTGCGTGGAAGCTTCAGAAGGAAGACAATGCGTGTCTATATTTTTCAACATGACAAAGCTTAGTATAGTGTTCTATTATACTATTTATTTTCAAATTCAAATTTAAATTGTCCAAAAATTACAACACAAAATTCTGAACTCTTATCAAGGCTTGCCGCTAGGCGTACATAACGTTAAACCCCTATTCCGAATGCAACGCAAAAGGTTTCGAGTCCTAATTCGATCGTATGGGGAAGATAGCTTTCCGAATCGATTATTATCAATTTAAATTTTCAGCGCGTTTATATATCGTATACTCACACAACAACTCCGATGACTACGAAATTTGAAATCCGATAATAATACAATATTACGGATCCAATGGAACTAGTTTCATCGAATTCCGAGACTGTGCCTTAGAAGGCTATTTTTAAATTCAATTTAAACGATGAAATTTCAAAACTGAACAAATATCTGTTAAATTTAATTTTAAAACTTTTATTATCTTCAGTATTATCAATATAAATTTTATAAGCCTTCAAATTATTTTTAATCGGCTTAAAACTCCAGATTAAATATTTTGCCCAACTTCCAATTATTAAATTCTATTATTTAATTATCAAATAAATAGCGATATTTGAATTCAAGTTAAATTAATTTTTGAATATTTAAAATCAATTGAATATTCCGATTTTAAATGCTCAAAAATTCTGGATCGTCACAGATACAATAAATATAGGTATCAATGTGTTCACAATGGTAAGTAAGGCAATAAGAATGAAGTGTATGATAACGATCAAGGAAAAACATGCATACATTATTATACAATTACTAGTGATTGAATTTAATATCATAAAGGTCGTATAACTTATTGAATGGAACATTAGACTATCCATGTTATAACCATAAATATATATAAAAGGATCAACAAACCATTGTCATAGTAATAAAGCAATTTTACGAGATCTTAGTAACGCGGGTCGGGTTAGGGCGGGTCAGTCAAGCCCTGGCCCAAACCTATACCAAAAGCTCTAAAGAACAGATCATTGGTCTACCCGTCCCGATGATTCAATGGGGTGGGTATTGGCGGGTCAAAATAGGGGTGGGTCTACCGGGTTTAGACCCTAACTAGGGCCGGTGCCCTTTCTTTTCTCGACCAAAATTCTTATAACCCCAAACTCCAATTTTCAACTCCATTCAAAGTCACTCAAATAAATACATCTAGATCCGGTAACATTATTAGTTAATTAATTCTTTTATACATAATATATATGTATATATATATTAAATTTAAACAAAAAATATAAATATTTATACATACATACATACATACAAATATATAATCATGTTTTGGCAACAAAAAAGTCATTTTAATTTTTAACTGATTTATTCTCATAATTTATTTTAAATATTTTACTAACATAATAAAACTAGTTTCATTAAATACAAATATATATTTTATATATTTAATAATATATACAAATAAAATATTTGTGGAATTTTATAAAAAAAATTGGCCAAAACATTTATTTTATATATGTATGTAATTTTTTTATAATATTTAGTTGTATAAAATGTTAAAAATAATATATATATATATATATATATGTATATGTATATATTTGAAATTGGGTTCTTAAGTGGTAACACATAGTTACACTACCGATTTTGGTAATGTATAATATATTACAAGTTGAAATACGTCTAGTGATTCAATTCAACCAATATATATATATATATATATATATATATATATAAAATTTAAATATTACCAAAAAGTTGCATAAAATTATATACATACATATATTTTACATAATAAAAAAATTCAAAATTCAAAATATTTACCCAACTTTGAATTTGGATCTTAGATCGAGTTATAAATTTAAATTAATTTACCAAGCCAAATAAAATATTTGTTTAAGATTTTAAATTTAAAATATAAACATACTCAAATTTTTATACAATATTTTCAAATGATGTTTTACACGTTATCAAATAATATTTTAGAAATATATAAATATATACATATTTTATGTATAATATTTTAACCATGAAAGTTACACACACACACACACTATGTATATAAGTAGATATTAGTCCTAAGATCTACTTATGTATAAACTTGACTATGTACACCTTTGATATGTTACACATCCACATTATATACACATAAGTATATATTGATGTGCTCAAAATTATATAAACATTAGTTTATTTGATCACATTAGTTAAATAAAGAAAATTAAATAAAATTTGATTTTATTTAAATTAATTAGATTGGATCTAGTACGAACCATTGGACTTCATAGACCCAAATAAGGATTTTTTTTGAAATTCACCTAATTTACCTCTACGTGACGGCTCGATCCTATGTTTTATAAATATATATGTTTATATACATACATATGTTGTTAATCTAATAGGTGCTACTGATTTTTTGTTAGTTATAGTGGATACTATTGATTGCATATGTCACATTGCTCTTAATGATGGTATGTTGTTGGATTACTGTTGGGGATTCTCTATAAATGATCCTTTAGAGTGTGGATATCGTTGATTGCTTATGTTATGGCGCTATTAAGATGAAAGGTTGTTGTTGGATTGATATTGTGGGTTGGTTGTAGATGGCTTTACCGAGTGTTTGTTTAAGCTATAGTCTAGGCGTATTTTATATTATTGAGGAGTCTAGTTATCAGGTTCAGTTTCTTATATAAGTTGTACAGGTTTATGGGGTAGAGCTATCTGCCGGGCTTGTTGAAAGATCATTTTCTTAAGTACAGAAGAGAATTGCATAAGTGCTCTCCTCGATAGAGGAAAACTCATTTTCTTAAAAAATGTAACCTAATATTGTTATGCATAAAAAATTGTTTGCACACACAAAATGCAAGCACACATTACCAAGCTATTACTGAAATTATCGTACACGATATAAAATACAATCAAATACTAATAAAAACCATATTAATTAGATTTCACTATACATAACGTAATCTAATCATAATATAGGACTATAAAAGAGTTGGTCAAACCAATCATGATAAAGAAATGTAAAATTGTATTGTACTATGTATAATGCAAGTCGATCATGTAATTTTTTTTATACAAATTGGATTGCACTAGTTATTGTTTGTGCCAAAATTGGTTACAAACCCCAAGTATCATGAAAGCACCAATATATGAACATAAATCGACGATGTTCGAGCACAAATTACAGATCTAAGCAAACATCAAATAACAATCTAGAAATAACGAACATAAACTCAATATTTATAGTGGTTCGGCTATCTCCGGCCTACGTCCACTTCAAATAGTAATCCTTTATTGATTTTCCTTGCTGGTTATAGATGATTACAGCGATTACAATGAAGTAATTTGAGTACAACAGTGATGGTAAGGTGTAGAGTTGAATCTGGCAGAGTCTGGACGTCGAATAGCCAAAAGATCCCTTTTCTGTAGGTTCCGGGGGTTATTTATAGTTGTAGGAGGCTGATATCGTGCTCAAACTTCCGAAGACTCCTTCTGGCACGTGAGTGGGCCCACGCGATCGATCTCGGAAGGTTTTGACTTGATCCGTGATTGATACGAACCAATTTCGTATCGATCAAAAAATGATCCAATTGAGTTGAAACTTGGCAGGGATGTTCTTTAGCTTGTACGCAAGCTTCTGTGAAAATTTCGTAGCATTTGGACCTACGGTTTAGGAGATATGATCGATACGAGATAGAAGTTTTCGGCAGGCAATGTTGTTCGAATCGATAGATTCGAATCGATCGGTTCGAGTCGATCAGAGCACGTGCGCATGTGATGACATGTTGCGAAATCCTTCGGTTGATCCGCTTCGTATGCCGAGTTGACCGAGTTATTTGCATCCACCACCGAAGCTTCGTTCGTGTCAACCATTTATTCGTACTCATTTGCTTCAGCCTTCATTCGAATCGACTATCGATTCGTCATAGCCCTTGCTCGTATCGATAGATATCGATGTACTTCGTATCGATTGCTGCATGTACCATCGACACGAAGCGACCTCACTTGAGTATGATGGATACGAATAAGGACTCGTGAGCCATCGATTCGAATAACCTCAAACCATATGGACACGAACTAGCCCCTTGTGATCGATACGAAGTAGTTCAATCACAAACGGATACGAACTACACCGATACGATGCTGCCGCTGCTGGATCGATGCGAGGAGTCCAATACTAGTTGGAGTTGAACGGCATCGATTCGAACAAAGCTCTAGGGTGGATTCGAACATCTTTTCTATGACCCGTATCGATCATATCTTGGTCATGCGGACTCCGATTAACCTGAGATTTGAAATGTAGCCTCACCTAGCCTTGATCATCATCTCCAATCGATTCCGTCTTGATCGGAGCTCAGCCAAATTTTAACGACACCGATTGCAGCCTTGTTTCCAATCGATCTACAATTCTGATATCCATTCTTCTTGCCAATTTGTTGATATTCCAGCTTTGATCAAAAGGTGGGATAACATTTGCCCCCCAAAACATGCCTTGTGATAAGAAGGTGTGTTTTGAATAACTCTGAATCTGTTATCCAAAATCCATAGCCAATTCCATGTCCATTCGAACTCGATAACCGAGTTTTAATCCATCCTTATCCAATAACCAATAACCGAATCCAGGACCTCTTCTGGTCGATATCCAAATCCATAACCTCTTCGGGTTCTCGCCAAGCGCAATCCACACCTGACGATCGTGGTCCAGTGTCCCTGGACGTTGAATAATGCCATGGCTTAAATCCTAAGCTGAACCCCGGTCACTCCGGACCCTTATCGAGCATAGTTCATACTCGACAACCTGAAACAATAGCCAATAACTTAGGGCCTAAGTCCTAGGCCGAATCCTAGTCTCTCCGGACCCTTGTTGGGCATAATCCATACTCAACGATCTGAAACAACAGCCAATAATGTAGGGCCTAAGTCCTAGGCCGAATCCTGGTCTCTCCGGACCCTTGCTGGGCATAGTCCATACTCAGCGACCTGAAATAATAATCGATAATACGGGGCCTAAGTCCTAGGCCGAATCCTGGTCTCTCCGAACCCTTGCTGGGCATAGTCCATACTCAGCGACTTGAATAAGTCACCTTACCTTGTTCGGGCAAAGTGACTCACCCATTGCCAGGTATAATCCATAACCAACGGCCGTTTACCAAAAACCAGACAAAAATCCAATCAAAATCCAATCCAAAAATCCAAATCAAATCAGAAAATTAGAAATTTGAACCAACATCCAAAACAAAAACAATCATCCAAACGAGAATCCAAACCAGAAAGCAAACAAAACCAGGAGTTCAAACCAAACTCCAAAACCAAACCAGAAAAAACGAGTATCCAACCCACAAATGAAAAACAGGTTTCACAAACCATAGCATCGTGGTCTACCACCATTCAGAGCATGCCTAGGGGTCATCTCCGTCCCCGTACATGTGTAAACGATTTTCTGTTTGTCGGTGACTTGCTACTTATTTCATAACATCCCAGTCAATTGACAACCAATCGACCATCATCCCTAGGCCTCACACCATCATGGTTTGAGGTAGATCGTGGCAGCTCCTGTTCCACCGCTGCATTTCGAGCCCTAACATACTGCCTCAATTGTCCATTCCTCACATGCTCTTCAATTTTGTCCTTTAAGTGCCTCCAGCTGTTGGTATCGTGTCCATCCAAATCATGGAAGAGACAATGCCTTTCTGATGCCCTTTCACGTTCAAAAGGTTCTCTCCTAGCTGGCCTTCGGTACAGAAGGCGATTCCGGGTTTCCATGTATTTCCGCTCCAATGTTTCATTTAATCCTGTGTATGTGGAAAACTTTGGATCCTTCCATCATTTCTTGGCCTTTTCTGAATCGTCATTAAGCTTCCTTTTTCCCTTTCCTTTATCTCCGTCCAAGCCTCCGCTGGATGGTCCTCCACCCTCAGTCGCATTCACCTCCTTTAACTTTAAATCTATGCATGCATCCTCTTGTTGAAGGAATCTTTCAGCTTTGTGAAAGAATTCCCCGAGATCCAATGGTGGGTATCGTATTAAGGATACCTTGAAATCTAAATCCTCTCTGACTTCTGAAACCGCTGCCATTAGAACCATCGATGGATCTGGCCGATCCACCAAAGCAACTGTCGTGTTTAATCGTGTTAGGAAAGCTCTGAGTGACTCATTCGTCCTTTGCTTGATTGACGTTAGTGTCATCACGTTCTTTGGCCTCTTGATATGAACCCGAAATTGCCTCAAAAACCTGTCCACCAACTCCATCCATGTCCTGATAGACCCTTCCTCTAGCTTCCTGAACCACATCGCAGCTATATCCATCAAGTACAAAGGGAAACATCGGGCCATTACTTCATCTGATGCCCCCAGCACTTCCATGTGCCTGGTGTATCTCATCAGGTGATCGGTTGGGTCAGCCTTGCCATTGTAGACTTCCATGCTAGGTAGCTTGAACTCGGGTGGATTCCGAGCAATCCTGATTTCCCGAGTAAACGGACTCTTGTTCACTCCTTCCAAATCTCTATTGGTCAAACCTCCACGCATAGTTCTCCTGATAATCTCAGCTAATCCAGCATTGTCTATCAAAGGTTGCTTCCATGCCTCCGAGGGAATTCTGGTACATATTCCTCATGCGGCTCATTAACTTTAGCGCTCGCTCTAGCCTGTTGAGCTCCATCCAAAGGTCTTCCAGTGTCAGATCCTGCAGGCTGCCCCCAAGCCTCGTTGATCGCCTTCTGGCTCTATATTCTGTCCTTCATTGGGTTCCGCAACCCTTGCTCCTTGTTCCACATTCACAGCCGCTGTAGTCGATCCAAGGTTCTGTGTCCCTGTAGCTCTCATCTGTTCAAAGAAAGTCTGCATCATGTCCTATTGACTCTTCAACAATCTCTCATGTAATGAATTTTCCATAGCTTCCATCTCGTCCCTGGTAATGTAAATAGAAGCTTGTCCTTCTCCAGCTCCGGAGGATGCCTCTTGCCTTCCTCCTTGTAAGCTTCTCTCAGCTCTTTGTCTTTTGCTTGTTTTTCAAGTCATTGTCTCTAAATCTAAACTCTTCAAGCTTTTAAATCTGAACTTCAAATCCGGTGTAGCGGGTGCTAATTCCTCTCACTGATAGCACCAAAGTGTTTGCGCCAAAATTGGTCACAAACCCCAAGTATCGTGAAAGCATCAATATATGAATACAAATCGACGATGTTCGAGTATAAATCACAGATCTAAGCAAACAACAAACAACAATCCAGAAATAACGAACAGAAACTCAAGATTTATAGTGGTTCGGCTATCTCCGGCCTACGTTCACTTCAAATAGTATTCCTTTATTGATTCTCCTTGTTGGTTACAAATGATTACAGCAATTACAATGAAGTAATTTGAGTACAACAGTGATGGTAAGGTGTAGAATTGAATCCGACAGAGTCTGGACATCGAATAACCAAAAGATAACTTTTCTGTAGGTTCCGAGGGCTATTTATAGGTATAGGAGGCTGATATTGTGCTCAAACTTCGGGAGACTCCTTCTGGCATGTGAGTGGTCCCACGCGATCGATCCTGGAAGGTTTCGACTCGATCCGTGATTGATACGAACCATTTTCGTATCGATCAAAAAATGAACCAATCGAGCTGAAACTTGGCAGGGATGTTCTCTAGCTTGTACGCAAGATCCTATGAAAATTTCGTAGCATTTGGACCTATGGTTTAGGAGATATGATCGATACGAGATAAAAGTTTTAGGCAGGGGATGTGGTTCGAATCGATAGATTCGAATCGATCTATTCGAGTCGATCAGAGCACATGCGCATGTGATGACACATTGCAAAATCCTTGGGTCGATCCGCTTCGTATGCCGAGTTGACCGAGTTATTTTCATCCACCACCGAAGCTTCATTCGTGTCAACCATTTATTCGTACCCATTTTCTTTAGCCTTCATTCGAATCGACTATCGATTCGTCATAGCCCTTGCTCGTATCGATAGGTATCAGTGTACTTCGTATCGATTGCTGAATGTACCATCGACACAAAGCGACCTCACTTGAGTATGATGGATATGAACAAGGACTCGTGAGCCATCGATTCGAATAATCCCGAACCATATGGATACGAACTAGCCCCTTTTGATCGATTCGAAGTAGTTCGATCATGATGGATACGAACTACACCAATACGATGCTGCCGCCTCTGGATCGATGCGAGGAGTCCAATACCGGATTGAGTCGAACGACATCGATTCGAACAAAGGTCCAGGGTGGATTCGAACAACATCTTTTCTCTGACTCGTATCGATCATATCTTGGTCATGCGGACTCCGATTAACCTGGGGTTTGAAATGTAGCCTCACCTAGCCTTGATCATCATCTCCAATCGATTCTGTCTTGATCGGAGCTCAGCCAAATTTTGACGACATCGATTGCAACCTTGTTTCCAGTCGATCTCCAATTTTGATATCCATTCTTCCTTGCCAATTTGTTAATATTCCAGCTTTGATCAAAAGGTGGGATAACAGTTATAATGTATGCTATTTCTTAAAAAACAATTATTGTCTTAAACTATGCATAACATTATCTAAAATTGTAAAACTACAATAGAAAGTGGATTATATTAAAAATAGTTATAATATATAAACTAGATTGTTTTACGAGTAATTTCATAAAAAATCCCATATTCTCTTCCTTATTATCCATTACACATTCATACAAATATATTATACATATCAACACAAACCATAACTCACAACTTCTTTGGCTATAGATAACTTAAGCATATTATCCATAACAAAGTCAACATCATCTTCTTCACATAATATTTCGTGGTTGCTTAAGTCAAGCATTACACCTTATTTTACTCTCGTTCATTCACGTATTCCTTTACCAGCTCACTTAAACTTCCACATCCACTTCGTACTTTACCTCTTCAAGCTCTTTTATGGTACCACAAACATATTACAAGTTTCTTAGACTATTTTCCAAACCAGTTGAGGTTGTATATTGATTGCTTAAGAAAATTCACCAAGATGGATAGTAAATTTGAGGAAGAAGAATTATTTTAGATTTATAAGGCTGTGGATTGATTGATTAAGGAAATATAAGAGTTGGAGTGAAATAAGTTTTTTTCTTTCAAATTGGTACTGAGAAAAAGAAAGTGGTAATGTATAATAAAAGATGCAACATTGCATGATAAAAGAATATTCACAGTGCCTAATAAAAATGCTTTTATACTACATAAACATATATATTGAAAGAGTTAGCTGTATGTACTAAGCGGAATTATCTAATTTTTTACATATATCTAACTCTAGAGTTAATTTTGTTCATAATAAAGGTCTTAAATTTCTATTATATACCTTGTTATATTTTGAGAGAAATGTGTGATCCTCTAGAATAGAGGAGAGAGCACACATGTAAATAAATAAATACATATACATATACATATACATACATATATATATATATATAATGCTGAAGACAAGGAGCTGTTAACATGCTTGACAGGCAGCTAATAATAGTATAAAAAATAAAGAAAAGATCTTAGGTACCACTAGAATGAGCTCCGACAAGGCCACTGCCCATTACACCTCAATATCGAGCTCCGACAATGCCACCGCCCGGTAGTGAATGTTGAATCATAAGTTTATTGATTCATGACAAAGAGCTTAAACAAATCAGTAAATGAGACTATATGGGCAAGCGACAAAAAGAAAAAAAATACGCTGTTAATACTACAAAGGAGACAACACTACAAAACTGAGTATCGTATGTTTATTTGTTGATGTTTTTATTCTTAGTATTGTTAAAACCTATTCTCAAGAAGTTCACTCAAACCAAAGTTGTTTTAAACTTTAAACTCTTTAAATAAATGAGAACTGTGCACCGACCGAGGTCAGTCGACTGACCAAATATGGCCAGTCGACTGAATCTGCCCAGTTGCACAGAAACTTCCTGTTTTGCACGAACTTTGAACATTCAGTTGACTGGTGGTTATGGGTCAGTCGACTGAATTTTTCCAACAGCTATTTTTCTGAACAAACACTTCCATTTGCCAAGAGATACGATGTAAATTGAAGATGTATGGATGCTTCTTTTGATCAAAACTCTTCGTGAATGGTTGCAACTGTTTATCTACTATATAAAGACATAAGATTCACTTCACAAATCATTGAATTTCTTTTTATTTTATGATCATACTCTCTACTATCTCTGCATTCTGAAAAGCAATCACAACTTACATATATTGCTTGAATCCCTGAATCAATTAGTTTATTCTTCGATTCAAAGCAATGTTTTCCTTTCTAAATCTTTATACACACATATATACTTGAGGAAAAGATTATAGGAAGGTTGTACTATCAAAGACAAATCAGTGTTATCAAGAACACAAAGTGTCAAAGCAATTTATTGAAACTGTTGAAGTCATATTCGGTTGTTTAGGCGGGTAAAGTCCTCTTTCGGTTGTTAGAGGCAAAAAAATCTTGATCAGTTGCTCAGGTGTTGTATACCTATTCCTTCGCGTTAAGTGAGGGATTAAGTAAGGTATTATTGTGAGAAATTCCAGAGGGAAGTCTGGGAATGGACGTGGAATGGGAAGTTCGAACCAGTATAAAAACTCCTGGTGTGCTTATTATTATTTACTTTACTATTATTATCTGTTTCCGCATTTAGATTATAATACATTCCATATTACACGATCCTAAGTGATAACTAGCCACACAGTAGTCGCTTTTCATTTGGTATCAAAGTTAGACATCCTATAACCGTAACATAGTTATTTGATAATCTTTTTGTTAATATGGAAAGCAATACTAGCACAAGCACTATCACAAAGTACATAAATATCTTATACATGCTTAATATTTTAGATTCATCCTTATCTTACACATATCATTTTTCCTTACACAAGTAAAACATACTTAAGTCCTTTTAAACCTACTTGGGTTTTCATAACATTCATACAAACATAATTACTGTAATATCCCCTACTTGGGGGCCCAAAACTAACGGCTACGGATGCTGCAGTCATCCATAGTTATTAACCCCCGGTGAACAAATACGGTGATATTTAGATACATTGATACACAAAAACACAAGAATATGGAAAAAATATTAAATAACAAACAAATTCCATATTCCATTTTAAAATATTCCAAATTGATTACATAATCCCAACATGTAGACCATGTTCAGATAACATATAATTAATACAAAAATACGCCAACAACGACATATGAAGATGCCCTTTTGGATGATCAGAGTATATAATAAGGCACTAAAACAATTTTCCTTTATAATCAAACACACAATAGAAAATAAGAACTCTAACAACAAGCTTGCCTCCTGCACGTTCTCGGAGGCTTTATTCATCTAAAAGAACACTTGGAAACCTTAACTCTCAACCTACTCAAAATCAATTGAGTACCCGAGAGTTTAAGGGGAAAACAAAAACTTCGAGTCCAACATAAAGCCTGGTATGAATAATAATTTACCATCACAAACCATTTAGATATCTAATGAGACCATGCAGCTTAGCGGAACGGGTTTCCCTCTCACTAGTATCCTAAAACATCTATAAAACCATATACTATGCTTCTACATCCACAATGGTTAAAATGTAGTATTTCAAAAACATTATGATGATAAGATAAACAAGTGAATAAAATCTGGATTACCCATCCCCATTCATTCCGACCACATGTCTCAGTTATAGTTTCTAGGGTTTCTATTAACCTGCTAAATGTTTATGGACTATCTGTCTGATTTCATAGTTTTCATGGGATAACTAAAAAACCTATTGGTAACTCCAATATCTTTTTACCTTCTCCTAGTTCTTATGGGATAACTAGGAACCTATTAACTAATTGTCAGTATCTTAATCTAGATATAGTTTTCATAGGCTAATTATAAACCTATTGGCCCTTTCCAATATCAATCATAGTTTTCATGGGCTGACTATGAAACTATTAGCCATGCCAATATCTTTAGTCAAACACAGTTTTCATGGGCTTACTATGAACCTATTGGCCCCGGCCAATATCTTTAAATTAGATTTTAACATTTCTTAAATTATATTCACTACTAGGCCAACCTAGCCGGTTATTTTGCCCTTCCCCAAAATACTGTTATGGGTTAATAACAATGTGAAGAAGTATATATGACTTTCGACTATGTCGAAAGCTTTAAGTAAAACAAGATAGGAATTTACTTTTGAAAACAAACTAAGGTCTCGACCTTATAGGGTATCAACTTGGTCGAAAGCCCTTCAAAAACTAGGTAGGTGATTATCTTTTAAAAGCAAACTTTGGTTTCGACCCTAACGAAAGCATCACATTCGACACCCTACCTTCCGCTACTTACCAATTCACTTTGTACCAATCCATTGATACCTTGTGCATTGGTTTCGAATCTAGTGGTTTCAACTGGGTTGGTGCAGAGGTAAAGGAGCGAAAGGTACCTTCGATATAGGTAGAACCATTTTTTCTGAAAAACATAGGATTATATCTAAATATAGCAATCACTTTATAACTAACCTGCCTGTTATAATTCATTGATTGGTTACTTAACAACTTTTCAAATATTTTATAATTAAAAACAGCCGCATTTAATTATATCTAAATCAAAGAAATATAATGTCTAAGCCCTTCTATTAAAAAAACCAGTATTTGCAAATAAGTCCTCTTGAAAAAATTTATTTTCCCTTGTAAATCAATTGGGAATCCCCAAAAATCACAGAAATTCAATTTTTTTCATGTAATCAAACATATTAAAATCCATTTACTTTGTTAATAAGCACAACCTTATATATTTAATTTATTCAAATATCAATCCCTTTATCATAATTATTCTATTTAATTTATCAAATTAGATTTCCTGAATAATGTTATAAAAAATTAGGGATATTACAGGCTCCTTCTTTAAAGAATTTCGTCCTCAAAATTCACTAAGGACTAAATATTAACTATAACAATCATTTGTAAAAACTCCTAACAACCATACTACTCTAACCGACTAGCAACCATCAATATAAATCTAATATAGAGATACCTTCAAAGCAGATCCGGATAAGTATCTCTAATCATGTCCTCTATCTCCCAAGTACAGTCCTACTCGTTGTCGCTGCACTAAACTTTCACCAGCCTAACTATCTTATTCCTTTAATCTTTTCTCATCTCTAGCTACAACCCGAACTGGTTGTCTAACAAAAGTCAAATTAGGCTCCACTACTAAGAATTCCAACTCCATCGGAGGAATAGTAGTCTTTGGATAATGCACATACTTGCGAAGATGAGACACATGAAATACATTATGGACACTTACCATATTGCTCGGCAACTCTACTCTGTATGCGAGCTTTTCAGTCTCTCTATAATCTGGAATGGACCTACATATCTTGGGGCTAACTTCTCTAACTTTCTAAATCGTATCACACCTGTCATTGGCGATACCTTAACGAAAACCTTATCCCCAACTGAGAATTTTGGGTCCTTACGCCTCTTATTCGCGTAACTCTTCTGTCTTGACTGAGCTTCCTTCATCCTTCCTCGGATTAACTTAATCTTCTCCGACACCTCTCTGACCAAATCTGGACTTAAGACTAGTCCGTCTCCAGTCTCTAACCGACATGCTGGTGACTTGTATGGTCTTCCATACAGAGCTTCAAAATATACCATTCCTCTACTAGTCTGATAACTATCATTATACGAAAACTGAACCAAATGTATGTGATCCTCCCAAGATCCACCAAAGTCCAATACACAAGCTCTCAGTAGATCCTCGAGTACTTTGTTGACTCTCTCTATCCGTCCATTTGTCTAAGGGTGATACGTGGTACTCATATTAAGCTTGGTACTCATCACCTTCTGTAGACTCTTCCAGAATTCACTAGTGAACAAAGCATCTTTGTCACTGACTATACTACTAGGAACTTCATGCAGTCTAACTATGTTCTTTAGGAACAACTTAGCTAAAATAGGAGTCACCTTGGATGACCTAACTGGAATGAAATGGGCACTCTTGGTCAATCTGTCCACCATAACCCATATACTTTGATTACCCATATTTATCCTTAGCACCCTGTCTATAAAATCTATGGATGTCGAATCCCATTTTCAAATTGGAACCTCTAGAGGCTGAAGCAACCCACTCGGCTTTTGATCTTCGGCTTTCACTTGTTGACAAGTTTGCACACTGCCTAACGCACAAGCCAACATTCCTCTTTACCTCTTCCCAGTAGAAGCTCCTCTTCATATCCTGATACGTCTTGGTCCCTCTAGGATGAATCATAAACTTGGATCGATGACATTCTCCAAGAACTTCTTTCCTCAAGTCCTCAATATTCGAAACACACAATCGTCCCTTTATTTTCAGCCATCCTCCTTGATCAAGGCTAAAAATCCGTTAGATCATCAATCTCAGTTCCAACCTCAAGCCTTCTAATTCTCTCAGCCAATACTAGATCCTCCCTCTACTTAGAAGCAATTTTCTCAATCAATACTGGTCAAACTTCTAAACAAGAGAACCTGGCGGAACTCTGACTAGAACTAACAGTCGATCTTAACTGCATATCACAACTAACTAAAGCTTCTAAATCTTTCCACTGTGTCAATGTAGCTAACAACACATTCTGATGTTTTCGGCTAAGAGCATCTGCTACCTTATTACCTTTTCCTAGTATATATTCTATACCAAAATCAAAAGCATGCAAAAACTCCAGCCATCTCTACTATCTCATATTCAACTCCTTCTAAGAGAATAAATATCTTAGATACTTATGATCGGTATACAGCTCAAATCTCTCCCCCAAGAGATAATGCCTCCAAATTTTTAAGGAAAAAAATTACCGCAGCCAACTCCAAGTCGTGAGTAGGATATCTTACTTCATGCGGTCTAAGCTGTCAAGATGCATGGGCAATGACTTTGCCCCTTTCATCAACACTACTCCCAATCCAGTCCCACATGCATCAATGTATACTACCAACCCTTGGTTTCCTTCTAGAACTACTAGCATTGATGACTTAAGGAATGCATTCTCACATTTGTTGGATAAAACAAACTTCACCTCCTTCCTAGTAAACTTATTTAAGGGTGTTGCTATCCGCGAGAAATCCTTAATGAATATCCGGTAGTAGCCAGTAAGTCCAAGAAAAAACTCCTGATCTCAGTCACTGTCTCTAGTCTCTTCCAATTATTCATGGCTTCGATCTTATCTGGATCGACTTACAATCCTTTCTCTGAAACCACAACGACCAAGAAATTTAATCACTTTCTTCCAGAAATGACACGTGGTAAACTTCGCCTTTAGCTGATTTTGCCTCTGCATCTCAAGTACCACTCTAAGATGAACTTCATGCTCTCTCTCATCCTTAGAGTAGACTAGAATGTCGTCTATAAACACCAACACGAATCTATCAATTCAATCAAGCACTCGCCATTTATTTTCATCGTTCAACTATTTGATAACATGAAAAAAATCAAAAGCTCTGCTCTTCCCTCCCTTGGATTGATAAGGAAGGGCGGAGGCCTTTGGTGTTGCTTCCAGTCAAGAATTAGGGCCTCACAATCACTAGCGACCCGAACTGTTGGTTCTGCATTTAGCCTTCCCTGCTTCAAATATCACTACACAAATTTGTAACGACCCGCTATTTTGGACCATTCAAATCGACAATAAAACCATACATATCCGACTTGAATAATTCAAAATACCGAATTGTTAATTAAATTTGGCAAAACTTAAAATATAGAGTAAATAAATCAATCACAGATCACAGAGTGATATAATGCAGTGGAATAGATAAAAAATAGTAGTTCATGAAGCTACTATATACATCAGAGTTTAGAAAAATACAACCGAATAGTTCAAATGCAGTGAAGTCTCCAATGCAACAGATGACTTCTCTGAACCAATCAACTGGAAAGGCTGGAATCTGAATCGATAGTTGGATTTCCAAATGAAGCTCCGAACTCCAAAGGTGAGTCTCAAATGCTGTATCACTCAGTCTGACCCGAGCGTAAAGCAAAACACAAAACACTCGAGTCAGGATTAACGTTCTTATATCAATAAATCCAACTCAAGTGAAATATCAACTGAGATACAAATAACTTAAAGGATGTTTGGGATAACCATCCTCTAAGGGTCCATGGAACTTTCTACAAGGTAGAAATATACACTATAACACCGTGATCAATTCAGCTTAATTTATACTTCAAAACCAAATCTCATTTTCACTTCAAATATCTCTATATTTCCCAAAATAGTATTTATATATATATTAAATAATTTATACAGTAAAGTATTTTCAATTTCCCCAACTTAACAAATCATTTCAACATCAACCCGACCTTCCCATTCAAATTAAATTCAATCTCAATTTATCAATTTAAATTCAACTCAATTTCTAAAATAACCACTTAAATTTTATCGATCTCAAATTCGGATTTATAATCACAAATACCCCTTTATATTTCCATATATTTCAAAACTTTAAGTATTCAACGTTTCATCTAAATTTTCATTCAATTTAGTTTTCTAAATAATAAATTCAAATTTAGTTTAACCTAAATTTTCATTTTAATTCAATTTAGTTGCTAAATAACAAATTCAACTACGTTGATTTCAAATACAGATCCGAATCTCAATATAAACCATTTAAATTCCAATATAGTTCAAGGCTTTAATATTTAAATGTTCTATATAACAGTTTCATATAGATCTCGATTTAACCTCGTTATTATTTAGTCTTGAAATACTCCCTTGTTAGATTCAATATCATTTAAGTAACCTTAAATTACATTTTACTCAATATTTTCTTTAATTTATTTAAACGTGAAATATTCATTAAATCACTTAAATCAAAAATCCAGTTATAAAATCATACCTTTTAAATTTCCTATTCAGAAATTTCAAATCGATTTAATTAAATAAATCCTTATTTAAATACCATTTTAATAAACCCAAATTTATCTCCCAATCTTAATTATTCAATTTATTACAAGAGAATCTATTTGAAATACAAATTTACATAAATACTTAACCATATCATATGTATTAAATCAATCTAATTTAAATCAAATATTACTACTAAATCTATATGTACAATTTTTATTTATATAATATCTTAAGAATCAAATTTATTAAACCGTATATTTCTTTCCAAAATTATAGAAATTATTTTCAAAATATTTGTATGGACCAACGGTGTCTATATATATTTCCTATCATATAGTCAAGTGCTACGGATATTTATCATTTCAATCCGTATACTATATATATACGGGTGGATATTATTTCAACCCGAAATCCCAAATTCAATTAAATGAAAATCGCTTGGGTTTATCATTTCAACCCATAACGATTTTCTCCTATTCTAAAGTCTGTTCGGGTATGTATCATTTCAACCCATAGTGATTTCTAAACTACAGGGAACTTGTAGAGTGATAACAGAAAATACAATAAAATAACAGGCATATATCATCAATAACAATATAATATAAACAACAGGATATGGTGTCATATCCCGCAGGTGAACAGTTACAGATAATAGCATATATAACAAATTAAAATAACTACAACAGCATATTTCAATTGTCGTTTCAATTGAAATCAAATTTAATGAATAAAAGAATGTTAATCGTGAGTGATTACTCACCTTTCGAGGCTAAAGAGATTTGAAATGGGTTATGGATCCAAGAACGAATTTCCAAAATGAACAAGATTGGCACGAATAGGACGAACAGAGCTGATAAATAGAGATCGATGAAAATAGATTAGAAACTGCTTGATGTAGACCGAAACAAAATATATAAAATCCCAAAATATTATTTGCTTAACTAATATTAACTTTGAGACTCATTAAAATTATATACATACGTTTTCCAAAAATATAAATAGTTTAGAAACAACTATTGACCATACGTTCTGTATAATCAACATATATCCATTATACATTTAAACTAGACTATATTTAAATTATACTATGTATAGTAATGTAATATAGTATACAGTACACTTATTACAATACACGTTAAGACTATAAATATAATATTTAACAATACACTTATAACAAAATATGTGACTGCAAAATTTCAGTTTTAATATAAACACAGAGAACAACCTTATATATTTATTAATATTCAGTTATATAAAGACTCTTGCTATATATTTATATTCAAAAGCTAATAACATAACTATACTGCAAACGTATATGTAGTTGAGAATATATAATACCTTTTTATACTTTCTTATGCACTTAATATACTCAACAACGAGTTATATATATAAGCGGTCATGCATTTTTATATGAAACAACAAGTATAAAATAACTTTTAAAACTTTATTATTATATATATATTTTATACACTGAACAGTTAAAATAACTTTTAAAACTTTTTTAAAAACTTTATCATTATAAAATAACTTTTAAAATATACATCATTTGAATGTTTTAACCCACACAAACAATATATGCTTCCTTATACATATTATATATATCTAATTTATTTATTCTTATTATTATTACTTTTTTATATATATAAAAGAAAAGTGGTGCCTGAATAATATTTTCTCATTCTCCTAGAGCATAGGTGACTAACAAAACACGCATGGTCTAACATGTGATAACATTTATTTTCTATTTTTATAAAAGTGGTGCAAACATATTTACTCTATCTTAGAGTACAAGTGGAGCAAATGATTTTTTTCAAGGCCATAGCCAAATGCATTTTTTCTCAAACCAAAATACTTATTAACGTTAAGACCTTGAACGAACAAAGCTAAGGAGAATATTTTTACTGATTTAAAACCTGAAGTAAAACAGCGATGCCACCTACATCCTTTTCCAACGTGTTTATAAATGATATAAGCAAGAATCTGTCTATACTGTGGAGGGTGCTCTTGATTGTGGAGGAGGGTAGGTGTCATGTGGTGAAATAGCAGAGCCAAAAATTTGAACAGAACAATGAAGAAAAGAGGGAAAAAAAAGGAGGAAAAATAATTCGGTCATTACTGATGCTTTGCTCACACGCAAGGAAGAAGGAGAGGAACCCAAGATGAGATGCGTATGAAGTTTGATACGTGGTTTGTATTTATTTATGACAACACAATTGTTAAAGTGGGAAAGCAAAAATCAGGGCATGTAAATTTTAAAGCAAGGAAGAAAACGTGTTTAGCATTTAAAGAAAAACTTGTGTGCATCAAGGGAAAAATGGAAAGAAATTTAAAGATTTTGGAACGGTTAGTAATTTGTGGATCACGTTCCTATTAAATCAGAAGGCAAAAGGAAAGTGAATATAATTTGCATGTAAATGGAGAAGCACATTTTATATTTAAAGGGAGTAATTTGCGTTGATTGAGTGGAGGAAACGGTATGAAATAAATTGCTTTAGGAATGGTAGAGAAGTATCAAATGAATCATGTTTTATAATCAAACAGGCGTTGATAATGGTGAAAGAAAAAGGCAGGAGGAAAGTTGATTTTGAACCGGATTGGATTTTAAAGATTTTATACCAATTTTAAACGAGAGGCAATTGGAAAGAGTAGAAAATTTTCCGCATGAATCCAAGGAAAACATTTTATACTAATTGAATGGTTGGGGAATTTATTTCTTTCCCACTTAAAAAAAATACGCCTACGGATAAATTTAATTATTATCCAGGGTAAGAAAATGAGACATGCGTAAAACTGACATAAAAATATACGCCCAATTTATAACAAAGAAACGCTTTTAATTTTGTACGTTTTTCTTATGTAGCAAATATAGGTTATAATATTACATCAAATTCATACCATTTGTATGCCAACTAAATTGTACAAATTAAAACACGTATCTTAAATAACTTATTTACACTATTAACTTAAAATTTATTACTTAATTAAAATATGATTTGTTTATATCTTTTTGATTTACTTAACATTTAAGAAATAAACTATTGTATATACGTATAAAAGAAAACGTAGAATGCGTACAACAAACGCAGTGATTTTTTTTCAGAAAAATGAAAATAATGGATTTAAATTTTATACGTTTTCTTGTATGTATATATACATTATTTATTCCATCAAATAACGCGCCTTTTAAACGTGAAATTAAACAGTTTATTTATACACAAAGTTTTTGAAATTTATCACTTATGTAAAAATATGATTTGTTTACACATTTACTAAGAATTTTATATTAAAAAATGTATATAAGTAAAATATAAAATATTAAATTTTTAAAAGTATAAAATCAATTTTTTTAAAGAACAAAAGGTGAAATAAACGCTGTTACGAACATATTAAATTAAACCAAACGATTAAAATTTTAAAGATTTATAACTTCAAAAAAAATGTTAAGTTTTAACCAAAATAAGAATTTTAGAATTTTCACACTAATAAAAATCTTGGGTGATTATTTATAATAAAATTTAGACAATCAAATTTTCGAAAAATAAAACCCCAGAGTTATAAATAAAGAATAAAATATTGCTAAAATTTGGGTTGTTACACTCTCCCCCACTCAGAACTTTTCGTCCCCGAAAAGAAAGGAAGTAGGTGAATTATAACAACCAGAAAGAAAATAGATTAAAAGACAAGATAAACAATAAATTTTAAAATTATATAAATCTTACTTGAAATATTCATTTGAAAACTTCACTTGGAAATCAATTTTTTTTACTACTTTATCTTAAGATACTTTCAACATTATAGATACATCAATAGTCATTTTATTTAAACATGTTTTATTAAACTAATAACTTCAAAATATTTATAACACTAAAATTTTCTATTAAACAATGTAGTATACAAATAAGCAATATTTAAAAAGGATATATCCAACAAGGAAGGAAGGTAGATTTGGAAAAAAGAATCAAGGTGAATAACTAAACTGAGCAGATAAGGTAGATGCAAGGAATAGTATCGGGTACGAATAATTAATCTAGAATCATAAGAATTTAAATTTCAAATATTAATTCAAAATTTCTTTGTTGGGAAAAATACTTTTATAATAAATACCTTTATAATAATACTTTTATAATAAAATACTATTATATTGAAATAAATTTTCCTTTCGAAAATACTTTTATAACTCGATGTTTCAACAAGTTTATCCTCGTTCTTGCAGACTCTGGCCATGCGTTGATCAGGCGCAAAGCTAGAATTCTTCAAGTACTTAATAGACCTGTTTCAACACCCAGTGAAAATACTTGAAAAACCTTTAAAAACAGATATGGAAAGTACAATCCAAACAAACAACCAAACCAAAACCTTTGTCCAACCATGGTTCGTAGATACACAATAGTTACGCCTGGGTCCCCCAGGAAACAATCCATATCCGCAAGCTTTCTCAGCCCTGCGAGTTACGCCATGATGACTAGTAGTGTGTAGGATACACAATAGGGTCTGGATCCCCTAGGAAACAATCCGTACCCCTAGGCAAGACTCAACTAGGCAGTTTTGCTACTATTCGCGACCTACACAGATTGCAGGATACGCAATGGTTACGCCTGGATCCCCCAGGAAACAATCCATACCCCTAGACAAGACTCAGTCAGGCAGTTGCGCTATGCAGTCGCGAGAGAAAAAAGAAACCATGGGTTACGCCACGGTGGGAACACTCGAGTATTACATCCGAAAAACCAAAAATCAAAGAGAATAATATCGATAGAATGAATCCACGATGTGGCCACAAAGCGGATATCAAGCAGAAGACACTTTCCATATCTTTACTTCGAAAATATATATCATATAGTTCCTTTTCAAATCACTTTCAAATATCGTACTTATATAAGGTCCATATATATAGGATTCCTTTTTCAAATCGAATACTTTCCAAATCAATAGTATATCAATCATACTTGTATAGACTTTGATTATAAAACAATTCTTAATCCAAATTGAGTACCTTTTAAATAAATAGATTTCAAATCAACTTCATACTTATACAAATCCATTTTATATAAGTTCGACCACTCCCAAATCAAGTGCTTAGTAATCTATGGTTCTCAATTTCTAATCATTTCAATATCAATTCAGTTTCAAAATCATATATGATTTCACCAAATTTTCTTCCAAATTAAATATCTATATTTCAAAGTTCCCAAAATAATAGGTTTAGAAAATTATCCGAGTTTCCAAATTAAAATAATTCAAGTCAAACAAATTCATTCCCAAAATCACCATATAAGTATTGGTTTTTAATTTCAGTTTAATTTTCAAAACCAAATATTTTCTCAAAATCAATTGTACTTAAAATGGTTTCCAAATTTATAATTATCCCTTTAAACTTTTAAACTATCTATTTCTATTTGAAATATCCAATTTACCTTTCTGAAAACCATTATTCAACTATTTTTTTTTCAAAACATTTCAAAACTAAATTTATATTCTTTATCAAACATTTTATACTCTTCGAAATTTCTTAGCTTTGAAAATTTAATCTCGATTTGGAAGTGTTCGAACATTCAAAATAGTTAGGGAAATCAAATTTTCAATTCAAGAGTTGAAAATCAGCAATAAATCAATAAATCAATTATTAAATCCGAAACTCGAGGACTGAACACCGGTCTCATTTTAAATTGTTTCAAATTTATACTTATATCTTTCTAAAATATCAAATTATACTTCGGAATTTGAAATCAAAACGGTTTTACAAAACCACTTGCATAGCGAAGCTATTAAAGTGGCCTCTCGCCCACTTTGAAACTCGAAAATCAATGTCAATGATGCGTGCACTCATCACCGAAATTATTTTCCAGCGACATAAGTGAGTTCTGGACTTCTATTTTCTTGAAAATTTCTTTGAAATTTCTTCAAAATTATTGGAATTCATTTGAACTCATTTGAAACATTTCTTATTCGGAAAAATACTTTTAAATCGTATTATTTTTATATATTTTCCAAAATCTTAAACCAATTTCAAAATACCAGAATTCAATTCTCGAATTTCAAATTTAACTTTACAGTTATAAATCATTTTTATATAAATCAATTTCTTATAATTTTTCAAAATTACAAATCCTTTCAAAACCTTTTTATATAGAATAACATTTCTTATTTGCTTTATATATATAGGTATATAATCCTTATCGAAAACATTTTCACTTTTATATATATAAAAAAAATCATAGTTATCAAAATAAAATTTCGGTATAAACAATTTCAAAAATACAAACAAAACCCGATTTTCAAAGGATGATTCAAGAATGGATTTAAAAACAAAGATAGCGATTTAATTTATAGGAACTCCAATCAATAGAATCCTGATTCGAAGATAGACTCGATCAAAGATAAGATAATTAAATTACAAAATAGAAGATGGATATACTTCTATAAATCGCAGGCGACCTTTACCGGTCAACCGTGATTCCACAATTAGATCGGTGTAGAATTCTGAGGCAATTCGACATTCGATCGCCAGAGATATAGAATTCGGCATAACAAGATATAGCAGCATCGTAAACCGAGGATACAGGAATCTTCGGTGAGTCAATGCCAATTGAAAAGGGGTTTTCACCCCCTTTACAAATCATTCAGTGGAGTTATGTGATACTCCGGAATCAAACGAATATAAATAGGGAGAGACAGAGTGAATTTCGGAACCGAGGGACATTCCAAAATTCAAAGGAAATCGAGTTAAAAGGAAGAGATTCAACTCGAGCGAAAGTGATTCTGTAAATAAATTTACTATATGTGCTAAGTTTTGCCTAGAGCCAAAGCTCTGATACCAACTGTAACGACCTTCTATTTTGGACCATTCAAATCGACAATAAAACCATACATATCCGACTTGAATAATTTAAAATACCGAATTGTTAATTAAAATTTGGCAAAACTTAAAATATAGAGTAAATAAATCAATCACAGATCACAGAGTGATATAATGCAGTGGAATAGATAAAGAATAGTAGTTCATGAAGCTACTATATACATCAGAGTTTAGAAAAATACAACCGAATAGTTCAAATGCAGTGAAGTCTCCAATGCAACAGATGACTTCTCTGAACCAATCAACTGGAAAGGCTGGAATCTGAATCGATAGTTGGATTTCCAAATGAAGCTCCGAACTCCAAAAGTGAGTCTCAAATGCTGTATCACTCAGTCTGACCCGAGCGTAAAGCAAAACACAAAACACTCGAGTCAGGATTAACGTTCTTATATCAATAAATCCAACTCAAGTGAAATATCAACTGAGATACAAATAACTTAAAGGATGTTTGGGATAACCATCCTCTAAGGGTCCATGGAACTTTCTACAAGTTAGAAATATACACTATAACACCGTGATCAATTCAGCTTAATTTATACTTCAAAACCAAATCTCATTTTCACTTCAAATATCTCTATATTTCCCAAAATAGTATTTATATATATATTAAATAATTTATACAGTAAAGTATTTTCAATTTCCTCAACTTAACAAATCATTTCAACATCAACCCGACCTTCCCATTCAAATTAAATTCAATCTCAATTTATCAATTTAAATTCAACTCAATTTCTAAAATAACCACTTAAATTTTATCGATCTCAAATTCGGATTTATAATCACAAATACCCCTTTATATTTCCATATATTTCAAAACTTTAAGTATTCAACGTTTCATCTAAATTTTCATTCAATTTAGTTTTCTAAATAATAAATTCAAATTTAGTTTAACCTAAATTTTCATTTTAATTCAATTTAGTTGCTAAATAACAAATTCAACTACGTTGATTTCAAATACAGATCCGAATCTCAACATAAACCATTTAAATTCCAATATAGTTCAAGGCTTTAATATTTAAATGTTCTATATAACAGTTTCATATAGATCTCGATTTAACCTCGTTATTATTTAGTCTTGAAATACTCCCTTGTTAGATTCAATATCATTTAAGTAACCTTAAATTACATTTTACTCAATATTTTCTTTAATTTATTTAAACGTGAAATATTCATTAAATCACTTAAATCAAAAATCCAGTTATAAAATCATACCTTTTAAATTTCCTATTCAGAAATTTCAAATCGATTTAATTAAATAAATCCTTATTTAAATACCATTTTAATAAACCCAAATTTATCTCCCAATCTTAATTATTCAATTTATTACAAGAGAATCTATTTGAAATACAAATTTACATAAATACTTAACCATATCATATGTATTAAATCAATCTAATTTAAATCAAATATTACTACTAAATCTATATGTACAATTTTTATTTATATAATATCTTAAGAATCAAATTTATTAAACCGTATATTTCTTTCCAAAATTATAGAAATTATTTTCAAAATATTTGTATGGACCAACGGTGTCTATATATATTTCCTATCATATAGTCAAGTGCTACGGATATTTTCATTTCAATCCGTATACTATATATATACGGGTGGATATTATTTCAACCCGAAATCCCAAATTCAATTAAATGAAAATCGCTTGGGTTTATCATTTCAACCCATAACGATTTTCTCCTATTCTAAAGTCTGTTCGGGTATGTATCATTTCAACCCTTAGTGATTTCTAAACTACAGGGAACTTGCAGAGTGATAACAGAAAATACAATAAAATAACAGGCGTGTATCATCAATAACAATATAATATAAACAACAGGATATGGTGTCATATCTTGCAGGTGAACAGTTACAGATAATTGCATATATAACAAATTTAAATAACTACAGCAACATATTTCAATTGTCGTTTCAATTGAAATCAAATTTAATGAATAAAAGAATGTTAATCATGAGTGATTGCTCACCTTTCGAGGCTAGAGAGATTTGAAATGGGTTATGGATCCAAGAACGAATTTCCAAAATGAACAAGATTGGCACGAATAGGACGAACAGAGCTGATAAATAGAGATCGATGAAATTAGATTAGAAACTGCTTGATGTAGACCGAAACAAAATATATAAAATCCCAAAATATTATTTGCTTAACTAATATTAACTTTGAGACTCATTAAAATTATATACATACGTTTTCCAAAAATATAAATAGTTTAGAAACAACTATTGACCATACGTTCTGTGTAATCAACATATATCCATTATACATTTAAATTAGACTATATTTAAATTATACTATGTATAGTAATGTAATATAGTATACAGTACACTTATTACAATACACGTTAAGACTATAAATATAATACTTAACAATACACTTATAACAAAATATGTGACTGTAAAATTTCAGTTTTAATATAAACACAGAGAACAACCTTATATATTTATTAATATTCAGTTATATAAAAACTCTTGCTATATATTTATATTCAAAAGCTAATAACATAACTATAATGCAAACGTATATGTAGTTGAGAATATATAATACCTTTTTATGCTTTCTTATGCACTTAATATACTCAACAACGAGTTATATATATAAGCGGTCATGCATTTTTATATGAAACAACAATTATAAAATAACTTTTAAAACTTTATTATTATATATATATTTTATACACTGAAAAGTTAAAATAACTTTTAAAACTTTTTTAAAAACTTTATCATTATAAAATAACTTTTAAAATATACATCATATGAATGTTTTAACCCACACAAAAAATATATGCTTCCTTATACATATTATATATATCTAATTTATTTATTCTTATTATTATTACTTTTTTATATATATAAAAGAAAAGTGGTGCCTGAATAATATTTTCTCATTCTCCTAGAGCATAGGTGACTAACAAAACACGCATGGTCTAACATGTGATAACATTTATTTTCTATTTTTATAAAAGTGGTGCAAACATATTTACTCTATCTTAGAGTACAAGTGGAGCAAATGATTTTTTTCAAGGCCTTAGCCAAATGCATTTTTTCCCAAACCAAAATACTTATTAACTTTAAGACCTTGAACGAACAAAGCTAAGGAGAATATTTTTACTGATTTAAAACCTGAAGTAAAACAGCGATGCCACCTACATCCTTTTCCAACGTGTTTATAAATGATATAAGCAAGAATCTGTCTATACTGTGGAGGGTGCTCTTGATTGTGGAGGAGGGTAGGTGTCATGTGGTGAAATAGTAGAGCCAAAAATTTGAACAGAACAATGAAGAAAAGAGGGAAAAAAAGGAGGAAAAATAATTTGGTCATTACCTGACGGTTTGCTCACACGCAAGGAAGAAGGAGAGGAACCCAAAATGAGATGCAGATGAAGTTTGATACGTGGTTTGTATTTATTTGTGACAACACAATTGCTAAAGTGGGAAAGCAAAAATCAAGGCATGCAAATTTTAAAGCAAGGAAGAAAACGTGTTTAGCATTTAAAGAAAAACTTGCGTGCATCAAGGGAAAAATGGAAAGAAATTTAAAGATTTTGGAACGGTTAGTAATTTGTGGATCACGTTCCTATTAAATCAGAAGGCAAAAGGAAAGTGAATATAATTTGCATGTAAATGGTGAGGCACATTTTATATTTAAAGGGAGTAATTTGCGTTGATTGAGTGGAGGAAACGGTATGAAATAAATTGCTTTAGGAATGGTAGAGAAGTATGAAATGAATCGGGTTTTATAATCAAACACGCGTTGATAATGGTGAAAGAAAAAGGCAGGAGGAAAGTTGATTTTGAACCAGATTGGATTTTAAAGATTTTATACCAATTTTAAACGAGAGGCAACTGGAAAGAGTAGAAAATTTTCCGCATGAATCCAAGGCAAACATTTTAAACTAATTGAATGGTTAGGGAATTTATTTCTTTCTCACTTAAAAAAAATACGCCTACGGATAAATTTAATTATTATCCAGGGTAAGAAAATGAGACATGCGTAAAACTGAAGTAAAAATATACGCCCAATTTATAACAAAGAAACGCTTTTAAATTTGTACATTTTTCTTATGTAGTAAATATAGGTTATAATATTACATCAAATTCATACCATTTGTATGCCAACTAAATTGTACAAATTAAAACGTGTATCTTAAATAGATTATTTACACTATTAACTTAAAATTTATTACATAATTAAAATATGATTTGTATATATCTTTTGATTTACTTAACATTTAGGAAATAAACTGTTGTATATACGTATAAAAGAAAACGTAGAATGCGTACAACAGACGCAGTGATTTTTGTCCAAAAAAATAAAAATAATGGATTTAAATTTTTTACGTTTTCTTGTATGTATATATACATTATTTATTCCATCAAATAACGCGCCTTTTAAACGCGAAATTAAACAGTTTATTTATACACAAAGTTTTGGAAATTTATTACTTATATAAAAATATGATTTGTTTACACATTTACTAAGAAATTTATATTCAAAAATGTATATAAGCGAAATATAAAATATTAAATTTTTAAAAGTATAAAATCAATTTTTTTTAAAGAACAAAAGGTGAAATAAACGTTGTTACGAACATATTAAATTAAACCAAACGATTAAAAATTAAAAATTTAAAGATTTATAACTTCAAAAAAAATGTTAAGTGTTAACCAAAATAAGAATTTTAGAATTTTCACACTAATAAAAATCTTGGGTGATTATTTATAATAAAATTTAGACAATCAAATTTTTGAAAAATAAAACCCCAGAGTTATAAATAAAAAATAAAATATTGCTAAAATTTGGGCTGTTACAAAATTGCATACTGTAAAGAAAAGAAGGACATTAGTGGTAAATAAATTATGTCGGTTTTAAACCAACTATAAGAAAATATCATTCTTGTCACATAACATATTTCACCTCTGATATTCCCAACGCCATAGTAATTAGTTCCAAAGTGTTGTTTGCTGTAACTTCCCAATCCATAATGACACCCCTCAACCATTCAAACTCTTTCATATCCCTATCCCATAGATACATGCAGGGGATTGATGCGTAATGGCTTCTTCTTTCTCTAGACCCCTAAAAATGGGGATTTCTCTCTCTTCCTTTCCACTCCAAAGACTCAGTTCCTTAAATCCACAAAGAAAGCAGGTGCATTCGTCAACCCTAATGGCATTACTAACCACTCATATGAACCATATCCAATTCGAAATGCTGTCAAAGGAATGTTGTCCTCCACCACTCTTAACTGATGGAAACCTATCGCCAAATATAACCGAAAAACATTCTGGCTCCACTCAACCGATCAGATAGATCATCAATCCTCGGTAGAGGGTACTTATTCTTTATCGTCCTTTCATTCAACTTATGATAGTCAATACACATCCTTAACGACCCATCTGCTTTCTTCACGAATACTACAGCCGCTTCCCAAGGCGAGCTGCTTGGTCTAATAAAATTCCTTCCTTTAAGGTCCACTAATTGCACCTTCAATTCTTTCATCCCAATCGGTGTCATCTTACTACGTAGTCTACTTACAGGTTCAGCTTCGGGCGCAAGATCGATTCTAAACTCAACAGCTCTTCTTGGTGGTAGTCCAGTAACTAGCTCAAAGACATCTACAAATTCTCCTTCTACCCGAACTTAAATCATCTCCTACCACCATAGAATTAAGTAAAGCACTACCGCTTCGGTCAGTATTCCCTACTAAGAATATCACTCGGTTATGACTATCATGGTGTCTCAGTGATATTTCCATATCCTGGCAAAATATTCTAGCCTCATACCTACCCAACCAATCCATACCTAAAAATGATTCTGATATATACAAAATCAATTACATGCAAACTGCATGCAAACTTACGACCTAATAAGTCAAGCTCTAACTAGTCACATCTTAACCCTACAGTTGCATACCCTCCTATTGGATTTGCAACCCTTAAGGAAGTAACAAGGTAGTGGGTTCTAAGCGTAACTTATCAATTAAACACTAAGATATGAATGATTGTGATGTACCAATATCAAAAATACTATAACCAGAATACTCTGTATCAAAAGTGTACCCTCCATCATAGTCTTTCCTTTATCAGTTGCAGTAGGCCTAGCTGGTCCTATAGGCAAAAAAAATTCCTTTTCCCTCCCTAACTTGTTCTTGGTATCCCTAACTTGATCACAGTTGAAGCACTCACATTCTTCTTATTTGTAGCTTTCTTCCTATTTCCTGACCGGCATTCATTGCAAAGTGACCTTTCTTGTCACACTTATAGCAAACTACATCAACCTTTGACTTCTTAGCAGCATCTCCTTTCTAGGCTCCCTTCTTTTTAAAGAACTTCCTCTTTTTAACTTGAGAACCTTGAATTTCCACTGGCCTACCTTTAGAAAAATCAGCAAGTAACTCCTTATGGTAAATGGCCATCTCCACCACTATATTACAAGGATCACGGACAAGCATCATGGTCTATCTAACAAGCTCGGGTCTCAATCCCCGAATGAACCTCCCATTTCTTGTGATGTCAGTATCTATAGTAGCATATCCATATCGAGAAAGCTCTTCAAGCTAAGTAGCATACTCGATACTAACATCTCTCCCTGAACTAGATCCGAAAACATCCTCACCAGTTCTGACTTAGCAAAACTCAGATACAAACTTCTACTCAAATCTCGTTTTAAAATCAGCCTAAGTTAACTGCTCTTACGGAACTCCGGCACTGACACTATTCCACCAATGTAGGGTTGAGCCTTGCAACTGTCTAGAAGCCAACCTTCTCTTTTGCCTTTCATCACAATGCAACAGCCAATTCTGAACCTCTATGGCACTCTTCGTTCCCAAGAATTGCTTCCCACCCAAACTGGTGTAATCTCTACTCAGCAAAGCATAATTTTTCCCAACTAGAGCCACAAGATTAGTTCCTCCTACTTTTCCAGCAACACTAGCAGCAGCTTCTGCTTGCATCAAACTAACAAAGAATTGATACATAGCCCCTATATCTACTGGTGGATTTCCAGCATCTACATTGGCATCAACATTTTGATTACTAGCATTAGCCGGTTGACCCGGTTCCTCCTTGCAGTGGGTCGAGCATTTCTATTAGTTGTGGTGCTTCCTCTACCAAGATTTCCTCTTTTGTTTCCTGCATCCATATCTCCTTTCTCATAAATCCGCATACACACCTTAGTAAGATACATAAGAACGGTATAAGAGAGCGGGTATACGAACTTATATACATAACTATATATATCAAATACAAGTGCGTTACTTTAGCGTTAAACCATACCCCAATCTTATTATCTGATTTATTGGATTATGTTTAAAAGTATTTTAGATTTAAATTTCTTTTAAAGTCATCTATAGTTATTAATCCTCGGTGACCAAATATGGCGATATTAGATAATTTGATACATAGAAATACAAGAATATGAAAAAAATGAAACAACAAATAAATTCCACATTCCATTTTAAAATATTCCAAATTGGTTACATAATCCCAATACGCAGATCACGTTCAGATAACATATAATTAATACAAAATATGCCAAGAAGGACATATGAAGATGCCCTCTTGGATGGTCAGAGTATGCAATAAGGCACTAAATTTTTTTTCCTTTACAATCAAACACGCAGTGGAAATAAAAGAACTCTAATAAAAAGCTTGCTTCCTACACATCCTCGGAAGCTTTATCCGTCTAAAAGAAGTATCTAGAAACCTTACTCTCAACCTACTCAAAATCAATTGATTTTCCGAGAGTTTAAGGGGAAAAAAAGAACTTTGAGTCGGACATAAAGCCTGGTATGAATAATAATTTACCATCACAAACCATTTAGATATTTAGTGAGACCATGCTACTTAGTGGAATAGATTTTTCCCTTACTAGTATCCTAAAACATTTATAAAACCGTATACTGTGCTTCTGCATCCATAATAGTTAAAACATAGTATTTCAAAAACATTATGATGATATGCTAACAAGTGAATAAAATCTGGATTATCCATCCCCATTTATTCACACTAACTGTTTCAATTGTAGTTTCTAGGATTACCATTAACCTACTAAATGTTTATGGACTATCTTTCCAATTTCATAGTTTTCATAGGATCACAAAGAACTATTGGTAACTTCAATATCTTTTCTCTTTCCTTAGTTTTCATGGGCTAACTCGGAACCTATTGACTAACCGTCAATATCTTAATCTGGATATAGTTTTCATGGGCTAACTATAAACCTATTGGCCTCTACCAATATCAATCATAGTTTTCATGGGCTGACTATGAACCTATTGGCCCTGCCAATATCATTAGTTAAAAACAGTTTTCATGGGCTTACTATGAAATTATTGGCCCCTGCCAATATCTTTAATTTATATTTTAACATTTCTTAAATTATATTCCATACTGGGTCAACCTAGTTGGTTATTTTGCCCTTTCCCAAAATACTGTTACGGGTTAATAACAATGTGAAGAAGTATTCATAACAACAAATAATACCATCACTTGTGGTTTTTCATCTTTCCTATATATATCCTGGTTAAACCATTTAACCTTTATAATCAATGAAAACTTCTTCATTTCAAAACCCTCCTTTTACTTATGCCATGGTTATTCCTTTAAATTGAGATTTGGTTTATGTTTTGAAATCTTAAAAAATCTCTTTTGAAACCTCTGGATGACTTCCATCGAAAGCATAAACTTCTTTTCAAAACATAATAAATATACCTTTCAATGGTATCAAAACGTTCTTTAAAACAATATAATTTCGAAAGCATTGGGTTTACTTTTTGAAAACGTCCTTTGGATCAAACTGGTTATATACGAAAGTATCTCTTTTGAAAAAAATTATAAAATTGTTTTGGAGAATAGTTGATGTTGTTGGAACCATCTAGTCGAAAGCAAAAACCTTTTAAATTAAAACATCGAAGGATAGAGTTGAAACCTCTTTCGACCTCATTGCCTTCGAAACCCCTAACCCCTTTCGGAAGCATTTAGGAAGTGGGTTAGCTTTGGTGAAAACATAGATAACCTTTCGTAGGCATTAATGACTTCAATACATTCGGATGAAAAATATGGGCTGGGCTTCGGCTTGGTCAAAACCAATCCTTTCGAAAGCACTGATTTGAAGGAAAAAAGTACCCCTTCAAAAGCTGTTTATAAAGTCCCTTTCAAAAGCATGATTTTGGACTATGTCGAAAACTTTAAGTAAAACAAGGCAGGAATTTACTTTGGAAAACAAACTAAGGTCTTGACCTTATAGGGTATCAACTTGGTCGAAAGCCCTTTAAAAACTAGGCAGGTGCTTATCTTTTGAAAGCAAATTTTGGTTTCGACCCTAACGAAAGCATAACATTCGACACCTTACCCTCCGCTACTTACCAGTTCACTTCATACCAATACCATTGATACCATGTGCATTGGTTTCAACTCTAATGGTTTCGACTGGGTTGGTGCGGAGGTAAAGGAGATGAAAGGTACCTCTGAAATAAGCAGAACCAGCTTTTTCTGAAAAATCTAAATATAACAATCACTTTATAACTAACTTGCCTGTTATAATTCCTGGATTGGTTACACTACAACTTTTCAAATACTTTACAATTAAAACTACCACATATAATTAGATCTAAATCAAAGAAATATAACGCCTAAGCCCTTCCATTAACAAAACTACTATTTGCAAATAAGTCCTTTTCTTGAAATAATTTATTTTCCCTAGTAAATCAATTGGGAAAAATCTCCAAAAATCATAGAAATTCAAATTTTGTCATGTAATCAAACATATTAAAATCCATTTACTTTTTCAATAAGTATGACCTTACAAATGTAATTTATTCAAATCTCAATCCCTTTATCATCATTTTTCTATTTAATTTATCTAATTAAATTTCTTGAATAATGTTATCAAAAATTAGGGATGTTACAACTACCTTACAAGCATTACATATATATGCTACTACATAATATTAGTACTAGATAAGTGTTTCTAATTCTTCCAATCTCGCATCATAATCACCCTTCTGAGTCCAATGCGGAATGTCCATTTCCGTATCCAAAATCAAACAAGACTTCTCCATCGTCATCATTATCCTCTTATTCATTATCAGATTCGTTTCCATCCTCAATTTGTGGTATCACATCCACTTCATATGGCAACCAGGGTTGGTTCCATGGCACATGCCCAAGTTCGGCTGGCACTTCTTATATAATATCTCCTTCTTCTAGTTCTTCTAAACCTTGCACTTCTTCTTCCTTAGGATCCTCAAATTCTTCATCTTTGTCCTCCATGTTGTCCCCATGAATGGGGGAATCTGATGACTCCTTGCGCGAAATAATATGATCACCATACGTCTCCCATATGATGTTATTTTCTCTACTGTTGTTGCTTGATTCATAGGACATCATAATGTCCGTGTCCTCTTCAGGTTCAGGTTCTTCTTCCATCAGCTCCTCCTTTGGAATTTAGTTTTGGATTGATTTCTAAACTTACTGAGTCAGCGATCTACATTCCTTCTAAAGCCTGAGGGTTTCTTCGTCACAAGACACTGTAATAACTTCTAGAGTCGGGGGAGATATAGGCATTTCTACTGTAGGGTAACCGTCTTTATCTAATCGGGTATATGGACTTATTCTCCTTTAACAATGGCATAATATTTCTAAGTGGCCATTCCTTGGGTTCTTCCTCATCACTTGAAAGAATGATTAGATCATTCATCATACCCCAGTTTGCTCTTGAGGTCTCCCCTTTTTGTATACTTTCTCCTGTAGCTTGAAGGTTTCTACGATTATCAACAACAAAACTTAGATACTAAGCATTTAATTGTCTTAACTAAATCTAATGTTAGTTTATAAATCTAAGTTTATCGCCGCATAAATCCATTTTAACTGTACAATGTTAAGGGTGATAATTTGCTAAGCACAAGATATTGTTTCTCCAAAACCGATACTGAGAATAAAATCCTTTGAAAATTCTCTTCCCAAAAAACCTTTTTTAGATAACAGTTCTCATTTCCAAATTCATTTCCAAAGTATTATTCTTAATCTTCTCAGTGTTATTATTAAACTCTTGTAGTCAAACTGTGAAATTCTAATCATAAGATGTTTATACTTAGATCTTACTAATCTAGATTTCAAACTATCATTCAAGTTATAACATATCTAGCTATATTTTTTCAAAATATACGTTTTATATTCAAAATATAATTCTTGATAAAATTATTTCATTTGTCATATTTTTCTAAAAAAAAAATCATTTGTATATTATTAACAAATAGCGCTCTTATATAATATACTCTCAACTCATTCTAGGGTGTTACTAACCCTATCTTTAATGAGTTACTCGCCTAGGGTGTTACTAACCCTATCTCTGATGACACTTTACCCCTGTCGGTCTTAGGTGTTTGCTCAACCTAAGCTCCAATACCAAATGTAACGAATGGAATTTTCGACCCTTGAAAATCAACACAAATACATCTTGTTATTCGCCTGCTGCAAATTCAAGTGCTGGAAAATCCAACTGTTAAGGGAAAGAAGAAAATAAAGATAAAAAGAATCCTGCACGAATGGAATAACATATACTATTCCTTTATATATATATATATATCTTTAAAGCAGAAATTTTTTAGAATTCATTTATCAGAGTTTAACTTAACATTAACATGAAGAGTTATAAATATCTGTCCTTACAGATGCGGAATATAATAGTATATGAGTGTAGTGGAAACGGATAACAATCTTCAAACGAATCTTCTAACTCCATGCTCCAAGCTCTTCCAAAATGCTCCAAGCAAAACCCGACTACTAGGCTGCCCAAAAATATGGCACCTAGAGTTTAAGGGAAAGAAAATAAACTTCGGGTCAGTAACAAGACTGTTGTGAGATATTCAAAATACGAGTTTTTTAAAAACAAAGGGTATCTCATAAGACGACGCCATACATAAACATGAAATGGGATTTTACCTTATAATAACCAAAACATTTCTATGTGAAATCTAGTGATATTATTTTTAATGAAATTCTTCAGATAAACATATTCAAATAGCCGAAATTGTTGTAGTGGTTAAATTTGGTAGCATGATAAGTTTACAGCTAAATCTGAAGTCACTTATTGGAGAATGAATTTCCAATAAATAGTGAGATAAGGGACTAGCTCCCGTATAATACATTTCTAGAGGAATGTACCGAGACCACCATGGTCCTCTGCGAATTAAGACTGGCCTACCTAAGACCAACAGATGGTATGGATAACACCAAACATGGTACCACCCCGGCCATTCCCAACCTCTCCGAGAGCTCTCATACCATACACCATATATTTTTTACCTAACGTCATAGCGGATGCAAAATAAAACTAGAAAGGTGATATGATACCCTAATGGATGCGAACCACTTAGCCTTAAAGCTACCCCTGTTTCACAATTCCTCGAGTGTGAGGCTACAGGTAATGTTCACCTTTCTTAAAACATTTTCACTTAAAATGCCGCATTGCCATTTCCAACAACACACTATTGATTTCAACAAGGGTACAACCTCTGCGCTCGTACGTCTCAGAGAAAGGTGTTAAGTATAAGAGAAGTTACCTCCTACACCACCAAACAGTTGTACATTTGTAGAAATCAATGCACTGTGATCTTAAAAATGCAACGTCGGACATTCATCCATGCAAGTTGTCTAGGAATAGGAAAAACCGAAGGAACTCTCCTACTACCTCCTATCGGGAATTACCCTTAGGATTAGTAGTGAGTAGTCCTTGGATTCGAGGATCCCATAACGAAGGGACCACTACTATTTATTTATCTCGGGAGTTGCTCTGAAAAAAGCAGTCCTTTCATTATTAATATCTTCACCTTCAACTTCATTGCCTTTAACATGTCTTCGTTTTTAGACTCGTAAATTAGTTCAAAGTGGTTTTCAGATCGGATTTTTCCAAATCCAATCCCGATTCCTTCAAACCAATCATCGATAAAAAGATGTTAAGTGGGCGATTAATATTCCATTAATTTGTATCCTTTTATCCAAAATATCTTCTTACAAATATATATCTTTTAAAGTCATTTCTTTTCAGCATATACGAGATCATTAAACTTCTCTTTAACTTTGGAAATACCAAATCAAAATCCCTTCTCATAAATCATATTGCAAATCCTTATTGAGTAAAAAGAACGATATAAATTATATTAGTTCTACTCAATATCAACTTCTGTATTCAACCTTTATTATTCATTGAATAATGGTGAAATCGCTTTTTAAATTCACATAGACAGTATGGGTTCCCTCCTCAGAATTTATACTGATAAGAAGATTATTTCTATACAATCCAAGTTGTATGAAGTTAAATTTGAAAATTTGAATCTTTTATACTTGTCTCGTTTTTGACATTTCAACCTTATCTATTCCTCGCCTAGGAAAGAGGCCAAATATGATGTGGCATTGGTTTCTCCTGAACATTTTTTATTTTAAGCACCTCACATCCGGATCTCACAAGTAGAAAAATTCAATCTTCTCATTGGCTTTTAGAGCCAAGATTAAATCACTTGATTATAAAAGTTTTCCTTTAATTCATTTTTTAAAATCTTTAAAATATATTTTAAAACTTCCACATCATCTTTAAAATACTTAATTATTTATTTGAAAACATTTATAAAATATTTGAGAAAGAATATTAAGTTTAAAGCTATATTCAAAAGTTATTAAAGGTGCTATAAAAAATGCTGCGAATAGTTTTTTAAGGCTTATTTGATCAAAACAACTTTTCTATTATTTAGAAAATTCATTTTTATAACTTAAATCTCTTTTAAAAAATTTTAAAATATTTATACAATTTATTCCATATTTTAAAAGAATTAAAAAATATCACTTTTAAAGAATTTATCGCTTTGATTTTCAGACCGCCAAACCGTGACTATTTTGGGAACTTGTTTTGCTCATATTTCAAAATCTACTACACAAAATTTCAGTCTCTTTCTTTTGTTTGAAAACTATTTATTAGAGTTTGGAAAATTCTTATTACGGAGAATTTCGACTCTAAATCTATAGTACAAATGGATTTAACTTTTACGGCGTGAAATCGCGAACTACCGTTACGCGACGTGCCTATTTTGACTCAAAGTTCACAACTTGTCAAAACTTCATCAAATTGGCTTTTAGTGTTTATAAATTTTTTAAACCATTTTCAAGAGGTTTAACAATCTCATATATGCCATTTCATTTATTAAAGGAAAGTGATTTCCTTTGTGATATTCGACGTGTATTAAACGTGAATAGTTTACACATCCAAACAAACATATTATCATACCCAAACATACTTCAGAATTATCACAATCAAGCATAACCAAACATATATATCATCCAATATATCATAATATAAATATAATTTCTCACCTTCATTGGTTTCTAACTTTATGAAAATTTGCTATAGCTTCGCTACACACGAATCAAAGCCTACGAAAACGACCCTTGGACCTTTGAATAGGCTGTGCATATGCTTGCAAATGGAAGTAGGCTCAGCCTTGCTGGCAGGAGGTGGCGGTCGTGGGTTTTGAGTGAAGGAAGGAGTGTATTTGAGCTTATTTTTAAGTGGATTGCAAATGTATATATACTTATATAAATTTATTTTCTTTTTGCTATTTTTCTTTATAATTTTCTTAAGGTAGGAAGCCACTGAAAAGCCTGAGAATGAGGAAGAAGATGAAGTAGGATAGTGTGTAAAATTATGACGAGAATGGTGGGTATTTATAGGAATAACATTGGAGATAAATATCCAATTGTGTAAGTACTCATTTTCCCCTTGCACATACCCCTCCTCTCCTATCTAGGTGCACGGTAATGCCATACCCTTGTGCCTCCATATGTGTAGTGATGATGGCGTGTAAGTGAGTTGATATTTGCATTTTAAGCTAGAAAATATCTTGGATATTTATATTTTTTTACTATATGTAAATTCTAGTGTAAATGGTAAGTATATTTTTTGCTTTTCTACATGTTTTAATTGCATATGTATGTGTTAATATATGCATATGTATGTTATATATGTGGAAAAGCCATATAAACAAGGTTACAACAACTTTGACCAACTTCCGTTCGTTTAACCATTGAAAGTCTAAAAACCGATTCCCAATCACATTTTCACTTATTAATTAGATTACATATAAATGATAAAAAATTGAAAATTATTTTTTAATCATTTTTAACTAATTAAAATGATCATATTTGATTTACAAAACCATATATATTAATATTAAACAACTGTTTGAAAAAATGCCGTTATATCGATAAAGCGGTACAAATTTACTTATGTTTTCAAATCAAGTATATATCCTTATAAAACTATTATAAATGATTTACTATCACAATATAACTATTTAAAATGAATTATTATAATTTTAAAACAATTATTTGAATATTTATGTAACGACTCTTATACTGATTAACCTTATTTAGGATGTTTAATTAGGTAAATTAAATAAAATAATGTAAATGGTTAAGGGATTGAGATTTGTATAATCTAAGGGGTAGCCATGCCTATTGGAATTAATGAACTAAGAGAATTAAAAGGAATTAAATTAGGATAGTAGACAAGGGAGATGTAGGAATAAGTAATAACCTTATAACCTAAACCCTTACACACATTCATTTTACACGTTCATTTTCACCACCTAAAACAAAATAAGTGGTCGACCACCATTTAAGAGAAGTAAAGGGAAGATAAGAAAGAATCAAGAGGAAGAACTAAATCAACTTAATTCAAGAACAAATCTCAACTCCTTAATCGCAAAGCTAAGGCGAATAATATTAACATCTCATATTTTTTATGTTTCAGTTTCTAGAATAAGATTCGAATGTTTTTGCAAGTAAATTGCCATGTTTTGAATGATGTTTAGATATATGCATGCTTGTGGATGAATTATGCTTATTCATATTGATTTTTTGACATATTTTGAATTGAAAAACCTATCATATGACTTCCAAATGCCTTGTGATTTTAATATATGGTCAGAAATGATATTTTAGAGATGGGTTTCAAGTTTTATAACTTTCTGAATTAATATGAATTTATTATTAATTTTCTAGTGAAGAAAATGGTTATTTGGGTTTAAAAATTAATTACGGTAATAATAAATATGTTTTGGGTTAGAAAATTAAATATGTTAGAAAAATATTAAAAGTGATTTATTTGAATTTTTGTAGAATTTTCCTAAGTATTTTAATATATATATATATATATATATATATATATATATATATATATTTAAGGTATGAGACTTAAATGTTTTATATATTTATAAAAGGAGAAGAGGCTATTTGCTAATGTTTTAAAATTTTAATATCTAAAATTCGGCAGCACCTTTAAGAAAAGATTTTGAAAAGTAAGGGCAACAAATTATATGATGTTAAATAAGCAGGTTAGTTGAAAAGAATTAACTTTTAAAATAAATAAAAATCAGATTTTCTAAGGTTCCGCTGTCTCACCATCTTCGGCAGCCACCTTTCGACTTAGTACCTCCGCCTCAAACCAGATCGAAACCAATGCACACGGTATCAAAGACTTGATACGTAGTGAATTGAATATAGGCAAAATGTATAGGGTCCAAACAAAGGGTTTCGAAGGGGTCGAAGCCTTGCTTTGTTTCTAAAGAAAGGCCTGCTTTGCTTTTGAATAATAAAGCCTTCGACTTGGTCGGCTTCCGACAGGGTCAAATTTTCTTTGAAGAAAGGAGCTTGTCGAAATAGGTTGCGCCCTTGTTCAAAGTAAATGCTTTTGAAGGGATCAAAATCCCTTCCTGTCGCCTTTATACATTTCCAAGCAGTGCCTTCGAAATGGTTCGTTTTTAAAAAAAAATTAGAGCCACTTCTCCAATGCTTTCGAAAGGGACGGCATGAAGCCATCTAATTTCTTTACTAAGGAAACTACTTTCGAAAGAGTGCTTTCAACTTGGTTGTTTTAAGATCCTTTGTTATGTTCAAAAATAAACCCAAAGGTTTCGGCATAAATGGTTTTAATGGTTTCAAAACCATGTTCCACACGGCCAATGCTTTCGGAAAGATTTGTTTTAAGTAATGTACTTTAATGCTTTCAAATGGTTACTAATATAGGTTTCGAAGGGAAGGTTCTCTAGCATTTTCGTAAGGTAAACGATGAAGGTTTTGAATAGGTGATTCCCTAAAGGTTTCAAAAGATACTTAAGGTATTTTAAATGGAAGGTTTCCAATTTATTTTGAAAGGAAAGTTTTATGTATTGAAAAGAGGATGTCTAAGGTTTATAAAGCTTTCGAAAGAAAGGTTTTCAATGTTTTTGAAAGGATTATTATAAATGGTTTCGAAATGTATGTTTTGGCCTTTCGGCCTAAGATTACAAAGTAAAGTAGTTTACTTGTATTCAAAGGGGTACTTTCAATGGTTTCGAAAGGAGTACTTTCGATGGATTCGAAAGATATTGTTTAAAGGTTTAAACAAAGGTTTCAAATACTTTCATCAATAATATTTGAGTAAAGCATATATCATGGCAAAGTGATTAGAGTAAAGCAAATAGTATATTTTCCTTATATAAGTGTGATTTAAGGGTTAAATCATTTTGAAAATGTTTTCAAGGAAAATTTGAAGGGTATTTAACCTTAAGAGAAATGACTTGGATATTAGAAGATCAGATGGGACTGGTGTAGGGTCGTACCCTATATATTAGCATTAGCCCCAAGCTAATTTAGTCCAAAATTCCAATGTGTAGGGCTTAGTCATAGGTAGACTTAAATGGTGGTTGCACACAGAAAGGTATATATGTACAGAAAAAGAAGACAGATTATTAGTGAGCATGTCCATTAGGATCAAGAGACCCTGGGACATGTAATTTAGGGACAGACCATCCAAAAGAATGTCTAACAGATGTTAGATTATTTGTTATTTTGTCTGGTAGGCCCGAGTCAGCCAAAGGTTAGTAGGTAGCAAACAAAACTACATTGTTTCGGATAGATGGTCCATTTATTACCTATTTTGAGGATATATGATATTTGCTATTATTGATATATTAGTTTGATAAACTAGTTTGGTTGCAGGGTTTTGATTTGCAAAAAGATATGTTTTAAAGTGATTAAGGGAAAACCCATTTCGCTAAGCGGCGCGGTCTCACTTAATATCAGTAAACCGAGATGTAATAGTACTATTCACACCAGGCTTTATGTCTGACTCGGATTTTATTTTCCCCTTAAAATCTTGGATGCTCATAATTAATTTGAGTAGATTGGGATTTTGTGTTAATCGGTTTAGTACGTGGACAAATAAAGCATCCTGAGACAAGAAGGAAGCCGATGCTAGCTATAGTTAGAAGTTGTTATGTTTTATTTCCACTGTATTGTGTTAAGTCGGTTTATGACTATCTAGTACTCTGATCAACCAAGGGGGCATCTTCATATATTGCTCTTGGTGTATTTATGTAATAATTATATTTGATCTGAACTTGGAAAACGATCGAGATTATGTAACTTGGATATGAAATGTTGTTTTGAAATGTAATCAGGAAAGTATTTTAATCTGTGATGATTTTATTTCATATTCAAGTGCTTTTGATATTATGGGTACCATTAACACTACCGTATTTGGTCATCGGAACTTAATACTATGGAAGACTACAGTATCTGTAGCGCTTAGCTTCGGACCACCAGATAGGAGATGTTACAATTTGGTAAAGCGTAGGTTTATGAAAAACTTTAAGCTAAAATGATTTTTTTAAAACATAATCCTAAGGAATTAGAGGAAAGATTGGGGTATGGGATAATGCTATAATAACATACTTGTATTTTCTATACATAAGTATACACTATATCTCTATTCTTTTACCTCTCTTGGGCTATTCTTTTGTATCTTATGAGGCTTGATGTGATGAACCGCAAATCCGATTCCCTTTGAATCGACAATAAACTACACACGTCTGATCCAAAAAGCACAGACTAGCGGACAGTCAAGAGAAAGAAAAGAAGAGAGAAGAAGAGAAGAGAAGATAGAACCAAACAGAACAATATAGAATCTCACATCGCAGCGGAAAACATATAATATCATATCAATGATCTTTACAAAACAGAAACTGTATAAACATACATCAATCAAAGTCCGACAACTAATCAATAGTAATCAGCCTGGACGGTTATAATAACATGTCCTCACAATTGTTGATAACATAAAACAACTAAGCGGCGGATAATAAACAAATACGTGTATACGAAAATGAAGGTTTCCAGCCCTCCTGCTGAAGCTCCAAAGTACCAAATCTAAACCTGTAAATATACTCGGTTTGACCCTAGCATTGAAAGGGAAGAACTCCTAGATCAGTCTGGTAAACCAGCGTGAGAAACACACTCAACCGAATTTATTAAATTACCAAACTTTTCCGTTATCAAAACAAAAGTATCTCGTAAGACACACCCACACATAGACACGGACATGTTTTTACCTTACGATAACTAAAACATTTCATATCCAATCCTCTTATATTATACTAGTGTCTATTGCACAAATAATATTCAAAATATCCGAATTTGTTACCATTATTAAATTTCAGCATACTAGGCTCTATAAATAAAATGGCAGGTACGTAGTGGAGTTTGGATTTCCGTCCAAATGACTAGGTGAAGGGACTACCTTCCAATGGGTACACCTCTAGATGGATGTCCCGAAGGCATAGAACATCTTCCCTCTACCAACACAAGACCGTCCCACCTCTATAACTAGATGGTACTGAATATGTCATCCTCCAGTCATTACCGACCTTTTCCGAGGGCCCTCTAGCATACAAACCACAATAAGATACATGACGTCATAACATGTAAAGATATATCTAGAAGAGGGTGATCATACCCTACTTAGGAGCGACCCACTTAGCCTTGCTGCATCTAACCTGTTTTGGTCATTTTCGGTTGATGAGGCCTGAGGTAACGATTACCTTTCACATATCACATTACATCACTTTGAATGCCACATGACCATTTTCGTTGACTACTAATTGCCTTCCATAAAAATACAACCCTTAAGCTCATACGTCTCAAGGAGGGTGTTAAGCTAAGAGAAGTTACCTTCTTCGCCACCACTGATGTACGTTTGTAAAAATGAATGTATGTAATCTTTAGAAATGCAATGTTAGACAAACATCCATATAAGTTGTCCAGAAACAGGACAAACCGAAGGAACTTTCCTACCATATCCTGTCGTCAGGAAATCCCAAGAATTAGTAGCGAATAGTTCTTGCATTGGATATTTCATAATGAAAAGACCACCACTACTATATGTATATTGGGATTTTACTCCAAACGATCAACAAGCAGTCCCCCACTATGAAAATCCTAAGTATCAATATCATCAATAACCTACACAACCGAATGCATATACGTTGGTCCGAAATGGTTTTTAGATAAATCTGATCCTGGTCTCTTCGCACCAACAATGCAAAAGCGTTTCTCAACCTCACATAGAAACTAAGTCTCATAGACTTATCACGTCTCCAACTTTCATCTTGCTATCCTTCGGGCCAAGAAGGAAGCTCGATAGATTGGAATAATACTCGCACTATACAAATCATCATCCTCAACACAAACGATAATCAAGCCTACACAGAAGGCTACGTATAAGTGTACGACTAAGTAGTACCCCCATCAAGTCGAGGAACTAAAATGGCCAAAATTGATAGTTGGTTATTTAACTATCAAAGAAAACAAACAAATATTTAACACCATAAGCAATCACTAGGCCCTTTTAGTTAATCTTTTATTAATTAAACCATTTGCCAAATATTCACTTCAAATTATCTTTAAAAAGATATATTCTCAAACCCATTTCAAGTTCTATATTGGAAGACATTTCCATGTACTTATTTAAAATAAAGTAATTCACAATTCAGTTTATTTTCAATACTTAGAAAATATCTCATATACTTAAATCACGATTAAGTATATATTTTATTCTTTAAGGAAAACATTCTCTTAAACACATTTATTGGGCCGCAACGAATGTTGTGTAAAACATCGTTACGACAGACCAAAATTTCTTGTATAGGTATTCAAAAATAAGATAGATATATAAATCCTATATACTATACAAAACATCTTCTTTCGAAAATCATTTACTATAACAACAGTGTTATAGTCCATAATTTCCTTACTTCTCGAAAACGTCTATTTCAACAATAAATGTTGAAATCTATGTATTCGATACTTAACACATTTTGAAATGAATTCTAACCATTTAACTCTATTTAAAAATATCACTCCCCAAAAATATCCATTTTATTTAAAAGATCATTCAATGTCCAAAATCGTGAATATAATTCTAACCAGGTACATTGCTTTTACACATTTAATTTAAGGATTGTCCACTGTCCAAAATCGTGGATATAATTTCCAACAAAATTCTTTATTATTGCAACATTAAATTTAAAGGATTATCCACTATCCAAAATCGTGGATGAAATACCTTTAATAAACTTTCGTATTTAACTTATCAAAATAAATTGATGTCGGATTTATACAACAATGTTTATAAATTCCATTTATATTTTATTAAAACTTCAACTTATAAAATCACTTTATTTATCAATTCCATATATAAAATCCCTTTATTTACCAATTCCATATATATCTCATTTATATGCAAAAATCCAATTTATAAGTTAATTACTTATAATTCTCTTATTTCCAAAATTCTTTATTTTTATAACTTCGTTAATTTATAAATCTTATTGACTTATAAAATCCATTTATAACTCCATTTTAACACTTTTGAAACTCCTTTATAATTCCATCATTTTTATTTATATAATATCAATTTTATAAGTCTTATATATAAAACCATTTATAATAAATCAAAAATCTCAATTTGAACTATTTTACAAAATAGTTATCTCCATATTTCAAAAATCATATTCTGATTATATTTCACCAAAAAATCATAATTTTTATAACATAAAAATTATAGCTTTTTATTTATTAAAAATAAATCCATTCTTTTAACCATTCCAAAATTAATAAAACATCTATTTTCAAAATCAATTTGTAATCCTTTTAAAATTTTAAATCATCACTTTAACATTTTTAAAATTTCAAAGTATGGCCCAATGCTGCAACAACACTAAATACATCAATCAAGGCAACCAAATCATCATACAACATATGATAACAGCATATATATCAATATTTGTAAATAAACCAATACTGGTGAGGAATCCATTTGGATCCCTTCAACTTATCACCTGCAACAAATGTACATATTAGAAATATATGTACAATGTCGCTTCGAGGCAAACGCGCGTACAAAGGGTCATCCGCTCATACACAGGAACGTATAGGGTTTCATCTGCTCCAATAGGCAGGAATATATCCAAGTACCTATCAATATATATATTATATTATATATCATCCAAACTTATCATAAAATAAATTTATTCTCACTTATATAAAAATACCAGTGAGTCAGAAAGAGTGAGTTGTACTCACGTTGGTTCTAATAGCAGTTATAATGTTTATTCCAAATAAAATTAAACAGCCGTTTAATTTTACCCAAAATTTATGCTAGCTTTAATCAACTCCAAACTAGCTCTAAAATGTAATGCTCCTCAATACGGACTCAATGCAACTTGTTTCGTCAAAAACGGACCTTGTATAAAGAAGTTATGACGTTTTAAAGTTTGTACGAATTTTATATAGATTAATTTACACATTTTATTTTATTTTAAACCCTTACTTTAATCTGCACCATTCGTTTCAAATGATGAGATCATAGACGCTGTTATTTTATTCTTTCCTGGTTTTATATGCGTACACAATGTACCCATCACCGCCCTTCTTCATCAAATTTTCGCTCCACCATCGCTTGCCTCGAGGATGATCATACACCGTCGATTGAAAACCCCGGCCGAGCATTACTATTGACCATAGACTGGCCCTTTGATGCTACGCTGTTGTCTCATCTTTCATGCTCAACTGCACGACCTTTGTGGCCAATTTGCCAACGATCACATGCATAATTTTCGATCACCACCGTTGAACAGCTAGATCTTAACGTACTTTACAATATTGTAGTTGATAGTTGTTAGTAATTGTCAACGGATTAGAAGATAATTAAAGAAGATGAAGATGCGATTTTGGCCACCGAAATAGAAGTGGTGGTTTGACCCTGGTTTTGTGAAAATGGTGAAAAAAAATTGGCCTTTTATTGAAAATTTACACGCACTATTTCGAAAAAATTTCAAACTCCAAATGAAGCATGTTGCCTGGCGTTTTAATGTTGTATCCATATTCCGAACACAATGGAATATATATCGGGAACAAATTCAATCATATTTGGAAGATAGGTTTTCGAATCGACTTATTTAAATTTAAATTTTACTTAAACAATTTTTTACGCGCTTTAGCTACCCCCGGACAAACCGTAAATCTGATTGACACGAAATTTGAAATCTTACAGTAATATAACATTACAGATCCAATAAAATTAGTTTCGTCAAAATCGAAGACTGTTTGAAAAATGTCTATTTTTACACGTTAATTAAATATTAAAATATTCAATTTCAACAAATCAACTTTGAATTCAATTTTAATAGTTCTCTAGCATCATTCTAATTCAAGTAAAATTTAATACAACTTTATAAATCATTTTCATTCACATTAAATTCAATTTCCAATTATTTCTGCAACTTCAAATATTAAATTAACTATTTAATTATCTAATTAAATCATATATTCAAAATATAAGTTATTAAACCTATAAACTTTACTTGTGAATATTTAAGACCAATTAAATATCCCAATATCAAATGACTAAAATTTTGGGTAGTTGCACTCGAATATAGATATGGATACTAGAAGTGAAAGAGTTAACCTTGGAGGAGGAAGCACTATTACAAATGGAAATGTCAGACCAAATACAAGAAGGAACCAAAGTCGGGTACAAGTTGCAAATGTGGTTGCTGGAGTCCCATAAGTAGACATAGGAGCAATGTATCAACTCTCTTTAAGCATGATGCAGGCGAGGATTGATGCTGGAGTAGTTGGAGGAAATGTTGGATGAGGGAACCAAGAAGCTTTAGTGGTGAATAACTATGTCAGTCTGAGTAGAGATTTTGCTCGAGTGGGAAGAAAGTCGTTTATTGGTACTGAAGACGTAATTAGGTGGAGAATTGGTTACTTCGTTATGAGAGGATTTTTGCTGATTTAGGGCTCAATGATCAGCAGAAAAGGATACTTGCCTGTAGACAGCATCAAGGGGCAGCACTGTTTTGGTGGAACAGTGTGACGGTCAGAGTCAATGAGGAGAATATGACTTGGGCTGAGTTCAGGAGGAGGTTCAAGGAAAGGTTTATGTCAGAAATTGCTAAGTCCACTCTGCTCAGGAAGTTTGCCGAATTGGAGCAAGAAGATATGACTGTGCTCAAGTATACGATGAGCTTTGATAAGCTAGCAAGATATGGCTATGCTACGATTAATACTATGATTAAGAGGAATGAGAAGTTCATCAGGGGGTTGAAGCTTGAGCTTGCTAAGGCTATGTTACCGCATATTAGGGATCAAAGGGATGTTATTGTTGAGATGGTCTTGAGGAATGAAGAGATGCTAGCTTTTCTTGATAGAAATAAGGCAAAGGAAGCTCAAGGAGGGCAGAGTTAGAAGAGGATGTTTTTCCACAAGAAAGAAACTCAGAAGGGCGGAGCTGCTAAGAAGGGAAAGGTAGAAATGGTTTGTTAAAAGCGTGATAAGATAGGGCACTATGCCCATGAGTGCCGGACAGGTAAGGGAAAGAAAGTTGCCGAGAAGAAAGGGATAAAGTGTTTCAATTATGATCGTATTGGGCACTATAAGAACCAATGCAAGGAGCCAACCCAGGATGGGAAAGGCAAGATGTTTGCATTGGAACAAGCTACCTCAAGACCAACAGTAGGGGTGAGGCAAAAAGCAGTGTTGGGAGGTACGATTTTAATTTATGGTGTATTAGTTAAAGTTCTATTTGATACTGGTGCATCGCATTCTTTTATATCTCGTTGTTTGATAGATAAGCTTAACCTAGAACTCTTATACTTGGTTACTTCCTTAAGGGTTGCAAATCCAATAGAAGGGTATGGGACACTTTGGATGAAGTCTGACTATCTAGAGTTTTATTTGTTAGGTCATACCTTAGTTTGCAGTTTGCATGTGTTTGAATTAGTAGGTGTTTGCATCAAAATTGGGCACAACACTCTTCGGGAGTCGTTGAAGAGATAATAGTCGAGAATGCAAATTCAAAACAGATATTATCTAACAAAAACTCCAATCAACAGTAAAGAAAATGCGTAGACAATCGATTTATAGTGGTTCGGCGTGTTGCCTACGTCCACTGTGAAGTGTTTTGATATTTTATTGCTTTTCTTTCGATGATTACAAGTTGTTGCAGCAATCAACAGCAAATTACAATTGTAAATTCGGAATCAACAGTAAAATTATGATGTAGGATGGAGGAGATCTCGATCTGGCAGAGTCCGGGCGCTTCCGAGTCAGAAGATCCCTTTTCTGTTGGCCCTGGGGATCTATTTATAGGCGCGGGCTGCTGATATTTCGCTGAAAACTCGGGAGACCACTTCTGGCACGTGAGGGGACCCACATGCACGGTCTCAGGAAGTTTGGGCCCACCTTGGCATCGGTTCGAACTCCATTCGAACCGATCAAGAATTCATCCAACCGGGGTGAAATTTGGCGTGGACATTCTTCAACATGTATGCAAGCTTCTGTGAAAATTTCATGCCATTTGGATCAGTAGATCGTGAGATATGATGGATTCGAAATTGGTTTTATTGCTCGGCTGTTTGGTTCGAAACCAAGGCTTCGAATCGATGGTCTCGAATCCATCATGGCACGCGTCTTCGTGGTGACGTGGAGCGCAAACTTCGAATCGATCCGGTCTTCACTCCGAGTTGACCGCTTCGACTCCATAGATCTCGGCGCATTCGAACCGATGGAAGACACGTCATCATGGTTGGTTGACCCCGTGGGTTCGAGTGGAGCTATACAGGATGGGTTCGAACGAAGCCTCATGGATGGATTCGAACAAGGTTCCACGTTTGGGTTCGAGCAATGCTTTGTGGTGGGTTCGAAGCGGCTACTCTCCGATGGGTTCGAGGTCCACTGTTATGAACTGGGTAGTTTCGAACTTGATGGTTTCGAACCCGAGGCGTCCTGATGGGTTCGAACCTGATGGGTTCGAAGGTGATGGTTTCGAACCTGATGGGTTCGAATCTCAGGCCTTTTCGTTCAAGTTGAATCGATCATAATTTGAGCGTTTGAACTCGGATTGACTTGAAACTTGAGACGTTGATTCCTATGGTCTTTCTTGCCGTGTCCTATCAATTGTGGCTCAATCTGGACTTGGACAAAATTCAGTGATATCCATAGCGAGACGAAGAATGGCCGGTCTCTGAGACAAACCGTTCTCCGTTTCTGATCGATCTTTTGGTATCGCGGCTTTGTCAAAAAGCGGGATAACATTTTGCCCCCCAAAGTACGTCTTGTGGGAACATGACGTGCTTTGTATAGCTGCCATTTCTCTCTGAACAGTCATTGCTCTCTTTTTCGTTTAAACTCGTATGCTGCATTGCTGTATAGTAACGCTTAGCCGTCGGCTGTTGCATTTGTAACAGGATGAGTGTTTGATCCCTGTAAATGTTTAAAATCGGATGTTAGTTCGACATATATGCACATATGTTAATTTGGCCCTTGTTAACGTCGTGCGTTCACGAGTCGTTGCCAGCTTGGTTGGCTATTGAATTTCGTATCGATTCTCTCCTGAACCGATTTGGAAATTTGAGTTGAGACAACGCTTGATGGTTGTTTAGAAAAGTCCCTTCATATCGATCCTCTCCTGAATCGATATTGAAGGTTGAAGGAATTGAATTCTGTATCGCGTGAGTGTAATATTTCGAACCGATGCATTCGAGCATCGATGGGTTTGAAATCCACGTTTGTATGAACGTGGTATGCTTGTGCTATGATGGGTTCGAAGTTAACATTCGAACCGGTTTGAGGGGATGGATACGAAATAATTGTTCGAGTCGATTCGAATTGGAAGCAGATGGATACGAAGTCGTCTGTCGTATCGATAGGCCATGGATGGATTCGAAGTGGTTGATGTGAACAAGGTCTTCGAATCGATGTGCACACAGTTCGTTTCGCATCGATGCAGCCTGTCACTCTGTAGTGCGTTTCGTACCGTTGAAGCATGAGGTGAACTTCGAATCGATAGGGCTTTAGGCAGATGGGTTCGAAAGCCAACTTCGAAACGATCTGGTACTTGACCTGTTGTGACCGGTTGGGTTGACTGGGATGCGAGACGGCCCGGTCACATCCTAGGCTCCATATAAATAGCAGTGGGTTTCACTGTTTTCATTTTTACTTTTACTCTTGCTTGCTTTTATTGTGCAGTGCATCGTTTCGGAGCTCCAAAGGAGAAAAAACACTGTGTTGCGTGAACCATTCAAGATCCAAATCTCTAATTCCTTGAATCCATTATTCAAACTAGGTAATTAGTCTCGAATCCAAGCGGCAAAGTAATTTTAACTCCCATTCCTTCTTCATCGACTGCGTAGCCTCGAGATTGGCAAAACCAGATCTGGTTTGGGAGGGCTTCGAACCGATGCGTGGGCTCGAGTTCGAATCGATGATGGTGGCATCATTTTCTTGGATTTCATATCGATCCTTGGGGATGCCCTTATGGGGCGCACAGTTCGCACTGATTGATGGGTTCGATGAGTTCATCCGAGTCGATGGTTTCGAACCCATCGGCTATCGGTTCGGAGTTCTCTACTTTGCATTGTACGAAGGGTATCGATTCATATCGGTTCGAACATGTCAATCAAGGATCAGTTCGAAGTCATCCACTATCGATCGATTCGAATTTGACACATGGTTATCGGTTCGAAGCGCGTCTAACGGTATTGGTTCTAAGCGACGTCAGGATGGGTTCGAACGAAGTCCTTGTGATCGTTTCGAACCCTCTATGATGGATACCAAAGTTTGAAATTTTTCTAAGCATGACTCCGACGAGCTTCACTCTTGCATATTTGGACTCGAATATTAAACTGCATACTTGACCGCCTTTCGAAGCTTGTCGATGGAACTATAACAACTTCTATCCGAATCAATTTCCATCATAGAAACGGATTAGTGATGACGGCCAGCGATGACGGTCATTATAGCTGGACTCCGTAGCTTTGTCGTTTGCATATTTACTTTAACTCTGCGACATTTACTCAAGTAATGCATGGCACTGCACCACACACATTCGTGCACTTTACACTGGGGAACGCACGGGTCCTTTGTTGTCTAATGATGGTTTCTCATGAGTTAGCTAGTTATGGAACCGTCAAGTTCACAGCAGTAGGAGATTCAAGGTACAGCCTCTCCGAGACTAGAGGTTCCGGACATCGATCCTGAGATCGTCGGTCCAGCCCCGGATGAATTGCCTAATGCGTCGTTCATCGCAAATCCATCGGATTCCGTTCCATCAAATATCTCTGAAGACATGTTGGGAAGGATATGCTTGAGGCACGGCCTGTCACTGGACGATGTGTTACTTCCGGGGCCGAACGATAGACCGCACAACCCACCGGAAGGGTATACTGCATTTAACCGCCACGCGTGTGCGGCCGGGACACTTCCTCCGTTCAACGAGTATATAAGAGAAGTATTGTCGTTTTTGAGGATCGCTCCATCTCAGCTGCACCCGAACGGGTATGCGTCGATCAATAGCTTGTTCATTGCATTTATGGAATATCTCCATCGACCGCCACTCCCGATCGAGATCGGATACTTGTTCAATTTCAAAACTCGGGGTGATTATCCCTCCTTCACATTCTTGGAAGCGGTGAGAAATTGCCAAGTGGTTACTGGGTCTTGGACCAGGTTGAGCTATTATAGGACAGAATGGTTTTATGTCAGATGTCCTCCTGGATTTGCCCGACGATGGCTATTCAAACGTGAGTATAGCTGAGTTCGTAAATAATTACTACGGCAATTGCAGCCGAAGTGGAACTTATATTTTATCCTTTTTTACAGCGGCGATTCAGCGACCTGAGGGCAAACACTTTAGGGAGATGGTGCGAGTGCTTCGGGAAGTCCCGAGTGGAGATAGGGATATCGACGTGTTATTGACGGATAGGAATCTCCGGGCCTGCGGTTTGATCGAACAAGGGCAGAGCATAAGCTTTGAGGTGGCACTAAGGGTCGTCTCGAAAAAACGAGCCAAGCACAAGAAACCCAAAGTTACTACAGCTGAGGAAGCTGACTCTGAAAGAACCCACACCGATGATGAGCCGCTGACCGGGCCTACGGGCACAGTTTCGGATGTCGCGGAGCAGAGAAAAGGCAAGGCTGCCATGGTTAAGTCAAGTAAGAAGGGGAGATGGAAATCGGTTGTCATGGCCCGTCCCGCTCCCGGAGTTAGAATCTCGGAGATGTCTCCTCCGAGAACTAAAAATCTTTTTGAAGGGCTTGCCGATCTTCCAATCCCGGACGATGTGTCTTTTCAACATGATGCCGGGTTGGAGGAATTCCATCGCACTCTAGAATTGAACGAGCCTCTTAGTACTAGCGAGGTCGACACTTCTGGTTGGTCGGGGGGAATGCATATTCATACACATTTCATGACACTGCATAACCTTTGACTGTAAACTACCTGTTTTGAAAGGTGATTAATTCTATTTTATTTTGCTTCGCAGATATTATGTCTAAGCGAGGTTCAATGCTTGGGATTCTTCGACATGCCCGCAAGCCTTCATATTACGATTCTCGCAGACGAGAAGGGGATAGAGGTTATGATCAGGGGCGCTCTGGGCATTATGACCAGGGACGCTCTGGGTATTCTAGTCACGAGAGATATGACACGGACAAAGGCTATAAGCGTCGATCGTGATCGCGTACCCCTCCTCCTTCCAGAGATCCCGTACAACCTCCTACTCATGTCCCTCATCCTTCCGAGTCTTCTCGATATACGTCGGTTTCTCAATCTTCCCGATCTGAGGCGATGACCCCGATAGTCGCGGAGCAGCCTCCTACTGAAATCTCGGGGGAAGGGGCAATTAGACTTGTGCAATTAAAGAGGGAGTTCCCGAATATTTGCTTCGATAACTACGTCTTTCCCCCGAACCTGAAAAGAATCCCGCCGGAGGCCGAGCGGTTGGCGCTCGACTATGTGCATGACTTTTACACCCAATACAAGGCGTGGTATAGGGCGGCCGATAAGGCATCGGCGTTGGCCTTCGAACGAGCGGCTACCATTGAAAAGCTTCAAACCGAGCTGGCTCAAAATGACTGCATCATACAAGTGCTGAATACCGAGGCTGAATCGTCTCGAAAATCAGAGATGGAGGCTCTTACAAAGGCCGATGAAGCTCAAGCAGCCATGGATAGAATGAAAAAGGAGCACTACGTTACGGTGGAAGACATGGGCCACCGGAACACTGTCGTCACTGCTGAGCGGGATGCGGTGTTAAAAGAACTTAATGAGCTCAACGCTAAATTTGCCGAAATTATTAAAGATAGAGATGACGCGCTTAACACGGCGCAAGAAGCCTGCGAGCAAGCCGTAGTGCTTCGCACTGAAAAAGATGTGGCCGTGGCCAAAGTTCAGGTGGTCGAAGCAGAGGTGGAGGAGAAGGTTCAACAGGCAGAGGCCAGGCTAGAGGCCGATATCGAAGATTTGCTCATAACTTACAACGCCAATGTGCTAAAACACAGAAACTTGGCATGGCATCAAGATTATCCGGTTCACCTTCGTAGCGCTTGGGACCGATTGGTTGAGGATGAAGAGGAAGCGCATCCAGGTGAAGCGGTCGATCGATTCGAACTTGAAAACCGGCTGCTCACAGACGATGAGAAGAAGGTCCTTCATGACGCTATCATTGCTCATGAGAAGGAGATGATCGTTGGTCGTTCCCTGGAAGTAGGAGAGGGATCAGGTGTTGAGCACCATTCTGCTGTCACTGAAGTCACCACACCATCTTCGTCAGTGCTTGTATCTGCGGTCGGTTTGCAACCTGTTCCTGCTTACGACCCGGAACAGCCGCGCTTATCCCCTATTCATGAGCATACTTCCGAGGTCGCTCAGCCGTCTGCGAGCCAAACTGGGGAAGGTATTTCGAAGTCATCTCAAGCATTTTCTAAATAGAGTGTTTTTTTTGTAGCAGTTACTAATAACTTCTTATTTTTTGCCCAGGGACTGGAGTTGCGTCGACTGTCGCGGCTCAAGAATCAAGCAAAGGAGATAAGGCCATCGCCACCGAGACCACTGTTGTAACCGCGGTATCAACCGAGGCGGCGCAGGGGAGATCCTTAACTGTTGAATAACAAATGGTGAGCGAGCTGCTCGGTGAGCAGGGTGGTTCTTTCTCTGACTTGCCATTTATCATCGTTAGTAGCCTCCCGCCGACCTCAAGTTCTTCGACGCAGACCGTTGATGCCCCCAGCCAAGCCCATGCGACTCGTGATGAGGAAATTTTGGCCGAAATCAGTGCCGAAATAGAGGCTGCGGGGCATAGTGGTAATGTTAGTGGTAGTACGGCGGCGCAGAGTCCAGCACCTGCTAGGGTAGTGTCATCGGGTGGCACCATCCCGTCTTCCGTCACAGATCCAGTCCCCCCTACTCCTCCGGCGGGAAGCCTCCATGCAGACTCAAGCTCCGAGGAGGATATTGACATCATGCCTACAGCCGAAGAGCCACCGCCGGAGAGGAGACATTCAAAACGAAGAATTTCTGTCCCTAGTGACACTGATGATGTACCGCTAGTGAGAAGGACGAAAAAGAAGAAATAAATCGGCTTCTCAAGTAGATGTTTTGGTAGATAGGTACTAGTCTTCGTTTTTTGTCAGTAGGTCGTGTATAGATGCAGGTTCGGCCCCTGCTAGTAGGCATTCTTTTTTGGAAGAACTTATTTGCGTGTAAGTCCTTGTTTTAAGTTAGTTGAAATAAAATTTTATTTCTTTGTTTCAACTCTTGTTTTATTTGTGCTTAAGTACTTGCAGTGTCTTTTTTTCGGTCCGGTGTACTTGTGGTGTTTTTACCGTTTAAGTAGAGTTCGTTTCATTTGCCAAGCCTGAAAATCTTGGTCACAAGTTGTGATTGATGAATGAGTTGAACTTCGGACGCTGTATCACTTCGGTTAGTGATTAATATTTAGCTTTCGTGCCCCCCAGTTTTGGGGAACAACACTTGTATTTTTGGTGGTTGATCGCACTTGTTGCAAGTCTTGAGCACACATCCGCATTCTGGGGACTTAGAATAATTTGAGATCAATAACCTGGTTTGCACTCCAGGAATTCGAGAGTTATCGATGCTTGTAACACGGTTCGCGCTCCGGGAACTTGGAAATGATGTTCACATTCCAACTCGCACTCTACGAACTCAGAGTTAGTACTAACATTTCAGTTCGCACTACGGGAACTTTAACTTGGTGTTTGTGCTCCAATTCACACGCCGGGAACATGGATAAAACATGTATGTTTGGGTTCGCACTTCAGGAACCTGGAATTGATGTTTATACTCCAACTCATGCTTTGGGAACTTGGAGTTAGCACGGATGCTTCGGTTCGCGCTCCAGGAACCCGTAATCCGCACTTATGCTCCGATTCACACTTTGGGAAGTCGGAGTTAGCCGCTGGATGGTCAGTCGAATCTACTTGGGCTTTCAGGAATTCGTTCATATTCTGGGAACGATGGACTTGATGCTTATACTCCAATTTGCACTCTGGGAATTTGGAGTCCGTTCACGCTGTGGGAACGAATTATTGAATGTTTATACTCCAATTCGCGCTGTGGGAAGTTGGAGTCCGTTCGCACTCTGGGAACGAATTGTTGAATGTTTATACTCCAATTTGCGCTGTGGGAAGTTGGAGTCCGCTCGCACTCTGGGAACGAATTGTTGAATGTTTATACTCCAATCCGCGCTATGGGAAGTTGGAGTCAACCGATAGGTGGTCAGTCACACCTAATTGGGCTTTTTAGGAGTTCGTTCGCACTCTGGGAATGATGGATTTGATGTTTATACTCCAATTCACACTCTGGGAAGTTGGAGTCCGTTCGCACGGAGGGAACGAGTTATGGAATGTTTATACTCCAATTCGCGCTGTGGGAAGTTGGAGTCCGTTCGCGCAGTGGGAACGAATTATGGAATGTTTATACTCCAATTCATGCTGTGGGAAGTTGGAGTCCGTTCGCGCTCCGGGAACGAATTGTTGAATGGACTTGTCGTGTGTTGGTCCAGTTCAGCCTTCGATGTGTTGGCTTGTCCCCGAGCTAGGGTTTCACTTAGTGAGTGGCCGGTTGTAACGCAGTCACTCGCTATTTGAATAAATTCCATTGTTCGATGGAACTTAGCTCTTCGTGTGTCGTGATTGTTGAACGTTGTATTCGGTGAATCACAGCTTTAGCTTGAAGAGATAGCATTTTATTTGCTGAAATGAGAAAATGTGGCAAAGTCAGTGCCTTATTACAAATTCAAAATTCAGAATGTAAAGGAAGCTACAAAGCATTCATAGACTGAAGGAGCCTGTCATGTGTGACAGTGATGAGGTTCTTCGTCGTTCCAGGCTCCTGAGTAAATAGGCCCGCCATTGATGGCGTTTATCACCAATCTCCCACGGGGACAAGTCGAGTCCTCCTGCCTCGGTCGATTGGGTTCATTGATTGGATTGGATGGGCCCGCTTCTCTGGGCTGCGGTGTCCGCACAAACTGTTCCAGCTTCCTTTCTCTGACTAGTTTTTCAACAAGATCTTGTAAGTGACGACACTCGTTTGTATTGTGCCCGTAGCCTTCATGGAACCTGCAAAATTTTCCCGTCTGGATTTGTATCTCCGATGACGGTCTTGGAGCAGGTTTTTCATACTAAATTGTATTACGGGTCTGCAAATACAAGTCCTCCAGTGAAGTATTCAAAGGAGTATAACTGTCGAACATCGGATTTTTGTGTTGCGGGCCACGATTTTGATCTTGTTTTTTAAGTTGATCCACGCTCTCTCTTCGCCGAGCTTGTTTATTTTTAATGTTCAACTGAACTTTTACGGAGCTCTCACCGGACTGTTTTATTGCAACATTGCTTTGGGTTCCTTCCGCATTTGGCCCTACGTCAGTTTGCTTCCTAGACTGTTTCACGTCTTCCCGTCTCAGGAATTGAGCTGCTTTGGCATGGAAACGGTCCAATGACGCAGGTGGTTTCCCAGCTAGCCAATTGCCAAATTCAGAATCGGGGTCGATCCCCTTAGTTAATGCCATAAGGATGGAGTTATCGTTTGGATTACTAATCTCTGCACATGTAGTATGGAATCTTTCTAGGTAGTGTCTGAGTGTCTCTCCGGGAGCTTGTATGACACTAGATAGAGTGTTGACATCTTTCGGCCTTGCGACGTCCATGCGGAATTGCTCAACGAATTTTATGGCCAGCTGGTCGAATGAGGAGATGGATCGAGGAGGCAATCGGGTGAACCACATGGTGGCGATGCCCCCCAAGGATATGGGGAAACTACGACACTTCACAGCGTCGTCGGCTCTGGCAGCAGTCATCGACCATTCATATTTTAGAATATGTTGGTTGGGGTCGGAGTTTCCCTCATACATGGGTAGAGTGGGCACTCGGAACCGCCGTGGGGGTTCAGCATTAAGAATATCGTCCGTAAAGGGAGTGTGACTTCGGAAAACTCCCCAATCGTCGTTTGTGAATCCCTGACTCTCACGGATCATCTGACGTATCATAGTTGAAAGATCCGGCATTTGTGCCGGAGTATGATCACGTTCCATACTTTGGGCTTGAACCGGGTATCGTCGACGGTCCAAGTCTCGCCTTCTCGGCTCACAGTCCTCTGGGACGTACGGTTCAGGAGTACGACCGCTATGACGACGGTCCAGGTCCGACTGATCTTGAGCGTCAACCCTTGGTTCAGCCGCAACGCTAGTGGTGCGGTATTCTGCGGCATGATGGGGAACGGCACCTCCTCGGGAGGAGGGTCTGGTTTGGAAACTGGCTGATGGACCAACTCTTATTTGTCCAACGGTCAATGTCGGTTGGTTTCCAACAGGCGGCAAACGACTCCCATCTAACCGGGGTCGTGGAGGCCGGTTATGATAATCAGAAGATGAAGAACTTTCGCTGGAAGAGTGAGAAGCACGATCTTTCGTGGATCTCTTTCGTTTCTGACGATCCAGCTTGTTGACTAGCTCAGTGTTAGCGCGGAGCTATTCTTCTAGTTGTCGCCGACTCTCGGTCAGCTCTTGGAGTAACAGCTGCAACTCTTGTCGGGTAACCGGACCCGACGGCTCTGAGTGCCCAGCGGCATCTTGATTAGATGGAGGTAGAGGGGCAGGATTCTGTCTATCCTGTTCTTCTTGATTGACGGCGTTTGAGGTGGTTCTTGTGCTAACCATATTTAGAGTTGAGTTCCTTTCCTAGACTTTATGCAAATCTGAGTAGAAGGGAAGGAAGTTGGATTTAACGATCTGGATCTCTCTCTTAGATTTATTCAATCCGGTATCGATGACAGATCCAACGAGCAGGAGAAAATCTGAGTTTTCTCAGTGAAAGCACCAAAGTGTTTGCGTCAAAATTGGGCACAACACTCTTCGGGAGTCGTTGAAGAGATAATAGTCGAGAATGCAAATTCAAAACAGATATCATCTAACAAAAACTCCAATCAACAGTAAAGAAAATGCGTAGACAATTGATTTATAGTGGTTCGGCGTGTTGCCTACGTCCACTGTGAAGTGTTTTGATATTTTATTGCTTTTCTTTCGATGATTACAAGTTGTTGCAGCAATCAATAGCAAATTACAATTGTAAATTCGGAATCAACAGTAAATTTATGATGTAGGATGGAGGAGATCTCGATCTGGCAGAGTCCGGGCGCTTCCGAGTCAGAAGATCCCTTTTCTGTTGGCCCTGGGGCTCTATTTATAGGCGCGGGCTGCTGATATTTCGCTGAAAACTCAGGAGACCACTTCTGGCACGTGAGGGGACCCACACGCACGGTCTTAGGAAGTTTGGGCCCACCTTGGCATCAGTTCGAACTCCATTCGAACCGATCAAGAATTCATCCAACCGGGGTGAAATTTGGCGTGGACATTCTTCAACATGTATGCAAGCTTCTGTGAAAATTTCATGCCATTTGGATCAGTAGATCGAGAGATATGATGGATTCAAAATTGGGTTTATTGCCCGGCTGTTTGGTTCGAAACCAAGGCTTCGAATCGATGGTCTCGAATCCATCATGGCACGCGTCTTCGTGGTGACGTGGAGCGCAAACTTCGAATCGATCCGGTCTTCACTCCGAGTTGACCGCTTCGACTCCATATATCTCGGCGCATTCGAACCAATGGAAGACACGTCATCATGGTTGGTTGACCCCGTGGGTTCGAGTGGAGCTATACAGGATGGGTTCGAACGAAGCCTCATGGATGGATTCGAACAAGGTTCCACGTTTGGGTTCGAGCAATGCTTTGTGGTGGGTTCGAAGCGGCTACTCTCCGATGGGTTCGAGGTCCACTGTTATGAACTGGGTAGGTTCGAACTTGATGGTTTCGAACCCGAGGCGTCCTGATGGGTTCGAACCTGATGGGTTCGAAGGTGATGGTTTCGAACCTGATGGGTTCGAATCTCAGGCCTTTTCGTTCAAGTTGAATCGATCATAATTTGAGCGTATGAACTCGGATTGACTTGAAACTTGAGACGTTGATTCCTATGGTCTTTCTTGCCGTGTCCTATCAATTGTGGCTCAATCTGGACTTGGACAAAATTCAGTGATATCCATAGCGAGACGAAGAATGGCCGGTCTCTGAGACAAACCGTTCTCCGTTTCTGATCGATCTTTTGGTATCGCGGCTTTGTCAAAAAGCGGGATAACAATAGGGTTTGGAATTATTTTAGGTATGGATCGGTTAAGTAAGTACGATGCTAGGATATCTTTCCATGATAGGAAAATATCGCTTAGACACCCTGACTATAGTGATCGGATAGCATACTCCGTACAAAACTATAGTTTTGAGGTTAATGCTTTGTTGGGTGTTGTGGAGGTAGAAGACGGGTTGAGTCGAGTTTTCGTTGTAAGATAATTCATAGATGTCTTTGAACCTATAGTAGGACTGCCACCGAAATGATCCATTGAGTTTCGGATAGATTTGGTACCATGAGCCGAACTAGTGAGTAGACTGTAAGCAGGATGACACCTACCGAGATGAGGGAGTTGAATATGCAGTTGGTGGAAGGAAAGAATTTCATCAGACTAAGCAATTCTCCTTGGGGAGCAGCCGCAGTGTTTGCTAAGAAGCCGGATGGATCGTTAAGGTTATGTATCGATTATTATAAGTTAAATGAGAAGACAATAAAGAATCAACATCCGTTGCGTATAATTGACGATGGTTGTGTGGAGCCAAGGTATTTTTTAGTTGGATTTGGCGACATGGTTCCATCAACTTAGAGTAGCAGACGATAGTATTCCTATCTGTGCTCAACAGTTCAGAGGTCCTTTAACAGTGTTTATAATTAGATATGGACCGTACGAATGGTTAGTGATGCCGTTCGGATTAACTAATGTGCCAGCATTCTTTGTGGATTTGATGAACCGAGTTTTCCTAGAGCACTTGAATAGTTTTATGTTGGTATTTATAGATGATACTTTTAATATACTCTAAGAATGTAAAAGAGCATGAAGTTCATCTTAGAGTGGTGCTTGAGATGCGGAGGCAGCATTAGTTGAAGGGTATTTAACCTTAAGGGAAATGACTCAGATATTAGAAGATCAGATGGGACTGATGCATGTTCGTGCCCTATACATTAGCTTTAGCCCCAAGCTAATTTAGTCCAAAATTCCAGTGTGTAGGGCTTAGTCACAAGTAGACCTAAATGTTGGTTACACACAGAAAGGAATATATGTACAAAAAAAGAAGATAGGTTATTGGTGAGCCTGCAAAACCATTAGGATCAGGAGACCCTGGAAGATGTAAGTTAAGGACAGACCATCCATAAGTATGTCTAAAAGATGTTAGATTATTTGTTATTTTGTCTGGTACGCCCGAGTCAGCCAAAGCTTAGCAATTAGCCAAATAAAACTATATTATTTCGGACAGATGGTCCATTTATTACCTGTTTTGAGCATAAATGATATTTTCTATTATTGATATATCAATTTGATTAACCGGTTTGGTCATAGGGTTTTGATTTGCAAAAAGATATGTTTAAAGCGATATTAGTAAGGGGAAACCCGTTCCGCTAAGCGGCATAGTCTCACATAATATCAGTAAATCGAGATGTAATATTATTATTTACACCAGGCTTTATGGCTGACTCGAAGTTTATGTTTTTCTCCTTAAACCCTCGAATGCTTAAAATCAATTTGAGTAGATTAAGAGTTTAGGTTTACAGGTTTAGTAAGTGGACGAATTTCAGAGATGAGCAGGAGGCTGATGCTAGCTATATTTAGGAGTTGTTATGGTTTGTGTTCGTTGTGTTGTATTAAGTCAGTTATGACTATTTAGTACTCTGATCAAAAAAGGGGCATCTTCATTTATCGCTCTTGGCATATTTATGTGATAATTATATTTGATATGAACCTAGGAAACGATTGGGATTATGTAACTTAGATACGAAATGTTGTTTCGAAATGTAATCAGAAAAGTGTTTTAATCTGTGATGATTTTATTTCATATTCAAGTGCTTCTGATATTATAGATACCATTAACATTACCATATTTGGTTACCAAAAGTTAATACTATGGATGTCTGCAGCATCTGTAGCACTTAGCTTCGAGCCTCCGGATAGGGGATGTTACAACTTACAATAATTAATAAATCATTAGATCTTAATTTAAATTCAATAAATCAATTATTAAATATGATGCCTTTATTGATGATGTCGTAAATACATTTTATTCCCAAAATAAAATAAATAATTTTATTTAATATTCTTGTTTAAATGGATAAATAAGTATATGTATCTAGCTCCATGCGCGACTTCTAATAATTATAGAGCTGTTTATTGATAAAACAATTTGTAGTCATTTTATCAGTATTTTTCTAAAGTATATATTTTTGTAAATACTTATTCAAAATATGATTACCATCATTCTTAATTGTTCAAGACAGCATAATCTATCTTAAAAAGCTTATATTTGAATAATTTAAAAATAAATATATTTTGTCAAAGTGATAAATGAAAGTGACTAAGGATGTGCAATATGGAATATTAACTAAACTATTTACTTGTGTGGAATATAATTATAAAAGTAAAATAATAAAGTAAATGACACCAGGATTTTTATAGGTTTGAACTTCTCATTCTACATCCAGTCTCAGAATTCTTCTAGAATTCAACTATCAACCCTCACTTAACTTGGAGGAATATGTTTTACATCGCCTGAGCAACCGAACATGACTTCCAGTACAAATAGAAAAAATTCTGACTTAGTATGCTCTTGAATAGCAATGATAAGTCAATAACATACACCCTTCCTATAATCTTATCCTTTGTGGTATATCGTATAATTCATAAAGATAGGAAATTTATTAAATCACTAATGAAGTTTGCTTGAATGAACAAGTGATTAGAATTAAGTATTATATGTTTAGATAGCCAGATAGTTCAAAATATAAGAATGAGAATTAGAATGAATATGATTAAAATAATGGATTTCATAGCTATTTATAATGATTAAGAGTTACAATCGTTTGTGAAATGTAGCTATGAAAGAATACGGAAGCAACCCTTGAATCAAGAGTTGTTTCTATTCACTGAATTGAAGTGCCTTTTTAAAATATAGTTGTTATAAAGATTCAGCCGTATTAATAACACGAATCAACCAGTTGAATGGACTAAAAATTGATGCAGCAAGAAAATAGTTCAAAAATGAATCAGTTCAACCGGCTGAATATACAAGGTCAGCCATCTGAATATTCAAAGTAAAATGTGCACATGCATAGAATTCAGTCGGCTGACCATAGCCCTTCAGCCGACTGAATTATGAGTTTTCTAGCGTACCAAAGAATTGCTTTGAATTGTTTTAACATATGAACTATGTTTTGAAAGACTTTAGAATATGAACGTTGTTTCGAAAAACTTTAAATTGCACGTGCATGCATATACCTCATTGGAGAGATTTTAACATGAATTTACTACTAAACTTAGACCTTATAGTAAATATTTTGCGGAAGCTTCAACCTGGAATCTGGTCTACAAATTGTTAGGCTATTTCACAAGTAAAAATGATATCTTCTCCTGCAAGTATGGTTAGTTCATATAATATTTACTTATATAGTTGTCACAATCAAAACATCAAAATTCTAGGTTCTAACATTCTCCCTTATTTTGACGATGACAACTATGTTATTTTCTAAATATATAAAGTAAATTACTTCCCCTATCAATCATATTCTCCTCCATTGTCATCGACAAAAAGGAAAAACATAATTGATATGAGAAATATAAGCAATTTACATAGACATATAAGCATATAGATATGAGAAGCAAATAATCATCTTAAAACATATAAGCATCATAAAAGTATGCCATACCTTAAATCACATAAACATCAAACACATATAAGCATATAGATATGTCATACCCTAAAACACATAAACATCATAGAAATAATAGTACTACAAATTGTCACGAGTTAAATAGCATGGCAACACTAAAAAAATATAAAATTCTCCACTACCTTCCTCTTCATCTCCTTCTTCTTCCGATATCATCCAAGAGAATGGTGCCAGATTTTTAAGAACATCGGTCGAAGTGGATCCTGAACAAGAGACCTTTTCCTAAATTTTATTTAAAAAACCCTTTATCGCGTTTAGCTTTTTGTTAAGTTTAGAAACATTCTTTTCCACATTAGCTAAACATCGACTAAGTTTGCTTTGATTTTGCAATAATGTCACAAGAGCTTGCTTAGGAGGCACATCAATATGAAGTTCTTGAATTTCGTCGTCCTCTTCTTCTTGTTGAGGAATTTAAGAGGAGGAAGAAGCAATATTCGTGTCTCTCGGTTGCAGGATTTCTTGATTACGGTCAGCGACCCATTCTTGAAAGCTAATGATTTATTGGATTTCTAGATGCTTAGGAAGACCCATTAGACTTAGAGTCTTGGAGTAAAGCTCTTCTATGGTCTTGAAATCAGAATCGGGTAATGAAACTCCAAAATTTTGTAGAATTCGCCTAATGTAAGCTCCATAGTGAATCGACTTGTAGCTTCTTTTATGATTGATGGTGAGAAATACATCCAACATTATTTTTCCCAAATTTACTTATTGGGATGAGTAAATAGCATATAAGGCATGAAATCCCTTTTGTAGACTTTTTCGCAACTTCCGTTTTGGGGTTGTAAAGATCGGATAAGTGCACGATGGATGATTTTTGCCTTCGGACGTAAGCACCAGATTTAAAATGGTTAAATCCTCCGATAAGAAGAGATGGGATAGTTCATCACGATTATACATGTCAACATCAACATCTCAATATCTAACCCTTTGAATGGGCATCGTAGAATATAGCTTAATCGTTGAAGAGGTAAATAAATCTTTACTCCACAAACCAATGTCCATATGCAATCATCATTGTTTCGGGGATCTTGAGGGTCAAGATTCATATTGGTATATAAAAGCTTAATTAAAAGTGGGTAGATCTTAATATTATTGGAATCATACCCAATAAGTGAATCGAAACCGTGAGCTTCGGCTATCTCTCTAATCGCATAGTCGGTGAAGTCGTGAAATCGTGAATGCTCCTTCGAATAGCTTTGAATTTCTCATGGAGTTGAATATATTAACCGATGTATCGTTGTATAACCATGCTCCAATTTGGCTTTCGAAAGGTCCGGTTGTTGATTCTCGTGCTCTCATTGATCTTGGAGCCATTTTTTATGAAATTGGATGAAAAATCGGAATTTTTAATGAAACTAGGGTTTTTTGCGTTTGTTTGAATAGTGAATGGTTAGGTAGGTTGAGAATGAAGGGGTGGATGGGAATATGAAGTTGGTTTGATTTGGTTTTTGCATTGAAATTCGTGCAAGGATATTTAAAAAAATAGAAATTGGATAGACCAGTCGACTGAAAGGGTGGAGGCAGTCAGCTGAAGTGGTCAAAATGTAACCCGCAAGTATATAGTTCAAATTGGGCACTATTCAGTTTGTTGAATATGGGACTTTAGTCAATTGAATTCTGTAAGATTTTAAATGTATATGAATTTTTAGTCGGTTGAATCCCTATGGTCAGCCAATTGAAATTGTTGTTTTTTAAGGTCAAGCTTATTTTCAATTCATTCTTAAATTACTTAACAAACAAGCTATATATATATATTTATATATATATATATATATATATATATATGTTTTTCGATCTTTGTTCTCATGTTAAAATAAATATTATTTTTATTTCAATAAACTGTTACATATCAAAATCACAATATTAAATATATGAATATTAAATATGTATATATATATATATATATATATATTCTATTTTTCGAAGTCTTGGATTAGTCCAAGCTTGGTTCAACTTTGGTGATATCACGTAATGGATTTACAGGAGGCCAAACATTACGTTGAGCACATTGTTCCTAAGAATTTGGAGACACATGAGGTCATTGAGGAGATGGGTTGTGCATATCTTGCTTAGGAGACGTTCCACAGAATTTGAGAGCGAATTGTTCGAGGAAATTTAAACGTCAACCATGGTATTTTTGCTTATAATACATCTCTTGTTGTAAACTTAAAGTTTCATGCTGATAGTGATGAATATCATCGATTTTCTCCTTAGTAGAAGGTGAGCGAAAGTCTAAGTTTTTCTTAGCTCATTTGTCGTTTGGTGTATATCCGGTATGATGACTTGGAGGTGGAGTAATCTTCACTGGAATATACACAGGAGTAGATTTATTTGATGAGTCTAAAGTAGGAGTGCTGAAAACAATCAACGAGAGATCGAAACTTTCTTTAGATATGTTGTAAAGGGAGAGAGAGAGTGTGTGTGTGTATCCTTAAAAAGTTTATATGAATTAAAAATAATTATGATGACGTATATATATTGTTTTGATTTTCTATTTAATGTTTTATCTTTTGTGGTTAATATTCATTAGTAAATTTCAAGCAGTAGAGAGAATGTAAGGTTAAAAAATATGAAAGGATATTAGCCATATATAAAATAAAAGGAATGTAAGGTATTAAATTAAGTAACAAAATAGAATAATGGAAAAACATGTGACTTCCTCTCATGAGTGCAAGGTTCGAGTGCCATCATCTCCAAAATTTTTTCTATAAATTTTTTATTCATTTTATCATTTTTACACTTTAATATCAAATTATACATCATGTAATGACATAATTCCAAGTTCACGTGTTAATTTAAGGAAAATATTTTCATTTAAAGGTTTAGTAAATATATATATGCTACTTGATTTGCTAACGGTACAAAATCAAGAGAGATTTTACCTATTTCTATGTTATCATGAAGAAAATGATGTCGAATGTCAATATGTTTAGTTCTAAAGTGGGTTATAGGATTTTTCGTTAACTTTATAGCACACGTATTATCACAATAAATTGTTGATTTAGATAGATTTATATCAAAATCTTGAAGTGTTTATTGCACATATATAACTTGAGCACATGCCAAAGCAGTAGAAATATATTCTATTTCACACGTTAAAAGTGAAACACAATTTTCTTTCTTACTAAACCAAGATACTAAAGATTGTCCAATGAAATAACATGTACCACTAGTACTCTTTTGATCCGTTTGACATCCTCCAAAGTCAGCATCACTATATGATACTAACTCAAAAGGACATTCTTTCAGGTAGAAGAGACCATAGTTTTTAGTTTTGCTTAAGTAGCACAAAAATCGTTTCACTGCCCGCAAATATAATTCTTGTGTGTTTTCTTGAAATCATGCACACAAGCATACACTCATCATTATATCTGGAAGACTAACAGTTAAGTAAAGTAAGGATCCGATCATACTTCAATATAGTTTTTGGTCAACACATTTGCCATTTTCATCTCGATCGGGATATACCATAGTGCTCATAGGTGTTGGTTTGGCAGAAGTATTTTCCATACCAAAATGTTTTACTAGATTATTTATTTTTCTTGATTAATAAAAATTCCATTACTTAATTGTTTAATTTGTACTCCAAGGAAATATGAAAGCTCTTCCATATGAGACATTTCAAATTCTCTTGTCACAATATTCAAAAATTCTTGACATAATTTTTTGTTTGTGGAACCAAAAATGATATCATCTACATAAATTTGTATAATTAAAATATACCTTTTATCTTGTTTTATAAACAATGTTTGATCTACTTCCAATTTTAAAACCAGAATTCATAAGATAACTTTTAAGAAAATCATACCAAGCACGATATGCTTGTTCTAAACTATATGAAGTTTTCTTTAGTTTATAAACATGGTTTGAAAATTTTCATGTGCGAATAGAGGTGGTTGCTCTACATACACATTTTATTTTATAAAACCGTTTAGAAAAGCACTTTTTACATCCATTTGATATAGTTTAAAGTTATGAAAATAAGCATAAGCTAATTAATAAAATATGTATTGCTTCTAGTTGGGCTACAGGAGAAAAAGTTTCTTCGTAGTCTATTCCTTCCTCTTAATTGTACCCTTGAGCAACTAATCTAGCTTTGTTTTGAATAATATTCCCTTTCTCATCGGCTTTACTTTTGTAAACCCACTTAGTACCGATGACTGTTTGATTACTAGTCTAGGAACTAATTCCCAAATTTTATTTCGTTCAAATTGATTTAACTCTTCTTGCATAGCTATAATCCAGTAATCATCAGTTGAGGCTTCTTTAGCATTTTTTGGTTCAATGTTCAATAGGAAAGCTACATGACCCATTCATTTAATTGCTTTTGAGTTCTTATGTTAGAATTTATTTCTCCAATAACATTTCCATTTGGGCGATTTCTTAGAAGTCTTAGTGGAGATCGAATTTCATTTTCATTTGGTAAATTATTGTTTTCAATTTCACTATTATTTTCAATGATTTCAATATCATTTTTTGTGATATTTGATGTAGGAATTATTTCTTTATCTTCATTTTCTTTATTAAATTTGAAATTTTCATCGAATGACACATGACGTGTTTCTTTAGTTATTTTAATTCTTTTACAATAGATTCTATATGCCTTGCTTCATTTCGAATATCCAACGAATATTCCTTCATCGAATTTTGGATCGAATTTACCAAGTTGGTTTTTTGCATTAAATAAAAAACATTTTGAACCGAAAACTTTAGAATATGATACGTTAGGTTTTCTTCCATTTAAAAGTTCATATGTAGTAAGTTTTGTTAATGGTCTAATGAAGACTCGATTTAAAACATAACAAGCAGTTGCTACAGCTTCTGCCTAAAAATGTTTAGGTAGAGTGCTTTCAATTAATAAGGTTCTAGCACATTCTTGAAGCATTCTATCTTTCCTTTCTACAACTTTGTTTTGTCGTGGAGTTCTAGGAAATGAAAAATTGTGAGCAATTCCTTTCTTCTTCCAATATTTTTCAAAAATATCATTATCGAATTCGCCACCGTGATCGCTTCGAATGTTTTTAATTTTTATATTCTTAATAGTTTGAATTCTCTTAGGAAAGATTTTAGAATTTTCAAAAGTATCACTTTTATTTTTCATAAATATTGTCCAAGTGTATCTTGAAAAATCACCTATAATTACAAAAATATATCTACTATTATTTATAGATTAAACTTAAGTTGGTCCAAAATGATCTAAGTGTAATAACTCAAGTGGTTGTAATATAGAAATAATTTTTTTTGATTTAAAGGTAGATTTGGTTAATTTCCCTAACTGATAGGCATCACAAATACTATTTACTTTAAAATTCATTTTTGGTAAACCTTTTACTAAGTTATTTTTAAATAATTTGCTTATTGCTTTAAAGTTTATATGACAAAATCTTTTGTGCCATAACCAAGAATCATTTTCTTTGGCTACTAGACACATATTTGTATAATGATTAACTTTCATATTTAAAATGCATATATTACATTCTCTAGTTCCTTCAAAGATAAGATTCTTGTTTTGATCAAATATGTTACATTTATTTTCCAAAAAGATATATTAGAACCTTTATTGCATAGTTGACTTATACTAAGCAAATTATGTTTTAAATTTTTAACTAGTAGAACATTTGTAATAAGTAGTAAGTTAGAGGTACCGTCATTTCTCACATCGCCTTTGCCGATGATTTATCTTTTGGAATTATCTCTAAATGTGACAGATCCTCCATCTGAGTAGATAATGTTAGTCAGCATATCTTTGTTTCCTGTCATATGTTTTGAGCAAGCACTATCAAGTATCCATTTTCCTCTTTTTTTAGTTGGTACCTGCAAAAAATATAGAGATGACGTTGGTACCCATTTTTTGTTAGGGTCCTAAGATTTACGTCTTAGGAAACCAAACCCATGAGGGTTTAGAATTCCCTTTATAAGTAAAAGTTTCACTTTTATGAACTGTATTTATAAAAATATCAATGTACTTATTTCTAATTGAATTATCGTTAATTTTGTTACTCAAATCTTCATATTTTTTGTGGTGCAACTATACTTCTGTTGACTGAAAACTTTTGGTTTTTGTTTTGCTTTACAAAATTCTTATGTATATTGAAATTTTTATTTAGTGAAGCGTTTCTCTTTGAATTAGATATTTTGGAATTTGTACATCCTAAATATTTCTTATTGAAAGTGGTTTGAGAGTTATTGATAATCTTAGAAAGATTTTCTCTACCTTTATTAGAGTTAGAAACATTTTTAGTAATATTTTCTAACTCGGTTTTAAGACTAGTATTGTTTAATTCAAGAATTTTGACATTAGATTTTAAATTGTGATTTTTTGCAGCTAGTGTCATATTCTTTTCTTTTTGAACTTCAATTTCATTTGATAGCATCATAAGTTGAGAAGATACATTAGATAATGATTCTTGTGTTTTGACAAGTTGTTCTTCTAAGATTTTCTTTCCATCTCTGAGCATATTAACTCTATTTCACTTCTATTTAGTTTTTCTAAAGCATCCTTATATTTCTTTTAACATCTTTTAGTTTTCCAATAGCTCCTAGTTTATATCGATTAAATCATCAAAGGTTAGATCACTTACATCGTCAGATGAAGCCATAAAGTACACATTTGCATGTTCGATGCCACAGTCTGAGGAGGAAGGCGACTCTAAATCATCCCATGTAACAAAGAATGCTTGCTTCTTCTTATATTTGTCTTTTTTATTCTTGAACTTATCTTTCTTTCGATCAGGACAGTCCTTCTTTATGTGGTCCTTTTTGTGACATTCATAACATTTGAGATTTAAAGCTGGTGGTTTGTTGCTGTTATCTCTCCTGTTGTTTTCAAATTTCTTGTTTTTTCGAAATTTTAAAATTTTTCTAAAGTTCTTAGCAATAAAAGCCTTGTCAACTTCATCTTTTTTTAGAATCTTCTTGTTCAGCTTGGAATGTTATAGTCTTTCTGTATTGTGCTTGATTTCTTTTTGCCTGCAAGTTCACTTCATACGACATGATATTTCTTACTAACTCTTTCAGTTTTATGATTGAAATGTCGTTAGCTTCTTCTATAGCTACGACTTTCCGTTCCCATTCATCCGTTAAAGAGTTTAGGATTTTCGAGACAATATCAATATCAGTGTATTTTTGTCCTAGTGCCAATAGTGAGCGGTATATGTCTTGAAATCTAGAATAAATTTCAATAATAGTCTCATCCTGTTTCATTTTAAATTTTGAAACTGATTTTTAAGCATAGAAATCTTGCTTTGTTTAACTTTGTTTGTTCCTTCATGTGTAACTTTAAGAGTTCACCAAATTTCGTAAGTTGTTGTACACATGCTAACTCTATTAAATTCATTCTTATCTAAAGCACAAAATAGCATATTCATGGATTTTTCATTTAAGGTAGCACCTTTCTTTTGTGTGCTTGACCATTGTGCATATGGTGTGGTTAGTATAATATATTCATCCTAAGTTATATTCCAAGTGTCATATATGTTTGCTTGCATATAACTCTCATGCGAGTTGACTAATAATTGTTATTCAAACCGTTAAATAGTGGTGGTCGTGCAGTAGATTGACCTTCAATAAAACTTGTCCTAGTGTTATTTTTCATATTAACTGAATATCAAATAACCGTGTTATGGTTATATGATGACTTTGCTCTGGTACCAAATAAAAGTAACTAAGGTTCGTACAATATGGAATGTAATATAAATATAAAAGTAAAATAATAAAGTAAATGACACCAGAGATTTTTATACTGGTCCAAACTGCCTGTTCTATGTCTTATCTCATACTCCTTCAAGAATTCAACTATCAACCTTCACTTAACCCAAAGGAACATGTATTATACCGTCTGAGCAACTGAACAGGACTTCAACCGTCTAAGCAATAGAATAGGACTTCAATCGCTTGAGCAACCGAACATAACTTCCAATACAAATATAAACTGATTGAGTATGCTCTTGAATAGCACTGATAAATCAATAACGTGCAACCTTCCTATAATATTCTCCTTTGTGGTATATCATGTAATTCGTAAGATAGGAGATTTGTTAAATCACTAATGAAGTTTGCTTGAATGAACAAGTTATTAGAACGAAGTATTGAATGCTTAGATAGCCAGGTAGTTCAAAATATAAGAATAAGAATTAGAATGAATATTGGTGATTAAAACAATGGATTTCATGGCTATTTATAGTGATAAAGAGTTGCAATCATTCGTGAAAGGTAGCCATGAAAGAATATGGAAGCAGCTCTTGAATCAAGAGTTGTTTCTATTCACTGAATTGAAGTGTCTTTTCAAAATATAACCGTTATGAAGATTCGGCCATCTGGATAGCATGAATCAGCCAGCTAAATGGATTAAAAATTAATGCAGCAAGGAAATAGTTCAAAAAAGACTCAATTCAGTTAGCTGAATATGCAAGGTCAGCTGTCTAAATATTCAAAGTAAACTATGCATATGTATATGCACATAATTCAATCGGCTGACCATAGCCCTTCGACCGGCTGAACTATAAGTTTTATGGCATATCAAAGAATTGTTTTGAAATTTTTTAGCATATGAACTATGTTTTGAAAAACTTAAGCATATAAAAATTGTTTTGAAAAACTTTAAAATTACATGTGGATGCATATACCACTTCGGAGAGATTTTAACATGAATTTGCTACTAAACTCAGACCTTAAACTATATTTTGTTGAAGCTTCAATCAGGAATCTGATCTGCAAATTCTTAGACTATTTTTTAGAGTAAAAACAATATCTTCTCCTGCAAGTATGGTTAGTTCATATAATATTTACTTATATAGTCGTCACAATCAAAACATCAAAATTCTAGGTTCTAACAATAAATTTACGGGTCGTTACAATTTTTAAAGACTCTGTCTAATGACATGCTATAATAGGTCTAAGGCCTTTTATAGAAAAAGGTTAAACCCTATAGAAAATGAACATTTCATAGCATTTGTATAAAAAGGGTGTACTTTTTTATTGCCTATTTTCTCAGTGCTATAAAAAATAAAATCCTATAAAAAATAAAATCCTATAAAAAATTGAACTTTTTATAACATTTTTGCAATGTTTTGAAAGCTTGCATTTTCAAAGTTAATATTTACATAGCTTTTCAAAAACGCTATTATTTCTTCTTATAATGTTCACCAAATGCTATTTCTTTCCCTAGGTATATATTTGTTCTCCATGTGTGTATTTTATGGCATTTTTATAACAGTATAAAGACCCATTTTATAGCATTTACCTTGAATCTATAACATTTGCTAATGTTATCTTCTACGCTTATTTATTGTTTGCATACTATTTAATAGCATTTTACAAAATAAATGGAATAGCTTTTGACATACATATATAGTCTAATAAAGCATATGCATTTGAGAATAAATCAAATAGCTAGCATTTAACATAACCACATTCACACCATATTCATACATATAACATTTGAGTGAAAATACTTCAAGAATTCATAAAAGAGATACATAATTATCATTCAGAGGTAATAAAACAAAATATTATCCAAATCTACACAATAACAGAGAAAATGTAAACCCAAGTGATGTAGTTAGCTTTGTAGAAACCTATTATGCAATAATTTCATTATTTTCCTACGGGTAGAAGAATAAAAATGTTCAAGATATTTTATAATATATAAAAATATCAAAGAAGGTAAAATTAAGTATTAATTTCTACATAAGCTTAATTTGTAGTTGAACGCTCGCGACTTGGCATAAGAGTCTTGGTTTTATAAAACGGTTGCAACAAAATGCCTTGTTTCGCAAAATTAAGCTCGTAGTTATGCAAAACCGACTTGGTTCAAAACCGAGTCTACTCAATTCCACAAATCAAAACTCAACCTTGCTAACAAACTGAGCTCATTCGATATTTAAAATTGAGCTTCGATTTAATAGGAAAATCATGAAAGCTCAAATTTAGTAATAAGTGATGATTTTATACACTCTTGTCAACTATTATTGAATAAACTACTTCATTCCCGTCAAAACACCTTTTTTATTCCACCTGGTTTAACATTACCATAACAACGATCCTAGCTACTGGGCAATTATTCATGAACAAGACTATCAACTGGTTTTTTATGTCATTCAACATGTCTTTTAAGCATGTTTGAATATACCCAAAAAACACCATTGTTAAAAAACTAATGAGTTCTTAGTCAAATTACCTCTAATTGGGTTTGTTGGCTGAAAACAGTTACATAAAAGCAAAACCAAACTGGCAGTATTTCAATTACTATTCACATATGAAACATAAATGTACCTTTTGATAGGACTTTCACATTCATGCAGTATCTTTTCTAATACTAGCCATCCTTTCCATTCTCTGTTAGTCCTCTTGCATCCTCTGTTATTGCATGCACCTAGCTAATATCCCTATTTATATACCCATACATATATATACATATATATACATATATATATATATATATATATATACACACGAGTATGGTGGCACGTCCGTTGGACGTGTGTTAAGAAGGAAGTGGGAATATTTTGTATGCGCTAGAGTTATGACAGTGATATACACACACAGAGATACAGACACACACGTATATCTGTGTGTGTATGTTGTACATTTTCCCTTCTTTTCTGTACAGTTGTAGTAGTGTACACCTATATATTAATATTGATTTAATTATATAGGCTGCACAGTAGTGAATGAAAATTTAGAAGCAGCCAAGAAGAAGATGATTGTTAGTGAAATGTAATAAAATGAACATTCATTTGTTGATGCAATCACATTTCCTGATTATTTCTACGATTTGTTTTCGTAACTGCAAATTTTATGTGGAATAGAATCATGATAAATTTATGGCGTTATGATAGTAACGGAGAGTGTATGTGCAGTTGTAAGTAGTTATTCATTTACAGGGTGTAAACAACATTGTTGTTGTAAAATATTGTACTGCAAATATTATAGTTCATGTGGCTTGGTTCATGAAGTTACAGTACTGCACAGAAAATAGCCTGCAGATGCATGTAATAAAGGAAGTAAATGTGTTGATTTATATGTTAGGTCTAAAGCTGTGAAGTTTATCGGCCAAATAAGTAGGTTAGAGAAGCTGATAGTGTTTATTAGCTGACGGTTGGAAGCAATGAATTTCTGTATAAATAAAGTGTTAGCAGTGAAAGTTAGAGTATTTGTGTTGGTGGATGATGTATCATTCAACTATATAGGTTTATATATTGGAATAGTTTCATACTTACAGCAGTGGTAGACACATGTTGGTCAAAGTTTCAGGTGAAACAGACCGAACGGTATCAGTTAAGTTGGTAGAGATGACAGTCGATTGCGAAATTGATCAGAGAAACACCGTTGATATAAAGTAACGAAGTTCAAAAAGGCAACATACTGTAGATCATAGAATTATAAAAGGTACTCGTAGTTACTGTAATGACAGAATTGTTGTACATATTCGTAGACAGAATAAAGTCTAGCAAAGTAGGAAAATAAACATATGTTTTATTAACGTAGAGTAGGATCAGTTGTGAGAGCGCTCTGTAAGAAAGCGGTCAACCTTTATTGCATTGTTCAATCTGTAGAGATATGGGAAAATATTGCTGTAACGGTGAAAGTGAAATGAGTACCTAGTAGCAGAGAAAAAAAGTGGGGTGAGTGGATACTGGCAAATGCATATTTATAGAGATTAGTAGGTTAGATATTTTGCAACTGACGTATTGGTAAGTAGAAGATTTTGAAGTAGTCAGAATTGTGTTATTATTGCTGAAACATCGGGGTTAACTGCTAGTGTATAGAAGTGTCTAAGTTTCTTTGGTTTATTTCTAGAATCACGGGGAAGCAGTCGCCGTGGAGATGTATATATAAAACAGGTAGGTAGGTGGTCCAGTAGGTGATGAATGCATGTAAAAATAGGAATAATAAGGAAACAGAAAAGTGGTCAGGTATTGTGTACAGTGTAATGTATACGTAATTCGTTGACAGGAAAAGGTAAAAAAGATGGGAAAAAACCATTGTACATTTTCAGTCTAATAAGTCAGTTGGGTTTTATTCTGTAGGTTTGTATATATGCAGAGAATGAAATACTCGTATCGACTGCAGTATTTTATGTGGGAATCCACGAATAAAGTGAACAGATAAAAAGTGAGGCTGTTTCTTCATGAAGAAAGTTTAGGGAGAACTGACAAAAGTTGTTTGTATATAGCCTGTCAGTTGAGGGACCATCAGTAGTGTACTATAGTTGAAGAAGTCAGTGTACATTGTTTTCCACATTTAGATAAGAGGTAAAATATTTAAACTGTACATACTCATGGATAACAGTGATTCAAAGATTATTATACTCAGTTAAACATGGACATTATTTATGTTTGGTGATCTGAAATAAGAACTAATGCAGAAATAAAGGGAGCAGAGTAAAAGCTGTGGCTGTTATATTGATTTAAGTTAGCAAGAAAATAAAATAAAAACAGTAAACAGTTTGCACACAAACATATAGTGTGGATACAAAGGTTAATCGTGAGTATAGAAGGGTAACGGTAAAAAGTGTAAAAGTACATCTTACATGGGCTACGGAAACCATTAATTGCTGGTATTGGTATTCAAATTTCATCTTAAAAACGGATAAACCTACAAAATTTGTTAACGTATTCATCCTAATTAAGGTTCGGTTGCAGAAGTATACAAAAACACATATACACACAGTTCACCAATATGCCTCCCTTTAGCTGAACGCCTTTCTCAGAATTGGCCCCCATCCCGTTTATCCTGTCAACCATATTCACCATAAGCATACAACGAAATGTATAATAAGAATGAAGTCGTGCTAAAAATATCTAAATATTTTTAATCTAAAGGCACATTTAGTTATGTAGTGAAGACCAAATTGTTAACAGTTTATTTAACCAATGTTAACAGTGATGAGAAGCATTTGTACTTCAATCTAGAGAACATATCATTTGGGACAACAAATTCTCAAGTTAGAATTCAGAGATGTCAGCTCTAGAAACCATGTTTGGGGAAGGGAATATGCATTGTTTTTCCATTTTGATGACATAAATGAACAATTCCATTTCAACTGAGTCTTTGAGTCAATGGGTTAACATAGTTTTAAAAAAGTAGTAGAAATAATGTTGTTACTGGATAAGATGACATGACGAATCAATTCTTTAACCACCTTGGCCGTTCAGTATTAATCCAACATGTCAGTTAATGCAAAGTCAAAAAATTATGCATGGCACTTTTTTGTTTAGATGCGTGTTTCATCAGTAAATACACAGATTAAAAATATTGAATATAGGTAAACAAATTAAAAAGAAACAGCAGAACAGAACCTGCATAGTCGTACATACATAAGTTTTCTATGCTTTATGAATAAAGTTAACAATATTCCTATATTATCTACGAATTAATATTATGTAGGGGATTTTATTGAAGCGTTAAATCAAATAAATTCAAATTTTGAATAGGTTTAATTTAGGTGTAAGATAATTAGTTACAGTTGTTTAATTATGAAGCTTTAATAACATATATATAAGAACATGTTACAAAAAAAAAGGAAAATTGATTGAACTGATGTTTCTACTAAAAAATTTCAATAGAGATTTATAAAAAGGCATCCATTCCTTGTAATTGAACTGGAAGAAAGATATTTATCAATTTGATTCTGTAAAAGAAGTAGAATTTATGAAGTACTATTATTAGAGAAAGTAAATGTTTTCTGTCACAAAATAATGGCATTTTTATTGCACAGTGTAATGTGACACAGTCTGAAACATAATCAAATGTGCTTCTTTTACATGTGGTAAGTAACAAATTTTAAACTCCTGCAGTGTTGAAAATCATATAAAGGAATATCAGTGTATAAACTTAAAGTTTCATATAATTACAACATAGCATCAAGTAGCAAGTTACGCAGTAAGCTAAAAGTGAAAATCACATTTGTTGGAAATATGAAAAGATATACATTCTCATAAATCAATTAGTGTTCAGATATTTCATTTTTCGTTATAGCAGCCTCTTTAGATTGAAATGAGGAACAAATATCCATAAAAACTAATGACAATTTATACAAAACTGAAGACGTCAGTGATGCACAACCAATATGTTACCTTGTTTTTTATTTAGAGCAGTATCAACATCATTAGTTGGTGGGGAACACAAAGACTAATATACCCTTATTGTCGTATATATAATGAAATAATGTGATGAAGTACATTTCTGTTCAGATGTTCTATTCCAGGATATTTCCAGCTACAGAAATTATACGATTAGACAATGAAATATAAAATGCAACTACTTCATTGATGGACTAAGAGCATTATAACACAATTCAAAAGTAAAATTAAAGATCTTTGACAGGTGGATAAGTCCCAAAGTATATGCAATTACTTTCACACAGATCTCGAAAATACTCAAGAACTGCAAATAAAACTATAAAAATATTGAACACAAATAAATATCCCTATTTCCATTATGTATTCATCATCTTTTTTAATACTGATGGAACTAACATAGATGGAGCTAACGACTTGTTAAAGTACAATGGAATGAATCAACCGTAGAAGAAGTAAAGTGGAAAAAAAATTACACATCCTAAACTATTGAAGCACAAATAGTGCCATGAAGTTTTATGGGGAGAATTTTAAGATGTCAGCGTTATTCAAGGGAAAATATCTGGTAGACGCTAGATACAATGTCCGATGTTATCGTCATGATCATTATCATCCTAAACTTTTTAAAAGTGATCAAATACATGCATTCGTCCAGGTTTAGGACATGGTAAAAAGAATTGTTAACCTATCAGGCATGCATAAAAAATATAAGAACCCTACAAATTAGGTATCTTTAGTCCGCTGCTCGAAATATGAAAATTATGACTTGCTATATTAAAATATTAACTGTGCTATTTTCTGTATTTGAGGATGGAAATATCATGAAATCCTTGGATGTAATTGGCAATTGGTCTGACCATATTTTATAAGCAAGTAAGTTTGGTAGTTGCAATAGTAATATACTACTAAATAATATGAATTTACAGTGCTAATGTATTTTAAATTCATGTTTTGTTGCGTACTACATGAGAAGTTTGAATCATGGAGTTGTAAATTTTAAAAATAGAGCATAGTGTATAAGTATATTTGCAGCACATAACTACCAAAAATTGAACTTTTTTTTTATGCCACCAATCTTAGCTTTCGAATATAAGCACACAACTATATGAGTACAACAGTGTAAGCATATTGAGTGATAGGTGGAACTGTTATATGATCATTTTGCAACAAACATCAAAACAAATAATTGAGACAACATATATCAAACCATCAAAAAAACCATTAGGATTCTGGAAAAACAATGACACTTTCTAATAAGTTATAAAAGTAACCCCTATTCATGTGTGATCTCTGTATATGACTTATGCAGTAAAAAAAATAAGCCATGGAAAGTTAAAAGATTAATTAGCATTCAAAATATTTGGCAGCATATTGAACGCATTTCACAGTTTTATCAGTTGTTGCACCAAACTCAAGCATCTTTTTGAGGCCTGAGAGCAACATGTCCCACCACCATTTTCTTTTTTAGTGTATTTTATTTGCCACCACTTTTATTACCGTCCATTAAACTAAAATTAATTACAGGGAACAAAAAAATATGAAGAAGAAAGAGAAGAAGCTGAGGAGGCCCTATCCGAAGTTGATAGGCGTGGGAGACCAAATAGGATTCGTGCATGTAAATAAACTTAGCGAAATAAACCAAACTAAAAGGATAAAAGATGTACCTCGTTTAATATACCATGTATGTATCAATTTAACCATGACTGCTCATAATTTCAACCCTTAATTGTGTATAGTTTTTAAACTGAAACCATTTGAAGACTCCATGTTGTCATCTACACTGGAAAGAAGAAGAATAATAATAATTCAACTCACACTGCTCTAATATTATAATGCCTGATTCATAATAAAATTCCTCCTACCGATCATAATATTGATTTTCATTAAAAAAAATTAAGAAAACCAATTTCTTACTTCTGTTCTACAGAAGAAACTATAGCGTTTGACATGAGGAAATTAACTTTAATGCCACAGAGGAATTTAAATTTCTACTTTAGTGTAAGAATATTGGCGATGAAAGTTAACTTATATGATGGGTATAATCATTCACACCCCATGCATGAACGATCCAAGTAATTTTACCACAGCAAAAGCAGTCGATGATTTGGCAAGATCAATAAAATATTTAAACAAAATCAAAGGTATTTTACCACAGCAAAATAAGATAAAACTTCAGATCGAACATAATTCAATTTATTCGACATACCTCTTCTAATGAGTTGTTCCCGTCGATTTTTTTTCCCAATTTAGACTTAGCAATCTGAAGATCAATCTCCATAGTTTTGTCGATTGTCATGATTCCTACAAAATTCGTACAATTCAAATTAGGTTAAAAAAAACTACCGATCTAATCTTAAGAGTTTGGAAACCTGCACCATCCCTTCTAACTTGTCCCAGTCCTGCTTCTAGGATCAACTAACAGCCAACGTAGTTAGCGGTGTTGGAAATTCTGTTTCAGCCAACATCAAATCAGTAAACAAAATTTTAAACAAAAAAAAAAAAAAAAGTTAAACTGGAAGAATACCACAAAGTCGAAACTCGATCACTGGCGTTTGGAACCCTAAATCCATTCATCACCTATTTCCCATGTGGCGCCTCTTCTTCAACGATCCGCATCGTGCATACACTCTGAATGATAGGTTGATTTAATTGATAGTCAATTTGTTGTGGGATGTAATTTTTTGTTTTGTTTTCAGTAACGATGGAGGAGTTTTAAGAGAAGAGAGGGGGATCAAAGGGAAGTAACTGTAGGTATGAAGTTATGCAGTTCGTGTACGAATACGTGTGAGGTTGGGAAATACGATCGCACGTTTCAGAGTAACTGTCGCATGCGTTGAAATGACAAAACTAACCACGGATGAGCACTTCTGATTTAATTGTCAATGTGGCTATTTTGGTCAGTGTTAAAAAGGCTTCACTTTGACCGTTTGACTCAACGTTTTTCTTTATAGTATAGATATATATATATATATATATATATATATATATATATGTATGTATGTATGTATGTATGTCTGTATATGTGTGTATGTATGTATGATTCATTGAAGTTGGTACCTATTTATGATTTTCTAATGTTTTCACTTTCTTGCGGACTTGATAGTTCCGGGAATGAGGAAAAAAAGTTCATAATCTGGAAGTATGTGTTCATGTGACTAACACTGAATTACACCAATATGCAGACTAACCCCATCCTACCATTGCTTTTAGCAAGTTTAATATGTATAACAAATAGTATAGGTGATCATCCTATTAAATCCAGTGAATTCACTATGAAAATGCAATATGCAAAATGAAAGAGGAAGAAAATGATGACACAAGTCAACCGAGCCTTTAATGTAGTATTCTTTGTAGTAATGCCTTTAGTTATGGTCAAACAACATGTCCTGTGCAAGCGTATCTCCTTATATGCTTAATGTGACTTCTTGCTTTCCCGTTACCAGTGGCGGAGCTAGCCAAAATGTTCAGATAGGGCAAAATTTAAAAGAAAATGAATACTAAAGAAAGAATGGAAAAGCTGACCATTATACTTGACTTTCTTGATGGCAACAACTATAGGCTGGTACATCTAAATAAACTTGTACGATGATGTTAGCAGGAAAAACAATTAAAATGAGCTTTCTTATCAAACTTACTTCAGTGGAGCCTGATTTAAAGTTCAGCTAAGGCCTAATTCTAATTTCAGCTAGGGCCAGCTGTTAAAATCTGATTTTTTGTGCCAGTAATTTAATTTTTCACCTAGGGCCATGGCCCTACCTAAGCCATACGTGGCTCCGCCCCTGCCCGCTACTCCTGATCCATGCACTGTTTTTGTTAGCACATTGTTGAAAGACACAGGTAGATCCTATATGACTTTCATCAGTGCGTCTTCATTGTTAGTCAACACATCCTTATGCGCATTAACCGTCACCATAAGCAAATTTTCCTACATCGAATACCCTAAAATTTATGGCACCGTCGGTTATAAACAAACCATGTGTGTATGTGTTTATTTGTGTATATAGGCAAGGATAGGATGCCTCATTTCTATCACGCCTCTATTCCCTTTCATTTGCGCATTCCGATTTAAATAATATATTGAAATCAAGGAGGAATTTGATGTAGCAAGAATGAGGTCTAGCCAATCCTTGCCTGTATATGTACATAGAAATTACATAAACATATGCACACATACATACTAATAACTATATTTAATGTACATTGATTATAAAATTTAGCAAGCAATGAATTAGCTATAAATTAAATGTAGATAATCAAGCTAATAACTATATTTAACATATATTGATTATTAAATAAAAGCAACTATACTAAAAAATATCTTGTTCAGATAGAAGTTATGTATACACAGAGCCAATGTTTAATTATTACCAATCTCTTACTAAATACAAAGGCTGTTAATTACAACATTTTAGATATAAAATAATGGACATATTTGCAAATTTTAAATGGCTCCATTATAAATTGATTATCAAAAGTTGGCAGAAAAGCTCGTGCATTATCAGATTGGTTTCTCACCATTAACCAGACAGTTATGATATATGAAACATTCACCAAATTGCAGTAAGAAATCAAGCACGATCAAAATATCAGATTATTGAGATAAATAGAATATAAAAAAGACAAACAAAGTTTTAACAAAAGATAATTTTCGAAAGAAAAAAACCTGTAAAAGGAATTAAATAGGAATATAATCTATTACAAACCTTCAGATAAAATTTATAGATGAATGCACGTAGATACAAAATGGGTAAATGATCATTTAACTTGCCTCAACGAATGCACAAAAATAATTTAGAGTCGAGACCGACTACAAGAACTAATTGTCTGTTTCTCATTGTCGGCCCGACATGTTGTTCGCCGGCTTCACCACCACCCATGTTAAGTCTGTACAGCACCTGTTAACCTAGTCTCTTAATCCACTAGCTCGAAATTAGAGGATACCTGGGGACTGATGAAGATTTCAGATTGAAACTGGACAATATCTATGGTTTTTCCCTTTTGATTTATTGGGAAGTATTATTAAGGCAACTTGGAAGATCTTGTATTCGAAATCAGTGGATATATAGGGTTTTTCGCTGTGGATTTTTTCAAGAAATTATTGAAGGGAAATGTGAAATTTGGGGAATAAGAGAGGAGAGAACGTGAAATGTGAAATTCTGCGCAAATAAGAGAAGGGAAAATTTTGGATCACATTGGATTGATCCCCAAGTAACTTAAAATGTTATTTTACTTAGAAACGCTATTATATTATACTACTGAAAGTGTAATTTTATAGTGGTGGTAAGATCATAGAAGTATTGCCATATGGTTTTTGGGTTTGGAGGATGTATCTAAAAGAACCGATTGATCTCAAAGGGATATGTAAGTAGTCCCTCTCTATGCAAGACCACCGGCTTTCGAGCTGAGGTGCATAGTAGTGATGACACTGTGCAGTTAGACTCTTCACCTTTATTTTCTTTCTGTATTTGTATATGCCCATGTATTCTTCAATGTATAGAGGATATGGGGAAAATGTGGAAGTTTGATCATGGGTCACTTCTTCGAGTTTTCCATTTAGTATGCTTTTATTGAGTTATTGTGGCTCTATTTTATACATTAGATAATACTAGATGTATACAAGTGAACCATAGGAAATTATTGTGGTGACGCTTAAGTTATGCATTAATTAAAGTATTATGTAGAAATGTTAATTCCATTATTAGATAAATTAATTGTGATGAAATTAGGTCTTTTAAATCATTCACCATCCAATGATCTGTTGTTTTTTTTTAACATTTAAGAATAACACACAATGTTAGTTGACTGTGTTTGATGCAAATTTTAGGCATAGATAACAATGGGGCATCACATTTATTATTATGGCTTGGGCTTATCAAATACTTGGGACTTAGGTGCGTTTCAACCATAAGGATTGTGTAATTTACACTTTAGAACAAGTCAGAAGTAAAAAGTGAGCGGTTATTGATTGTATGATTGTCTGCATATATTGGGAGTATATATGTTTATGTCCACTATCATATCACGTTCAAGTGGTGTTTTACTATTAATTAGTGTACATACATAATTAGCAAACACATACTCTACAAGCGTGGTAAAAGTTGAGTCCCAATAATTGATACTTTGAATGGGGGGAAATAAGGGACAAAATAAGTGCTTATATCGCAATAGGAATAGTGCAACATGAAATGACCAAGCTATATTGGAAACGTTGACTTTTATCGAGATTCACTAAGTTGGGTGATGAGACTTATTTTTAATAACTTATTTTATGAATAAAAAATTTGAAAAATATCTCGATTGGAAAACATTTTATTTAAAATTATTAGGAGTTAAGAATGATTTATCGATAAGTTGGTTAAAATTTTCAATTTGGAAATATTTTGTTTGAGGGTATTTTATTCGAAATATTTTGAAAATATATTGGTTAAAAATACATTAGCTATAAAATATTTTAAAAAAAATATTTTTCTCGGAAAAATATTTGCGAAATGTTTCGTTAAGGATATACGTTTTATTTAGGTAGTATTTTTGAAAAATAAATTTGATGTTGAAAAATATTTGTTGAAAATAACTTGGCTAAAAATATATTGGTTTAAAAAATATTTCGAGCAATTTTTTTTATTGAGAATGTATTTAGGAAATATTTTATTAAGAAAATAAAGAATATTTTTTTAGAATATAAACATAGTTTAGAAATATTTTATTGGAAAATGTTTTACTGAGAAGAGCATTATTTATTTTTGAATATATATAGTAAAACTAAATAAATTATTTGATTTGAGAGACAAAGCTTTGGTGAAAAGAAATTTGTTTTGTTAAATATTTCACTAAAATTATTTTGTTGGAAAGACATTTTATTTGAGGAAAATTTTATGAGAAAATATTTGAAAATAGGAAGTGTATGCATATATTGTTCAAAAGTATCTTTACAATAAAATATTTCATTGGAATATTTTTTTTTGAAAGCTATATATGTATATTAGTTAGAGAATTATGAGACTATGCTGGGTGGCATGCAGCGTGATATAAGTGGAAGTTGAAGTTTCTCCTCGAAATATCCATCTTGGATTTTATGAGTTTTGGGTTTGCTCAACATCCATTAGGGTGAGGTGGCCCTTATACATATTATGTTTGAGTTTCCTTAGTAAGTTACAGGGATATCTAGTTTATTCCCTTTAAGAGGAGTTAGCTTATGATGTTTGGTTATCCAATTATGTGAGTCGGGTAATGACTTTTAGTGTTAACTAAGGATTAAATTGCCTTGTTTCGTTGAGTATGCTTATTTCGATTGAAGTGGTTGCATTATTTTGATACTTATTTTAGGCTAGATAAATTGTTTTTCTTGTTTTAACCATGGTTTTTTTTTATTGCATTATTTCATTGCTACTTATTTATTTTATTTGTTTTTTATCCTGTTTTTTTATTGACTTGGTTTAAATGTTATTTTCCTTGTATGTTCAGTCATGTTGCTTGTCTTATATGTTTATATATGATATATGCTTACATGTGTAATCTAGGTGTTTGTTAAATGTATGAATGTCATGATATCTTTGTAATGGTCTAATTATGTGACATTTGAAATGAACGTATGCTTGATGTTTGATAAATAATGCGAGATAGAATTTAGGTGATGGTCTTAGAGATGTTGGACTCTTATATTTGCACAAATAAATGGATTTAATGAGGTATCCAAATAATGCAACGAGCATAGGATATATCTTGATCATAAGATGTGCCTTTATTTGGAGATGACTCGTGAAGTAGAGGAAGATGGGTTCCATTATCGATACATATCTGATAAGGGAGTTTGATAATAATTCTTAAGTTATGTACCAGGAGGGCCTTAACTAAGTGGAGACGCCCACTAGCATATAAGCGGTAGTTGTCGGTAGCACAAGTTAGTGTATCATCAGTAGGGTCAATTATATGACATTTTTATCAACAAGCAAAATGGCATGTTATGTCTGCAAGTAGTGGCGCAGTGGTAAGATACTTGCTTCCTGGTAAGTAGGGTCGCAGGTTCGATTCCCGTCTGCCCTACTTCCATTTTCAAGGCACGAAGGTGGGTCCCCATAAAACCCATAACATGTTTGGGGGCATCAAATCTCCATGATGGGCTAGCTGAAAACCCTCATGTCTATGGTCGGACTAGGATACGGGGAGCTCATCTCATCCCTTCGATTTCATCAAGGCTCTGGGTTAAGTTTAAAGAAAAAATGGCATGTTATCAAATATTCTAAGACTGTGAGGATAATGGTAAGGATGCTACGGATTTCTTTGTTGATATTTAGTATCTTAGAGTCCAATATCTTTTGGAATCCTATATAATTTCACTCTATAAACTAGTCCACCCTTACTTGTGATGATTGCTAGGAATATAAAATTTATTTGCTAATATTTGTAGACCTTGTTGTTTACAAATTGATTTTTGTTTTAATTGATTATGAATGTATGTCTTACTACGTTGTTTATGCTTGGTTGAATAGTATCACTTGTTGTTCACGGGGAGTATGGGAGTATAATCATGAATAAGTATTATTTTTGGGAACATAACCATGAGTTTGTTCACCTGTTATATCTGAGGGTGCATGATCATTAGTTATACTTATATCATTTGTTGATATGTAGCTAATACTGGGGATAATGCACATATGTTATTTGTTGGTATGTTAGTGTATGATAATAATACCTTATCGCATTTAATTATGTTTCATGTGTATTATTATGCTATGTTGATTGTTGATTTACATACCTACTTATGGGTGTCAAGGTATTTTATTTGAATATGCTATGTTCACATTTTTGTACTTAACTTGTAATTTAATCCTAAGAATAATTGTCGGAGCACAATTCCTTGAAGGAGGGGAATGTAATGATCCATAAAACTGAAACATTTATTATTACCGAGTTATTATAATTGTTTAATTAAAGTTGATAGCTATAAGGAATTATGAATAAGGTTGGGTCTCTGGACATTTAGGCTATTTCATTGTGCTTGGAACGGTTGAAGGATGAATTTCGATATATAATATGTGAGGATCTTGATAAATTGGAAGAATTAGATATAAATGGGTTTATGACTGCTTTAGGCCAATAACCCTATATTATTCTGTAAATACATTGCCAATCTAACCCCAACAGCCTTTATACTTCGAAAATTTCCCCAATCCCTAAGTCCCCTTTCCTGATTTTTGCTAATGATTGTTATCTCTCTCTAATATCAATGGATAGAATTGAAACTCTAGTACCAACCCAATAAATTATATAGCAAATCATTCGTCTTAATAAGGCAAAGAGATGATAGTGACTTGTTTGTTAATATGATGCTCAAGGCTGTCGGAATTGGAGTGAAAGTACCCGGGAGATGAAACCTTGGTGCAAATTGCGGGTTTATGATTGAGGAGGAATTAAAAGGCATGGTTGGTGTCAATGGCTTCGTCATAAGGAGGGAGGTGCAGGGGTTGAAATTTCATTAATCATAGCTATAATTAACTGGAATTCAGCCGCAAAGGCCAGCATGGTGGTTGCTAGATGGCCACAAAAATGGCAAGGGCAAGGATAGTGATGATTAATAAGCCAGGTGAAGGCGATCTCCATAGTTGTGGTTGACGGTGATGCAAAAGACCGAGGCATTGACCATTTGCGGTCAAAAGTGGAAGCCAGGGTAGTATCAAGCTTAAGTTGATACTGTGGTAGGGAGATAATATTGCACCTAATCCCATATGAATTAGTTAATTACATATTAAATCCATATATTTTAAGTGCTATAACTTTTGCGTATGATGTTAGACTTATGCACAGTTTGTGGCATTTGCAGCATGGCAAGGTCATGAACCTTTTGGCATAAGGTTTTTTGGTTAGATGGTGTACATATAATTGCATAGGCTTATTCTCAAAAGGGTATATAAGCAGTCTGTCTCTACATAAGACTACTAGCCTTGGGGATGGGATGTGTAGTAGTGAGGATATGGTCCAACTAGTTGTTTCACCTTTTCCCTTTTGTATTAGTATATGTACTTGTGTATGCGTATGTATTCTCTAGGTTTGCGAAGAAGACATGGAAAAAGGAGTTAGTATAATTTTGTTAAGTTATTATGGCTTTTCTTTGTATATTAGATAATATATAATGTAATGGTAATATTGGAAAACCATAAGCATATTATTGCGTTGACTCTTGAGTTACACATTTATTAAAGCGTTACGTTGTCAAGGACCGCATGCTAAAGTGGAAAGTAATATGACATTCTAGACTAAGGTTCTAGAGGTCATGGATTTCAACCCTCGAGATATCATAATGAGCGCTTTACTTGCATAAATTATCGATTTTACTCTAAATAAGTGTTATGTTGAATTGCAAATTCCACTACGAGATAAATTAAATGTATCACAGTTAGTTATTTTAAATTACTCACCCAGTGATCCATTGTTTTTAACATCTAAGATTAAAACACAAGCATTACTTGATGATATTTGACGCTAATTATAGATTTTAAGAATAATGCAGTGTCACATCTACTAAATCAGAGCTTTGATACCACATGTAATTTTCCTCATTTTGAGACTCGAAAACAAATATCGTATTATTGAAGTCAAACTAATTTTAAGCTATATATGAGATTCATCAATTTACTTAAATAATAACGAACAACAGTACCTAAACAAATTTAGTTCAACGTTTCATTTAAAATTAAACAACACATCATCTAGAGGGAAATATAACATACAAACATAACATTCCTAGATGGTAACATAAAGGTACCATTATGAATGATCAGAGTTATATTAAATAACTAAATGTTCTACCTCATATTGTCATCTTCATGAGCTATTCGATAAAATACCTAAATTGGAAACTTCAACCTTTAGACTACTCAAATGAGTACCCAAGAGTGAGAACACAAAACTTCGAGTGTGACATTAGCATGGTATGAAAAATATTAGCCAACAAAAACTGGATAATATGATACAAAGTGAGACCATGCCACAAAGTAGAACTAGTTTTCTACTCACTACTATCTTCATTGCATATGCAAGTTAATTCTTTGTATTTCACGATCTTGATCTTGGATCTATATACACCTACATGTCATATTTCTACCTTAGTTATTCCTAATTTTTTATGCAGTAAATGTGTTCCCAGTTCCTATTTACACATTTTAAAAAAGGGTATTACTAATTAACTTCAAGGATCGACTACATTATTCTTATATTGAAGTTATTTCTCAGTTACCTTTACTTTTGATCTGACTTGTGAGTTATATATCAATTTCCCATAATTAACCAATTGCCCAAGGGGATACATATCATTCACCAATGTTTTCTATTTACCGAAGCTTGCTATCATTCACTTTCAGCATTCAATTTATCAAAGGTTACATATCATTCGCTGAAACATACAATTTAGAGGAGATGTATTATTCACATAGGGCTTATGTAACAACCCCCTATTTTGAACCATTCAAATCGACAACAAAACCACATATGTCAGACTTAAAGTGTTCAAAACAATAGATTGTTAACTATTTTGGGGTAAATAAAATGGATCATAGACATAGAACAAGCAGAATATCTTGCAGCGGAATAAATAAAACATAATAGTTCACAAAGCTATTAAATATGTAGTCTCAAACATATACATAATATCAGAGTCTGAAAGCAAATACAACATAAAGTTCAAATACATAAGTCCACTAATTACATAAGCAACTGACTGGAAAGGAAATAACTAAAATAGAAAATAATAGACAGATAGCTAAGCACCAGCAGATCTATAGCTCCAAAAGGTGAATCGAAGGTTGTAATACCTAAGCCGAGACACTCTGACTGACATGAGCATAATGTCAAACAAAACATTCGAGTTAGGACTAACATATTTATATAAGTAAACCAATTCAAGTGAATTGTACAATAAAATGCATCAGTAACTTAAAGGATGTTTGGGATCACCCATCCATTAAGGATCCGTAAAAAGAAAATTTTAAATACGCTATTATACATAATGTCTATCGGTAAAGTATAATATACTGAAAATAACGTTAAGGTGTTACCCATATCCCCCTTAACACATTTTATAAATGTCGTAGTCTATACAGTACTGTAAACTCCACCAAACCGGTGGGCTATCAGGGAGCACTCCATAGGTACGACACAAAACAAAATCATAGTAGGCTCGCTAGGGAAGATGACAAGGCATGCGAGGCTATACCCCCGGTAGGATTATACCGTTTTGCGGCACCAGGTTGGAAGTAACGCATAGCAGCTACTACGGCCTATCTCGAAACAACACTCCCATAATCTAAGGGGCCCCAAATCAATCATAAAGTAAAAGATATGGTATCGAAGAAGCGTGTCCTATAGGAGGAGAGACCTTACTTGGCTTGGTAATGGCTCTTTTTGTAGTCATCCAAATAGGGCATCGTTTCATACCTCAATGCAACAGCGTCGCCAAACCATCCTATTTCGTTCTGGATCCTCCACCACGTGCTCAGTTGTTAAAGTGATTTCAGAACTGGCATAGAGTATGACAAGATCCGACCCTAGTTTCTTTAATAACCAATCGTCATATTTTTCACACCGTGGTCATTTTATTAAAACATTTAATAATAAATCTTTAATTATAATTTGAATCAATACTAAAATATTTAAATTCAATTATATTTTAGGTTTTAAACATTTATTTTAAAATTCATATTAAGTCCAATTATTACATTCCAAAATCATACCTTTAAAACTTAAATTAAATCCTATTTAAATTTTTAAATCCTATTTAAATTTTTAAATCCTATTTAAATTTTTAAATCCTTTAAATAAAATTTAATTACAAATTATTTTCCACTTAGCTTCTTAAATTTATTTATTAAAGTTATTATATAAAATCAATATTTATTTTATTAAATTAAGTCTATATTTTATATACTAAATAAAACTATATTTATTATATTAAATTAAATTTATAATTAAATTTCTTAAAAATTACATTAAATATTCTATTAAATTAACCTTTAAATTATTTAAAATTATAGTTTTAAAACCAAATAAATTTTAAGTTAAAATCTTAAAATTTTCTTTAATTCATATTTAGCTTAGAATTTTAAATTCTAAAACATATAAAATATTATTATTTTCCAAATATTAATTTATAAATAAAAAATCATTAAACTAAATTAAATTTTAAAAATCACTTTATTAATCAAAACATACTTTTAAATATATAAAAAAAATTAAACAATTTAAAACAAAATTTAAAAACAACCAACGGTGTTTATATGTAATTTCTACCCTATGGTCAAGTGATTGGGTATATATGATTTCAACCCAAATTAAAATAAAACTTCCAGGTATATATCATTTCAACCCGTATCCCAAATTCAACTCAATAAAATCGCTTGGGTTTATCATTTCAACCCATAATGTATTTCCTAATTTAAAAGATCGTTCGGTGTGTATCATTTCAATCCATAGTTAGGGATCTTGCAGTGTGATATAAAATAAACATTACATAACATAGCATAACATATAACATATCAATGAGCATAAAATATATATCATGTTAACTAGAACAATCCTAACGTTTTACTATCAATTAAAATGGTGTAGATTCACTTAAAATAAGCATATCCGTCATGAGTGGTTGCTCATCTTTTGTAGCTAGAGAAATTGACAAGAACGACGAATAGACACGACGAATGGACACGATGAATGGACATGACGAATACGAATGGAAATCGGATCCAAATTCAAACCCGAATCATGCTACAAACTTTGAAGAAAACTTTTTTTATAAAGAGGAGGGTTGCAAATTGGGTTTGGCTTAGGTGTTAGGTGGCTCGGCCTGGGTGCTAGGGTGGCTCGACCCGAGTGCTAGGGTGGCTCGGCCTAGGTGCTAGGTAGGTGGCCATGTGAGTATGTAGAGGGAGTGAGTGTAGCGGCTTAGGTAGGCTAGTGTGTGGAGTGTAAAGGCTTTGCTGAAGGGGTAAATGGGTGTATGGGAGGGGTACGACAATGGGTGGAGGAGGGTGTGAGGCCGAGAGGATGGGTGCGAGTGAGTGGATGGTGTAGCCGAGAAGGGTAGGTTGGTGATGGTGGAGAGGGAGAGAGAGAGGGGAAGAGGGAGGCTAGGGAAAAGAGATAGGGGCTAGGGTTTAGGCTATAGAACTTGGGAAGATGGAGATGGAGGATTAGAGTTTACTGTAAAATTGTTTCAGGTTTCGGGACGAAGAATGTGAGAAAGAGGAAGCCTAAAGCCAAAATTTACATACTTCACCTTTCTCAATAGACATAACTATTCAGAATGGAAACGAGCAAAAAAGATAAGATGGATTCACAACGAATAGTACCTGAAACAAACAACTCCAGATTCGAAGCACGCATGATCTCCTCCGTCTCCCAAGTAAAATCCTGATCATCAGTACTCCACTGAACCTTGACCAGGTTGATAGATTTCCTTCTCAGTTGCTTCGTACCTCTATCAATAATACAAAGTGGCATTCTCTCAAAAGTGCGATTTATTTCAACATTCAAACTCTCGAGTAAAGCAGGCTGAACAATCAAGGAAGGATCATGGAGATACGAAGATGCAAAACATGGAACACATTATGCACTCCTGGTAGCTGCTCTGGAAAATCCACCTGATAAGATAAAAGACTAACTCTCTCTAAGATGCAGAAAGGACCATTGAATCTAGGAGCCAGTTTCCCTCTCCCATCAAAGAGAATCACATTCTTTAGTGGCAAGATCTTAAGAAAAACCTGATCGCCCATTGAAAATTCCAAATACCTTCTCCACCTATCACATACTTCTTCTGCCTATCTTAAGAAATCCTCATCTTTCTCTTAATCTCCTCATCCTTCTCAGATGCTTCTAGAATCATATTAGGTCCAAGAACCCAAAGATCACAGGATTCAGTCCAACGGTATGAAGATTTTCATGGTCGTCCATAAAGAGCGGCAAATGGAGACATTACGATACTAGCCTGAATTCAAAGGATGAGATTTAAATAGATTGATGATTACAGTAACCTTAATTTAAAAATTAAGATTATACCTGATAGCTGTTATTATAAGTGAATTCAATGAGATGGAGATGAACTTCCTAAGATCCTACATAATCAAGAACACAGGCACGAAGAAGATCTTCCAGAATCTGATTAACTCTTTCCGTTTGACCATCGGTCTGTGGATGATAAGCTGTACTCAGATTTAGACAAGTACCCAAAGCTTCCTGAAATGCTTTCCAAAATAGGTTGGTAAAGATAGGATCTCGATCACGAACAATACTGGATGGAACGCCATGAAGCCTGACAATCTCTCTCATATAAATCTCAACTAAACTCGAAGCAATGCGATTCGACCTGACCGAAATAAAATGATCCGATTTAGTTAGTCTATCAACAACTACCCTTATACTCTCATTACCTCTTCTAATCCTTGGCAATCCATCAATAAAATTCACAGGAACCTTTTCCCATTTTCAATTGGGAATCTCAAGGGGTTACAATAATCCAGCGGTCTTATATTAATCGGCCTTAACCAGTTGACAAGTTGCACATCTACTAGCATAATGGGTGACAGATCGCTTCATACCATTCCACCAATACAGCTTCCTTGTATTCTTGTACATCTTCGTAACTTCTAGATGAATAGAGAGTCTGGACTGATGGTTCTCCTCAAGCACTTCTTGTCTTAATCCATCGACATTCAGAACACAAATCCGATTATTAATTCTCAAAATCCCTTTATTATCAATATGTGCTCCTTTTCCATCTTCGTTACCACCTTCCCTATTATGAACATTCTCCTTGATAAGCCTTAACATCTCATCTTCATCCTGCTTTGAAACAATACTATCCATAAGGGAGGAAGAAACAATAAGCTGACACAACATCGCCTTTTTCCGACTCAAGGCATCGGCTACTACATTAGCTTTCCCTAGAGTATAGTTGATGTCGAGCTCAAAAGCAGCTAGAAACTTGAGTCATCCAACTTGCCTCTAGTTTAAATCCTTGTGGATGAAAATATACTTCAAAGACTGCTGATCCGTAAAGAGCTCAAACTTTGTTCCCAAAAGTTGGTGCCTCCATAACTTCAAAGCAAAAAACAACAACATGCAATTCCAAATCATGAGCTGCATAATTTGCTTCACGGTCTTCAACTAACGACTGATATAAGCAATAACCTTCCCATTCTGCATCAAGAAAGCTCCCAAACTTTCTCAACAAGCATCAGTGTCTACCGTCAATGCCTCATTTCCATTTGGAACGGCAAGAGGTGCGAAAGTAAGCTTGTGCTTTAACTCATTGAATGCAGTTTCACACTTATCACTCCATATAAACTTAGCATTCTTACGAGTCAAATCAGTGAGAGATGCAGCAATTCGAGCAAAATTCTCAATATACCTCCGATAATAATCGGCAAAGGCCTTAGAAGCTACGAATATAAGAAGGAGCCTTGGGTCTTTCCCAATCCTAAAATAGAATAGGGAATTTGAATTTCAAAGAAAGATAAGATAAGGTAAGTTACAAAAGAAGAAAGAGGATAGACTTACATTGATTGCGGCGACCTTAACAGCATCGACCAAAACCCCATTTTCAGAAACAATATGCCTAAGGAATTGGACTTCAATATTCCATAAATGACATTTGAAAAACTTAGCTTTCATCTGCTAACTCCTAAGGGTTTTAAGGACAAAAATCAAGTGTGTTTCATGCTCCGAATCTGACTTAGAAAAGACAAGAATGTCATCGACGAAGACAAGAACGAACTTGATAAGAACATCACGAAAAACATGATTCATAAGATCAACGAAGAAGACTGGTGCATCAGTCAAACCAAACGGCATAACTAACCATTCATAGAAACCATTCTCAGTATGTAAAGCCAATTTTGGAATGCTTTCCTCAGAAACTCTAAGCTACTGAAAACCGATGGCAAGATCAAGCTGAGAGAAAACTTTAGCTCCGTAGAGCTTATCGAACATATGATCGATATGAGGCATAGGATATCTTCATAGTAAGCTTATTCAGCTCCCTATAATCAACACGCATCCTCAAAGAATCAGATTTAGTGATAAATAACACAGCTGCTTCCTATTTTGAATGACTCATCCTAATCAAACCCTTAGAAAATAAGTCTTCTATCTCCTCCCTCAACTCGACTTTCTCTCTGGGTGCCATCCTTCTGGGAGGAAGAACTACCGATCGGGCTCCAAAAATAAGGTCAATGCGGAATTCAATTTCTCACTTAGGAGGAAGAGAAGGGACTTCACCAAAAACATCGGGAAATTTTTTTACAATAGGAGTGGAGTTAAGGTCATTAGGATGAGAATTAAGACAAAAGATAAAACTGCCAGTGTAATCCTAAGGCATACGACATCCGATCATCAAAGGATAACCTTTATCATCAACAAGATAAATAGTTTGGGACTATAAGAGATAGCAGCTTCATGCCTCTTCATCCAAACACCTCCAAGAAAAATGTCAAAAGCATCAAAACCAAGAATATAGAAATTACCAATAAAATGATGCCTCTCGTAAAGGAGTGCCACCCCTTTACAAATCCTACTAAGGTTCACGGGACCACCAATAGGATTAGACAAACATAAGGATTCGGTTTCATATTCAGGTGAAAGAATGTGCTCCAACTTATTACAAAGATCCATAGAGATAAATTTATGAGATGCACCGGTGTCAAATAAAACAAGAATAGGATGAGAATACAAATTAAAGGTACCATGTAGCGTACCCTTAGTATAATCATCGGTAGGAGTGGAAGAAGTAACTGCAAAGATTCCAGATGACCCGCCCTTCTTCTGAGTAGGACAATCCTTCTTGAAGTGGCTAGGCTACAAACAAATATGGCAAAGATCATGCCTAGCCATATGAACTGGAGGAACAGAAGCTCCGACTAAATTAGGATAGTTGTTGCCATAGTTTCCCTTCTGCTCACACTTGAAGCATGTGAAGGAAGACAAATCAAAGGCTGCCTCTAAGAAAAAGAAGATCCTAAACCCTGAATCTTCTGCCAATTCTTCTTTTGCCGTTGGAAGCTGAACTTTCTCTTCTTGGAGCTGCTAGAAGAAGGCTGAGATGGAGGTGTACGGACAACAAGTGTCGCCTTAGAAGTGGGGTTCTCATACCTAATAGCCATATCCATCAATCCAGTAAAAGTGCCATGCATGAGCAATAAGACGATCATAATACTCCGAGCGAGCTTCAGCTATAAACATCTCATTCTTCTTAAGCGGGGTATCAATCAAGCTATGATCAAACTTGGACAGTTCATTGAACTTCCTCTCATACTCAGAAAATGTCATATTCCTCTGCTTAAGATCCATAAACTCGCTGTATAGCTGAGACTTCCCAGCTTCGGGCATCCACTTAGCTACAAAAGCTTCCCTAAAATAAGGTATTCAAGATTTAAGGAAGATTCCAATGAGATAACTTAACCAAACTTGAAGCCAACTCAAAATTATACCAAAACTGCTCCCAAGTGATATCTGCCTCAATAATGTGGGCTGTAACTGACTCCAACCAATCCTGTGCTGCCTCCTGCAACTGCCAAGCCGCTAACTGAAGGTTCTGAGCATCGATGATCTCCAGACCAGTGTAAATCCTCTCTAAATTCCTCAACCACTGTTGAGCCTCAATGATACTCTCTGCTCCAATAAACTTGGTACCACCAAGCTGAGTGTACTCCTTACGGAGAGTTGTGAATCTAACAGGTGCAACGGGTTCTGATGCAGGTGCAATTCCTCGACCCCTACCTTTGGCATTCCTAAGACTCATCCTAGAAATTCAAGAATGGATTTAGGACAAAGGTAAAGATTCAAATTTAACAAATCCTAATCAAAGAATTTTTACTAACAAGGTGTATTCGAAGGAAGGAATTTCAAGGATAAGGATTAGATTTTAAAACAAATTTTTATATTCAAAAATTCTTTAAAAACCTTTTAAAAATAATTTCAAAGTCATTTTTATACTTTCCAAAATATGCTCTCTTACAAGAAATGATTCTGAGACTGATTTTACTCATTCTAGGGTATCGCTACTCTATCTCTGATGAATCTTTACCCCGTAGACTAAGGTTTTGCCTAAAACCAAAGCTCTGATACCAACTATAATGAACTGCTATTTTGAAACATTCAAATGAACAATAAAACCACACATGTCAGAAATAAAGTGTTCAAAACAACAGATTGTTAATTATTTTGGGGAAAATAAAACCAACCACAGAATTACAGACACAGAACAAGCAGGATATCTAGTAGTGGAATAAATAAAATATAGTAGTTTATGAAGCTATAAATACATAGTCTCAAATAGATACATAATATTAGAGTCTGAAAGCAAATAACAACTGAAGGTTAAAATACATAAGTCCACTAATTACATAAGCAACTGACTGGAAAGGAAATAACTGAAATAGAAAATAATAGACAGATAGCTAAGCACCAACAGATCTAGCTCTAAAAGGTGAATCAAAGGTTGAAATACCCAAGCCGAGACACTCAGGCTGACCCGAGCATAAAGTCAAATAAAACATTCGAGACAGGACTGACATACTTATATAAGTAAACTAATCAAGTGAGCTGTATAATAAAATGCATCGGTAACTTAAAGGATGTTTAGGATCATCCATCCTTTAAGGATCCGTAAAAAGAAAAACGTAAAATACATTATTATACATAATGTCTATCAGTAAAGTATAATATACTGAAAATTGCGTTAAGGCGTTACCCATATCCCCATTGACACATTTTATAAATGTCATAACCTATACAGTACTGTAACTCCACCGAACTGGCGGACTATCAAGAAGCACTCCATAGGTACGACATAAAACAAAATCGTAGTGGGTTCGCTAGAGAAGATGACAAGGCACGTGAGGCTATATCCTTAGTAGGATTCTACCATTTTGTGGCACTAGGCTAGTGGTAATGCATAGCAGCTACTACCGTCCACCTCGGTACAACACTCCTATAATCAAAGGGGCCCTAAATCAATCACAAAGTAAAAAATATGGTATCGAAGAAGCGTGTCCGATAGGAGGAGCGACCTCACTTGGCCTGGTGATGGCTTCTGTTTTAGTCATCCAAATAGGCCATCTTTTCATACCCCAATGCAGCATCATCGCTAAACCATCCGACTTCGTTCTGGATCCTCCATCGCGTACACAGTTCTTAAAGTTATTTCGAAATTGGCAGAGAGTATGACAATATCTGATCCCGGTCTCTTTAACATCCAATCGTTATATTTTCACACCGTGGTCATTTTATAAAAACATTTGAATAATAAATCAAAATTTTAATTTGAATCAATACCAAAATATTTAACTTCAATTATATTTTAGGTTTGTTTTAAAATTCATATTAAATCCAATTATTATAATCCAAAATCATACCTTTAAACTTAAATTAAATCTTATTTAAATTTTTAAATCCTTTAAATAAAATTTAGTTACAAATTATTCTCCACTTAACTTCTTAAATTTATTTATCAAAGTTATTATATAAAATCTACATTTATTTTATAAATTAAAACTATATTTTATATACTAAATAAAACTATATTTATTATATTAAATTAAATTTTATTTATTAAAGTAAATTAAATTTCTTAAAAACTATATTAAATATTTTATTAAATTAACCTTTAAATTATTTAAAATTATATGTTTAAAACTAAATAAATTTTTAGTTCAAATCTTAAAAAAAATTAGATCATATTTAGCTAAAAAAATTAAACTCTAAAACGTATAAAATATTATTAATTTCTAAATATTATTTTTTAAATAAAATATCATTAAATAAACAAATTTTAAAAGTCACTTTATTAATCAAAACATACTTTTAAATTTAGAAAATAAATTTAAAAACCAACCAACGGTGTTTGTATATAATTTTTTACCTTATGGTCAAGTGATTGGTTATATATCATTTCAACTCGAATTAAAATAAATTTTTTGGGTATATATCATTTCAACCCATATCACAAATTCAAATCAATAAAATCACTTGGGTCTATCATTTCAACCCATAACGATTTTTTATAATCTAAAAGATCGTTCGAGTATGTATCATTTCAACCCAAAGTTAGGGAACTTGCAGTATGATATAAAATAAACATAACATTACATAGCATAACATAACATATAACATATCAACGAGCATAACAATATATATCTTGTTAACTACAACAGTCCTAACATTTTACTGTCAATTCAAATAGTGTCGATTCATTTAAAATAAGCATACTAGTCATGAGCGATTGCTCACCTTTCGTGGCTAGAGAAATTGATGTGAACGGAGAACATACACGATGAAACATGACAAATGGACGACGAACACGAACGAAAATCGGATCCAAGCTAGCAAATCCAAACCCGAACCCGAACCAAGCTATGAACTTTAAAGCAAACTTTGTTTTCTTTTTTTCTTTTTTTATAAAGAGGAGGGGTGCAAATTGGGTTCGAACTAGGTGCTAAGTGGCTCGGCTTAGGTGCTAGGGTGGACCGGCCTAGGTGCTAGATGGGTGGCCATGTGGGTATATGAAGGGTGTGAGTGTAGAGGCTTGGTTAGGCTAGTGTGTGGAGTGTGAAGGCTTGGCTGAAGGGGTGGATGGTTGTGTGTGTAGGGTACGGCAATAGGTGGAGGAGGGTGTGAGGCCGAGTGGATGGGTGTGGGTGAGTGGATGGTGTGGCCGGGAAGGGTAGGGTGGTGATGGTGGAGAGGATAGAGAGAGAGGAGAGGGAGGCTAAGGAAAAGAGGTAGGGATTAGGGGTTAGGCTATAGAACTTGGGGAAGATGGAGATGGAGGATTAGAGTTTACTATAAAATTGTTTCAAGTTTCAGGACGAAGAAAGTGAGAAAGAGAAAGCCTGAAATGAAAAATGTACGTACTTCACCTTTTTCAATAGACACTGTTGAATATGCGCTTATATGATTTTTGTTTGATGATAATAAACATATATACATTCGTTTAAATGTATTTGTTAATATACTATTTATTTTCACAGATTAAATAAATATTTGCTGAATAAAATAAATAACACAGATTTTAAATTCAAATGAATATTTTATTCAAACAAATATTTATTACAATTTTGAATAATACAATTTCAAGCTCTCACTATACTATACAACTTTGATTACAATTACATCACATTTCACATTTACATATTCACCTCACTACATATCACTCACACTCGTATTTTTATCTACAACTGCATTCCAGTTTGAATCCAGCATCTGAGCAATCTGCAAAAATATTCACTAACGCAGTAAAATTGAAAAGAAAATATTTTTGCAATATAAATTAAAAGATGATTTTGAAAACATTGTTTGCCTCAGTTATTTGGGTTGTTCTTCATAATTTAAATTTGAATTCATCATACACGAACAACTTGTGACATACACAGTATATTACTGTATATGCCACAAGGCCGTGCACACCGATATATACACTTGATTGATTTACAGGGACAGGTGAGCACAGGTCAAACCCAAATAAAAAGTCGGGTTCAACTCACGTGCAATAATATAAATGTCACAATTCTCGGCACAAGGTCAAACCCGAGTGTTTGAAACTGGATTCAACACAGGTGCAACTGCAAATGCACACATGAATGCAATGATCAAAGTATGCATGTATACTTATCGACCAGCAGCAACATGGACCACAGCTGTTACTCAACTCAGTGTTACATAAGACAATGCACCAAACAAGACTACACCAGAGGCAACACATGCAACAGAGACCAGGCTACACAACATCAAGGTGGAAACCAAGTATGCAAGTGCAAAGATAAATGACACAGTGTAAATGTAAATTCGACAAGCTGCTGACCAGAGGTGCAGACAACCCTAAGCAACATGAAGTAAATCAAGTCAGTAGCAACCTTCAAACACTCACATATATGAAGCATACAAGTACAGCCACAAACATGAAACAAGACTGAAACCAGGCAAAGACTTTACGCATCTTTCAGCTGCATGTACATCAGGTACAAGTGAACCAGTATGGCAGCAAGCAAGTTCAAGTGATGTAAAATGAAAATCAAAGCATGTACAAGTTGTAATATTGCATATGGTCGAGCTGTTATTCAACATAGCAGCAATGCATATCGAATACAATATGCAACACACATGCACGACTTATGGCAGTGAAACTCAAGCAAGTGGAGATCACAGCAAACCAAAGTGCACCAATGAATAATCAACAAGAATGCAACAACATGTCAACAGCAATGACACAACAACTACAGGCAGTGAATGAAGAGTAGTCAACAGCAGTGAAAGTGATCAACACAGCAACTAGTAGAGCACGCATGAGACAGTGGTATGAACAAGCCAATATTATAGCAAGGTTACAAGCATATGGAATGCAAGGCAACAAGTATAACTGGCAACAAACATGAAGTAAATAGAAGTCATGAAAAATTGCGCAATGCATCAAAGCACTAATACATAAGCAATGCAGCAACAATGATCAGGTGATATGCATCAGGCATTAAAACAATGCAGTAATAAAAATGCAAGTGATAGTGAATATGTACAAGTGCAGTGTTCAAGACAAAGCAAGCAAGTTCGAATGTCCAGAAATTCACATCACAAACCAAGTCAAGAATTCCAAGCCGTGGTCATCACGTAATGATTCAATACCGTGAATGTTAAGCAACCAAAATATATACGTGAATTGAAGAAGTCAGCAATCATCTCAAACATCCAAGCTAAAATCAACGGCCGAACAAATTAATTGACAAATTCAAATCAATCTATACGAACGCAAAAATAGGAATTGGATTCCTATATAAAACCCTACATCATCATCGGCAATGATTCATTGAGTTCAAGCACGAAAAATCAAAAGAAGAAAAAGGCACAAATTACATACCGGAGAAATCGAACTCAATCATCAAAGAGCCGAAGTGAGCAACAACCAGAAATCGATCGAGCAAGGCAAATCTTGAACAATCACAGATTCGATCGAAGTAGTAACGGTTCTTCAAAGCCCTAATTTGAATCACGAACGAAAGCCCTAAAATTGAAAGAGGAACGGCCACCATTGTATACGCAACCAAACAAAGCAAAGAAAATAAAGAGACGGGTCGAATTGAAGAAAGGGCCGGCCTATTGTTTTAAAAGGGAGAAATTTTTTTTTTATATAGGGGTTTTTAATTAGGGTTTAATTTTAATTTGCTTTTTAATTTGTAATTTTCCTTTTTAAACCGTTTTTATTTTTTCTAGTCGTGTGACTAGGGTGCAAACTACGGTGTGTAGTTTGGTAATTTGCAACTCGGTAGTTGAGTTGTGGTCAAGGTTTTGAGCGTAGAGTTAGATTAGTCAATAGCGGTGTATAGCGAGTTTACGTGTGTAAGCGAGGGACTATCTAATTTCTAGTAGAAACCTTGGGGGCAGCACGTAGGCAGGGTTTTTGCCGAAGCTGGGTAAATTCTGTGTTGTTCTGTTTTATTCTGTTATTTATATTCTGCGATATCTGTGCTGCTATTCTGTGATCTGAATTGAAATTAATTTATAAGCTTCCTCGATTAATTTTTATAATTTACACTATCACCCTATTCACCCCCCCTCTAGGGTGAAATCGATCCTACAAGTGGTATCAGAGCTAGGAACAAAAGCCATTTTCGTTTTAAAATTTTGATTTTACAAAAACCAATTTTTAATTTAAAAATTCGTGTTTCAAAAATCAATTTTTGTTTAAAAATTCGTGTTTCAAAAAATCAATTTTTGTTTTAAAAATTCGTGTTTCAAAAATCGGTTTTTGTTTTAAAAATTAGAATTTTTTTAAAAATGGCTTCTTTTAATAATGCTTTTGCAGAAGGACAATCCATAGTTAGACCACCAATGTTCAATGGTGAATATGCTTACTGGAAAAATAGAATGCAAATTTTTCTGAAAACCATTGACGCTTGGAATATTGTTGAGACAGGTTATAGTATACCAACTATAACTGTAGATAATCAGGAAATAGAGAAACCAAAGGAACAATGGACAGAACTAGAAAATAAATTACAGAATACTAATGCCAAAGCTATGAATTCTATTATCTGTTCATTGGATCAATTTGAATTTAATCGTGTCTCACATTGTCTAACTGCGCAGGAAATATGGCACATACTAGAAGTGACTCACGAAGGAACATCTCAAGTCAAAGAATCTCGCCTTGCAATGCTAAGCAGCGAATACGAGAACTTCAAAATGGCGAAGGAAGAAAATGTCAAAGAGATGTACGGACGACTCTCCAATATCGTATACAAATCAAAAGCTCTCGGAAAAACATACACCGAATTGGAAATAGTCCGGAAAATCCTCAGAGTCCTTCCACGAAGCTTTGAAGCAAAAGTTACTGCCATACAAGAATCGAAAGATTTAAAACAACTTAAAGTTGAGGAACTCATCGGAAATCTCACCACTTATGAGCTAGAAATGAAATTCAAAGAAGAGCGTGAAGGAGGTGACACTCAAAAGAAATCAATAGCTCTCAAAGGAACAACCGAAAGAGATGATGATAACGATGAAGATGATGGAGCAGCAGAATTGGAGCTGTTAATAAGGAAATTCAAAAAATGGAATCAAAAACATGGAAATTCAGCTCGAAATCAAAAAGCAAAAAGCAGAATAGCCAAAGCACTAGACTACTCAGAAGAACAAAAGTTTATTTGTTATAATTGCAACAAACCCGGCCATATCAAGCCCGATTGTCCACAAATTAAATCCAGCCACAGAAAGAAACAGAAAAAGAAAAGTTTTGCAGCCACTTGGGATGAAATAGACGAGAATGATCAAAGCACTGGCAGTGAAAGCGAAAAGGCAGAATTGTGTCTTCGAGGTGATACAACTGACAGTGACGATGACGAGCCAAGTGAGGTATCAAAACTTACCCATTCTGAGTTGCTTATATATTTTCATGAAGTAAACGATTGTTTTGAACGACTTAGGGAAAAATACGCCAAACTTGAATCTCAAAAAGATACTTTGATAGAATGTTATAAACAACTTGATCAATTAGTTAAAACCTATCAAAGTAGGATCCCTAAGTGTGATAAGTGTCCAACATTTGATGAGGAAATTAAAAAATCAGAAATTAAAATAAAATCGCTTGAAAATGAAATTCTGATTTTAAAGGAGAATGAAAATACTAGGAGAGAGAATTCTATTAAAAAGTGCACACAGTTGTTAAACGAAAATGAATTTCTTAAATCAAAAGTCCAACAATTGTCTACGACTTTAGATAAATTTTCAAAAAGTGAAAAATCGTTGAATATGCTATTAGGAAAGCAAACTGTTAATACGGTTAGACAAGGACTTGGATTTAATAATTCGAAAATTGTTGAAAACAAGATTAATCAAGTTAATTCTATGTGCACAATTTGTAGAAAATTTGGACACGATCACAATAATTGTTGGTATAGACCCAAACATGTGAAAACTATACCGATTTGGGTTCCAAAAGGCACAAATATAAAATCTCTCAAAGTTAAACAAATTTGGGTGCCAAAGGGAACAATTATAAATAGTTTTGGGTCTACACAAAATTATTTTTCAAAATTTTCTGCCACTAACAACCATGGACCTATAAAAACAAATAGGTCACATAAATCCTTTTCCGTGTAGGTGTGGTGGCAGGCTAAGGAACAATAATAGTGTTCTCTGGATTTTGGCTGTTTCAGAAACACAACGGGAGACAAAGCTAAGTTCCTTAGCCTAGTATAAGGGTGACAGAATCACAATGAACAACGACGAGAAATATCGTAAAGGTAAAGACAGGTAAAAGTATATTTATTTGTACGATATATTAAATGTGATAATCTGTACCATTTTCTGAATAAAACCAGCCAATTATACGATGATGATATGATGATGATTTAATGATAATTTTGATTCTGACTTTATTCAAAATTGATTAGCCATTTATATTCTTATGCCAAAAACACTATAAAATTCTCTAGAATTACTTGATATATAAGTTTGAGAGAAAAATAGTGTTTTGATTGGATAATAATATTGTTGTTATAATATTTTTGGCTAAATCTATATTCATGATTTGACACGGCCTCGATTTAAAATCCTAATGAATTCTAGTTTAAAAATTGTGAAAAGGATGTTAAATTTTTTGAAAATTGTTGAAACTATTAAGAAATTGCTTTGAAATAAAAATAACGTTTGATGGCTTCTAAAATTGACACTTTAATATATGATTGATTGTTGACACGGTTTTCATTTCAAATCCAAGAGAATTTCATTTAAAATTTGTTGATAATAATCATGAGAAATTTCTTAATCTGGTCTTTGACATTCAACGAGTGAATTTTGAGTGAAATTTAAATTCAGATGCAGATTACACTGGTAATATGGTTGATAGAAAAATTACTAGTGGAACATGATTAATTTTTGACACATTCATTAACTGCATCGTTTTTTTCAAAGAAAATATCTGCATATTTTTCATTTCAAATAATTTTCAAATAGCAGAAAATTTTCTTTTAAAACCCCCTGGAGAAAATCATTTTTGACCATATTTTCAGATTAGTCATTTTTAAAAATTGGTTTCATAATTATTTTTGAATTTGATTTTAAATGACTATATTGACTAATCTGACTCCCTAATGTTTATCGAAAAGAAAAATAGTAATAGAAAAAGTGACGAGTGTTGATATTTATCATATATTATAACTCGAGAAAGTATAATTAGAAAATTTCTTTAGAAATTTAAACAAGAGTTATAAAACTTTTTGTTGGTAAAAATTCCATGACCATCTCTATATCTATCATATTTCTAACAACTATCACTCATCAAAACTCTATATAGTTTGTCGATATGTGGTACTTTAAACAGGAATCGTTCGTTTTTTCATTTTCACATTTAAAAAAAAAAATAAAATAAAATAAAATATACCAAAGTATTCACTCTCATTTAAAAGTCCTCACGGTTATGCATGGGTGAATTACTTGGAATTTGTTATGTGCTTCCATGCTCATTTAAAAGTCCTCACGGTTATGCATGTATGGAACGCATATCAAAAGTTGATTTTCTTTCTTTCTTTTAAAATAAACAAGTTGATTCTAATCCCATTTAAAAGTCCTCACGGTTATGCGTGGTTAGAAGATACTTGAATTCATTTTTTTTTAAAATAAAATTGGAATACTACTAATCTCATTTAAAAGTCCTAACGGTTATGCATAATTAGTAGATATTCAAATTCCTGATATAAAAATACCACAAATAGACACAATTGTATGGTTTTATATGATGACATCATCTCCATCATTCTAAAAGTGGAATATGCGCCTAACAATATTTTTATGATTTTTGTTTGATTTTCTATTGAAATTTAATATTTATATTCAATTGGGTTTTAATGTTGGATTAATATCGATCACTTTATCTCTATTTTCTCGAACTCTATTATTCTTTTGATGATAACAAAAGGGGGAGAGAAAAGTTAAGATTTTGTCAAATAGAATCAATCAAAGGCCAAACAATTTTTCATTTGCATATAGGCTCATTCACACATTTTATTTGTATGCATATATGTAGGGGGAGTCATATATGTAGGGGGAGTATCATATAGAAAGGAAGCATTCAAATAGGGGGAGCAATTGAAATTATCAAATACATTTAATATATTCAAAATCTTAAATATATGTTTGTTATCATCAAAAGGGGGAGATTGTTGAATATGCGCTTATATGATTTTTGTTTGATGATAATAAACATATATACATTCGTTTAAATGTATTTGTTAATATACTATTTATTTTAACAGATTAAATAAATATTTGCTGAATAAAATAAATAACACAGATTTTAAATTCAAACGAATATTTTATTCAAACAAATATTTATTACAATTTTGAATAATACAATTTCAAGCTCTCACTATACTATACAACTTTGATTACAATTACATCACATTTCACATTTACATATTCACCTCACTACATATCACTCACACTCGTATTTTTATCTACAACTGCATTCCAGTTTGAATCCAGCATCTGAGCAATCTGCAAAAATATTCACTAACGCAGTAAAATTGAAAAGAAAATATTTTTGCAATATAAATTAAAAGATGATTTTGAAAACATTGTTTGCCTCAGTTATTTGGGTTGTTCTTCATAATTTAAATTTGAATTCATCATACACGAACAACTTGTGACATACACAGTATATTACTGTATATGCCACAAGGCCGTGCACACCGATATATACACTTGATTGATTTACAGGGACAGGTGAGCACAGGTCAAACCCAAATAAAAAGTCGGGTTCAACTCACGTGCAATAATATAAATGTCACAATTCTCAGCACAAGGTCAAACCCGAGTGTTTGAAACTGGATTCAACACAGGTGCAACTGCAAATGCACACATGAATGCAATGATCAAAGTATGCATGTATACTTATCGACCAGCAGCAACATGGACCACAGCTGTTACTCAACTCAGTGATACATAAGACAATGCACCAAACAAGACTACACCAGAGGCAACACATGCAACAGAGACCAGGCTACACAACATCAAGGTGGAAACCAAGTATGCAAGTGCAAAGATAAATAACACGGTGTAAATGTAAATTCGACAAGCTGCTGACCAGAGGTGCAGACAACCCTAAGCAACATGAAGTAAATCAAGTCAGTAGCAACCTTCAAACACTCACATATATGAAGCATACAAGTACAGCCACAAACATGAAACAAGACTGAAACCAGGCAAAGACTTTACGCATCTTTCAGCTGCATGTACATCAGGTACAAGTGAACCAGTATGGCAGCAAGCAAGTTCAAGTGATGAAAAATGAAAATCAAAGCATGTACAAGTTGTAATATTGCATATGGCCGAGCTGTTATTCAACATAGCAGCAATGCATATCGAATACAATATGCAACACACATGCACGACTTATGGCAGTGAAACTCAAGCAAGTGGAGATCACAGCAAACCAAAGTGCACCAATGAATAATCAAGAAGAATGCAACAACATGTCAACAGCAATGACACAACAACTACAGGCAGTGAATGAAGAGTAGTCAACAGCAGTGAAAGTGATCAACACAGCAACTAGTAGAGCACGCATGAGACAGTGGTATGAACAAGCCAATATTATAGCAAGGTTGCAAGCATATGGAATGCAAGGCAACAAGTATAACTGGCAACAAACATGAAGTAAATAGAAGTCATGAAAAATTGCGCAATGCATCAAAGCACTAATACATAAGCAATGCAGCAACAATGATCAGGTGATATGCATCAGGCATTAAAACAATGCAGTAATAAAAATGCAAGTGATAGTGAATATGTACAAGTGCAGTGTTCAAGACAAAGCAAGCAAGTTCGAATGTCTAGAAATTCACATCACAAACCAAGTCAAGAATTCCAAGCCGTGGTCATCACGTAATGATTCAATACCGTGAATGTTAAGCAACCAAAATATATACGTGAATTGAAGAAGTCAGCAATCATCTCAAACATCCAAGCTAAAATCAACGGCCGAACAAATTAATTGACAAATTCAAATCAATCTATACGAACGCAAAAATAGGAATTGGATTCCTATATAAAACCCTACATCATCATCAGCAATGATTCATTGAGTTCAAGCACGAAAAATCAAAAGAAGAAAAAGGCACAAATTACATACCGGAGAAATCGAACTCAATCATCAAAGAGCCGAAGTGAGCAACAACCAGAAATCGATCGAGAAAGGCAAATCTTGAACAATCACAGATTCGATCGAAGTAGTAACGGTTCTTCAAAGCCCTAATTTGAATCACGAACGAAAGCCCTAAAATTGAAAGAGGAACGGCCACCATTGTATACGCAACCAAACAAAGCAAAGAAAATAAAGAGACGGGTCGAATTGAAGAAAGGGCCGGCCTATTGTTTTAAAAGGGAGAAATATTTTTTTTATATAAGGGTTTTTAATTAGGGTTTAATTTTAATTTGCTTTTTAATTTGTAATTTTCCTTTTTAAACCGTTTTTATTTTTTCTAGTCGTGTGACTAGGGTGCAAACTACGGTGTGTAGTTTGGTAATTTGCAACTCGGTAGTTGAGTTGTGGTCAAGGTTTTGAGCGTAGAGTTAGATTAGTCAATAGCGGTGTATAGCGAGTTTACGTGTGTAAGCGAGGGACTATCTAATTTCTAGTAGAAACCTTGGGGGCAGCACGTAGGCAGGGTTTTTGCCGAAGCTGGGTAAATTCTGTGTTGTTCTGTTTTATTCTGTTATTTATATTCTGCGATATCTGTGCTGCTATTCTGTGATCTGAATTGAAATTAATTTATAAGCTTCCTCGATTAATTTTTATAATTTACACTATCACCCTATTCACCCCCCCCCCTCTAGGGTGAAATCGATCCTACAGACACAACTATTCAGAAAAGGTACATAACTATTTAAGTGACTCGTAGTATCCCAGCCCAACAACAAAGTCCAATAAATCAAGCCTAAAACCCAAAACCTAGATAAAAGAAATAGGATAAACACACAAAATTGACGCACGTTTTTACATGGAATTGCAGACTTGAAGATGTAGGAATCGGATTTTAACGAAATGAAAAGTGGCGAGGAGATTAGAATTCAGTCTAGTTTCATAAAAAAAGAACGAAATTTCAAATTTAATTTTTTTCAACTAAAAATCAAACTTTGACAAAATTTGGCTGATGTTTGAAATTAAAAAAAATCTATTTTATTGAATTTGGAAAAATATATTACTCAATATCCCAAAAATAGATATTTAAATTCAAATTTATTTAAATTTTAAAATATTTAATTCAAAAATTCAAATGAAGTTTCTTTTAGGATTTGACTGAATTTACGGGTCGTTGCAGCTTAGGATCAACTCCTTAAATCAGTGTGCTTCCCATGCTCCTCGTTCCATGCACATATTATGAGCCTGTTACGAGGCATAGCCCATGCATGTTAAATCCTGACTATGTTACTTCAAGGCATAAAAATAATAACCCAAGATGTTACCCTGAATCAATCCATTATCTTAGTCATTAGTATCTTGATGATTTGGTTAAGTTATAAAATAATAACATTAACCTCGATCTACAATCATATCCTTCAATCGGTGTGCCCTTTTCACATAGTCTATCCTATGTAGTTATTATTTTCATATTACAAGGTGTTTCTCGTGCATATAGACTATGACTATGTTACTGTGGCGTATAGAAACAACAGTCCAAGGTGTTAACTCGAGTTAATCAATATTTCAATCTCATGGCAAGCTCTCAACTTATTCTTTCACAACATAGAATTATTATTTCATTTAGAATTTTCAAAGCACAAATTATTGCATCCCAAGCCTACGTCTGGATATATTGAAAGCCTTTTTTCAACGTTTTCATTTTATTTATCACTATCAGAAGCCTAAGTTATCACTATCAAATAAAGGTTTTAATGCCTATAATTTGATCTTGCTCTTACTACAAGAACCTCGATTGTACACCAATCTTCTTAGTCTCTGTTTCCATTTAAAATTTCTTTTATTAGCCAAACTATCACAACCGCAAACATAGTGGAAGCACACGACCCTCGCCTTTGCTTTACTCATCTTTCAATGACTTGTTCTCTCTCAAGTTTCAATAATAAACTAACCAAGAGTGTAACAATCCATCATTTGTGACACTCACAATCCATGCACAATAGGAACTTAGATTCCAAAAGCGTCACGGATGATGACTCATAAAGTAGTATTCAAAATAAAGAAAGCATACTTATCATAATTTATACTAATTATCTCAAAGCAAGATAAATAAATATAATCTCAATATAAACATATATAAGACTAAATGCACATCATATAAATGAATGAGACCTAAGATCAAAAATCATAGTTCATACTGCAAACAAATGGAGTACAAGTAGCACATCAAATCCATATAAATATGTCTTATAATGCATATAGTCTCATATGTCTACAATCTAAAATTATATATATAGGGATGATTTTTATGACTTTAAAACTCACCTCCAACTGGTAGAATACTCCAAGGAATACATAACAAAAGAGATAACATAGAGAGGATCAAATATAAAAAATATCTCTAAACTGCATGATTATCAATACACTAATATATACGTACAATGCCAAATTGTATGTTATGAGATAATGAAACTATACCTCAACCTGTACTTCAGTTGCGTCCAATAAGTTAGCATATATCCACTGTAGTGTCGTGTAATACATAATAAGTCTATTATCTACTATTTGTCGTGGCAATTGAGTATGACTTAACTGCTACACACTAGGCTAGTGGGCCTCTACTCTCGCGGTAAAGCCAATACCCACTAAGTATGGCTGTCAATGTAATACCAATACCACGACGCTCTAACACATCATCCACCACCTATAATCATATCAAACTCAAACTAATACATACACACCTAATTACTACCATTTGTTTACCAAGAGGGTTTAGACAAGTAATTCGAGGTCCATAACCCTTACCACAAAGTAGCCCAATGTAACGACTCATATTTTATGTATCGGAGAATCATAAAATATTTTTATTTTATTCATATGGGTCATATAAGTCTAAAAATTTGAGAAGTAACCATTAGAGACATTTTCCACATCTATTTTTTTTGAATTTCTACATGACCATTTTGATGCTGAAAATCTTATTTAGACTATAATTTTTGATAGTGCCGAGCTAGGGTCTCAAACCACTTCCATTACTTCAAGTTGATGGTTTCTCATTAAATACAGTGGTCATAATAGAAAAATAGACTTACCGTTTGAGAGTTATAGTCGTTTTAAGTTTTGGCTGCTATTGTTCTGCATCAGTTGGTAACTAACTGAACCCGTGCTCAAGTCCACTTGCCCGCGTTGAAAATTATGCTAAGAGAAGGCTATAGAAACTAATCTAAGTCATTTTCATCTTCCTCAAAATATCTCTAAACCTTCATTAATTATAATCTTATCAAAAAGCCTATCTTTTCCTTACTAATTTTATCGAAATCATCAATTAGAGGGGTGATTATCATATATGAGAATGAGATTATCATCCTGGCTTATATGCATTCCTCTTCCTTGCCATCCACTTTAGATTTAAGGGAAGGAATTGGTAATTTAGGTCTCTGGTGAGTGATTCTTGACCTCTCACTCTACCATGCATGTTTATATATTAAAGTGATGTTTTTAACATGATTTTGACCCTAAATTTATTTCTAACTTTAGTAACATTTTAACATATTATTATAGCTGAAATTTAAAGGTTTTAAAGTGGTTTTAAATGGTTTTGCAACTTCTCTTTTTCATATTCATACGCTAATGTAAAAGTTAGATTTAGATTAGGATTTGCTTGATTTTCATGTTCGTATGTATTACATGTATAAATTGACGTATATGTTTGATATTCCATGTCTGTATGTTGTCCTTTAATATGATTTGCTAGTGCTTTTAGGTTGTTAGGAAAGGAGTGGTCGAATTAACAAATTGAAGGCAAAGATGGTCGAAATTTGATTGAAACTTGAAGGGAAGGCTTTAGAGGATGAGAGGAGCCTAGGATTCAATTCATACCAAGTTTGTAGCAAAGTGAAGGATTCGGTACCGAGAGCTTTGTATTCATGGAAATAGATTGGTGGAAGGTTGGTACTTCATGTTCGAGCTTAGGGTGATGAGCAGAAGAAAAGTGCAAAAATTTGGCTGAGTACTAGACTAAGTACCAAAAGCTTTGGAAGGCATGGATATAATAGCTTATGAGTTTTCAACAAGAGCTTTAAGAGTTGACATTATTTTTAGGGAAAAGAGAAAGAACATAACCAAAATTGGCTAAGCCTACCTATTGGTACTGAGACTTTTTCATCAATACCGAGAGGTCCATTTTGTTGGAAATAGAGTGGAACATCTAAGAGGGTAAGTAGAGGCTCTACAGGTCATGCTAAAAGTGTTTATTTGTTCGCTTGGGGTTTGATGGCATTATAGTAGCATGATTATAGCTTTGGGACATTATTAATGGCAACTCGATGGTAAAGAGTGTTAGGTTCTAATAATGGCGACTTGATGTTTGAAGGAGTCATGAGAATGTTTGTCCACAAAGGGAAAATTCTAGGAAAGGTAACCCCTGGATAGAATGTGAGAATGGTTCTGTTGTGGAATGGAGGAATGTAGAATTGTTCCTCGAGATTAATGGAAAATAGATGGAGCAAGGGAAGGGCTCAAATACACATGCTAAGGGATCATTAATACTCGAAGTATTTTCTAATGTACCCGAAAGCAGGGGTATTGTGGGGACGCTCATGGGTACTTTTGTTTGGCTATCCTAGGTCGGTTGTTTGGATCCGTATACCCTGGGTCAATGGATATAGGTCTAGTATAAGCTTCGGGCCAATGACGACTACACTGGAAATCAAGATTTCCATTAGTCCCTGGTATGGAAAGGACATATGAGTTATCATATGTCTGGAGCATATTGAGAGATAGTAAGGATTTTTTGATGGATGCTATGATTGTTTTATTTCGTATTCTATCACTCCAGGGGTGTCGCATGGGAGAGGTATTTGGGATAGGGACCCTTGGACAATCATTATTATACTTAGTTTATAGTATACCTTTATGATATTTGTAGAGTTGCATATTATGTTCATTATGTGCTAACTCTTTAGTTGTAAGGACATATCAGGTATGGTTTGTATACTCTTGTTCCTTACTATATCGACTTGTATAGTACTTTGAGATTCATTTATCACTCACACATCGTTGTTGTCTAACCTGAGGTTGCTTCTTGTTATCTTAGGTACTCTTAAATGAGTAGACTAGATATCGGATATAGATGTAACGTAGTAGCTATGCAGAGGAGGAGCTAGATGGGGCTACCTTTTATTATATATATTGATTTCTCTATTTATTCCAATGTGGAACACTATAGAGCATTGACAGTGTTTGCTTATTGTTAGTATTATGAGACAGTTATTTGAGTTTATTTCCATTTTGTATAAAACTCTATTACTTGCTGTATACCTCTATGGACATTACACTGAAATTTGGCTCACTTAGTTATTATTATCTCTTTTGTTTTATCTTTATGATATAGGTTATTTTTTATTCTATACACTACGAGATATATGATAGGTTTTGTGTGATGTTTTATTTCACTTTCAACCCTTGATAATCATCCTAAATCGGTCGGACATGGCAATAGTGCACTATATAGTTATGATGTCGGAGGTGTAGGGAAGACATCACATCAAAGCTTATATTACATGATAGCCTAAGTTGATACCGTGGTTTGGTAGAGATAGTGGAGGATTTATCACCCTAGCTGGATCGAGCGTATATATACAGGAGAAAGTGAGTACTTGTTATATATTTTGGTTTTCAAAACTATATAGTAGTATATATTATATGTAAGTCGCATGCACACATATGTACCATCGACAGAATTTTCTTTTTGGGAGATTGGTCATTATTTTACGGATCAAGAATGAGCTGACAAACAAGAAACATTGTGACGAACTCTATCTCTGGAGTTGAGGAAGGATCGGATTAAGGGCTACTAACCTCGACTTGCAAGCTATGTTCAATGCGATGATGGAGAATATTCTACAGAATGCCTAAGCGGCCACTCCAAATGTTGCTATTGATGGTGGTGTTTAGGTGCAGGCGTCGAGAGCTACTTTGCCAAGCTACGCAAAAATTCTTGACTTTGGTGGCAAGCCATTCCTTGGAGAGTCGGCCATCGACGTAGAGGATTGCTTGGACACCCATGAGCATATCTTTGGTGACATGGAAGTAAATGATGCCATGAAAAGTAAGTTGGCCACCAGATAGCTTCAAGGGTGGGCCATGAACTGGTGGAATGTTATTACTACTACACCCGAGGATCAGTTTACTTGGGACCGGTTTGAGGCTAGGTTCAAGGTAATGTTTGTCCCGGCTGCTCAGAAGTCGATTCTATTTTGGAGATTGCCAATTTAAAGCATGGAGATATGTCTATCTTCGAGTATGTAGCTGAGTTTGATGCTTTGTCAAATATAGGATGTCTTTCATTGACACTCCATTGAGGAAAAATGATAATTTTATCATGGGTTTGGACGACTATTTAGGGAGAAGTTGGTCAGTCACATCGATGTGTCATTCGAGAGACTTGTTAAGAAAGCTCTTTACTAGGAGAGTTTATAACCCCAAGTCCAAATCAGCCATGATCTCAAAGGAAGAGACAAAAACACAACAACGCGGTGGAGGCGAGAAGAAATGGAATGGAAAGGGAAAACGGTTTCGAGGAAAGAATGCTCAAAAGAAGGCTAAATGGGAACCTGTTTTTTTTAGGGATAAGGGTCACTTAATCAAAGACCGCAAAGCCAATGGGAAGAAGAAGTGGTACAACTACGGCAAGTTCAGACATATGCAGAAAAGTTATCCAAAACCAGCATAATTGAAGCAGGTTATGAGGGTATATGCTTTGATGCTGGCCCAACTTTATCGAGTGCTCCTTCATTGAAAGAGAAGGCAACGAGCATTATTATTCAAGGTACGCTTTCCATTTATGATGTTCCTATATAAATTTTGTTCGATAGTGGTGCTTCACATTCCTTCATGTCATTGACCTGGTAGGTAGATTGGGATTGAAACTCAAAATAGTTAACCGGTTTTTTATTGTAACGAACTGTGTTAGAGGCTTCACTAGCCTATGTATGGTTTGCATGGTTTGGTATTATCGAGTCATAGATGCTCTTCTATTTGTGATTGTTTTGTTTTGATTTTCGTTAGGTTTGGGATTATCTTAGGGATGGACTAGTTAAGGAAATATGTGATGGTAGTGGATTGTGAGAAGCTGCTAGTGGCGATCGAGGCTATAGAGGGGTGGATGGTAGTGATTAGCTACCTCTCTGAGGATGGGTTTATGGTTAGCTTTCTATATTCGCTCGAGGTTCAACAGAACGGGTTTTCATCTATGCCTATCATTATAGAGTATCCGAATGTGTTTGAGGAGGTGATTGGATTACCACCACACCTAGAGATTGAGTTTCGTATAGACTTAGCGAAGGAAGCTCGATTGGTAATTGTGCCTTTGAGGCATATGGAAACCAAAGAGAAAAATGAGTTGGAGGTGCAAGTAAATAACCTGTTGAAGCAGGAGTTCATTCACAGGAGTATATTTGAGTAGGGTGCACATGTAGTATTTGCTACTAAGGTGGATGGCTCTCTGAAGTTGTGTGCAGATTACCATGAGCTGAATAAGGTGACGGAGAAGAATAAATATCCACTTCCACGTATTGACAATTTGTTCGATCAGCTTCATGGTGCAAAGGTATTCTCCCAATTGTATTCAACGATGGGATTTCACCTATTGAGAGTAGCGAAGGAGAGTGTATCGATCACCAAGTTTCGTATGCCATTTAGTTTCTATGAGTGGTTAGTTATGCCGTTTGGTTACCAATGCTTTGTCATACTCTGTTGATTTTATGAACGGTGTCTTCATGGATCAACAAAACAAGTTCGTACTTGTGCTCGTGGATGATGTTTTATCTATGCTAGGATAGAGGAGGAACATGAGACACACTTGAGGATTGTGCTTGAAGCGTTGAGGGGGAAGAAGTTGAAAGCGGAGTTTTAAAAATGTCACTTCTGTAGAAGAGAAGTGATATTCTTGGGTCATGTCATCTTCGAATAAAGCATTGCAGTAAATCTTGCTAAGGTAGCGGCGGTTTAGGATTAGAGCTGTGACGACCCAGAAATTTTATCGATTTAAAATGGAATAATAAATGGATTTTAAACATTTGAAGGATGAATTTTAGCTTGAATTCCAAATATTAATATTTATTAGATAATTAAAGTATTGAATTATATAATTTGAAATTGGGTAAGATGTTGAATATGGAATTTTAAGCCTATTAAAATAATATGAAGGCTTATAAAATTTATAATGATGATACTGAAGATAATAGAAGGGTTGAAATTTAATTTAAAGGTAATTTGTTCAATTTAAAAAAAATATCGTTCAAATTGAATTTAAAAATAGCCTTCCGAGGAACAGTCTCGGAATTCGACGAAACCGGTTCCATTGGATCCGTAATAGTTAGTTATTATCGGATTTCAATTTTCGTAGCAATCGGAGTTGTCATTTCACCCTAGCAGCTCAAAACGCTTAGAACTATTTTAACCGATTTAATTTAAAATTGATCCTTTACTTTCGTAACTCGTGCATACGATCGAATTAGCCTCCGAAACACGTTCCATTGTGTTCGGAATGAGGGTAAAACCTTATGAACGTCTGTCGGCATGTCTGATTCGGGGTTCGAGATTTTGTGTTATATATCGCGAGATATTTACGATATTTAATTATATTAATCAGGCGTATTCGAGAAGCCATAGCTGTCTTTATTTTGCGTCATTTTCTCTCTTTCAACCAACAGTAGATCGAACGTTTTAAGAAAATAAAATAAAATAAAAACGAAATCTTGGCCGAAGTAAATCAAATAAAAAAAAGGGCGACCGAGTTTATCCACGGCCGCGAAATCGAATGGAGTTCGATCGATTTAAACAGAGGGGAGTTGATCTCGCGATGGTGAACTCGAGCTCGAGCTCGAGAAGCTTAGCCGTCGTCGCTAGGGTCGAGGCTTGCGAGGGGAAGACGGTCACTGGGTTTAGCAGAGGCGCTCGTGCGAAGCATCAGTGGGGCGACGACTTCAAGTGAGGTATGCGGTCAGGCGTCTTGGTGGTTCGAGTTGTAGTGGGATCTGGGGACGAGGATGTGGGCGACTGGATGAAGCATGCTCGCGGTGCCTGGTGGTGGCTGTGATGGGAAGAAGCGTGGAGGATTTTTGGAAGTGATGGTGAGCAATTTCTGGCAGTGGCCGGTGATTGGGGTGCGATATTTTTATTTGTTTATCGTTTTATTCTATTTAAAATAGTTAATTAAAATGTTTACATATCTGCAGAACAAATTATATGTAAGGATTTGAAAAAAAAAATTAGTTTAGGAAAATTTAACTATTTGTTTAATGGAGATTTAGTTAAATTTAATTTATAAAATGGAAATCAATTTATTTAATTAACTTATATAATTGTTTGATAACTCGAACATATTTTGTAAACAGAAAATTAGTTTGAAATTTACTTATAGGTAAAATGAAATTTATTAAATAGAAATTGAACTTGTTTGAATATTAACAAAATCATATAATTATTATACAAGGTCGAAATCGAGGAAACCAAGGCAAGTTTGAGGTGAATTGCAAATAAAAGCAAACAGTGAGTAAATCTCACTCTATTAGATTTCTATTTGAGTTTAAATGGTTAAATTAAAATATTTGATTGAATGATTGAATTGGTTTGATGTGCACTGAGAATTGATGATCTGTTGATTTTGGTTTTGGTTGGTTCTCGAGTTAATTGTTGCTTAACTCAAAATATTAGAGGTTTTAAGTTGTTTTAAACTTAAAACATAAATAAGAAAATGTTTCCATTTTAAAGTTACTAAGAGCTTAATGATTTGTGATTCACTAAAATGGTCGAGTGATTAAAATGGATAATTAGCTAATTCAATTAAAATTAATAAATTGATTAAGTTTTAAGTTAATTAATTAAGCGTAAGTAATTCAGAATAGTCATTGGGTGGTTTGATTAGTAATTACTTGATGCAATTAATAAAATATAATTACTTTGTGAAATTTATCAAGAGGTTAATTAAGGTAATTGCTTAAGGAGAATTTAATTTATTAATGGAGTAAATAAAGGAATAGTTAATTACAGATTGGGATTAATCGAGAATGATTAATATTGGGATTAATTAAAGTAATTAATTTAGATTAGAACAAACCAAAACATAATTGGAAATCATTAATTTATATAATCAACGATTTAATTAAAGATTGATTGGTTAAGATGAATTAATCATAAGTGACTCATGAGAAATTAATAAATTAATGTAAGTCATTAAGAATTAGTGTAATTGATTATGGTTAATTAATTTGTGAAATAATTAAAGATTACTCATTGATATGGGTAAGAATAATTAATATCATAAAATTAAATAAAGGTAATTACTTGAATGTAATTGAAAATAATTAATCCAAGGTGATTAATTAAGATGAATTATGAAGGAATGGTTGATTAATTGATTTGAAACTAATTAATGTTAAATGAAGGAATCTAAGTGATTGACGATTGAAATTCAATTAGGATCAATTGAATTAATTTGGAAGTGATCAAAATTTTCTTATGGATGATTGAATGGTATTGGATGTTTTGGATGAGTTAATATCTCTGATAATGAAATGTCGTGTATTTCATTTGTATAACTTGGGTTAGGATGACATGTGACTATAAGAGGTCGGGATCGGGTATTGGGAAATACCCGAAACCACTTTGGATTCCTATAAATTGATATGTGAGATTGATAAGTTGGAATGAAACGTTATACGTGAATCGGACTATTTGATCAAAATTTGGCACTTAGGAAACTTATGTGTGAAATAAGTTAAGTCTATAATATATCATGGACTTGTAAAATTGGTTTAAATTACCCGGGTTCTATATAAGTTGTATGATTTGTATTCCATGTTGGATGGGTTTACTCACACTGGTTTCCAGCCTGAACCGGGTGTTACTTTGGTGTAATGCTCGGGTCAGACCGAGTATTACAAATTTTCAGGTAGGTACGTTCTGGAGCTCAGGAGGAGAGCTGGATGGCAATAGCGTATAGAGTATTTTCGCTATATATATATATTAATGTTAAGCTGAGACATGATAATTGTATATATATATTCAGTGACTGTATATATGTAAAATTCTGATGTATATTAATGTAACTGACAAATATAGTATTCTTTTGTAAACTGTTATTATTTATTATATTTTATCCGCTGCGAATGTGAAATGTTTGGTGATTCTGTTCTTCTTCTTCTATCTTTCTCTTCTTTTTCATAACTATCTGAAATTTTCTAGTGTGAAAATTTCAGAAAATTTCGGGTCGTTACAAGAGCCAACCTAAGAAAGCTATATATGTAAGGAGTTTCCTAGGATTTGCGGGATATTATAGACATTTTATCAAGGGCTTCTCGAAGGTAGCAACACTGTTGACCAATTTGACGAAGAAGAATTAGACTTTTGTTTGGGACGCGAAGTGTGAGTATTTGTTTGTGAGTCCGAAGGAGAGCTTGATGAGTGCACTAGTTTTGACCATTTCAAATGGGAATAAGGAGCTGACAGTATACACATACGCCCATGGTACTGGATTAGATGCGGTATTGATGCATAAGGGAAAGGATGTTGCCTACAATAGCCGAAGCCGCATGAATGGAAGTATCCAACTCATGATTTGGAGTTGGCGGCGATAGTGTTTTCTTTGAAGATTTAGGGGCACTAGTTATTAGGTGAAAGGTTCAAGCTGTTCACGACAATAAATCCTTGACGTATCTTTTCTCCTATAAGTATCTCAACCTTTGAAAGTAGTGATGGTTGGAATTCTTGGCCTCGTGTAACTTTGACATTTCCTATACGCCGGGTAAGGAAAATGCGGCCACTGTAACACATAATGATTTTTATGATAATTAATTTAAAGAGAAATTTATTGATAACTAATAAACAATGAATTTTTTTGAAAATATCAAAATTTGGCTACGAAACTTATACTATTGGTTTCATGGCAATTTTATGATCAATTGTCATATATAATGTTTTTCGATTGGAGTTCAAACGAAAAAGTTATTAACATTTGAAGTTTTAACATCAAAAATAACTACAAATGTAAATATGGTAATAAAATCTATTAACGCTAATTAGTAACGTTAATGAAAGATTAGACGTTAATAAACGTTAACATTAGATTAAAGTCTCAAAGAATCTATGAAGTGGGATTGAACGAAATCAATTAACGGAGGAAATAAATACACAAGTAATTGAACTAAAGGAAAAAAATTAACAAAATTCAAATGAATCAATGTTCACCCAAATTGAAAAGCTCAATCGACCCATGATTGTCCAGGTCGATCGTTAGCGATCGATCATAGATAGGGGATGGTCGACTCGAAATTTTGTAAAACGGTGAATTTGAAACGACCATAATGGCCCTGATTTGAATTAGTTTAATCTAGTGGTTGACGTTGACCTGAACCACTACAAATTCAGATCTAGACCTTCACTTTCAACTCACAATTCTCTAGTAGGCATAGAAGCACTGCCGTGTTTTCTTTTCCTTCATGACTCTAAATTCTTATAAAATAGTTTTAGTTTGCTAGTTTACACGTATATACTACTTGATGATTGTAGAAGATGATAGAGGTAGGTTCGAATCAAGTTGCTACAACCAAAGTAAACCATAAACGCGGATCTAAATTTATAATCAACGTAAATCTCTTTCTCTAATCCAAATTCTAATAGATCTGTATATATATGTGTTATATGAAAATCCCAATAGCGAGTCAGAAGTTGAAATGCAGATACTAGGGATTAGATCTGGAGATTTGGAAACGCTTAATAAGGTGAGTTGGAAAATTTACATGTTTTGTGATAAGATTAGATTTATTTCATTACGATCTATTTCATTTATGCCTATTTATAATCGATTTGGATATAAATCTGAAAGTGCGTAATGATTAGATATAAATGTGTAATGATTAGATATAAATTTATAAGTGCATAATGATTAGATATAAATTTATAAATGCATAATGATTAGATATAAATTTATCGTTTACGCATAACGGATTTGACGGAATAAATCTAATGAAATCTACTATGAAATAAGATTTGATGAAATTTGGAAATCTGCCTAAATTTATTATTGTTAAATAAGGAATTATGGAATTATTGTGATGAGACAATAATAAATTAGCATTTGAACGTAGAAAAAGAATGTAAAATAAAGTAACCTTGTTTAGATTTTAGAGGTTCAAGTGATATTTTAATTCGTTGGAATTTGGAATGTTACAAGTAGGTTTCTATGTATTATCAAGTTTAAATAAATAAAAGTGCGATGTTTGAAATGACAAGGAATACACCTAACAAGAAAGGGATGTACAAAATAAGGATATTTACCATATTTTGTACAATCTATTTTAAATAACAAAACGATAATTCCTTGTAATTACTAACATCACAAATCTCTCTTTTAGGTAAGCCATAGAAATTTACGGCATTAACATTTTTATGATAGAAACGCAGTTCCCATGCATTAAAATGAAATAAACTCCAAAAGTTAAACGGTAAAACATGAATGAGGTAAAAAGGTCTTAAAGAGTTAAGATGTGAAATACTAATAAAATTCGGAAGTAAATGAAAAGAAAATGAAAGAGATAAGCAAGAAAAAAATAAAGATATAACATGGGTGTAGTAATAGATATGGAAACACCGAAAGAGGCAGAGGCATGATAATTAGGTAAGTATAAAAGAATATATATATATATATATATATATATAAGTAGCCTTGAATGTGCGTTTATGATGGGCGTAAATATGGTTAAAGTATAATTAAATGAATAATATTACATTTGGTCATTAGAGTAGGTTGGAATGCGAGGTCGGCAATGTTACATAATAGAAGCTTGCCAACCGTAAGGGCTACCAACAATTGTGTAACATTTTACTGATTTGGGACATATGCAACCATAGGGCCTGTGGAGTATATACGTTGCGTGTAGATAAAGGAATACCCCCAATAGATAGAGTAGTCTACTTTAAATAAAATTTTGGGGTGGTATTTCCTTGATTGCATTGGGAAATCTAAACAGGATGTTGAGCGGTATCAAGCACTATACAACAATGGTTGGTACCAAAATTCAAGCGTAAGGTTGTATAGGGTGATACGTCATCTCACCTTAGCGATTAATGGGAAAGACAATGTTATATCTAACTGGTCTTCTCCGTCTATCAAGGTAAACCATGTTAGGTTGTGCACCGCCATAGTTGTTTGCTAGTTTGTTTTGCCAGGGCAAGACTATTTAACCCAAAAGAGTGTTCTTTAAAAAATGGTCGAGGTGGTCCGTGGAGCCAAGTCCACAATAGGAAGTAGAGAAAGTAGTAAATCCCCTAAAGAGAAATAAGGCGTGACGAAATGTATGAAAAGCCATCATTAAGACCTACGAGAGTCCCTCAATATGCACAACGATGAGACCGTGATACGATGGAAGTAAGAGATACCGACAGGATGTTAGTTGAGAGATACCAACAGGGATAATATCTTGGTTTAATTAGGAACCATGAGATATATATTTATATATACATAGCTATGATTCTACAGTGGGTAGATGGGAACGGTTTGTATATGGACATGGAGTCGAAGCGACTAAGTAAACTAAAAGGCATAAAATGAAATGGAAGATGATCGGCATAAACTAGTGTTGTGTACAAAATGTATAATTTTACCTATCACCAAAATATTGTTTCGACCCCCTCCTTATTACAACCCTCATGATAGTTAGAAGGATGGGTACTGGTGCTTGGCATGTTCAATGCTGACAAGGCACTTGACTTTGGAAGTGTCAAATCTTGGTCAGTAAAATGCGATCTATAATATTTTATTATTCCTCTGTAAGTTATTCCGTTAGAGCTCTTATATGCATTCTTTTGTTTTACTTGTAGGATACCAAACCAATGATCTGTACTTTGGTGGACTTGGATTTTTGGTTTAGCAAAATTTTAGGCCCACTGGGGTGCGGGTTATTACATGCATTGAGAGAAAAAACATGTCAATTTAGGAGCGATATTCATGGATTGGAAGTTGTTATAGTATATTGCTATTTATAGCTTCAGACCTCATTGCAAGATGTCAGCAAGTTTGACGATCAGAACTACTTTAATTGAGCGGATCGGTACTTTTCAGAGGTAGGATGTTAGACTAGAAGAGATCATGGAGAAAATAGAAGGAGTATAGTATGAAGATATTAAGCAGTACAGATTCGACCAAGAAGGTTAGCTCTGTAAGGATGAGAGATTGTTTGTCCGCAATGTTGATGTATTATGAGATGAGGTGCTGCAAGAGTGCCACTATTCTAGGCTGACTATACATCCCGATGGTAATAAGATGTATCATGATATGAAGCAGACCTATTATTGGGAGGGGACGAAGAAGGATGTCAAGACATTTATCTCAAAGTGTATGAACTGCCAATGGGTGAAGGGAGAGCAAAATAGGCCAAGTGGGTTGTTGCAACCACTCGAAGTCCCCTAATGAAAGCGGGAGCAAGTATCGATGGATCTTATTGATAGACTGGCAAGGACTTGAGTAAGGTATGACATCATTTGGGTCATACTCAATCGGTTAACCAAGAGCGATAGATTTTTACCCATCAAGTAAAGTAGAACGGTAGCCAAACTAGCCGAGTTTTATGTGAAATGGATTGTACAATTTCATGGTGTGCCGAAGATTATTACAAGCGATCAAGACCTGTAGTTCACTAGTGGGTTTTGGATGTGCTTACAAGAGGCATTGATGATCGAGCTACATCTCAATACAGCTTATGACCCACAAATTGATCGGCAGACGAGGAGAATGAATTGTATATTGTAGGATCTCTTGCGAGCTTGCACACTCGATTCCAGAGGCTTTTGGGATGATCAATTGCATGTAGTGGAGTTCTCATACAATAATAGATGTTGATCTGGTATCAGTACGACACCATACGAGGCATTGTATGGCCGATCATTAACCCTTCTTTAAGTCGGTTGGAAGTGTGTGAGAAACCGATACTTGGGCCATCTATGATTAGAGAAACCTTAGATAAGATAGAGATCATTCGGTAAGAAATGAAAGCTGCTCGGGATAGACAGAAAAGCAACATTGATATGAGACATAAGGATTCGGAGTTCTCTGTCGACATACGATGTTTATGAAGATTTCTCCTTCGAAAAATGTTATTCGATTTAGTAATAAAGGGAAATTGCCACCAAGATTCATAGGTCCTTTCCGATAGAGGATAGGGTTAGGAACCAATCATATAGGGTCAACTTACCTCAAATGATGGTGAGTGTGCACAATGTTTTCCGTGTTTCTCATCTACGGAAATTTATCATGAATCAAGCGTGACGATTGCATCAGATTAGTTTGATGATATCGAGATTGAATCAGAGCTTCAAGACCTTTTAGGCCCATTCGTATTGTCGAACATGATGTGAAACAACTTAGAAGGAAGATAGTGGAGTTAGTAAAGGTTCAATAGGAAGAAAGTGAAGGCGGTTGCACATGGGAAACCGAGGAGAACATAAGGGCCACATATCTAGAGCTCTTTGTATGGTAAGACCTACTTTTTATTCTATTTACTTTCACCTTTGGTATCATATAAGGTAGTTTAGTATCTTGAATTCCAAGATAGGCTTACCTACATTATTAGTTGCATGGTTGCTTATTTTATATTTATGGTGGTTGCATTTGTTTGCTAGGAATGCGTGGTAACTATGTTTGACTTATTTGGGGATTTCAAGGGAGAAATTTCTAGGCGGGAAAAATGTAACGATCCGTATATTACATATCAAATAATCGTAAAATATTTTTACTTTGCTCACATAAGGTCATAAGCCATTAATATTTTAGGAAGTGACCCTTAGGGATATTTTCCACATGTATAATATTTTTTCAAATTTCTATGTGATCATTTTGACCCTAAAAATCTTGTTTGGACTTTACTTTTTGATAGGAGCGAATTACGGTCTTAAACCACTTCAATTGCGTCTGGATGATGGTTTTCCATTTCATAAAATGGTCATAATAGAAAACCGGACTTACTACTTGAGATTTATAGTTGTTTTATGTTTTGGCTATTGCTGGTCTATATCAGTGGTTGATTAACCAATCCCGTGCTTAGGGCCACCAACCCACTTTGAAAATTGTGCTAAGGGGAGGCTATAAGAACTGATCTAAGTCATTTCCATCTTCTCTAAAATCACTCTAAACCTCCACTAACCCTAATTTTACCAAAAAACCTACCTTCCTTACTAATCTTAGCCAATCATCAATTAGAAGGGCGATTAACATATAGGAGCTCGAGATATCATTTTGGCTGATTTGTTTTCTTCTTCGTTGCTATCCATTTCAGGTCTAAGGGGAGGAATTGTTATTTTAAGTATTTAACTAGTGGTTCTTGACCTCTTACTTTACTATGTATGTTTATGTAGTTAAAATTAATGTTTTTAATATGATTTTGACCCTAAATTGTTTTCTAAATTTAATCATATTTTAACATATGTTTCTGGCCAAAATTTAATGGTTTAAAAGTGGTTTTGAAATGCTTTTGCAACTTCTCTTATTCATTGTAACAACCCGAAATTTAATTAATTCGTTATTTTACTAAATAATAAAATAACTTTATGAAATTATTAGAATTGAGCCACGAGAGTTGCACCATAGTGTCCGTGGTAATTTTCCGACCAATTTCCATATATAGAACGTCTGAATCCGGATTAATATGAGCAAGAAACGGAATAAACAAAAATTGAAAATAATAATAATAATAGGCCAGGTCGACCTGCCGGTCGACCTAGGCACAAAAGCGGTTGACCGCCCGGTCGACCCGCCTGCCCATTTGGGCGAACGAACAAATATTCGTTCGAACGTTTTAGGAGTGTTTTGCATTCCTCAACTCGATCTGGTCCTTTCATTCATGCATTCGATGGCCCCTATTCAGCCTATGATGTGGTTGCATCTTATTCAATCCCCAAATCCAACGGTCTGAGATCCACTTCTACCCCTATAAATTGAACCCTAAGCCTAACACCTTTTCTTATTCTAAGATTTTCTCTAATTGGGTTCACCTATTCAGGAAGGACCCTAAGCGGAATAATTTTCCAAGGAGGAAATCATTTTAAATAAAGATATTTAACAACCTCAACTGCATCCATAAAGGCCTAAAGAGGAAAGCTAAGGACCATTAGTGAGTGATTGTAATTATTTTAAATTTATTTAAGTAATTTAAAATAATAGGGTTTTCAATAGTTGTAGTTTTACTACGATTTGGAATAACCTTTTTAGTAATTTATTTGCAGTTTTTAGAATTATTTTCAGTCTATTTCTTCTAGCTATTCTTTTTAATTAATTTCAGTTTATTTCTAGCTTTTCCATTTATTTACTGTATTTTAGTTTGTTTACTGTTATTTATACGTTATTTACATCTTCTACTTGCACCTTGGATTTCCTTCTATTTTCAGTTTTCTTTTATTCCTCCTCCTCCTTCTTCTTCGCATATGTATTAGAATAGAATTAACGTGAAATTGGATTAAATTATAAGAAATCTGAAATAATGGAATATAAAATGTAAATTATAAAAACTGTAATATAAATGGAATTGGACTGAAATCATGCCTAATTATGATATTAACTGCACCGAGTTAAGAAAATTGGCATAGTTATAACCTAGAATTATAATTAAAAAGAATAAAAGAAGAAAGAAGCTTATTTTCACACTTAAACCTTGGGTTGAGTAATAAGCATGATTATAACGTAAGTTATAAATTGATAAACTATGGAAACTACAGTAAACTATGGAAATGATGGTTCTTATTTTAAGACTTAGGAGAAATCAATAAGCAATAATAGCAATTGATAAAAACAAAGCTTATTTAAATAATTTATCTAAGTTAATAAGCAAAGATATTAGGACCTATACCAAATAGCATTCCCCTAATATTTCTATGGTTACGGTGTTTCACATAATCCTGAAGTGAGACGAGGTGTTCACATAATCCTGAAGTGAGGCGAGGGGTAGGATTAAGGTTATAATGGCAGTAAACGGTCAACCTATGGTAGTTCAAATCAAAGGGATTTAAACAAGGGGCATAACTAAATTTTTGTTTGATAGAGACCAGTACCAACAGCATTTCCCCTATTTTTTCTATGGACACGGTGTTTCACATAACCCTGAAGTGAGACGAGGCGCTTCTAATAATCTTGAAGTGAGGCAAGGGGCATGCTTACACTGTCAAGGGTAAATAAAAGGTCAAAAGAGGGAATAACAGGAACACAAGCTTAGTGGTGGTCACACATGCGGCTTCCAGTGATGGCTCATAAATCGTTATGAGTTCCCAAGCGCCTAGTGAGTATGTCTTTCGTAGACACCAAAGTCTACTGTGTAGGGAAACGTCCAGTGCATAATAGATTCTATGGAGTAGCAGACCGATCAAAGTGTAGAATTAGGACTTCAGCGTAATCAATGCAGCTATCAAGGAAAAGTGCAAACAATCAAAGTTAACCTATCTTATCAATTGAGTACTAGTTAATTTGTATTTATTTCCAGCTTTATCTCATCTATTTCCTTGGTTTCCTTTTATATATAACAGAACTATTGGAGAGTCTATTACTTTTACTTTTCTTAAAGATCTAGTAGTTACTATCATTCATCAGACTTTTAGTCTGACCCGCTATTCTATTTTCCCCTTCCCCCTGCCATAACAATCAAGGGAGAGGGCAGTAGATGGCAGTTGCTTGGAGGTTTCTTAGAGAAGATTCTGCTTTGCATTTCTCTACTTTTATTTTCGTTTTCTTTCTTTGTACTTGCACTTGAGAGGGATATTTATGCTCTGTTTTTTGTGGAGACTATGAGTTTTTATTTCATGAGATATATTGGGTTTTGAGACATGTATGCTGTATTTGGTATTTGACTTATTTGGTTGATGAAGCAATTATGAAGTTTTTGTTTTGAATATGTTATTATTTTAGTTTCCGACGTTTTAATCTATTTTTGTCTTATGAATCTTAGACTTTGTTGGTTTCAGTTACACCTACAACAAATCATGCCTTTTAATGTGTCCTTTTGGGTATATTAAGGGTTGTGGGGGTGCTTCATTCATATTCATATGCTAGTGTAAAAGTTATATTTAGATTAGGATTTGCATGATTATCCTGTTCTTATGTATTGCATATATGAATGGATGCATATGTATGATATTCCATGTTTTTATGCTATGCTTTGATATGATTTGCTAATGCTTTTAGATAGTTATGAAGGACTGGTTGAATTGGAAAATTAAAGGCAAAGATGGTCGGAATTGGATGAAATTTAAAAGGGAGTCTCTAGAGGATAAGAGGAGTCCAGGATTCAATTTGCACCAAGTTTGGGGTAAAGTAAAGGTTTCAATACTAGGATCTTTTGCTCGGTATCAAGAGCTTTTTGTTTGTAGAAATCGATCGGTGGAAGGTTGGTACTTCATATTGTGGTTTTGGGTGATGATCAGAACACAAGCGTAAGAATTTGCCTAAATACTGGACTTAATACCGAGAGCTTTGAAGGGCTTGGAAACGAGAGCTTTTAGAGTTTGTAGCAGGAGCTTTCGGAGTTGATGCCAAGAAATTTTGAATGGAGTGGTTGGGGTCGAAGTACTTAAAAGTTAAAGCTCTAGGAAAAAGAGAAAGAACGTAGCTAAAATTGGCTAAGTCTACCTATCAGCACCGAGAGGTCTGTTTTGTTAGAACTAGAGTGGAACTTCCAAGAGGAGAAGCAGGTTCTCCAGGTCATACTGAAGGTGTTTGTTTGTTCGCTTAGGGTTTGTTGGTGATGTAGTAGCATATTGATAGCTTCGAGACTTTGGTAATGGCAACTCGAAGATGAAATGGAGTTAAGTTTGGATGATGACAGCTCGATGTTGAGAGGAGTCGTGAAAATGTTTGTCTATAAAGGGTAGGTTTTAGGAAGGGGTAACTTATGGATAGAACGTGAGAATGGTTCTACCATGGAATGGAGGAATGTGGAATTGTTTCTCGTGAATAATGGAAATTAGATAGAGTAAGGAAAGGCCTCAGATACATGTGCTAAGGGATCATTGATGCTCGAAGTGTTTTCTAATGTATTCGAAAGCAGGGATATTATGAGGATGCTAATTGGTACTTTGTTTGGCTATCTCGGCTCTGTTGTTTAGATTTTTATACTCTAGACTAGTGGATTTGGGTCTAGTATCAGCTTCGTGCTAGAGACAAGTATAAATCGGGATTTCCTTTAGTCCCTGGCTTGGGAAAGGCCATATGAGTTGTCATATGTCTAAAGCACATTGAATGATCGTGAGGATTGTCTGATGGATTCTATGGATGTTATGATTGTTTTCTTCCATAGTCTATCGCTCTAGGGATCTCACAGGAGATACGGATGCCTGGACACCCATCATTATACTTAGTTTACAGTATACATTTATGATATTCGCAGAGTAGCATATTATGTTTGTTATGTGCTAATTATTTGGTTGCTAGGACGTGTCAGGTACGGTTTGTATACCCTTATTCCTTACTATATCAACATGTATAATATTCTGAGATTCATTTACCACTCATACTAGACTATTGTTTGACCCATGGTTTTATGCGTTGCTTCTTATTAACTTAGGCACTCTGTAACACCCCTAATTTCTAATAACATTATTCATGAGATTTATTTAGATAATTAAATAGAATAATGTAATTGTTAAGTGATAAGGAGATTGAGATTTGAAAACTTAAATAGACGACGTGCTTAACTAAAATTAAAGAATGAGTTTATGGAAATGGTTTAATAGAGAATTAATCAGAAGAAAAAAAACCTAGGCTTTATAGTAATTACCGCACCCATAATCTTATTATCCTTAAAACCTTATTTTTATTCTTTTACACATTCATTTCTTAAAAATACAAAAATGTAAATCAAAAGCTCAAAGCCGACCATTACCTAGGGAAGAAAATAGGGAAATCAAATTTAAGCTAAGCAATTAAGCAAGGGGAATAAATCAAGGATCAAATCTCAAATTCCTTATCTTAATCAAGGTAAATAATAATCAAACCATCTCTATTTTTGTTTCTATAATCATTTGATTTTTGGGTTTAAGTTTAAATCCATACGATAATTTTGGATAAAGATATACTTAGATTTTATGATTATATTTGATTCAAACAAGATTGTTTGATAAGTGTTTTATGTGGTTCTAAGGATAAAATCATTTATATTGAATATTGAATGCCATGAGGAGTTTATAGGTTATGTAAAACTTGATTTTGGAGACGGGTTTTAATTTTTATAATTTTCCAAGTTATGGAAAATTTATCATGAATTTTCAAAGGAAAATATGAACAATTGGGTTTATAAATTAATTTTAGAAATTATATAAAGACTTTGAGTCTGAAATTTATATATGTTAGGCAACATATTAAAAGTAATTTTTTTTGATTTTTTGGAGATTTTTCCTAAGTGATTTACTATGTAAATTAAATTATTTTAGAAGGAGGAATTAAATGATTTAATTGTTTTTGCTTAATGAAATGGCTTATTTTTAAAATTAATCTTTGTTCAGATCTGAAATTGTGTAGCAGTTTTATTTTAAGAAAGAATTTGAAAAGTTTATGTCAACTATTTAAATGTTTACAAGTAGGTAGGTTAGTTAAAAAGCATTTACTTTAAAAGGCATTAAAACGGTCTTTACCCTGAAATTATTATTCTCCTCTTTCAGTAGTACCTTTCGACCCTATGCTTTCGCCTTAAACTAGTCGAAACCAAACACCGAAACCAATGCATAAGGTATTAATATGTTGGTAAGTAGTGGATAAGAGAAAGGCGGAAGGCAAGGTGTCAAAACCAATGCTTTCGAAGGGATCGAAAGCCAACTAAATAGCCTTTGAAAATGTTTTTGTTTTTTTGTTTCGAAATAATGATTTCCAATGAGTTCCTTTGTTTGAATTCAATGTTTTCAAAAGGGGTAGTTTCAACCCAGTTGAAACTTACGCCTTTCAAATGGATTAATGTCATTAACTAAATCGAAAGGTAGCTTTTGTTTTATAAATGAAGCAATCCACATCTTATAGCTTTCGAAAGGGTTAATGGTTTCGAAGGCAATGGCTTTGAAAGGGGTTTCGAAGCTAACCTTTAATTGTTTTACTTAAATGATTTAAGCTTTCGAAAGAATGGTTTCGAAGCCATCATTTTTCCCCAAATTTTTTTATATAAATATTAATGGTTTCGAAAGGGATACTTTCATTTATATTCACTTTGATCCAAAAGATATTTTTAAAGATAAACCCAATGGTTTGGAAAGGGGTACTTTCAATAGTTAGGAAAGGGGTGCTTTCAATAGTTTCGAAAGGGGTACTTTCTATGGTTTTGAAGCTATGCATCTAAGAGTTAATAAGTAATGTTTTAATACTTTCGAAAGGTATGTTTTGAGGGGTTCAAAAGAGGTGATTTAAATTGTTTTGAAAGGCATATGCATAGAGTTTTGAAAAGAAGATTTGAATGCTTTCGAAGGAGGTTATCCAATGGTTTCGAAAGTAAACGTTTAAGGTTTCACAAGCCTAGTTTTCAAAACAAAGAACCCAATCTCATTTTTAAAAGAAAACCATAGCATATTAATTAAAATAGCTTTTAAGTATGAATTTTTTGAAGATGCTTCCTTGATAAAATAATAGATTAAAGGGATTAACTATGTTTTATATGAAAATGATTTCAAGGATATTAACCACGGATGTTGGTGATTATTATGTTATTATGCTTGCTTCTTCTAATATACATATTCACTTTAATATGGACCCATTACTATATTTTAAGGAGAAAGGGCAGAATACTCAGCTAGGTTGACCCAGTAGTGAATATAAATTGTGTTAACTCCTGTATGATTAGAATTGCATCCAGGATGTTAGGTAGGACAGAATATAGCATGTCTAAATACTGATTAAATTAGTTGTCAGATGGATAGGTTCATAGTATACCCATGAAAACTATGTTTTGGAAAAGTTGGGCCATTAGATTCATAGTAAACCCATGAATACTATGATTAGAAAAGAATTAGTAGGGGCCAATATATTTGTAGTGAACCGATGAAAACTATATCTGGATTAAGTTATTAATAGAAGTCAATATATTCCTATTCAACCCATGAAAACTAGGATAAGAGGGAAGTTATTGGAGATACCAATAGGTTCTGGGAGAACACATGAATAAGGAAGTTATTGGCAGGGCCAATAGGTTCGTAGTGATCCCATGAAAACAACGAAACTGGACAGGGAGTCCATAACTTTTAAACAAGTTATTAATAAGACCGTGAAAACTAATAGGTTAATAGTGACCCTAGAAACTATAACTAAAAAAGATAGTCAAAATGAATGTGGATGGGTAATCCAGAATTGATTTACTTGTTTGCATATGATAATAATATTTTGAATTGTTATTTTAACCATTGTGGATTTAGAATCACAGTATATGGTTTTTATAAAGTTTTTGGATAAGACACTAGTGAGGGGAGAACCTGTTCTGCGAAGCAGCATGGTCTCGCTAGATATCTAAATAGTTTGAGATGGTAGATTGTTATTCATACCAGGCTTTATGTCTGACTCGAAGTTTATGTTTTCCCTTTAACCTCTCGGGAGCTCAATTAAATTTGAGTAGTTTGAGAGTTAATATTTTTATGTACCTTAGTAGACGAATAAGCTTTCAGAGACATATAGGAGGCAGGATTGCTATTAGGAGTGCTTTTTTATTTTGATTTCGTCGTGTTTTGTTGTAAAGGAAAAGTTGTTAAATTGCCCAGTTATATACTCTTATTATCTAAAGGGGCATCTTCATATGTCTCTCTTGGCATATGTTGTAATAATTATATTTTCTCTGAACGTGGTTCTCGGATATGGGATTATGCAGTGAATGTTGAAATGATTTGAAATGAATGTGAAATTTTTTTTATGATAATTTTTGCCATGTCCATGTGATCTATTATATCAATATATCAAAAATTACCGTATTTAATTGCCGAGGATTAATAACTATGGATGACTGCAGCATTCGTAGCTGTTAGTTTTGGGCATCCAAGTGGGGGATATTACAAGTTGGTATTAGAGCATGGGTTTATGAAACTTAAAAGAAACCTAAACCAAAAAAATTTTCAAAACATAATCCAATGAATCAGAAAATAAGATCGGGGTTCGAGATAACGCTATAGTAGCATACATGTATTTGATATGTGTGTGTATATATATATATATATATATAAGTACATATTCCCCTCTCTCTTAGACCATTGTTCGGTATCTTACCAAAGCTCGTATTTAGATTTACGAGAAATAAGATATGGTGGCAGGAAACAGAAGAGGAAATCTTGGTGGAGGAAGCACCACGACCAATGGAAATGTTAGAACCACCAGGAGGAACCCAGGTCGACAGGCTAATGCTAACCAAAATGCAGATGCCAATGTGGGTGCTGAAAATCTACCACTGGATATGGGGACGATATATCAGTTCTTCGTCAATATGATGCAAGCGAGAGATGCTGCTGGAGTTGCTGGGAATATTGGAGGAGCTAATCTTGTGGCTCTAATTAGGAATAACTATGCTAAGTTAAGTAAAGACTACACCAGTCTAGGTGGGAAGCCATTTATGGGAAGAGAGGAAGCCATAGAAGTTGAAAATTGGCCGTTGCATTATGAGAGAATCTTTTATGATTTGGGTTTGGACGACGAGCAGAAGAGGAGACTAGCCTCTAGGTAGTTGTAAGGGGTAGCACTTCATTAGTAGAATAGTGTTACTACCAGAGTTCCGGAGGAAGAGTTGACTTCGTAAAAATTCCAAAGGAGATTTGAGCAAAGGTTTTTGTCTAAAGTTGGCATTATTAAGGAAGTTTGCGGATTTGGTGCAGAGAGAGATGTCGGTAATTGAGTATGCTACTAAGTTTGATGAGTTGTCCCGGTATGGATATGCTACTATAGACACTGTCATCAGATGGAATAAAAGGTTCATTCGGGGATTAAGCCCGAGATTGCTAGGGCGACCCTGACAGATCTCTATGATCCTTGTAATGTAGTTGTGGAGATGTGAATTTAGTATGAGAAGATGCTTGCTAGTTGTGCGAGAGAAAAGTCAGTTGAAACCCAGGGTTCTTAGGGAAAGAAGAGAAAATTCTTTAAGAAGAAGAGAGCCCAAAAGGGAGAGGCTTCCAAGAAGGCAAAGACTGATTTAGTTTGCTTCAAGTGTTAAAAGAAAGGTCATTATGCTCATGAGTGCTGGTCAGACAAGAGGAAGAAGGCTGTAGAAAAGAAGAATGTGAAATGTTTCTACTTTGACTAGGTTGGGCATTATAAGAATTAGCATCTAAAACCAATCAGGGAGGACAAGGGAAAAATCTTTGCTTTTGGACCATCATCTGCTAGGCCAACTGCAACTAAAAAAGGGAAGACTATGATGGAAGGTACGCTTTTGATTCAGAGTATACCAGTTAGAGTACTATTTGATGCCAGTGCATCACATTCATTTATATCTCAATGTTTGGTTGATAGATTATGCTTAGAACTCACATACCTTGTTACTTCCTTAAGGGTTGTGAATCCAATAGGAGGGTAGGCAGCTCTGGGGATGAGATGTGACCAGTTAGAACTTGATTTGTTAGGTCATAAGTTTGCATGCAGTCCGTATGTTTTTGATTTCGTAGATTTCGGGATCATCTTGGGTATGGATTGGTTGGGTAAATATGAGGCTATGGCATTTTCCCAGGATAGGGAAATATCACTAAGACGCCCAGATAGACATAACCGAAATATATTCTTAGTGGAGAATTTTGACGGGATTAGTTGTGATTTGTTAAGTGCTATGGAAGTAGGAGAAGAGTTAAATAAGGTTCGAGTAGCAAGAGAGTTTGGAGATGTTTCTAAGATGGTTACAGGACTACCACCAAAACGAGCTGTTGAGTTTTGGATAGATCATGTCTCAGGAGCTGAACCTTTTAGTAGACCACCTAGCAGTATAACACCAAACGAGATAGAGGAATTGAAGGTGCAACTAGTGGATCTAGAGAGGAGAAATTTCTCCTTGGGAAGCGGCCACGGTGTTAATGAATAAATTAGATGGGTCGTTAAGGATGTGTATCGACTATCGTAAGTTGAACAAGAAGATAATTAAGAAAAAGTATCATTTGCCAAGAATTGACGATCTATTTGATCAGTTGTGTGGAGCCAAAGTGTTTTCTCAGTTGGATTTAAAACCATGTTTTCATCAGTTAAGAGTGGCAGAGGACAGTATTCCATTGACAGCATTTCAGACAAGGTATGGTTCGTATAAGTGGTTAGTAATGTCATTCGAGTTAACAAATGCACCTGCTTTCTTCGTGGATTTGATAAACTGAGTTTTCCAAGAGTATTTGGATAGGTTCAGGGTGGTGTTTATAGATGACATTTTAGTATACTTTAAGGATGAAATAGAGCATAAGGATCATCTTAGAGTAGTGCTTAAGACGCCGAGGCAACATCGGCTAAAAGAAAAGTTTTCCGAATGTCATTTTTGAAAGAAAGAGGTTAAGTTTCTTGTCATGTGGTTTCGAAGAAGGGCTTGTCAGTCGATCCAGATAAGATTTAAGTTGTTAATAATTGGAAGAGACTAGAGATGGTGATTGAGAATAGAAGTTTACTTGGACTTGCTGGCTACTACCAGAGATTCATCAAGGATTTCTTACGGATAGCAGCACCTTTGAGTACGTTAACCAAGAAGGATGTGAAGTTTGTCTGGTCCGACAAATTTGAGGAAGCATTCCTTAAGTTAAAGCATCTATTGACCAATGCACCTGTGTTAGTAGTTACAGATGGAAATGAAGGGTTGGTGGTGTATACCGATGCATGTGGGATAGGATTAGGAGCCATGTTGATGTAGAAGGTTAAAGCTATTGCCTATGCTTCATGATAGTTTTGACTGCATGAAGTAAGATATCCTACCCATGCTTTGGAGTTGGCAGCAGTGATCTTTGCGTTGAATATTTGGAGACATTATCTCTTAGGAGAGAGATTCGAGCTATACATAGATCGTAAGTCCTTAAGGTACTTATTCTCTTAGAATGAGTTGAATATGAGACAACAGAGGTGGCTGGAGTTTCTACATGCTTATGATTTCGGTATAGAGTATACAGCTGAGAAAAGAAATAAAGCAACGGATGCTCTTAGCAGAAGCCATTTTCGCTACTAAGGCGGACGGTTCTCTTCGACTTTGTATTGATTATAGAGAATTAAATAAGCTCACAAAGAAGAACCGATATCCACTCCCTAGGATTGATGATCTTTTTGACCAGTTGTTGGTTCATCGGTATTCCTCTAGCATGATTTAGCCACATGATTCCATCAGCGTAGGGTCGCTGATGACAGCAGAGATAAGACCGCATTCAGGACACCAGATGGATTCTTTGAGTGGTTGGTTATGCCTTTTGTGCTAACCAATGCCCCTGTTTACTTTGTTGATTTGATGAGCCACGTCTTTAGAGAGGTCCTACATAAGTTTGTAGGTATATTTGTAGATGACATCTTGGTTTATTCCAAGAATATGGAGAAGCATGTTGTTCATTTAGAGGAGTCTCTTCGCACACTTCATAGTCATCATTTGAGACCTAAGTTTTCGAAGTGTCACTTTTGGAGAGAGGAGGTACGTTTCTTGGGGCACGTGGTATCGAAGGAAAAGTTGGTTGTTGCCCCCGCTAAAGTGATTACAGTGCAAGATTGAAAAGCCCCTAAGAACGTCATCGAAGTTAGGAGCTTTCTAGGATTGGCGGGCTACTATAGGAAGTTCATTAGAGACTTTGCTAAGATTTTAGCACCACTCACGCACCTTACTAAGAAGAATAAAGCGTTCGTGTGGGACGTGGATTGTGAGGATTCCTTCACGAAGCTTAAGAGAACTCATACTAGTGCACCAATGTTAGTTTTACCCGGTAAAGCCAAGCCTATTACTGTATACGCTGATGCATGTGGGACGGGTTTAGGAGCGGTGTTGATTCAAGAAGGGAGGGTAGTATGTTATGGTAGTAGGCAGTTCAAGATGCATGAGAAGAACTACCCTACCCACGATTTGGAGTTAGCTGCCATAGTTTTTGTACTCATGTCTTGGAGGCAATATTTGCTTGGAGAGAGGTTTAAGCTTTTCACCAACCATAAGTCATTGAAGTACCTATTCTCGTAGAAGGACTTGAACTTAAGGCCGCAGCAATGAATGGATTTTTTGGCATCATACGAGAGATAGCTTATACCCCTGGCAAGGGTAATGTGGTTGCGGATGCATTAAGCAAGAAGAAGGAAACTCTTACTCCTTTGTTCGTAGAATGGAGGAGCTTGGATTTTATTTCTACTTTTGATTTTAAGGCCTCTACGGAAACTACCGCTTGATTGTTAGCTATGCTTGAAGTGAGGCCTACGCTTATGGATCAGACTGGCTCATGGCAGTGAGAGGATTTGGAGCATATGGACATTATGGATAGGATTAGCGAGGAAAGGTCTCTAGACATCTCCAACTTTATTCCATAGATGGCAGAGGGTGGCTAAGGAGAGATGGAAGGCTTTGTTTTCTTCGCACTAGTGATTTGTTGAGAGCAGTTTTAGAGGAAGCACACCATTCCCGTATACTATTCATCCAGATGGTGAAAAAATGTATAGGGACACGAAGAGGATGTTTTATTGGAATGGCATGAAGAAGGATGTGGCGGAGTTCGTAGCTAAGTGTCTTGTATGCAAAGGGTTAAGGCGGAGCAGTAGAAACCCAGTGGATTACTTCAGCCTTTAGATGTGCCACAGTAGAAGTGGCACAGCATTTCCATGGATTTCATGGATGGTTTACAGCATTCTAGAAAAGGGAATACTAGCATTTGGATAATCGTAGACCGTTTGACCAAAAGTGCCCACTTCATTCCTATTAAGAGCAAGAGGATGGCGTTGGCATCTCTACATGTTCGAGAGATAGTCTGACTAGATGGAGTTCCCTTTAGTATAGTAAGCAATAGAGTCCCCATTTTCACTAGTGAGTTTTGAAGAAGCTTAGAGGTTGTGCTAGGGACGTAGCTTAAGTTGAGTACGACCTATCCCCACAGACGGATGACCAAACAGAGAGAGTGAATAAAGTGCATGAGGATTTGCTGGGGATGTGCATTTTGTACTTTGGAGGAACTTAGGAAGAGCATCTTCCATTGGTTGCTGCATATAATAACAGTTCCAAAGCAAGCATAGGAATGGCACCATTCGAGGCTTTATATGGGAGACCATGTAAGTCACCTTCATATTAGGTGGAGTCTACGGAGAAGTTGCTGCTCGGTCTTGACATGCTGAGGGAGACATCATAGAAAGTGGATTTGATTCGGCGAAGGATGAAGATAGCTCAAGACAAGCAGAAATCTTATGCAGACAAGCGAGAGAGAGACATTGAGTTTGAGGTTGGAGACTTAGTTTTTATCAAAGTATCCCTGCTTAGGAAGGTGGTAAGGTTCGGATCGAATGGAAAGTTAGCCCCCGGATTTGTTGAACCATTTTCTATCATGGAGAGAGTTTGAAAGATGGCTTGCCGAGTGAAGCTGGTAGAAAGGCTCGCAGGAGTGCACAACGTTTTTCATGTTTTGCACTTGTGAAAGTGCTTACATGACTCAGCGGAGGTCGCAGAGCTAAGTCAGTTGGAAGAGGTGGAGGTACGAAGGGAAGCATTAGCTCGGCGTGTGCCTATGAAGATAGTTTGAAGAGACACCAAGCGACGGAGGAACAAGGAGGTTCTTCTAGTGAAGGCGCAATGGGGAGATGATGTCGTAGACGTTACTTGGGAAGCTAAAGAGAAAATTCATACTTCCTATCCTCTTCTTTTCGATAGTAAGTTTCATAATTTCCTATTTTCCATCTTTAGTTTTGAATAGGTTCTTTCCTTATTTATCCTTTGGGAGGGTAGAACTTAGGATTTAACCTATGCATTGTAGGGTTTGACGTAAACATGTTATGTATGATGTATGCTAGTGTTTTCTCATGGATGTTATGGACACATATACTTATACTAGGCACTATTATCTCTTAGGGATCGGCCTAACTAGGACACTAGAGCATATGCATATGGATGTGTGCGCATTTTTATCATATTTTCCATGGTTGCTAAAAATGGATGATTTTCACATGATTGTTGCATTTGGATGATGTTTGTAGCACACATATAGAACTATCAATTGTCATTAAGGATTTTCTGCATTCACTTGGATGCATGGCATGGACATGACTGCATAAAAGGAGGTCAATTGAATCAATGGACTTCCTAATCTTTTTCTTTAGTTAAGGATATTTACACTACAATAATTGCATAAGTATCATAAGTTGCATTGGAAAAAGTTAAGGACAATGGATGAATGGATGATGGTTGAGTAGTTGGTTGTAGAACTTGGATGAAAACATCAGTTCATTCTTTTATCCTTAGGGATTTCGGGGACGAAATCCCTTAAGGAGGGGAGAAGTAACAACCCAAAATTTAAACCATAATAGTTAATTCATTAGTTAATGGAATAATAAAATAAATTTGTGAAATTATCAAAATCGAGCCACGGGAGTTGCATCATTTTGTCTGAGATAATTTTTTGATCAATTTTCATATATAGAACGTCAGAATCCGAGCTAATATAGCTAGAAACAAAATAAATAAGAAAAGAAAAAATATTGGGCTAGGTCGACCAAGAGGTCGACCTAACCACGCCCTGGGTCAACCGGCCGTCGACCTAGGATAAGGGGAGGACGACCGCTCGGTCAACCCGCTTGTGGGCATGCAACGAAGAAAACTTTCTTCGTTCCAGAGGTTTTCGAACACGCATTTTTCATTCGTTAGCCTCATCTGGTCCTTTCGTGCTTCCATCAACGGCTCCTTTTCGGCCTATGACGTGGCTACATCCTATTCAATCTTCAAATCCAACAGTCTGAGATCCACTTTTACCCCTATAAATAAGACCCTAGGCCTAACAGTTTTTCTCATTCTAGATTTTCTCCGCTTGGATTCACCATTTCAGGAAAGACCCTAAAAAAAAAAAATTTTCAAGGAAAGAATCTTTTTAATAAAAATATTTTAATACCCTCGAATAGCTTCGGGAAGACCAAAAGGGAAGCGCTTAGGACCATAGGTAAGTGATTTTATATATTTAGATTTTTAAGTAATTTAAAATAATAGGGTTTCCAATAGTTGTAGTATAACTATGATTTTTGGAATAACTTTTTTAGTAGTTATTTACAGTTTTTAGAATTACTTTTAGCTATTCTTTCAGTTAATTTTAGTTTATTTCTATTAATTATAGCTTTTCCATTTATTTACAATTTATTTATAGTATTTTAATTTATTTACTGTTATTTATGCATTATTTACATCTTTTTCCTATGCTTTGGATTTTCTTCTATATTCAGTTTTCTTTTATTTCTTCTTCCTCATGTATGGATTAGAATAGATTAAAATGCGAATATGGATTAGAATTATAAGAATATTGAAATAATGGAAGATAAGATGTAAACTATAAAGACTGTAATAAAAATGGAATTAATACTGAAATTGAGCCTAATTATGATATTGATGTTAGAATTGAACTAATTAAAGATAATTGGCCTAGTTATAACTTAGAAATATAACTGAAAAGAGTATAAGATGAAAGAAGCGTATTTTTGTACTTAGACCTTGGGTTAAGTAATAATCATGATTATAACGAAGTTTATAATAAGAAATAGAATAGAGTGAGGCTTATGTTACGACTTAGGATAAATTAATAAGCACATATAGTATGAACAAAGGTAAGGCATATTTAAATAATTTATCTAAGTTAATAAGCAAAGAATTAAAGGAGGACCTGTACCAAATAACATTCCCCTATTTCTATGGACATAATGTTTCACATAACCTTGAAGTGAGACGAGGTGTCTCACTTCACCTTGAAGTGAGACGAGGGGCATGCTTATGTTAATAACGGTAGTAAATGGTCAATAAGTAGAAGTCCAAATCATGGGAATTTGAGCAAGGGGCGCAACTAGATAATTTTTGGATGACTGGCCAGTACCAATAGCATTTCCCCCATTATTTCAATGGACACGGTGTTTCACAAATCTTTGAAGTGAAACGAGGTGTCTCACATAACCCTGAAGTGAGACGAGGTGTCTCACAAAATCCTAAAGTGAGACGAAGGGCACGCTTATGCTGGAAGAAGACCCAATAGCTGGAACAACAGGTACATGAGCATGGTGGCAGTTACTGTGCGACTTCCATTCAGGTGCTCAGTAATCATTATGAGTTCTAAGCGCTTAGTGTGTGCCTTTCATAGGCACCAATGTCTACCGCGCAGGGAGTTTTAGCATCCGGTATATAGTAGATTCTATGGAGTAGCAGGCCGATCAAAGTGTAGTATTAGGAATTCAACCAAATCTTAGCAGCTATCAAAAACAAATGTAAACAATCAAAGTTAAACAATTGCGTTAATTTAGTTAAATCGTATTTATTCCAGCTTATTCCTTCTTCATATTTCCTTTGTTTCCTTTATATATACTAGAACTATTGTAAGGTCTATTACTTTTACTTTGCTTAAAGATTCTGGTAATTACTATAATTCACCAGACTTTTAGTCTGACCCACTCCTCTATTTTCCCTTCCCCCTCCCATAAGCAATCAGTGGCAAGCTTCTTGGAAACTTGGAGACCCAATCATGTATTCCTTATTTTTATTTCTTTCCTTTTGTTCTTTTATTGTACTGGCACTGTATTGAGGGAAAGTTTGTGTTTGTACTCTGGTTTTTCTGATGAAACTGGGATTTTATTTCCATTTGACAATTGTATTTGGTATTTGGAACATATGTGGTTTGTTTGAGTTATTTACGAAGTATTAATTTTTGAAATCATTTATTGCTTTTAATTACTTCCGCTATGTTATTATCTATCTATTTTGTCTTGTGAATCTTAGTCTCTGCTAGTTTTAGTTATACCTACAACGCACCATGCCTTTTAGTGTGTCCTTCTGGGTATACTAAGGAGTGTGGGGTGTTTCATATCCTTAAAACCTTATTTCCATTCCTTTACACATTCATTTCCCCAAAACACAAAAGTGTAAATCAAAAGCTCAAAGTCATCCATTACCTAGGGAAGAAAAGGCGAACATCAAATTTAAGCTAAGCAATCAAGCAAGGGGAATTAATCAAGGATCAAATCTCAAATTCCTTATCCTAATCAAGGTGAATAATAATTAAAATCGTCTCTACTTTTGTTCCTATAATCATTTGATTTTCAGGTTTAAGTTTAAATCCAATATGATAATTTTAGATGATGATATTCCTAGATTTTATGATATGTTTGATTCAAATAAGATTATTTGGTAAGTGTTTTATACGGTTTTAAGGCTAAAATTGTTTATATTGAATTTCAATTGCCATGAGAAATTTATAGATTATGCAAAACATGATTTTGGAAATGGGTTTTAATTTGTATAATTTTCCATGTAATGGAAAATTTATCATGAATTTTCAAAGGAAAGTACGAACAATTGGGTTTATAAATTAATTTCAAAAATTATATAAAGAATTTGAGTCTAAAATTTATATATGTTAGATAGCATATTAAAAGTTAATTTCTTTGTTTTTCTAGGATTTTTCCTCTGTGATTTACTATGGAAACTAAATTACTTTAAAAGCATGACTTAAATGATTTAACTGTTTTGCTTAATGGAATGGCTTATTTGTTAAATTAATCTTTGTTTAGATCTGAAATTATGCGGTGGTTTTATTTTAAGAAAGAATTTGAAAAGTTTATGGCAACCAATTAAATGTTTACAAATAAGCAGGTTAGTTAAAAGGCATTTTCTTTAAAAGGCATTAAAATAGTCTTTACCCAAAAATTATGTTTCGCCCCTATCAGTGGTACCTTTCGACCCAATGCTTCCGCCTCAACCAAGTCGAAACCAACCAGGCCGAAACCAATACACAAGTTATAAATATGTTGGCACGTAATGGATTGGAGAAAGGCGGAAGGCATGGTGTCAAACCATTGCTTTCAAAGGGGTCAACCCTATTAAATAGCCTTTGAAAATGTTGCCATTTTTTTATTGTTTCGAAAAGAATGCTTTCTAATGAGTTGCCTTGTTTAATTCACTATTTTCGAAATGGGTTGTTTCAACCCATTCGAAACCCTACTGCCGTCCTTATGCCTTTCGAATGGATTGAAGTCATCAACTAAATCGAATGGTAGCTTTTGTTTTATAAGTGAAGCTAGCCCGTTCCTATATCTTTCGAAAGGGTTAATGGTTTCGAAGGCATTGGCTTTGAAAGGGGTTTCGAAGATAATCTTCAATTGTTTTACTTAAATGATTTAAGCTTTTGAAAGGATGGATTTGAAGCCATCAATTTTCTCCAAACTCATTTATATAAAGGTTAATGGTTTTTAAAAGGGGTACTTCCATTTATATTCACTTTGAACCAAAAGATATTTTTAAAGATAAATCCAATGGTTTCGAAAAGGATACTTTCAATAGTTTCGAAAGGGGAACTTTCAATGGTTTTGAAGCTATTCTTCTAAGAGTTAAGAAGTAATGCTTTGATACTTTTGAAAGATATGTTTTGAGGGTTTCAAAAGAGGCGATTTAAATTCTTTAAGAGTTAAGAAGTAATGCTTTAATACTTTCGATTGATATGTTTTAAGGATTTCAAAAGAGACGATTTAATGTGTTTTGTAAGGCATATGCTTAGAGTTCTCAAAATAAGATTTGAATGCTTTCGAAGGAGGTTATCCAATGGTTTTGAAAGTAAAGGTTTAAGGTTTCGAAAGCCTTATTTTTCTAAACAAAGAACCCAAACTCGTTTTTAAAGGAAAATCATTGCATAATAAAGGATTTTTAAAATAGCTTTTAAGTATGAAGTTTTTGAAGAAGCTTTCCTTGATAAAATAATAGGTTAAAGGGATTAATCATGTTTTATACGAAAATGATTTCAATGATATTAACCACATATGTTGGTGATTATTATGTTATTATGCTTGCTTCTTCTAATATACATATCAACTTTAAAATGGACCCATAGCTATATTTTAGAGAGAAATGGTAAAATAACCAGCTAGGTTGACCCAATGGTGAATATAAATTGATTTAACTCCTGTATGAGTAGAATTGCATCTAGGAGGTCAAGTAGACCAGAATATAGGATGTCTAAATAATGATTAAAGAAGTAGTCGGGTAGACAAGTTCATAGTAAACCCATAAATACTATGTTTTGGAAAAGTTATTAGCAGGGGACAATAGGTTCATGGTAAACCCATGAAACTATGATTAGAAAGAGTATTGACAGAGGCCAATAGGTTTGTAGTGAAGCCTTGAAAACTATATTCGGATGATGTTATTGACAGAAGTCAATAGGTTCCTAGTTAATCAATGAAAACTATGATAAGAGGAAGGTTATTGGGGATACCAATAGTTTCAGGGAGAACCCATGAATAAGGAAGTTATTGGCAGGGGCTAATAGATTCTTATTGATCGCATGAAAACTATGAAAATCGGACAGGGAGTCCATAAGTTTTAAACAGGGTATTAGTAAGCCCATGAAAACTAATAGGTTAATAGTGACCCTGGATACCATAACCAAGACAGGTAGTCAAAATAAATGGGGATGGGTAATCAAGAATTGATTTAGTTGTTTGCATATCATCATAATATTTTAATTGTTATGTTTTAACCATTGGGATGTAGGAGCACAATATGTGGTTTATATAAAATTTTGGATAAGATACTAGTGAGGGGAGAACCCATTCCGCTAGGTGATGTGGTCTTACTAGATATCTAAATGGTTTGAGATGGTATATTATCATTCATATAGGGCTCTATGTCTGACTCGAAGTTTATATTTTCCCCTTAAACTCTCGGTTACTCTATTAACTTTGAGTAGTTTGAGAGTTGAGGTTTTCAGGTACCTCATTTGATGAATAAGCTTCCGGAGACATGCAGGAGGCATGATAGCTATTAGGAGTTCTTTTCTATTTTGATTCCGCAGTGTTTTATTGTAAAGGCAAAGCTGTTAAATTGCCTAATTATATACTCTGATCATCCAAAGGGGTACTTTCGTTTATATTCACTTTGACCTAAAAATATTTTTAAAGATAAACCCAATGGTTTCGAAAAAGGGTCTTTCAATGGTTTCGAAAGGGGTACTTTCAATAGTTTCAAAAGGGGTACTTTCAATGGTTCGAAGCTATGCGTCTAAGAGTTAATAAGTAATTCTTTAATACTTTCGAAAGGTATGTTTTGAATGTTTTGAAGGAGGTGATTTACAGTGTTTTGAAAGTCATATGCTTAGAGTTTTGAAAAGAAGATTTGAATGTTTTCGATGGAGGTTATCCAGTGGTTTCAAAAGTAAAAAATTTAAGGTTTCAAAAGCCTTAGTTTTCAAAACAAAGAACCCAATCTCATTTTTAAAGGAAACCCATGACATAACAAAGGAGTTTTAAAAAAGCTTTTAAGTATGAATTTTTTGGAGAAGCTTTCCTTGATAAAATAATAGATTAAAGGGATTAACCATGTTTTATATGAAAATGATTTCAAGGATATTACCACAGATGCTGGTGATTATTATGTTATTATGCTTACTTCTTCTAATATACATATTCACTTTAATATGGACCCATAACTATATTTTGGGAAGAAATTGCAGAATAACCAGCTAAGTTGACCCAATGGTGAATATAAATTATGTTAACTCCTGTAAGATTAGAGTTACATCCAAGAGGTCAGGTAAACCAGAATATAGGATGTTTAAATACTGATTAAAGTAGTTGTCAGATGGACAGGTTCATAGTAAACCCATGAAAACTATGTTTATGAAAAGTTATCGGTAGGGGCCAATAGATTCATAGTAAATCCATGAAAACTACGATTAGAAAGAAAATTGGCAGGGGCCAATATGTTTGTAGTGAACCCATGAAAACTATATCTGGATTAATTTATTGATAGAAGTCAATAGGTTACTAGTCAACCCATGAAAACTAGGATAAGAGGGAGGTTATTAGAGATACCGATAGGTTCGAAGAGAACCCATGAATAACGAAGTTATTAGTAGGGGCCCATAGGTTCTTAGTGATCCCATGAAAACAATGAAACCTGACAGGGAGTCCATAAGTTTTAAACAGGTTATTAGTAAACTTGTGAATACTAATAGGTTAGTAGTGACCCTAGAAACTATAATTAAGATAGATAGTCAAAATGAATGTGGATGGGTAATCCAGAATTGATTTACTTGTTTGCATATGATAATAATATTTTGAATTGTTATTTTAACCATTGTGGATTAAGGAGCACAGTGTATGGTTTCTATAAAGTTTTGGATAAGATACTAGTGAGGGGAGAACCTGTTCTACTAAGCAGCATGGTCTCACTAGATATCTAAATGGTTTGAGATGGTAGATGTTTATTCATACCAGGCTTTATGTCTGACACGAAGTTTATGTTTTCTCCTTAAACATTCGGGTGCTCAATTAACTTTGAGTAGTTTGAGAGCTGAAGTTTTTAGGTACCTCAGCAGACAAATAAGCTTTTGGAGACTTGCAGGAGGCAAGATTGCTACTAGGAGTTCTTTTCTATTTTGGTTCCGTCATGTTTTGTAGTAAAGGAAAAGTTATTAAATTGTCGGGTTATATACTCTGACCATCCAAGGGGGCATCTTCATAAGTCGCTCTTGGCGTATGTTGTAATAATTATATTTTCTTTGAACCGTGTTCTCGAATACGAGATTATGTAATGAATGTTGAAATGATTTGAAATGGAATGTGAAAGTTGTTCTATGATAAAATATTTTTTTTCATATCCATGTGTTTTTGTTATATCAATATATCTAATATTACCGTATTTGGACGCCGAGGATTAATAACTACAGATAACTGCAGCATCTGTAGCTATTAGTTTCCAGCCTCCAAGTGGATATGTTACACACTCTTAATCGAGTAGATTAGGTAGCAGGTCTAGATGCGACACAGTAGCTGTGCAGAGGATGAGCTAGATGGAGTTATCTCATACTATATATATATATATATATATATATATATATATATATATTTCTATGGTTATTCCACTGTGCATGGTGCCTTGACAGTGCTTGTTTATTACTATTATTATGAGACAGTTATTCGAGTTTATTTCCATTTTGTATAAAACTCTATTGCTTGCTATATAACTTTGTGTATTTGTACTTTGATATTCAGACCACTTAGTTATTACTATCTTTCTTGTTTTATCTATGTGATATATATTATATATTATATATTATTTCATTTGTTGTGAGATATACAACAAGTTTTGTGTGATGTTTTATTGCATTTTAAACCCTTAATAATCGTCCTACATCGACCAAGCATGTCAACAGCTCACTGTATAGTTATATTGGATGCAGGAGGTGTAGGGCGGTCGCCACACCCAAGGTCTATAGCCTTTGCTACCAAGATAAGATGCCTCTCAATCACCGTCCTTGTACCGCGAGCACATGCTATAGTGACAACCATGCCTCCTGCAACAAATGATATATAAAGATCAAATCTCAAGACTGTATCTAAAGGATACAGATTTACTCCATAGATAAATTGCATGGAATTGTATTTCACAATATAAACAACCATACAAATCACATCGCATCCAAAACCATCACCGTAGTCATCATATTGCTTAGCATCAACTCTTTGCCTTTTGAGACTAAGTGTACCATCCTTGAACTCAAGTAACTGCACCTTAGTCACTCCAAACTCTCCGAGCATCTTCCAGATCCTCAGACCGAACCTTAACTCCAAAATTCACAAAACTTCATCTCACAGATTAACTATTAATTACACAACAACCAAACATCTGATCTAGGGAATATGATATCTAGTTTCAATTTCAAACATTTGGAACTAGTATCTAGATGTCTGAATGACCCCAGTGTTAGGGATTTTTTTAGTATTTTGACGGTAACAATGTTACAACAATGCCATTGATGATTTTATCAAGCATCCAAGTCATTCAAGAAGCAAATACATGTGCATAGTCCGGAATGATAACATACATATGCAATAGTATATGATACGAAGGATGTTAATCAATTATGGTGCGTTCGAGCTTCAAAGATCAATTATGGTTTTTTAAAAGGCTATTTGGACTCATCAATATGATAAAAAGAGATGGATTCAAGGGCTTGAAAATAATGTGTCACGGGTTGAGTATATATCGAGTCATTATAGCCTAGAACTATTAAAAGCCCACAAATAAACTTCAAACCACTTCAAATTTATATAAAACCTCTAATGTATCCTAAATATATTTAACATTTTATAGAATTTTTAAATGTAAGAAAATTTATAAAAATTTCCAAAAATGCAAATATTAACGGCATTTTTTTCATTGTAGCAAAATGCATTTTGACTGACGCTACCAATGGTTCTAAAGGATAGCACTTTAAGTAGACTTCTAGTAACATTTCTAGAGAAAATTGCATTGTATAGTACTCTATAAAATTTCGTGCTTTTAAACTCCCACAACGACTATATTTCTTAAAAAGTCACTTCATTTTTTCATCACTCCTATTTGAATTTTTGACCTTTCTAAATAGTTATGCCTATTTTAATGGTTTTATATCATCATAATATAAACTTCAAACACCTTCATTTATCGAATAACACTTATTTTGATCAAATCTTTCGATTTTTCTATAAAACCTCTCTTTAACTATTATTTTCTCAAATTCAATGGTTAGCTCAATTAGCTTAACCTCTTTTATAATCGGTCTAATGTTAATTTTAACCTCTACGCATCCACTAAAATATCATATATGAGGGCTATATAAGTTGTTGTATTATAGTGTGACGAGTTATTGTATTGAGACATAAAATATTATCGAAGAATTTGATATTATACTTTGTTGTAGAAGTCCGAGAAGTCGGCAAAGTGAAGTCTTGTAAAGGGAGCCTTTGGATAGTGTTGTTGTAAACCTCTTCCTTCAGACGAAGTGTGGGGTTTTTTGGTTAGTGAAATACCAAAAGGGACTTTGAGAATGAACATATGATGGGAGGTATGAACTAGTATAAGTCGACTGTGTGATCTACTGTTATATTTCCACTACATTTATATTCTCTCTTACTCTATTGGCTATCTTCGATCAATGGATACTCAATGCCCTGATTTGCACTAAAATATTATAGGTAAGAAGACCTCAACAGTTCCGGCTTTTGAATGGAATTTCAAAGATTTGAATGCTTGTTTTGGTTGAGAGTGAACCTTGATGGAAGAACTTCCTCAAAGGAAATTCGTTTCACATTCTTGTCCTTCTCACATTTATCTTCCATGTTTTCTTTTCAATGTTTTGCTTCATGTCATCAAGACACTTTGCACTTATGTCTCTCCATTTATATTCACACCCTTGTTATAAGTTATTCACCATTCAAATAATTATTGTTTTCCTTCTATGCTTGATGAATAATTTTGAGGCTGTAAATTTTATTTGACCAATATAAGACTACATACATCCAATAACATCATTCTCTAATGTTCTAACTCATTCTCTACTCATATAGTCATTCCAAACTAAGCAAAAATCGGTGCAATCCAATCCAACTTCTCAATATACTACATTCATTCATAACTATTTTTTTCATGATTTAACATTCATTAATACTATTCAATAAGATTCTCATCTTATTACTTCTAACTCAAATTCATTCACCAAGCCTTATTCTAGTCATTGGCATTTAAAAAGAACAACATACTTAGTAATTATATAACATAGAAAGTAAATGTCACTCGCACAATCCAAAGAAATCCCAAATCAACTTTTGAAGCTTGCAATTTAAAAATCGTAACTCAATCTTCCCAAATTGCTAACTTGAGTACATAGATTTGTTGAGAATCTTCTAACTTGAATTTAATGTATTTATTTGTAATTTTAAGTTCAGTGTGAAGGAGATACAATGAAAAATAAATTAGAAAACCTAGTATTATGTTCAGTGTCTATTTTTCATCTGTTGTTTACAATAGCCGATCTCTCCAAAACCCTAGATATACTTTTGAATCCTCTCTAATTCTCAATTCTTCTTAAATTTTTCTTCAATCCTCTTATTATTCTCATGACTTTATCGTTTCCAAAGAGGTCGGTAGAAGGTGTGATAATAGTAAGGATAAATTAGTGAAGGTCACAGGGCAAAAAGAATAAAGTGGTAGCGAAAAACGATGAGTCTCTTGGTGATAAATATTAGACCGAATACAAAGGAAGAGACAAAACACAACTAACAAATAATCTCTGGCTAGGGCAGGGCAGACAACAGGGCTAACAAAAGCTCAAGAGTCAAACCTCTTGCTGTAGAAGGTAAAAGGAAAGGTGCTCTTTCATTAGATCTATTAAAAGAAGCGGATAGGGGATGGAGTAATTGTATTATGTTCTATGAAGTCGATTTTAGACTGTTCTACAAAGTTGTTGAGGCTTATGCGAGGAGAATGTGGAAATTAAAGGGTAACTTTTCAATTGAATCATGGGACAGTGGTTTCTTTATAGCTGGATTTGATAGTGATACGGATTGTAAAAAAATCTTAAAAGGAAAACCCTAATTTAAAAAAATTATGAAAAATACTAAGTCCTAGTAAGAAAACAGATATATTAACCTTTATGCCAATGTGGGTTCGCCTGCTTGGTTTAAGTTTTCATTTATAGGGTTCCAAGTTTATCAACTCATTGGTTAGCCCTTTCGAAATTCCTATTAAAATGGACGGAACAACACAAATGAAAATTAGATTTTCTTTTTCAAGAATTCTGGTAGACATTAAAACTGAATACCGATTTCCAAGTACGTTAGAAGCATTAGATGAAAATAGGGAAAGTCTCAAACAGGAGGTGGGCTATGAAAATCTGCTATATATGTGTGACAATTACTACTATTTTGGCCATTTAGATAAATAGTGTCCCATAAGCAAAATTTTAAAGCCAAAAGTAGAAGAGAAGGTATAAACTCATAAAAATAGAAAGAATCAAGAATGTGATGAAGCGGAAGGACGAAGTGAGCAACCAATAAGGAGAAGTCTTTCATACTAGAAGAAAAGGTTAATATGGAAATTCCATCTGATGATAAGGAAACGTGTGGTACCAAAAGAGGCTCTATAAAGAAATCACTAAGAGAAGTAGAGGAGGCAGTCAATTATTTAAAATAAGTGAAAGAAGTTTTGATCAAGGAGGTTTTGGGAAAACATCAATCTCTATGGAATAAACAGCTCCGAGACAATGAAACATTACAAGCGGTAAGCAATAAGAACCAAGTCTAGGGGAATGAAATTGCAATGATTTAGAGACTCCTTAGTTAGTTATAAAGAAGGGGAAACTCAAACTTCAACCCAACAAATCCAACTCACTTCAACCTAGGAATTTCTTCATAAAGAGCCATGGGGTCCCATCCAGGCCAGTCTGAGTCATCAATGGCTCTTGCTCTAACATCCCTAATTTTTGTGTAGAATATTCAAGAGATTTAATTAGACAGACTAAATAGAATAACGTATGTTGTGATAAGGAGAATGAGATTTTTTAACTAATATGGGTCGTGCCTTAAGTAATCAAACATAAAATAGTAAGAAAGTAATAGGAGGGGCATACCGAGAATACCTCCTTTATTCATTTCCCTAAACCCTACCACTCTCATTCAATCTCATTTCATTTTACATATCAAAAATTAATCATAGGACAAGACCCACTATTACCTAGGAAGAAAAGAAAGGGAAATCTAGAGGGAATCAAAGGAAAAGCTTAAGGGGATTAATCAACATCAAATCTTAATCTCTCTTATCCAATCCAAGGTGTTTTCAGAGCTATGAATTATTTCCAAATTGATCATGAATGTATATCATGCTTTGATTGAGGATTATCATTTCAGATTGAATGATGATTTATTGGAATTTTCATGGAATTATTTTAATAGGGTTTAAAGGTGTTTATTTTGGGTATTAATTATCAAAAATAATTAAATTAATATTTTAGCCTTGAAATTTTTATATAAGGAAGAAGATGGAAATTCATATTTTTGATTATTTTTTAGGATGTTTCCCAAGTGATTATGATTTTCTATGAATTTATAATGATAGAAAACTTTTAATTAATATTAATTAATAATGTTAACTTAAAGATTTGCAAATTAACTTGGGAAGGTAGAACGTAATCTACCAGTAATTTTAGAAAAGAAAATGTAAAGTAATTTGTTATCTACTGAAATTCTGATATGGGGCAAGAATTGGTGGAAAGTATTAGCTTAAAAAGGATAGTTTATTTATTTTTAAACTTATTTACTAAAATGCCATGGTAGATACTCGACAACCTTATCATATTGCTATTCGACATCTATAATAAATGATACATGGAATAACTACTTTATAATTATATGAGGTATCAAATTTATAGGATCGGTACCTATATCGGTTGATGCATGCAATATCCAGTTAGTAGATATGTGATGTATCCGCTTGTATAGATGTTCAACACCAAGTATTGTAGGGGTTTGGTATCCCAATGTTTCAATGGCTCTACAACCTATGGTTCAGAGACTCAATATTGTTCTTTTAAAGGTTCAGCACCTTCTTTGTTTTATAGGTTCGATACCCTTAAGCTTACAAAGTTTTAACACCAACAAGTTTTAGGGGCTTAGCATCCCTGAGTTTTTAAGGGTTCAGCAACCTAATGATTTAATAGCTCGAATCCGCTTGTCTAGCTATTTATTCGATACCTATGTTTTACGGCATAACCGCCATATGTTTACGAACTCGACACCTATGTTTTACAGGTGCATAGCCTTATGTTTTGCAAACTAGGAAGCTTTGTTTAATGGCTTGATAGCCTTGTGTTTTAGAAGCTAAACAGCCTCGTTTTGATATCGAAAGATTAAAAAGCTACTTAAAGATGGTTGTAATTTGGCATAGGATTTTAGCTCAGTATTGGGGTATGTTTTCCTTGTTTTAAAGAATGATTTTAGGTGATTAATCATTTATAACGGTAAATGTTTTCAAGAAAATAAAATCGTTTATTCGCCCAAGTTTTATATGAATTTTCCAAAGGAAATTATTACTTAAGTAATTTTGTGATGCCAATGGCTATTGATTGAACATATGTTGATAGATGACGCTATTTGTTATAATTATCCTTTGATCGGTTAAATTTGCATATTTTTCATTGTCAATACTCACAACATTATGACCCAACATTGCATCTTGGGATTGAGGGCAGAATAACTAGTAAGGTTATCCCTAGTAATGAGTGGTAAGTCTAAACTTTTCGATGGGTAGACCTGCATCCAGGAGATCAGATAGCTCAATTGTGTTAGGATGTCTTGAACTAATCAAAAGAAATATGACTCATGGATTTAAAACCAAATAATAAGTGCAAATGTGGGACTGATGTAGGGTGATGCCCTATTATTCTATCATTAGCCCTTGGTTGGTAAAGGTCCGCGATTCTAGTACGAAAGGTTTGTCATTATTGAGACAAAAGGATGTTATGCATAGAAGCAAACTCATAGCTCTATATATTCATAGAAAAGGTTATTGGCTGGCCCGTAAAACCATTAAGTTCATGATGACCCTAGGAAAACTATGATTCAGACAGTCAATCCAGCTTCCTCCTAACCATATCTGGAGATTCTGAATATATGATTATCGCGAGTTAGCTTGCACTACACCAAACAACCCATTTTGTAACACTTTTTCGCTTTCAATTTGTAACGGTTATGACAATTACCAATTTTTAACGGTTATTTTCATTACTATCATTTGTCACGGTTATTACCGTTTCCAATTTTGGTAATTTCATAAATAATTAAATGCAATATGGATAGAATTGTAATTTTATCTTATGTTGCTACTTAACCTAATTTTAACGAATAACAATATTCTTCCTCTTTCGTTCATTTTAGATTATCGCCAATTAGGTCTACCACCACCTCCGCCGTCTACAGCCTCCTCCAACCTCTTCCATCGCCTCTGCATCTACAACCGCCTTTATTGTTTGTTCTACCAATTTGAAGAAGACGAAGGAGGATTAGGGTTGCATTCCATTTCAGCAATCACTGCAAATGAATTTTCGACTTCAAATCAGGTAATTACTTTAATTTTAATTTATTTTTTGAAATGGCTGATTACCACTTCAAATTTAATTTATTTTTTGCATTAGGATTCGAAATTCGAAATTGTTTCGGTAAATTCATTTTTCTAGCTTAAAATTCAGATCGTTATTTCAATTTCATGAACAAGGCTGCAACGTATTTTCCACTATGGTTGCAATTCATTGTATAGAGACAATGTTGAAGCAAGTTTTAGCATAAAAGTGGTGTAGGACTTGAGCAGTGTTTGTATCACTAACAGTGGTAATTTTAACATATATTTTTTCTTTTAAAATGGGAAAAAAGAGAGGTTAAAATGAAAAAGATGGGAGAAGCAAATATTTTATACACGTTAATTGTTGGGCATTTTTATCTCTATATGAAATTAAGGGAATCGGTTATAGATGGCCTAATATTAGTATCTCTAATTGACATTGCCAAAAGAAGATAGGATGTTGTACACATTATCGCATACTATGTTGTAATCATGTTATGTTTTTGATGTGTTCAACTTACGTGTACACTCGGTTATATTATAGAAGTAGACTTGGCCGACTTTATTTATGTTAAAAGTTATTAGCTAAACAAAGAGAGCGAGTTTCAGTTGCTTTTGAGTGGGACTGTGGCATTTAAGCATTACACATCCAACAGCCCAAAGCGCAACTTCGGCAATATTAGTAGCATCTGCTGCTACTAATGATGATGATGAGTGATCATTGTTCTCACATTGAAACAATGTCTGCCTCCCCTCTGCCTCTCCCTCTGCATTTCTTTTTTTGCATGCTAACAATGTGTTCCCACACTTTGGGTGCCTCTAAGATCAGATATGCACTAAAATGCATTTCTTGGCTCTAAACATAGCACATTATACTCTTTTTTCCATGAATAAAATGCTACAGCTTACAAAGAAAAAGATGCTTATTTTGAATTTACCATGAAAATAACAACTACATATGCTTCGCGGCTTACCAGCTTTTGGAAGAGGATCATGATTTGGTTATAAATAGTAACAATATGAAATAAATTATGTTATGGGAAGAGGACCAGAGTTATGCCAGGACTGTTTTAAGTTTTTCTCCATCTCCTTTCAAGTTGAAATTGGTGGTAAGAAATTTTAGCTTTTGACCCATCATACTGTTTAGACATACTGGCCATTTTCACAGAAAATATTATCTATATTCTTATATTGTTTACCACTATAAATTAATAATGTCGCTCTTTTCTCTAGAATCCAGTCGTTTTGGTTCATATACGCATATCTACATTCATAAAGAACGCAGGACTGGTTTGGCCATATTTGACTGTTTTTTAAAATGCATCACTCATGTTGCTTATGATAATAATTTACTATACTTATTCATCTATAGATTCAAGCCTTTCCTTTCATAATTAGGTAATTTCATATATGCATGTATAATGTTTGATATTACGCTCATGAATAGATGGATTGACTTGATAGCTGTATGAAGATTTTTACAACTGTTGGATATCCGTTTTCATTGATTCACCGATGATATGTTGGATTGCTGTTAGTAGCTATCATTGGGACTCCTCTATAATACTTTTGATCACTCTTTTGTATCGTAGTTAAATAATTTTACATTTATTTTTGTTAAATTGTACAATCTTATTAATTAAAATCTGAAAACTATGCGCAATTTGAAGTTTGCATTTTTGCACAGTGATTGTAATAACTTTGTAATTTACTAACACTTTCAAATTTTCCAATTTGATTTACCGATAGTTATGAAGTGATGGCCTAAGCGACTTGCGAATATTCATGAGGCATCTTTGAACAATGGATTTCCTAGATTGCATAAATTACTTGAAATTGTTTTTTTATCAGATATGAGATGTTGGGAGTACCTAGCCACATACAATATTGGTTCACTTACATGGAGTGAGCACTAGGCATTCGCTTTCAAAATTTTAGTTACATATAATGAATAATCATCATATTCATTTATACTAAGCATTATGTTCAATATTCTTAAGTAGTGAGACCAAATTATAACATTATCTAATAGAAAATATAGTCAAATCGAATTTATTCATATTGATAGGTATTTACTTTTTTAACTCCTGCAATTGGGGTAGGTTTTATTCATTTTAAGGGAATTTAATGGTGAGGACAAATGAAAATAATGAAAGAGGCATACTAGAAACGATTTTTGTCTACTAATTATTATTCCTTAGGTTAAACTTAGAGTGGGTGATGAATCATATGAATATGTACTTCAAAAAACACAGTAATTTTGATGATTAACATAAATGAGATAATGATATCAGTGACAGCATAAATAGTTAAGTGTTGGGCATTATAGGCCAAAATCTTGAAACATTATGTCTTCGACCAACCGTAAGTTGTTCATGTATTGTTTTATTTATATTAGCATGTTGTTTAATGCTTCGTTTATGTATTAATGTTGTATTACATAAAATTGTAGGAAAAAATAAATTTTCTTGCTAATGTCGAAGCCTACATCGAGGGAGTGGATTAGAATTCGACACAGGAATACTAATGAATATATACAAGGAGCTCGATATTTTATGGAATTCGCGAAGTGTCATTCACCACTGGACTTTGGACTATGCAGCTGTCCTTGTATATAGTGTAGGAATTCAAAAAAGTTGGCCTTTAAATTAGTAGAAAAACACTTGATCATTCATGCTATGGATCCAACATACGACGAACTTTTTCCATGGCGAGAGAAGAGACAATGATGTGGTGGTCAATACTACGCGACATAATACCTATGAGGCTTACAACTCAAATCAATTTCAAGAATAGAACCATGTAGGAGATGCGCTTGAAGACCTTGTTGATGATGCATATAGAGTATATGGTAGCGTTGAAGGCGTCGGTGATGGTAACCATTGGAAAAAGTATCAGGAATACAAAAGAAAAGCAAATGAAAAATTATACCCTTCTTGTGAAGATGGTCTTACAACATTAAGTGTCATTATAGAGCTTCACAATTTAAAAAAGATTTTAATTGGTAAGGAAACAGTATGACCGAGTTGTTAATACGATTGAAGCGGTGGCTTCCAAAGGAAAACACAATACCGGAGAAGTACTCGACAATGAAACAAATGTTAAAGGATTTGGGAATGAATTGTTTTGGAAGGAATACAATGATGCGTTGGAATGTCCAGGTTACGTGGAGAGTTAAAGTTAAAAATCAAGGGGAAGTGGTAAAAATGACAAAACAACCTCGAAAAGTTTTGAAATATTTTCCAATAACTCTGAGATTAACAAGGTTGTATACTACACCATGGATAGCTCGAAAGATGTTATGGCATAGCGAAGCAAAACCTTGCTGGAATTCCATGCGTCATCCTATTGACTCAGCCGAATGGAGATCGTTGAAGAACAAGTGGCTAGAGTTTGGTAAAAATGGGCAAAATGTTTGGCTTGGTATTGCTACTGACGGGTTTAACCCTAGTGCAACACAATCAAGTAATTATAGTTGTTGGCCTGTGTATACGGTTCCTTATAACTTACCCCCTTCATTATGTATGAAGTCGGAGTTTCAAATGCTTGTTAATTCCTGGACCAAGAGCACCTAGTAAAGATATTGATGTGTATTTGGGACCCCTTGTCGATGAATTGAAGCAGCTATGGACAGAGGAAGTGCCTGCATTTGACATGGATAAGAAAGAGCATCTCACTTTGAGAGCAATGCTATTATGGGGAATTCATGATCTACCTGCATTTGGAAATTTATCTGGTCGTGAAACACATGGTTACAAAGCATGTCCTGTTTGTGCTGTGGAGACTGAATCAGAACGCATTGGAAATAAGATTGTTTATACGAAGTATAGAAGATTTTTAAAGAATGGTCATCCATATAGGGCATTGAAACATGGATAGTATAAAAATATAGAGGATAAGGAACATCCAACACGATTGACGGGGTCAACTCTTTTAGAAAAGCTTGCTCGTATCAAATATGTACCCGGTAAAATAACAAAAATCAAAAAATGCATAGTAGATGATATCGACCTTGATGATGAACACTTTGTAAACAAAAATGGCGATGATGAAAGACCAGCATGGTATAAGAAGTCGATTCTTTTTGGCTTAGAGTATTGGAGTAGTCATAGAGTGCGTCGTACTATTGACGTGATGCACACTGAGAAGAATGTATCGGAGCGTTTCATTAACTTGCTGTTTGATAGATACAAACAATCTTCCAAATTTGCATTTGATAAAACATACATGATGCAATGTTGTCAAGTTCTAAAAGATGCAAAACTTCCATCATGCTTTGGGACAAAGTTGAGCAACTTAGTAAATATTCAACCACCCCGTTTGAATATTAGAAAGTCATATAACTATCATGTTATTATCCAGTATTTTTTGCCTATCATGGTTCAACATGCTTATCCAAAGTGTCGTGGCTTAAGACGTGCGATATTACAAGTATGCTTATACTTCAATATTATTTGTTCGAAGGTTTTAATTCGAGAGCATGTCCAAGCTGCCAAAGATATGATTGCCGAGGCATAATGCATGTTGGTGCATTATTTTCCCTCTTAATTTTTTGACATAAGCATACATCTAATGGTGCATTTAGCTGATCAGGCACTACTATGGGGACCAGTTAGTTATACATGGATGTATCCATTTGAAAGGTGCGGCATTTTTTAAAATATAATTATCACATGATTCTTTTTCAATAGTAACGTAAATGATGTATTTTTATATTAGAGCTATGAAGGAATGCAAAGACATACCAAGCAATAAACGCTACATGGAGGGATCAATTACCGAAGCATATCTTGTTTCAGAATCCGTTAAATATGCCATGGAATATATGTCAAATCCACGTACTGATAATCATAGCTCTAAATAAGCACCATTTTTAGATGGGAACGGAGATGACATTTATGAACGTTCCATCATTGAGGGTAAAACTATCAAGTTATCCGGCATACAACGTACTCAAATTCGAAGGTGGATCCTTTTTAGGATGGAAATTCCAGACTGAGATGATTATTATAGGTTTGCATTTTTTTTCTACACGCTATAAGATGTAACTTTAATATTTACTTACACCACCATATATTGGTTTGTAGCGAATGTCGATCGTCGTTAGAAGATGCTCAATAAAGTAGAAAGAAGCTCCATGCAAGGAAGGAAGTAGTAGTGCAAACTGAATTCATTGATTGGTTGTACAAGAAGGTCTGTTAAATTCCACAAAGATCATAATTTGATAATCAAATTAACATTATTTAACTTAATTAAATTATTTTAATAGTTAATGGTAGAAAAATGCATGGATTCGTTGTTATGGTATTACGTTAGTGGACCAGCTTGGGAAGCCAAAAATAAGTATAAAATAAATGGTTATGTATTTTCCCTACAGTGCTATGATGACACCCTTCCAATGCAAGATACCGGTGTTTGTATGGATGCAATAACAACATTTGTTGCAAATGCGAAAGATTTGAATCCTACAGATGATGACACCACTTGGTATGGTATCATCAAGGAAATCATTGAAGTTGATTATTATGAATTTTCACATGTAGTATTCTATTGTGAGTGGGTCAATATTGCTGATAAAATGCATGTTTGTAAGATTTATCCGGACTCTAATTTGTTGGTGGTGAATCTAAAAAACTTAAATGCGGCGATGGAGAGTATGATGAGCCTGCCATTCTTGCATCAGAAGCAAGTCAAGTTTTTTACATACCAGACATACAAAATCCCGATTGGTCCATTGTACGATGTTCACCTAAACGCTTGACTGATAGCGTGGATGATTACGAGATGCCAACAAACATCCAGTCAGTTTTAAAGGAGCAATCTAACTTAACGACGTTGTTGAAATGTATTGAATCCAAATAGATGAGCTTGATTAAAGTAGTAGTTGCTTGTTTTGTAACTTTATCAGTATTCTCAGTCATTATTTGACATTTATCATGTTTCCATAGATCAGAAATTTCAAAAAATTTAAAATATAAAGACATTTCTTTCTTCCCTGTGTACTCATTTGTTATCATTCATTAAATCCTCATATGGCACATAAAACCATCCTTCTAAATGCAGCAGAGATAGTATATTTCAATGCAAATGCAGGTGACATGCAAGTATGTGTGAGCTTTGGCATTATATTTCTTTATATAATTTTATGGCATTATATTTTGTAGATAGGTTGTTATATCTCTTGCATTATATTTTGGCAGTATGTCGGCCAGTTGCAGTAGACATACAGAAAGCAGAGAAGAAGTTGTTCCCCCTCCCCCACCAAATAAAAAGTAGTCGATAATTGTTGAGGTGGATGGTGCTAAAGGCGACGATGCAACAAAATGGAGTTCCCGTTGTGCCACTCTAATTCAAAGGCATATTCCCATTAGCTATGATGATTGGAGGAAAGCTGATGGGTTTTTTAGGGAAAATTTATGGAAATCGCTCATGGTTTTTGAATTTACAATTTTTACAAGAATGATTTTTTTGTGTGCATATTTGAGGTACAAAATCATAATTAGTAACATTTATTTTACCTTTCTATAGAAGGAGTTTGATTTGAATATAAACCCTGATTTAGCTCGACCTATTTTATAGAAGGCATTTTCACAGTACTTCAGAATAGCAAAAGCGAAATTAAGAAAGCTATATCTTAAAACAAAAGAAGGAGAGTTATTGCCTAGGCATCTTGCAATTGATAACCGACCCGAAGACATTGATAAAGTTCAGTGGGAGGGGTTCATCGACATTAAGTATGCTGATAAGAAGAAAAAACAATGCAAGACGAATGCTGATAATAAAAGAAAGAACACCATAAATCATACATTAAGGAGAAAACCTTATAGTAGACTATATGAAGAATTGGTACGTAGTAAGTCTTTCACAACTAATCGCGATAATATTGTATAATTGTTTAATATATTTACATTTATTCATGTAGAAACTGATAATCCCGAATGTAAAATTACACGAGCAAATGCATGGAAAGTGGCGCACACAAGTAAAAAAACCGAAGAGGTGCTTCCTTGCGCCGCTGAAAAATATGCAAGTCTTTGATTTATAGCTTTGATTTATAGTTGAGTTTGTATTAACACTGAATTGATTATCTAAATTTTTTATTTTTTTTAGTTGGGTTTGCATGTAATTTTTTTATATATGACACAACTTTAGTATTTTTTACAAATTTATCTAAATTGATTATCTAAAAGTGGGTGGTGGCTGCAGGAGAAGTGAATGAATTAACCAGATCCTAAGAGTTTGGTGGAGTGTAGAAAGAGTTGGTGCATGCTCAATGTTATGCTCTATCTTCCAATTCTTCATTATAGTAGCATCAGCTTGGGGTGTGTGCTATAGGTTCTATTTGGTGTCACAAACACCCATCACACATAAATTATTAGTTAGTATAAGATTTCTAATTTCCGAAAGCTTACAAGGGAGGTGAGCCCCTTTTATATTCCACATGGATATAATATGAGCTATCATTCAAAGAGTGGGGGTGCTAATAGTTAGGCATGAGGTCTATTGTGTCTTCTTTAGTGGCAATTGCAAGGTAGGGACTTAGAGAAAGTAAGAGGTTGAATGTGATGAGAGGAAAAGACCATCATTACATCAAAGTCATCATTGGAAGGTGTGTTAGGTTTAGTTTTCCTTCGGTACACATGTTTATCCCCGGCAGCTTGAGCAGTAGTTGAAGCTTTAAATGGATCAAGGGCTGGAGGAACTGACGAAGGTGGTGGTGGTAAAATTAAGTGTGACAGGGTAGATATGTGAGAGTAAGGGTGGCTGATGTGCTCAGAAGAAGGAATTAAAAGAGTGTTGATATTCAAAGAGAGTTGAGGATCAGTTTGACATGCGTTGGGAGGACTTATGCATTGACAAACATTAGAAGTTGGTTCAAGTTGAATAGGAGTGTGTTGGGAAATAGTCATGCGGTTTTGATCTTCAATTATGGCTGCATCTTGACGATCTGCAATTGCATTTGGGGATAGGGGTAGAATTGGTTCAGTAAGAGATGATGAAAAGATTAAGGAGTTTGAATTGAGTAAATAGGTATGATTAAAATTAGCATGAGTCGCCATTCTGAATGGCTCTACTTCAACTTTCAAGGCATGGAGCATTGGCATTCACAATGATGTGGGAAAGGATCCCAATAGTAAATGATGTTCATGTGGGGGGACAAGTGGATAGGAGGTATTGATGTTTTTCATGTTGGAGATAATATTGAATATCATGGTGTTAGAACTTATTTTCGAAGGGTTTATGTTATGGGAGTGGGATGCTAAAGAGGATATATATTATAGTTCTAGTCAAATGTCAAATAGTATACAATCAAAAGTACATGTAATTTATGAATATGATTACAAATGAAAATTGACATCTGCTAATTTCAGTTTCAGTTTCAATTGTATATTTAACCTCTGTTATGTAATTTTACATCTTTACAAAATTATGAATTGTGTAGGCATTGATAAACCAGTAGAAGAAAGACAAAAATCGGAAGCTAGTGTTAATGGAGAAGATGGAATAAGAAGTTTAGAAGATTTTGAAAAAGATCCCGTTGCCGAAGCTTTTCGGGATGATAAAAAGTGAAGCTATTGCCAAGCTATTAGCTCTACGTCTAATGTAAAGCAAGTAAGACTCTCTCAAGCTTCAAAAGCCATTACCAATTACAAAGAGAATGCAAATCAACAATGGAAAACAGAAATGTGTGAAGAGATGAAAACAATTAGTTTAGCTATAAATGATATGAGACAATGTATAAAGATGCTTGTAAATCATATTGGAGGAAATGTGCCGACACCAAGAGGAGAAGTTGCTTCTAGTACAGAGAAAAATCTCAACAGTCTTGGAGGTAGCTTAGGTGCTCCACTAAATGGAATAATGGGATCTTCTACGAGAGAGAAATAACCAGTAACGCTATTGTCAGTAGATTTGACGGAAGTAGCAAAAGGACACATTGGGACGCAAAAGATATATCATGGTAGAAAGGTGGTTGAAGGAGAGCAAGTTGTTTGGGTGGAGAATGTTTACGATCCAGAAGCTTCAATTTATGAAGCACCACAAAATGGCATTACACGATATCCGAATTAGTTAAAGGGGGTTTTGTGATTTGGCCCGACTATCGTTTGCGTTATTAGTAAGTTATTAAACACTGTGTAGTTATATTTTGAAATTGTGTTTTAAAGTTTGTTATATATACAATGCTTGTGTGCTATAATTTGTGGTGTTGGTATGAAGTATCCTTTGTGATGTTTGAATGAAACATAAATGTTTGGTGTTGTTCTAATTATTGATCGTATGTTTTCTTAATGTTAATACTATATATATTTTTGTATAGATTGTTTGTAGTTGTAATAAAATATTGGTTCTATATAGTTTGTTTGATATTGTTTTAGTTATCACGGTTATAATTGTTAGAAAATAACCTTTCGTAATGGTTATAACTATGATATAATTTGCATTTGTCACGGTTATAAGTGTTAGAGTTTCCTTTTTGGTAATGGTTATAAATGTTAGAAACTATTGTTCTACACGGTTATAAGTGTGATATTATCAAAATTTCCCACGGTTATAAGTGTCAGTAATAACCATTTTATCACGATTATAACCGTGAGTAAATACTATTCTGTCATTGTTATAAGTGTGATGACTCGGATTTAGAACATCTATTAATTTGGAAATTTATCTGATTTTAAACAATTATGATGCTGATTTATCAAATAAGCAAATTAATCTGATGGATGCTTATATACTTACTTAAAATTTATAAATTAAATTTGGGTTTGTTTGAAATAAATAGATATTTGTTGAGCTGATTTTAAATTAGATTTTTAATTAAATTTGGAGTTGAATTTGAATTTTTAAAATTTAAATTTAAAGGAAGTATATCTTAACTATATTTTAGTTTAAAATTTGAATTTGAAAACTTCAAGAGTAAACATTTTAACAATAAATTGAGTTTAAAATAATATGTATATATGATTAGTCTCATATCAATTATCAATGTCTTTAAAGGGTTTTATAAGTATAACTTATCAAACTACTATAATCATTTTTAAGTGTGTAAATGGATTTTTTATATTTTTTTATCTTCTTTTAAAATTGCATAATAAAAATATACATAAATATATATATATATAAATAACTAAGTAAAAATCTATTTAATATACATGTTAACTAATAACATTATCATATTAGCAAGTGTTAACAAAATAGATAAGGATATTGACAAGTGTCCTTAATATCTTATTTCAAAGAAATTAATAAATGAGAAAAAAACTGAGTAATATAAACATCTTTCTACTCCTCTTTTGTTTTCTTTATTCAGTTCATTCTCTAAAATAAAAACTAGAAGCAAAACCTGTCAAGCAAAGATCAAAACAGAAGAAAAAAAAAGTGGATAAAATAAAATAAAGGCCACAACCTGATCAAAGAAAGGTAAGTATCAACTTCAGTTTTTAGATCATTGAATCAAGAAATCTGAAGCAAGGGGATTTATCAACATGCAAAGAAGAATTCAGAGAAATTATAGAACCTGAATACAGATTCTGTTCCCTGCTCAAAATAAATTTGGTGAGTAAATCGTTCCTCATAAATAGTTTAAAATCCGTAGCAGTTTCATATCTAAAAGCCTACCTCTGTTTGAAAACTAAACCATTATCTGAAATGCTTTGATTAAGATGAATGCATGCAGTTGTAATTTGTACTGGGTGGCTGTGACTATGTAAATACAGGCATTGTTGATATAACAGGGTTTGGTTTCCTTTAAAAATTCAATGTTTTCATCTTTGAATCATAGTTAGCTTATGATTTGTAAATAGAAAGTGTTTGAAATCATACAATAACACTATTGAAAATCATTTCAGAAATTTATGTTGAATAATTGTCTGGAAAATTTTAAAAAAATAACAGTAAATTGTATTTTGGGTCAAAATTCCATCAATTCAATTTTAAGGTTGGATTGCATGTTTGAATTCGTGATGGAAAATTATGAATTTTAATGGGTATATCTCGATTTTTATATTGAAAATCAGTGAGCTCCCTCGAGTTGAACGTTTAAGATGTTTTGAGCAATTTTCGTCGATCAACGACGAACTGGTTGACGTAATTGGGTTTGAAGGTTGAGGAGAAGTCAAGGATCATTGGAAAAATGCTGTGGTGATTTATCGTTGGTCGAGATGGCCAGAATTGACAATGTAGGGTTTTATTCCCTGAGTTTGACGTGAGTTTTCAATCGTGTTTAGAGACGCCGAGAGATGATTGGTGGCGACCGCAAGGCGTGCGATTGGTGCTGGGAGACGTGACGGAGTTACGGTGAAGGTGGCAAAGTACCCGAGGCAGGGATGGTCGGAGATGGTCGATTTCCGATGGTTTATGTTGCAGGACGTGTGAGAGTTGAGTCGAAATTTCGATTCTCGTTCAAATCGAGCGAAGTGGTGATCGAATTGGGTTCTAGGGATCGCGAGTGAAGTGTCGAGATCGACGTTGATGGCTGGAGTGACGTTGATCATTGGTGGAGGTGCACATGTGCATGGTGGCTTAAGATTTCAGTGGGGTCGCGTTTGGAATTGTCATGAGTTTTACCTCGAGAAAAATGGGGGTCTGCACGAGTTCGACTTGGTGGTTTAATTTTATACTTAAGTTGAATTTTACTCGCTGGAATATAAAGAAAAAGGGGAGAAGAAGATGAGTACGAGAGGGGAGAGTGACTCAGGAAAACTTTTGGGATACGCGAGTGATGACTCGAGTTAAGTGAGGAAAGCACTCGGGTGGTTTTACTTTCAAACTGCAGTATTTAAAATGAGAATGAAGTTAAGTATAAATTAATTATTATCAAGTTGTGTAGTTAATAACAAATCAAAGTTAATGAAGATTCTTTTAAATGTAATTTAAATGAATAGTAATTAATTAAGGAAATCATTAAGAGTAATTACTTTATAATTGTGATTAAGATTGACTAATTAATGGTTATGTGATTAATAAATTTGTAATTAACTATTTGAAGTTAATTAATAAATGACTAGTAGTTAAGTAATTTGATTAACATACGGCTAATGATAAATTGGTAATTAGGGAATACTTAATTTCTAATTAAGTTGTGTTAATCAAGAATTAAGGTCTATTAATTAATAAAGGAATGAATTACCCGAATGAAATTAATTGTTAATTAACCTAAGGTAATCTCTTGGCGGATTATAGTTGATTACTTAGAAAAGTGATTAAAGGATTGGTTAATATAGTTAATGAAAGATCATTGATTAAGTATTATCAAATGATTAATTAATGGAATTAATTAGAGATAATTTATTTATTAATTAATTAAGGATACTCAATAGTGAATTTGGTAAGTATAATTACTCATTGTAATTTATAAAAGTGTAATTACTTGGTAAAGTAATTAATAATTAATTACAGGATGTAATTAATAAAGGGATGATTTATAAAGTGGAAGTAATTTGGGTTAAATCACTTTATGAAATTAATAAAGGTTAATTAATCAGGGAACTAATTAGAGATAATTAATTAGGGAATATAATTAAGGGTAGTTAATTACTGTTGTTATTAATCAAGAGTGATTAATAATTATGGTTAGTGATTAATTAATAAAGTAATTAAAGGATAATTACTGTATTGGGTTAAGGATAATTAATATGTGAAATTAAATTAAGGGTTAATTACTTAAATGTAATTAAAGGATAAATAGAATGATATTGAAAGCCTTTGATTAATTGTTATTCCCAATATGTGGTTTGTGATGCTATGTGATAAGATATGTTTAATTTAAATTGAGAAGTCATGGTTATTGTTTGCACCAAAATTGGTCACAACACTCTTCGGGAGTCGTTGAAGAGATAATAATGAAGAATGTAAATTCAAAACGAATATTATCTAACAAAAAATCCAATCAACAGTAAAGCAAATGTGTAGACAAGCGATTTATAGTGGTTCGGCGTGTTGCCTACGTCCACTGTGAAGTTTTTTGCAGTTTTGTTGATTCTCTTTCAATGATTACAAGTTGTTACAGCAATCAACAGCAAGTTACAACTGGAAATTCGAATTCAACATCAAGAATATGATTTAGGATGATGGAGATCTTGATCCAGCAGAGTCTAGGCGCTTGAGAATCCAAAGATCCCTTTTCTGTTGGCTCTGGGGCTCTATTTATAGGCGTAGGATGCTGATATTTCACTGAAAATTCGGGAGACCGCTTCTGGCACGTGAGGGGGCCCACGCGCCCGGCCTCAGGAAATTTGGACCCACTTTGGCATCGATTCGAACTCCATTCGAATCGATCAGAAAATCATCCAATCGAGGTGAAATTTGGTATGGACATTCTTCAACATGTATGCAAGCTTCTGTGAAAATTTCATGGCATTTGGATCAGTAGGTCTCGAGTTATAGTGGATACGAGATGATGTTCTTCGTGCGGCTGTTTGGTTCGAAACCATCCCTTCAAACCGATGGTTTCGAATCGATGGTGGCATGCGCCTTTGCGGTGACGTGGATTGCAAACCTCGAATCAATCCGGTCTTCACTCCGAGTTGACCGCGTCGACTCCATATATCTCGACGCGTTCGTATCAATGGGTGACACGTCACCTTGGCATGCTGGCTTAATGGATTTGAATGAAGCTTCACCGATGGGTTCGAACAGTAGTTGCTGATGGAGTTTGAACAACTAATTGCTGATGGATACGAACAAGCCTTTCTTTGATGGATACGAGCCCTATAGCTTCTTCATGGATACGAAGTCAATCGATGCAAACTTGCACCCTTCGATGGATTCGAAGGACGATGATCTGATGGATACGAAGCAGACACTGGCTGATGGATACGAAGCCCTTCATCTACTGATGGGTACGAGGTCCATCGATACGAACTCAATGGATTCAAAGTTGATGGAGTCAAATCCGAGACACTTCGATGGATTCGAAGTTGATCGATACGAAGGTGATCGGTTCGAACCAGCATTCGGTGATGCGTACGAAAACACCCATCGTGATGGATACGAAATCTGGGTTTTTCCCTTCAAATTGAATCAATCATAACTCGAGCGTATGAGCTCGGATTGAATTGAAATTTGAGATGTTGACTTCTATGATCTCTCCTGTCTTGTCCTATCAATTGTAGCTCAATCTGGACTCGAACAAAATTCTACGATATCCATAGTGAAACGAAGTATGACCAATCTCTGAGACGAACTGTCCTTTGTTTTCGATCGATCTTTTGGTATCACAGCTTTGCCAAAAAGCGGGATGACAGTTATCTATTGATGATGAATTACTGTGGCATCCTGTATTAAAAGTAGAATTGTATTCCACTTGAATAATTTAAGTTAAGTTGACAATGGTTTCGAAGAGACCGGAGTCAGGTATTAGTAAATACCTGAAACCACTTCGATCCTTTATAAATTGATAGGTGAAATCAATAAGCTGTAATGGGATGATTTAAGTGGGTTGGACCATTTATTCTAAGTTGTGGTGCTTAGAAATGGATATGTGGAATAGGTGATGTCTATAACAACTTGAGGAGTTGTAAATTGATATAAGTTACCCCGGGTTTATATGAGTTGTATGCATTGGTATTTCATGCTTGATGGGTTTACTCACGCTGGTTTCCAGCCTGATCCGCGTGTTACTTTGATATAATGCTCGGGTCAGACCGAGTATTACAGATTTTTAGGCAAGGACGTTCTGGAGCTCAAGAGGCGAGCTGGATGGCAGGGACATATGCAGAGTTTCCACTATGATATTGTATATATCTGAGACATGTTAAATTGTATCTGTCCAATGTGGTATAAAATTGTTGTAAATATGATATATCGATGTAAATTGATAGATACAGTTTTCTTTGGTATAACTATTATTATTGATATTATATATTATCCGCTGCGAATGTGAGATTGTATGTTTCTTTTCTGTTCTTCTTCTATCTCTTTCTTCCTTTCTCTAACTATCGGGAATTTTCGGGATCGAAAATTCCGGGTCGTTACAATAAGTGTGATAATATCTAGCTTTATAACGGTTATAAGCGTGAGAAATTACTATTTTTATCACGGTTATAATCGTGAACAAAAGTGTGACTGAATTTGCCCACGGTACCTATTTTCACGGTTATAACCGTAACAAATTGACTGCATTTGCCCACGGAACCTATTTTCACGGTTATAGTTGTAACCTATTTCCCAACACACTCCTATTCAACTTGAACCAACTTCTACTGTTTTTCAATGCATAAGTCCTCCCAACGCATGTCAAACTGATCCTCAACTCTCTTTGAATATCAACACTCTTTTAATTCCTTCCTCTGAGCACATCAGCCACCCTTACTCTCACATATCTACCCTGTCACACTTAATTTTACCACCACCACCTTCGTCAATGCCTCCAGCCCTTGATCCATTTAAAGCTTCAACTACTGCTCAAGCTTCCGGGGATAAACATGTGTACAGAAGGAAAACTAAACCTAACCCACCTGCCATTGATGACTTTGATGTAATGATGGTCTTTTCCTCTCATCACATTCAACCTCTTACTTCCTCTAAGTCCCTACCTTGCAATTGCCACTAAAGAAGACAGATTAGACTTCATCCCTAACCATTAACACCCCCACTCTTTGAATGATAGCTCACATTATATCCATGTGGAATATAAGAGGGGCTCACCTCCCTTATAAGCTTTCGGAATTTAGAAATCTTACACTAACTAATAATTTATGTGTGATGGGTGTTTGTGACACCAAATAGAACCTATAGCACACACCCTAAGCTGATGCTACTATAGTGAAGAATTGGAAGATAGAGCATAACATTGAGCATGCACCAACTCTTTCTACACTCCCACCAAACTCTTAGAATCTGATTAATTCATTCACTTCTCCTGCACCCACCACCCACTTTTATGTCCTTTAACATCACTTTTATCTATGCTCAAGACAACATGCAATAAATATAAATCTTCTTAAACTCCTTACAGCATCTTCAAGCAGGCATTCCCCGGATTTGCAAAGGAGTCTTCAATTGTATGAGAAACTCTGATTAAAAATTTGGAACAAAAGCTCTAATAGTTAAGGAAATTGCTCCCCTTAACCAAGCAACTGTTAATGTTTGGCTAATCCCACTCTCTACATTTGGTCCCCTTCACACTTAGAATAACAAATCCAGATCAGGATTTAGAATTTATCGAAACTAGATCTTGCCTTTCACAACTCTACTCTTTGTCCCATTAGCCAACAATCCACTGCATCTCTCTGCAGCCTACCTTTTAGACCATAATCCTCTCCTAATTAGTTGGGGTGACAATGCCGCGACATTCTCCAAATTCCAATGCATATTTTTACACTAATGCAGAGGACATAAAAGCAACATTCATAATTCTACACAGAACAAAACTTAACATTGTATATTACTAAAGAATTACTATTAGTGACCTAGAAATAGCGAATGATTTAAATTGAATATGCCTGAGAGCAACAGCAAGTTAGAAAGGCCAATGAAGTTTTCTCATTCTCAATGGATAAGTGCAGATTATTGAAAAACGCGAACTCTCATAGGACTAATGTTAACAAAAATAACTTAAAATCATGCAGTATGGTCTAACACCATGATTTAAATGTGGAATATTCATCTTACAGCTTAAAATCATGCAGTATGGTCTATTTGGACTCTCTTCCTAATGATAATCGATTTAGATAAATTTGTAAAAAAACTAAAGTGGTGTCCTATATAAAAAAATTACACGCAAACCCAACTAAAAAAACTAAAAAATTTAGATAATCAATTCAGTGTTAGTACAAACTCAACTATAAATCAAAGCTATAAATCAAAGACTTACATATTTTTCAGCGGCGCAAGGAAGCACCTCTCCGGGTTTTTTACTTGTGTGCGCCACTTTCCATGCCTTTGCTTATGTAATTTTACATACGGGATTATCAGTTTCCTACATGAATAAATGTGAATATATTAAACAATTACACAATATTATCGCGATTAGTTGCGAAAGACTTACTACGTACCAATTTTTCATATAGTCTACTATAAGATTTTCTTCCCAATGTATGATTTATGGTGTTCTTTCTTTTATTATCAGCATTCGTCTTGCATTGTTTTTTCTTCTTATCAGCATACTCAATGTCGATGAACCCCTCCCACTGAACTTTATCAATGTCTTCGGGTCGGTTATCAATTGCAAGACGCCTAGGCAATAACTCTCCTTCTTTTATTTTAAGATATAGCTTTCTTAATTTCGCTTTTGCTGTTCTGAAGTTGAAAACGCCTTCTCTAAAATAGGTTAAGCTAACACTTATGTTAGTGCCATTTAGCTAACGCTTATGTCGAGCTAACATTTTTATGTTCTCAGTCACTCCTGGATGGAAAGATAACTTTGAACGATGGCATTCAGCTAACACTTATGTTAGTGCCAAAATTGGTCACTAACGCCCAAATCCAGATGAAAGTATCAAATTACAGTCAAAGATCAGAGATAGAATGTGTGTAAAGAGATAAATATGAAGAACAGTAAAAGTTAAAGAGAAAGCAGTAAAGACAGAGGGTTTATAATGGCTCGGCTAACTCCAGCCTACAGCTCGACCGGCCCACAACTTGACCGAGCCATCTTGCCGAGCCACCTTGCCGAGCCGCCCTGACCGAACCACAACGCCGAGAGAAAACCAAGGCCGAACCATGATCTAACTAGGCCAAACCACCTTCCATGACAAGTCACCAACACGGCCGAGCCACCCATGCCGAGCCACCTTGCCAAGCCACTTATGCCGAGCCACCTAGAAGACTCGAAGAAATCATCCACACGACTCGAAGCTCGACTCCATACGACTCGTAGCGAATCCAGGGCAACTTGCGACTCATTAAAACCCAATTTTCAGGCATCCAATAACCTTCATCCATCGACTCTGAAGAATCCTGGCTGTGAATCCATGATTATTATCCATGCTTGATCGTCCATCCATCCAGTCGACTAAGTTCGCCATAAACCAGCTATGATAAATGAGAAGTCGATTTAGTTGAATTCGCGTATCTGTGGCCTTGCCAAAAAGGCAGGTTAACATTTGCCCTCCAAAACATGTCTTGCTATTGGAAGGTGTGTTTTTAATAGCCTCAAATCCGATATCCGAAGTCTATTTTTCATTCGTAGCCGTACCTTCCTATTCAAATCCAATCCAGTAACCAAATCCTCATCCAATTCAATATCCATCCGAAATCAATTGATCGAATCCACGGTCTCTTCGGATCATCTTATCAGAGTCCGGGACCTCTTCGAGTCCAAATCCTAAGTCGGGACCACATTAGGTCCTAAAATCCATACCAAGACCGCTGCAGGTCCATGCCCAAATCCTTAGCTGTTCGTTGCCAATATCCAAATCCGTAACCTCTCCTGGTTTAATTTTGAATCATAGATCTCGTCGAGTCGTATTATCCAGTTCCAGCCTCGATTCTCTGGTCAAGGGTTTGTATGTTCTCCGGCCTTGGCTCTCCGATCAAGGAGTTCTTATATTTTCCGGCTCGACTCTTCGGTCAAGGACTTTTTATATTCCCCGGCCTCGACTCTTCAGTCAATGACTTCTTATATTCTCCGGCCTCGACTCTCCAGTCAAGGACTTCTTATATTCTTCGATCTCGACTCTCCAGTCAAGGACTTTTCTATTCTCCGGCCTTGACTCTTCGGTCAAGGATTTTGTATTCTCTGGCCAAGGACTTTATTTATTCTGTTCGAGTCCATTCCATTGCTCTTCGGACTCGTAATTCGCGATTACTGCCTCGTCTCTCTGGTTGAGACAGTAATAGCTTGGCCTGTATTATTTATTGAATTAATCCAATCCCAATATTACAGAATTCAGTTATCAAAGTGAAAGTTTGTACAACGAAGGGAATTAATTGTCCAAAGTACCAAAGGAGAAACCAAAGTTTGTAGAAAAACAGAAAGAAAAGAGAATTTTATAGACCCAAGCAGTACGGTTTTTCATCATCTTAGAGCACGCCTAGAGCCGTCCTCAATCTCGTACATGTGTAAGTGAACTAGCCATATTACTTTGAGTTCTATTACTTATTCAGAACCATAAATCCATTTAGTTGATAACAAGCCGGCAGTGACCAGATCCAGCGCCACCTTCCTTCAAGGTGGGCGATGGCCGCTCCCGTTCCACTGCTATTGCTCGATTCATTATGTACTGTTGCAGGTGACCATTCCTTACATGCTCCTCAACTATATCTTTCAAATGCCTATAATCGTTTTTGTTTGTGCCTATCTAGCTCATGGAATAGCAATGCTTTCCTGATGCCCGCTCGTATTTCGATGGTTCCCTCCTAGCTGGTCTTCGATACTGGAGATACCCTCGAGTATCCAAGTAAATTCTTTCCAGATTTAACGTCAAATCCGTATAAGAAGAAAACTTTGATTCTCTCCATTTCCTTTTTGAAGGATTACTGTTGTCACTCATTTTCCTTTTTCCCTTATCGTCCATGTTCGTTTCATCCCTGGGTGGACCTCCACCTCTAACAGCATAATCTTCAGCCTCTCTCACTTTTATTTCGGTCTGCGCATCTTCCCATCATAGGAATCTCTCCGCTTCATGATAGAACTCTCCAAGATCCATCGGGAGGTCCCGTTCCAGCGATATCTTAAAATTCGAATTATCCACAATTCCTGAAACTGCTGCCAATAAAACCATCGACGGATCGGGTCGATCCACTAAAGCTACCGCCGCGTTGAATCTAGTTAAGAAATCCTTGAGCGATTCTCCCTTCCATTGTTTCATCGATGTCAAGGTCATTACGTTCTTGGGTCTGACTATATGGACCTAAAACTGCTTCATAAACCTTTCAATCAGCTCCGTCCAAGTGTTAATAGAACTACTCTCCAGCTGTCTAAACCACATAGCTGCGATATCCGTCAAATACAAAGGGAAGCATCGAGCCATGACCTCATCTGATGCCCCTAGTACCTCCATATGCCTCATGTAACTTGTCGGGTGAATGGAGGGATCCGTTCTCCCATCATACATCTCCAATGTTGGTAGCTTAAAATCCAATGGGTTCCTAGCTTGCCAGATAGTAGGAGTAAAGGGACTCCTATTCACATCCTCCAAGTCTTTATTTACCAATCCATCCCTCACAGCTCCTCTGACCATCTCCGCTACTCTGTCATTGTCGCCAAGCTGTAATCCTTGCCCGCTGCTTCTGATCTATCCCCTTAGTTTATGAGGAAATCTTGGCACATACTCCTCATTACCTACTCTAGTATTCTTGTTGGTGTCAGGCTGCACAGCGTCATCTGGTATCCCTCCATGGATTGGTCCAGCATTTCCTGGTGGTGTGCCCCCGAGTCTAAGTCCATCCAGATTGACAGTCGTTTGCTGATTGGGGGCTGCCCCCTGTTGAACCACTCTGTATGCTTGCTAGTTGAGTGCTTCTGACCCAGCTTCATGGATCTGAGCTCCTACAGCTCCTGCTTGTCCAAATTGTCTGAGAAGAGTCTGCATCATCTCCTCTTGCCTTCTCAGCATCACTTCCATCTCATCTCTGGTGATGTAGATGGATGCTTGACCTGCTCCAGCTCCATAGGAAGCCTCTTGACCTCCCTCTTGATTTCTCCTTTCTGTCACTTGCTTCCTTGTTGGTGGCTTAGCCATTGCTTCCTAGAATCCAAGTTCCTAGCTCCAAAGTCTCCGAGTGCTTGATTTCTCAATGAAAGCACCAAAATGTTAGCACCAAAATTGGTCGCTAACACCCAAATCCAGATGAAAGCACCAAATCACAGTCAACGATCATAGATAAAATGTATGTAAAGAGTATAAATATGAAGAACAGTAAAAGTTGAAGAGAAAGCGGTAAAAACACAAGGTTTATAGTGGTTCGGCTAACTCCGGCCTACGTACACTCCATAAATTCCTTTTTTCTTGATGTTAGAATCAATTTCAGTTACAAAATAGTAAGTAGCCTTAGCCTCAAAGAATAGAAAGCAAGAGAGCCGAAAAGAAGATCCTCACATCTGGAGACCCACATGCTCTATTTATAGGCAAATCCCGATTTACTGGGCTTCCTGAGTAGTCCGAGCCCATCGGGACCATAACCAAGGCAACATCCTTCATCATGACTGACCCACACTACCATGCCGACCGCCCTATGCCAAACCACTCCAACAATGACAGAGCCATGTACGAACTTTTAACCTTCACCGAGCGGCATGGATGACCCACTCACGAATTTCCATCCTTCACCGAGCGGCACCCCAAGCAACCACGTCAATCAACCTTATACTTCACCGAACTACCCGAATGATGTCCCGAAGTCACATTCCTTAGGACTCGAAGTAACTGAACCATATACTCATGCGGCTTGAAGTTACGAGCGCCTCGACTCGAAGTCATCGATCCACGTTTTTGTCGAACCATACTTTAACTACAACAAGCCATCTTTATCAAAGCCGACCCGAAGCAGGTAGCTTGAAGACACGTAGACAGATCGATTGACCCACAACTTGACCGAGCCACCTTGCCGAGCCGCCTTGCCGAACCGCCTTGCCAAGCCGCCCTGACCGAACCACAATGCCGAGCGACAACCAAGGCCGAACCATGATCTGACTAGGCCGAACCATCTTCCATGATGCGCCACCAACACGGTTGAGCCACCTATGCCGAGCCACCTAAAAGACTCGTAGAAATCATCCATACGACTCGAAGCTTGACTCCATACGACTCAAAGCAAATCCAGGGCAACTTACCACTCATTAAAACCCAACTTTCAAGTATCCAATAACCTTCATCCATCGAATATTACGAATCTCGGCTATAAATCCATGATTATTATTCATGCTTGATCATCCATCCATCCAGTCGACTAAGTTCGTTAAAAACCAGCTTCGATAAATGACAAGTCGATTTAGTTGAATTCGCCTATCTGCGGCCTTGCCAACAAGGCGGGTTAATAACTTCTTGCCTAATTCCATTAGTATTTGGAACATGTATTTGCCTTTTCATTTTAAATACACCTCCGAGATCAATCTCAAATCTAGAAATAACACCTTCTTTAACATCCTTCTTAAGTCGAGCCAAAATAGGATCTACCTCTTAACTAGATGTAATCCTCTCCAACAACACTGCTTAACTTCTAGGTTTGCAGCCATTGCTACATTCCTACTTAGTGCATCTGTAATGACCTGGATTTTTGAAAGTTTTATAAGTAAATATTGGATATTTAGTTAATTGAATCTTGGATTTAATTTGAACAAAAAATAGTTTCGAAAGCTTATTTAAATTTCGTTTAAATAAGAATGAGAATAGAAAACTTTTAATTTAGAGTCAAAGAGATTAAAATGGTTTCAATAATTATTCTTTTTAATTAACGAGTGGAATTATCATTTTGATGCATTGTCTCAAATTTTGATGAAACTAGTGTCGTTGGATTTGGAGTAATAAATTGTTATACGCTGTCGAGTTTCATGACCATCGGACGTATTGCATAACCATGGGAGCTCGAAACGCATAGCAATTAATTTTAGGAATTATAGTATAATATAATTTGATTTTGAAAGATAACTTCTATATATATGATGGAAACTGAAGCTGGTACTAGTTCCACTGTGTTCGGAATAGGGGTAATTGACTAGGGATGCCGATAAGCATGCCTCATTTGGAGTTCAAAATTTTGGAGGGTGAATAACGTCGGAATATAAGGACCTCGCTTTTATTTTCTTTTGCAAAACAAAAATCCTAATCCTAATTAGGCCACTCCATTCAACGGTCGATATTCCTCCGGCCTCTAGGGGCCGAACTAGCTGTCGAGTTCAACATGAAAAAGGTAGGTGAGGGAAAGAGTGGTTCATCGATGGTGGTCGATCATTTAATAGTTAAGCATGGTGGGGTAGATCTGGAGTTAAAGGAGATGGTGGCTATGGGTTGGATCTCGCGATCGATGACAAGATAGGAGATGAAGCGAGTTTCGTAGGGAAGCTGGAGGTCGGGGCTACGTGTGGTAGTGCATAGAGGTTGACGGCGGCGGCGATGAGGAGGAGAGAAGTCGTGCTTTGGTTAGTTTTTTTTGGCAGCTTGGGTTTGTGTCACATAAAGAGGAAGGCGATTCCTAATTACCTTATTAATTATGTTAATTGTAAATTAATTAATCTTGTGATGTTCTAATGATCGTATCTTGTTCATATGAGGTCCGATCGAGGCGCCGTTTTCGCCATTGCATTCACATATGAATTATCTATGTAATGGCATTTGATTTTGGACTATTCAGAAACATGAAAGCATTAACTAGAGCTTGGGTGAGTTTTACTCACCTGTTGATTATATATTGTTGTATATACATAATTGTTGTTGTATTGAAAATATAAATTGTATAACGGACAATGTAAGTTATTACTTTTGGACTCCACCTTGTTTTGCAAAACAAGTGATAACATCATACTGGAACATAATCTCCTTTTTATTTTGTAAAACATGAATCGTAGCCCAAAATACATATTTACATGTTTGATATTACTTTGCAAAAATTGATAGTATGTTATGAATGTTAGAAATGATATAGTCATTATAAACATGCTTTGAAATCCCTGTTATTTTGACATATGTTAAATTGGATAATTTGGCTAAATTGTGGATATATATATATATATATATATATATATTAGGTTGTACTATATATAGTTGGGTGTGTTTAATATGAAAGGAATTGATTTGGACATTTACGGAAATTGTAAATAGTAGAAGCGAAACAGTCGCAATGGATGCGCTTCGAAATCGCTATGATCTGTGATTTTAACATTAACTTTGGAAGACAAACTAGGGCTTCTTCCTATTGATAATAAGTACAGCTCATGCACTTAATATCGAAAAATAAAAATGTTTAAATATATTGTTGAAAATCATTTATGGATTTATAAAGTGATGGTTTTAAATTATAAAGAAGGTTTTAAAGTGGTGTTTTAAACAATAGGTTTTAAAATAAGTATAAGTATTTTTAAAAATATAGTTTTAGTATACAAATGGTTTTTTGAAATTGTTAAAGATATATTAAGAAATAAAAGGTTTTTATATTAATATTTTAAAAATGTTTTATAGTATTTTATTAAATATATTAGTTTTACAAATATATTAGTATATATACATAACTATCTTTTTAAAGATATTTTAGTATCTATAGAAATTTTAAAAAGTGAAGTTTGGTATTTGTAAAAGGAATTTAAATGGAGTTTTGGGATTCTAACACTTATGTTATAATAGATCCTTTTGGGATTAAATAGGTATATTACCTTGTTTAATAAAAAGAAGCACTTAGAACTTTAAATGGATATTTAAAAGTAAATAGTAGGTATAATAGTGATTTTGGGTTTACAGTATCAATTTTTGTGCAACATCTATCTTAACCCATTCAACTATACTTTTGTAAAGTGATCAAATGTTTAAAATGGAATTTTAAAGATAATGGAATAGTAAAGTGTTTTGGGGTTTGTCATACACAATATTTTAGCAACATTTATTTTTAAACCCTTAAATAATTTTGGGTTTGTTGTGGCAATATATTAGTAACATTCGCCTTTAACCCGTTTGGACTATACTTATGAACGTTAGTAGATCTTTTAAAAGAATATTTTAAAGATAATAATAAGTGAAATGGTTTTGTGTTTGTAGTGATAGTGTTTGAGTAACATTTGTCTTATGCACCTTTGAAATTGATTTGTGAATATACTTATACGGTTGTGATAGGTATATAAATACTTTTGGAAAGTATTAAAATGTGCTAAATTGAGTACTAATGTTTTAATTAAATAGTGGAGTTTCATTTATAAAAGAGTTTAATTAGTAAAAATGAGTTTTACTAATAAAAGAGAATTTTAATTCATAAAGGAAGATTAATTAAGAAGGGGATTATAACTCGTTTATGTGACTTGATCGTGCTTTGTGTGTTGCTGCTTATGGATAGTATAAGGGAACTAGTTTCCCATACGCGATTATTCTCATTGTTATTTGATTTGGCCAAATATACTCTAGAAATATCTAAAAAAAACCTGAGGAATATACGGTATAGTTATCTTCAGTGATGCTATATTGTATGTATAGACTCATTTTGCTCTTCTAAGATAAATGATAAGTACATCCGTTCGCTTAAATGGTTAGGGGGTGATCTCTAACCTTATGTATTATATGTTCATTTCCCATAGAACCAGGGTTGAGATTCTCGAAAAATCGATCAATTGGTTTTGGAGCACTCAGTAAGAGGGGGAGTGTACTTATATGAGAAAATTTGAAACCATAACCACTCCAAAACCATATACATGTTCTTGGTTCTTGATTGCTTTGTGGTTGCTTCGTGATTGGTTTGTGATTACTTCATGATCAAGATGCTCAAACACATGTAGCTATTCGTGATCTATTCAGGAGGTGGGAATCCATGTGCGATTTCGAGACCTGTTGAGGTATGGAAATCCATGTGTGATTCCAAGATATGTTGAGAGATTCATGTGTGGTTCCGAGATCCTTTGAGATATAGAAATCCATGTGTGGTTCTGTGATTTTTTCGAGCTAGAGCTCGTATAAAAGATTCATACGAGTGGTGATTCATGGACTGGAATGTCGGATGTAGCCTTATCAGCGGGTCTGACTAAAACCAGAGATATGAGACACAGCCAATAGGGTGGACAAACTTATAAGGTGCATAGGACTACAATTCTAGAGATACTTATTGGGATATATATGCAGGATCGATGTATTAGATCTTAATAAGACCAGCTATGGTTTTCTATGGTACACTCGTGTAACGACCCTGAATTTCTGACCTAATTTAAAAAAAAATCCATTATTTTAATATAAAAATTTGAAATTTATATACGATCTCAATTAACGTCCAAACTTTGTTTATAAAATGCGTCTAGTGAGTTATGGATATGGGAAAAGTTTCATCGTAAAATATTGCAGTAAATTTCGTTCGCGTTTTTACTGTACATCAGTTCATTTTAAACTGCGTAAAATTTATCTTTCGAATTCAAATTTTTTTACACAGTAATGTTGTAAAAATTTATCTGATAAAGAAGTCGAAATTCATTTCGTCAAATACCGTCATCGCCTGCTCCATTTAAATTGTTTTGATAAACGAACAATTTAATCGGCAAAAATTTTGGGTTTGGATAAAACTGTCGTATCGAAATTATCTGTGTACCCTTGGAAGCGCCTCGTTGCGCTGATCAAAATGGTATATTCATTTGTGCGAATCGGAGTCCGACGTAAAATGTCGCGTAAATTTAACCGTCCCGGATGGACCGGTTAAACCATAGTCAGCCCAAATAAATTCACAGCCTTACCCATTCAAAATTTGAAAGGAAAATATAGTTGTTAGGTGTATTAAATAATGTAGTCGGCAGCTAGAAAATGGCACAGGAAGTTGAATTATTGGAAAGATAAACATCATGTTTCGTATTTCAAAAATGGCATTTACCGTTTTTGGTTTCCTAAAATAAAAAAATAAAAGAATGTACCCATCTGCTATCCATTCTTTCACAAACGTCCTCAAGTACCACACTTTCCTCCTTCTTCATCTTACTCTTCTTATTTCTTTTCCATTTCTTTCACTGTTGAAAACAAAATTGCAAAAGTAAAAAAAAAGATTGAACCGCATCTCCACCATTTTTCTCCACCGCGCATCATCACCCCGCCACCGCTGCCTTCCACGTGCGCCGCCGCCACTCCCATAGTCGCGAGTCCCACATCACCGGGTCGACAAATCACCTCCAGCCGCAAGTCCACCCTCCGGCCATCACAAGCACACCGCTTCACCTCCACCTTAGCTGCAAATCCTCCACATCCGCACCTCCATGCGCCATTTTCCCCCTGAACACGACCCAGTCACCGCCTTCCACCATGCGTACTGCCTCCCCTACCTCCGCAGCACACACAATAGCCGCCGTGTGCATCACCTTGGCCGCAACCCTACAACTTGCCGCTGCGTCGCACCTAGGCAGCCCCTCCATCACTGTCCACCTCCCAAAGCTGTCGCACTTCCAGCCCTCGTAGTTCACTTCCACGCACAGCCTACTGCCTTCCATCCAGTCTCGCGCCACCACCATGCTCCCTGCCGGTGTGCGTGCATGTGTTGGAGTGTGTGTGTACAGAATGTGTGTGTGCGTGTGTATGGTGTCATGTGCGTGCGTATGTGGGTGATGCGTATACACCAAGTATGTACATGCGTGGATAAAGGATAAATGCAGGCTTGCATAAAAAAAATGAAACAGTCTCGTTGTATGAAAAAGTGGAAGAAAGCAAACTTTATTTGTGAAAGTGAAATGAAATGTGCAGTCATGTGTCATGAAAGGAAAAAAAATGAAGTGACAGTGTACTGTTGCTTTATGCAATAATGGCATTGCACTGTCACTTTCAAATTGTTGCTGAAAGGATATATTCGCAGCATCTATTTTGTTACTGAAATAGCAATCGCTTTTTTCTCTGTTTGTTACAGCAACCGTTTGAGTGCCATTTGCTGCAGCATTGAATTTTCTCAGCTTTCGTTCTTTTTTCCGTCACCGGTAAGCACATATATATAATTTTATAAATTATATATGAACATTCATTTGAATTAATATCGTCTTTCTTTCGTCGATAATTACAGTGTTCCAATGTTCGTGTTGTACCGATTCCATTCGTGCTTCTTCGTGCTTCGTTGTCAATCTCTCTAACCACGAAAGGTGAATTAATTTTCACGACTAATATTTTTATACGATAATAATCCAGTTTGGTTGATAATTGATTGATTGTTTGATGTTTACATGGGACGTTAAATTGTTATTGTTGAAGTGATAATTAATATGCAATTGAAATTGATGTAGGGTAGTTAGCAATTTAAAATCGATATATGTGTTGAATTTGATTAGTTAAATTTGACCCCTTTTAAATGTTAAATTAATTGACACGTAGAAATTTGGTTAATTTCATCTTGAACCATTTAAACGTATGTCATTTTAATTGATGTAGTATGAAATTGAATAATAGATATCAAGTGAAGACCATATAAATATTAGTGTAATAATTTTTAATTTACACGAAATGATAGTGTAGATTATAGAAATAATTATATTAATTTGCATAACAACAAATGTAAATTAATACAATTATTTCGGGATTATTTAAATAAATTATTGGATTTTTATTGATATTTGCTGTTGCTTGTTTATTTACTTTGACATCATCCCAGTTATCACACTACAAGTTCCCTTTGCTATGCTTTGATTTGTGAATTGAAATGGAATCGGGTTGAAATGGTAAATACCCAAATAAACAATTGACTTAGGATGGAAAATTTAATAAAACCCGATTGGTCAAATAATTTGATTTTAAAAATAAATAAAGATAAAGATTTTATTTGAATGACATAATAAAGGTTTTAAATGGTAGTTGTAATTTGAATTCTAGTGAAATTTAAAATGTTAATATTTAATGATTTGAAACAAAATTATTAATAAAGTGTTGATAAAGGAATGTTGTAAATTCATTGAATTAAGTTTGAAATTATTTAATAATTAAATTTTGAAATTATTTAATAATTAAATAACATTGAATTATTTAATAATTAAATAAATTGAATTCTTTAATAAGTGAAATTGAACTTCTTGAATAAGTGAAATTAAGTTTCTTTATTAATTGAGTTTTGAAATTGTAACTAAGTAAATAAATAAGTGAAATTGAATTTCTTTAATAAGAAATAAAATATGTTTTATTGAAATTAATGTAAGACTTGTAATTTAAAGAATTTGATTTGACGAATTTAATTTAATTCAATTTGTAAGCTTTGGTACAACGGAGTTAAACTTAAGTAATTGATTTAATGAATTGGAAATTAAATAGAAATTGTTTTGAATGATTAATTAATTTAACGAATATTGAATGAAATCGGTCAATGAATTTAATTGATTAAATAAATTACGGAATGAAACTTGTATATGAATTTAAATCAATATTTGAATTGTTTTAAATAGAAATTGAGATTGAATTATAGAGTTTTTGAAATGGTAAATTTGGAAGTTACGAAACGTAAATTATGGAAATTGATTTAGAAAACAAATGAAATGTTGGTTTACGAATTCTAATTTAAATTGAATTTGATTTGTTTTAAAATCTATTAAACGACTAATCGGTGTAATAATTACGAAAATTATTAAAGAAACCAGAATCGGTTATGGACATACTCACTGTCTAAACCGAAAAGCACTTTAATAACTATACGCGGTGTGTGATCCAGAATGAAGTGGTTGGAATGTTGTACATTATGATTGAAGAAAGAGAATGACAAATGGATAGCCTTGACACTTGTGTCACATTGGAAATGACTAAAAGAGGAGTCGTGTCGGGACAAATGGGGTTAGCTACCTCGAGCGAAAACACTTCTTCGTAAACTACTCATTACTTGTTATTGATTGGTGCGCACCCTTGAATTTGGAGTGTTGTTTCGCGGTGTTACGATCGTTGCGATGATGCGTTCTCACCAGTCCGGATCAGGCAAACGGTAGTTTCATTATCTTGGGTATTGTCTCATGTTCCTTGTCATACTTGTATCCGTATACATGACCACTATGAATTTGTTTTGTATTATAACTATGGAGTACTCCCTGATATCCCACTAGATTATGGTTGAGTTTATAGTGCTGTATAGTCTGTAATGCTATATAAATGTGTTAAGGGGAACAATGGTAATGCCTTAACACTATCTTGGTATTTTACTTTACTGTTAGACATTATCTACTTATTGTACATTACTATGTATAGATAGTTTAACGGATCCTGAAAGATGTTATTCCATTCATCTTTGAGTTATTGTTATTTCAACTTTGAACCAAATTATCTGTATAAGAATATATGTCCTGATTCGAGTGTTTGTTTGTGCTTATGCTCGGGTCAGACCGAGGATTTCTGTTGCTGTGCTGCTTGGAGCTGAAGGCTTGAAGACTATCATTATCTTTATCTTATCAGTATTGCTCTTTCCTATTTGGATATTATCGGACATCTATATTGTTCTATTTCATTCGCTTGAGACATTATTGTAATTTCTTAATAGCCTCATGAACTACTATTATGACTATGTTGTAATTCTGCTGCACTATTCTGTTATGTTATATTTCTGTGATTCTATGATGATTCTCATTTATATATGTACTCCATTAATAATTCGTGTTTTGTAATATTTAAGTTGACATGTATGGATTACTGTCAATTTTGAATGGTATAAATATACGGGTTGTTACAGTTGGTATCAGAGCTTTGGTTCTCGAAAACCTTAGCCTGTAGAGTTTTAAAGCTCATTAGAGATAGGGTAACCATACCCTAGAATGAGGAGAATCACTTCAGAATCCATATCCTTTGATTCCATCATTCTTATTGAATTCATTTGACTAGAATTTCCTTAAGATCTATAAATCTCTATCTTTTCTAAAATTGCTTTTGGAATTCCAGGATGAGTACCAGGAGGAATGTTAGAGGCGGGGGTAGAGGAAATGCTCCCGAACTACAAGCCCCAGCTCCCACAGTCAAGTTTTCAACTCTAAGCAAGGAATACACCCAGCTTGGCGGCGTCAAATTCACTGGTTCTGAGAACATCATTGAAGCACAGTAGTGGCTGAAGAGCCTGGAAAGGATCTTCACTGGTCTTGAGATTACTGACGCTCAGAAGCGTAAATTGGCCGCTTGGCAGCTCCAGGATGCGGCACAGGATTGGTGGGAGTCGGTCACTTCCCGTACTGACGAAGAAACTATCACCTCGGCTCAGTTTAGGTAGAAATCTAACTGAAATTTCATCCAAATAAATTCCTTTTATCTTGTCAAATTTTGACTCATCTTTATATCACTTGTAAATAGGGATTCCTTTACGACTCAGTGGATGCCAACAGCCGAAAAGGCTCAGCTTTATCGATCATTTATGGACCTCAAGCAGGGCAATATGACTTTCTTCAAGTATGAAAGAAATTTTAACGAACTCTTCAAGTTTGGACCTGGCTTGATTGATACACCACTGCTGAAGAATGAGAAATTCATCCATGGAGCACGTCCAGAACATTACGAACTCCTCACAGCTCATGTCCATGGCACTTTCACCTAGTTGATGGATTTTGCTCTTAGGTATGAGGGAAAGCCAAAGGGAACATCAGTCACCAAGGCTCAGTTACTCAGCCATCCGCTAGTCAGACTGGGAAGAGGAAGCCAAATTTTGAGCAACAGAAGAAGAACTGGCAGAAGAAATCCGGGCTTGGCTATTCTCAGAAGAAGCCCATTGACATCTCCTCTATCACCTGCTTCAACTGCAATCAGAAAGGTCATTATGCCAGTAGTTGCCCATCCCAAAGGGTGCAGCGATTCCGCCATCGGCTCAGATGGCCAAGAGAGATGTTTGTCACATTTGCTTACAGCCAGGATACTTTAAGAAGGACTGCCCTGTCCAGAAGAGGGGCACTCCATCTGGAGTTTTTGCTATTAACATACCTACCCCGAAAGTTCAGGATGACCAAGGTACATTACAGAGTATTTTTATGTTGCATACTTCACCTGTTAGAGTTCTATTTGACGCCGGAGCAATAGTAGTTTCATATCTATTGATTTATGTAACAAGCTTGGATTGGAACCTATCCTTGCATCTACCTTCTTATGTGTATCAAACCCTATTGGAGGACTCGCTAACCTCAAAAGGTATGCAAATATGTCATGCTTATGTATGGCATGCATTGTTTCACTTGGGATTTCTTTGTACTTGGATTCGAGGCATTCGATATCCTATTAGGTATTGATTGGCTACGAAAGTTCGAAGCTGTTATCTCTTGCAAAGCTCGGACCATCTCTCTAATTGACGACAAGAGTGCACCTTTAGTTATTAAAGGCAAAATCGCCTCAAGAATGTGCTGGGAGTTTTGTATTCTCTCTTGAGTCTCATCCAAATGATCTAAGCTCTACTCCAGTTGTTCAACTCTTTTCTGATGTGTTTGGAGAAGTCAATTCTCTACAACCTCCATGGGAAATCAAATTCTGCATTGATCTCATCCCTGGTGCTCGATCAGTAGTTCTCCCTCCCAGGAGAATGGCTCCTAAAGAGAAGGCAGAATTGAATGCTCAAATTGAAGATTTATTTGTTAAAGGCTTGATTCGGCGAAGTTATTCAGAATGGGGTGCTGCAGTTGTATTCGTCACAAATTCTGATGGTTCTCTCAGAATGTGTGTGGACTATAGAGAGCTAAACAAGCTCACACACAAGAACAGATATCCAATGCTCTGCATCAATGTTCTATTCGACCAGATCCATGGAGCTAAAGTTTTTTCCCAACTCGATCTGGCTACATGCTTCCACCAACTCAGAATCGCGGAGGAGAGTATTCCTAAAACATCATTCTGCACTGAAAATGGTTTCTTTGAATGGCTAGTTATGCCGTTCGGTCTTACTAATGCTCCAGCTTATTTCGTCGACTTGATGAATAGATTTTACCGGGATGTTCTTAACAAGTTTGTTCTTGTATTTATCGATGATATTCTCGTCTTCTCTAAAGTTGAGAAAGAGCATAGGTCACATTTGGCTTTTGTTCTTGAAACTCTTCGCAGTCATCATCTTAAAGCCAAGTTTTCGAAATGCCACTTTTGGAGAGATGAAGTTCGATATCTTGGCCATATTGTCTCGAAGAATGAGATTTCGGTCGATCCAGCTAAGATTTCCGTAATCAATGTAAGTTCTGTCCTTACTTGTCATTTCTATCCAAACATCTTATCTCTATCTAATTTTGAATCCTTGAATTTGCAGGATTGGGAGACTCCCAAAACTCCTACAGATATTCGCAGTTTCTTGGGTTTGGTCGGCCATTATCGCAGATTTATAGAAAACTTTGCTTGTATTGCCGCACCACTTACCGCATTGACCAGAAAGAATGTAAAATTTATTTGGAGTGAAAAGTGTGAATCAGCTTTCAATGAAATGAAGCGAAGGTTGACCTCTGCCCTAGTTCTTACAGTTATTGACGGAAGCGAAGGATTGATCGTCTATACTGATGCCTGCCATGATGGATTAGGAGCAGTTTTAATGCAGAAAGAAAAGGTAATTACCTATGCTGGTCGACAGTTAAAGACCCATGTAGAAAATTACACAACACACGATTTAGAGCTTCTTGCGGTTGTATTTGCTTTTAGGCTATGGAGACGCTATCTATTGGGAACCAAATTCGAATTATTCACTGACCAAAAGTCATTGAGATATATTTTCTCACAAAAGGATTTGAATCAGAGACAAGTCCGATGGCTCGAATTCTTAGCTGCATATGATCTTGATATTAACTACACCCTAGAGAAAGCAAATGCCGTAGCAGATGCTTTGAGCAGAAACCAAGCAATGACATGTTGTAATCTTGTTGAGGGAATGCTATTCCAGCTCATTGTCACCCCAGCTCTTATGGATCGCATTATAGCCAAGCAATACGAGGACACTCTGCTCTACCGCATCAAAGAAATAGTTCTCGGAAGAGTCAGAAATGCTAACAGTAAGATGGATGCACAAGTTGATAGTAATGGAGTTATGAGAATTGACAATCGTATTTGTGTTTCAAATGTTGATGGTTTAAGACAGGAAGTGTTGAGAGAAAACCATCAACCCTCGCTTTCATTTCATCGAGGAGTCACAAAAATGTACCAAAATATGAAGAAGCTATATTGGTGGAGTAGAATGAAGCATGATATTTCTACCTATGTTAGTAGATGCACAACTTATCAACAAGCTAAAGCTGATTACTGGAAGACCGCAGGATTGCTACAACCTCTAGAGATTCCAGGTTTGGAAGTGGGAGCAGATTTCTATGGACTTTATTGATGGGCTACCAAGGACTAAAAAGGGTAACGAAAGCATTTGGGTGATTGTCAATAGACTAACGAAATTTGCTCATTTTATTCCAGTCAAGACCACTCGTACAGCTTCGAGTTTGGCCAAGATATACATGAGAGAAGTTGTTAAACTTCATGGTGTACCATCTAGTATTGTATGCGATAGAGATCCTATTTTCACTAGTAAATTCTGGAAAGCATTTCAGGATACTTTGGGCACAAAACTGAATCTGAGCACAGCCTATCATCCTCAGACAGATGGCCAAACTGAGAGGGTGAATCAGATTTTTGAAGACCTTCTACGAGCTTGCATTATAGACTTTGGTGGATCCTGGGAAGATCACCTCCATTTGGTTGAATTCACTTACAATAATAGCTATCATGTAAAGGAATCAAATTTCAAATTTGAATAAGTATATTTGAATTGAAATTAATGATCTTTGATAAAATTAGGCAAGCATTGGTATGGCACCGTTCGAAGCTTTATACGGACGGCCATGCAAATCGCCAGCTTGTTGGATCGAGTCTGGAGATCGATTAGTGCTTAGTCCAGAAATAATTGTGGAAGCTTTCGAGAAAGTTGAAGAAGAAAAAAGATAAAGTCAGCATAGGATAGACAGAAGTGCTACGCTGATAGTAGGAGGAGAGATCTCGAATTCAGTGTAGGAGATGAGGTATTTCTTAAAGTATCGCTTTTGAAGAATGTTATTCGATTTGGAAGGAAAGGGAAGCTAGCTCCAAGATATGTTGGTCCGTTTGAGATTACAAAAAGAGTTGGAACCTTGGCCTATTGAATTGCATTATCAGAAAAGTTCGCCGGTGTGCACAATGTGTTCCACGTCTCACATCTCCGCTAAGTTGTGCGCGATCCATCGATGACCATTCCCACTGCTTAGTTGGAAGAGTTAGTTACTGAGCCTGACTTGACTATTGAGCGAAAGCCACTCTGGATAGTCGATCGTGAGACGAAGCAACTTAGAAGGAAGTCAGTCAAAGTCCAGTAGAGTGCAGATGGGCGAGATTGCACATGGGAAACTGAGGATAGTATTCGAGATTCAAACCCTGGATTACTAATTTCAGGTATAATTCAATTTTCTAAAAATCTACCTTGACTTTTCTGCTTGTTCTTTCCTACTTCTCCCGTCTCGTTCCTTTCCAAGGACGAAAAGTTTTGAGTGGGGGAGATTGTAACGATCCTGAATTTCCGACCCAATTAAAAAAAATCCATTATTTTAATATAAAAATTTGAAATTTATATATGATCTCAAATAACGTCAAAACTTTGTTTATAAAATGCGTCTAGTGGGTTATGGATATGGGAAAAGTTTCGTCGTAAAATATTGCAGTAAATTTCGTTCAAGTTTTTACTGTACATCAGTTCATTTTAAACTGTGTAAAATTTATCTTTCGAATTCAAATATTTTTACACAGTAATGTTGTAAAAATTTATCTGATCAAGACGTCGAAATTCATTTCGTCAAATACCGTCATCACCTGCTCCATTTAAATTATTTTGATAAACGAACAATTTAATCGGCGTAAATTTCGGGTTTGGATAAAACTGTCGTATCGAAATTATCTGTGTACCATTGGAAGCGCCTCGTCGCGCTGATCAAAATGGTATATTCATTTGTGCGAATCGAAGTCCGACGTAAAACATCGCGTAAATTTAACCGTTCCGGATACACCGGTTAAACCATAGTCAGCCCAAATAAATTCAAAGCCGTACCCATTCAAAATTTGAAAAGAAAATATAGTTGTTAGGTGTATTAAATAATGTAGTTGGCAGTTGGAAAATGGCATGGGAAGTTGAAATATTGGAAAGATAAACATCACGTTTCGTATTTCAAAATTGGCATTTACTGTTTGTTTTTTGTTTCCTAAAATATAAAAAAAAGAACGTACCATCTGCTATCCACTCTTTCACAAACGTCTTCAGGTACCACACGTTCCTCCTTCTTCATCTTACTCTTCTTCTTTCTTTTCCATTTCTTTCATTGTTGAAAACAAAATTGCAAAAATAAAAAAAAAAGATTGAACCGCATCTCCACCATTTTTCTCCACCACGCATCATCACCCCACGACCGCTGCGTTCCACCATGCGTCGCTGCCACTCCCATAGCCGCGAGTCCCACTTCACTGGGCCGACCCATCACCTCCAGCCTCAAGTCCACCCTCCGGCCATCGCAAACACACGCGTCACCTCCACCTTAACTGCAAATCCTCCACATCCGCCACTCCGCGCGTCGTTTTTCCCCCTGAACACGACCCAGTCACGGCCTTCCACAAAGCGTACTGCCTCCCCTACCTTCGCGGCACACGCAATAGCCGCCATGTGCATCACCTTGGCCGCAACCCTACAACTTGCCGCTGCGTTACACCAAGGTAGCCCCTCCATCACTGTCCACCTCCCGGAGCTGCCGCACTTCCAGCCCTCGCAGCTCACTTCCACGCAGAGCCTACCGCCTTCCACCCAGTCTCGCACCACTACCCTGTTCCATGCCCGTGTGCGTGCATGTGTTGGAGTGTGTGAGCTGTGTGTGTGTACAGAATGTGTGCGTGCATGTGTATGGTGTTGTGTGCGTGCGTATGTGGGTGATGCGTATACACCAAGTATGTACATGCATGGATAAAGGAGAAATGCAGGATTGCATAAAAAAAATGAAACAGTCTCGTTGTATGAAAAAGTCGAAGAAAGCAAAGCAAAGCAAACTTTGTTTGTGAAAGTGAAATGAAATGTGCAGTCAAGCGTCATGAAAGGAAAAAAAAAAAGAAAAAAAATGAAGTGACAGTGTACTGTTGCTTTATGCAATAGTGGCAGTACACTGTCACTTTCAAATTGTTGCTAAAAAAGGATATATTCGTAGCATCTATTTTGTTACTGAAATAGTAATCGCTTTTTTCTCTGTTTGTTACAACAACCGTTTGAGTTCCATTTGCTGCAGCATCAAATTTTCTCAGCTTTCGTTCTTTTCTACGTCACTGGTAAGCACATATATATAATTTTATAGATTATATATGAACGTTCATTTGAATTAATATCTTTCTTTTGTCGATAATTGCAGTGTTCCAATGTTCGTGTTGTACCGATTCTATTCGTGCTTCGTTGTCAATCTCTCTAACCACGAAAGGTGAATTAATGTTCACAACTTACATTCTTATACGATAATAATCCAGTTTGGTTGATAATTGATTGATTGTTTGATGTTTACATGGGACGTTAAATTGTTAATGTTGAAGTGATAATTAATATGCAATTGAAATTGATGTAGGGTAGTTAACAATTTAAAATCGATATATGTGTTGAATTTGATTAGTTAAATTTGACCCCTTTTAAATGTTATATTAATTGACACGTAAAAATTTGGTTAATTTCACCTTGAACCATTTAAATGTATGTTATGTAAATTGATGTAATATGAAATTGAATAATAGATATCAAGTGAAGACCATATAAATATTAGTGTAATATTTTTTAATCTACATGAAATGATAGTGTATATTCTAGAAATAATTATATTAATTTGCATAAACAACAAATGTAAATTAATACGATTATTTCGGGATTATTTAAATAAATTATTGGATTGTTATTGGTGTTTGCTATTTCTTGTTTATTTACTTTGACACCATCCCAGTTATCACACTGCAAGTTCCCTTTGCTATACTTTGATTTGTGAATTGAAATGGAATCGGGTTGAAATGATAAATACCCCAATAAACAATTGACTTAGGATAGAAAATTTAATAAAACCTGATTGGTCAAATAATTTGACTTTAAAAATAAATAAAGATAAAGATTTTATTTGAATGAAATAATAAAGGTTTTAAATGGTAGTTGTAATTTGAATTCTAGTGAAATTTAAAATGTTAATATTTAACGATTTGAAACAAAAATATTAACAAAGTGTTGATAAAGGAATGTTATAAATTCATTGAATTAAGTTTGAAATTATTTAATAATTAAGTTTTGAAATTGTTTAATAATTAAATAATATTGAATTATTTAATAATTAAATAAATTGAATTCTTTAATAAGTGAAATTGAACTTCTTGAATAAGTGAAATTAAGTTTCTTTATTAATTGAGTTCTGAAATTGTAACTAAGTAATAAATAAGTGAAATTGAATTTCTTTAACAAGAAATAAAATGTGTTTTATTGAAATTAATGTAAGACTTGTAATTTAAAGAATTTGATTTGACGAATTTAATTTAATTCAATTTGTAAGCTTTGATACAACGGAGTTGAACTTAAGTAATTGATTTAATGAATTGGAAATTAAATAGAAATTGTTTTGAATGGTAAATTAATTTAACGAATATTGAATGAAATCGATCAATGAATTTAAACTGATTAAATAAATTACGGAATGAAACATATATACGAATTTAAATCAATATTTGAATTGTTTTAAATAGAAATTGAGATTGAATTATGGAGTTTTTGAAATGGTAAATTTGAAAGTTATGAAACGTAAATTATGGAAATTGGTTTAAAATACAAATGAAATGTTGGTTTAAGAATTCTAATTTAAATTAAATTTGATTTATTTTAAAATCTATTAAAAGACTAATCGGTGTAATAATTACGAAAGTTATTAAAGAAACCGAAATCGGTTAGGGACATACTCACTGTCTAAAACGAAAACCACTTTAATAACTATACGCGGAGTGTGATCCAGAATGAAGTGGTTGGAATGTTTTACGTGATGATTGAAGAAAGAGAACGATAATGGATAGCCTTGACACTTGTGTCAAATTGGAAGTGACTAAAACAGGAGCCGTGCCGGGCCAAATGAGGTTAACTAGCTCGAGCGAACACACTTCTTCGTAAACTACTCATTACTTGTTATTAATTGGTGCGCACCCTTGAATTTGGAGTGTTGTTTCATGGTGTTGCGATCGTTGCGGCAATGTGTTCTCTCCGGTCCGGATCAGGCAAACGGTAGTTTCACTACCTTGGGTATTGCCTCATGTGCCTTGTCATACTTGTATCCGTATACACGACCACTGCGAATTTGTTTTGATTATACCTATGGAGTACTCTCTGATATCCCACTAGTTTACGGTGGAGTTTACAGTGCTGTATAGTCTATAATGCTATATAAATTTGTTAAGGGGAACAATGGTAACACCTTAACATAATCTTGATATTTTACTTTACTGTTAGGCATTATCTACTTATCGTACATTACTATGTATAGATAGTTTAACGGATCCTGAAAGATGTTATTTCATTCATCTTTGAGTTATTGTTATTTCAACTTTGAACCATATTATCTGTATAAGAATATATTTCCTGATTCGAGTGTTTGTTTGTGCTTATGCTCGGGTCAGACCGAGGATTTCTGTTGCTGTGCTGCTTGGAGATGAAGGCTTGAAGACTATCATTATCTTTATCTTATCAGTTTTTCTCTTTCCTATTTGGATATTATCTGACATCTACGTTGTTCTATTTCATTTGCTTGAGACATTGTAGTATTTTCTTAGTAGCCTCATGAACTACTATTATGACTATGTTGTAATTCCGCTGCACTATTCTGTTATGTTATATTTCTGTGATTCTGTGATGATTCTCATTTTTATATATGTATATATATACACACACACACACACACTCCATTAATAATTCGTGTTTTTTATTATTTAAGTTGACATGTGTGGATTATTGTCGGTTTAAATGGTACAAATATACGGGTTGTTACAATTCGCTAGAGATGTACGACACTTCAAAAGGATATCTTTGATCCTTTCGCGGTAGTTCAGATTTGGCTTCCCCGAAGAGATCTACATGGAAATCCTACACAATTAGTGAATGCGCCTTAATAGTTGTGATTATATACCTATTAGTGTTGTGATGTATACTCACATACATTATAGCTATGTGATTATTTATATTTCACTCCTTAGACATCATTATATTCTCACTGGATTTTATAATAGAAATGGTTTGATTATCGTAAGATAAAAACTCGTTCATTTATTAGTGGCATGGTCTTACGAGATACCTTTATTTTGAAGAGTTGTAAGATATAATAAATCTTTATGATTTGAGTTTCTAACACTGGTTTAGTAGACTGATCCAGGTGTTATTCTGTTACAGTGCTCAAATGAACTAGAGTATGTTTCCAAATTTAGTTGTGGTTCATTGGAGCTCTTGGAGAGGAGTAGGATGATTTCCTGCTGTACTTATTTTCCACTGCGTTACTTGATTTATATCTATCAACATTTGTGAGGATAGGATGTTATAACTATCCAAGCTGGTGATAGGTTAGCTTACTCTGATTGATGTATGTATATAAAGGTTTTCTCTTTGTTAAAGACCTTTTGAGATATTATATATTATCATTACGCATGTGAGATTCTGATATTGTGTTCTCTTCTTTCTTCTTCCTTTTCTTTTTCATTTTATTTTTACCCTAATAATTCGTCTTTCCGGCACTTGAATGCTCGTTCCGTGAATACTATGGATGTATTAGTGTCGACATTCGAGGGTCGAAAAGGTGGATCGTTACAGCGTCTGCAACAGCATTTGCTTTTCCAATGGTATAAAGAAACTCCAGGTTATAAGAAGCAAGAGACTCCAGCCTTCTCTGCTTCCTCAAATTCAAATCCTTCATGGTAAAGAGGTATTTTAAGGATTTACAGTCTGTGTATAACTCGAACCTTTCATAGAAGATAATGCCTCCATATCTTTAGTGCGAAGACAATTGCCAAAAGCTCAAAATCGTTCGTAACTTAATTTTCTCATGCGGCTTTAGCAGTTGACTCGCATAAGAAATAACTTTCCTATGCTACGTCAAAACAGCTTTCAATTTGGTTCCACAAGCATCCATATACACAGTTAAACATTCACCCCCATCTAGAATGGTTACAATAAGAGCGATAGTCAACTTCTCATTTAATTCATTGAATGCTTGATCACACTTAGAAGCTGTGTAGTTAATGCCCCGCTATTACCCCGCTACAACCCCGTTATATCTCATAGCAGATTTCTACCGCTATGATTTTTCCATATAGCCCCAAAATATAGTCTTTCCGCGTTAATCCCCGCTATTTCCGCTATATCTCGTTATTTCCGCTATATTCCACTATATCTTTTTTAATAAAATGAAGTGAAAAATTGCATTTATACATTATAAACTTATGGCATTAATTTATTTCATTTAATTTTTGATATATTTTCAGAAATGAAAATACTCCAATATTCTACCGAATTCTATTATGTTATACAACAGTTTTTTGTTTATTTAAAGTATATTCGCACGTGTTTTTATTTAAAATTATTTATGTTATATTTATGATTCAATTGAATGATAATTTTTCATTTAATTACCATTTTTTTAAAAACATTAAGTACGAGTTTTATATGCCATTTTAGAGTCATCCGCTATATCTCGCTATATCCCCACTGTATCCCCACAATGACTTTTTGCACCTCCACCGCTTTGAATCTACCGAGCGCATTAACTGTACAGCTTAGAAGTCCAAAAGAACTTAACATCTTTCTTCTTTTACTTCATCAGATGGTAAGCAATCTTTAAGAAGTCTTTGATAAACCTATGGCAAAAACCTCCTAATCCCGAAAAGCTTCTAAATTCCATCACACTTTCGGGATTCTTCCAGTCTTGAACCGTGGCAACTTTAGCTAGGTCCCTTGGTATACCTTTCCCTGAAATAAAATGGCCAATAAACCTAACATTTGATTTCCAGATATGGCATTTAGAAAACTTAGATTTCAACATATGATTATTAAGGTATTGAGTATGACATGAAGATAATATTTGTGCTCTTCTCCGTCTTTGAATAAAAAAGAATGTCATCAATAAAGATGAGAACATATTTATTATGGATATCTCGAAATACTTGTTTCATCAAGTCCAAAAAATAAGTGGGTGCATTAGTAAGCCCAAATTACATAACTAATCACTCGTAGAAATATTCTAGAGTCCAAAAAGATGTTAAGGGCATACTCCCCTCTGCTACCTTTAACTGGTGGAAATCCGTGGCAAGATCTAGTTGAGAAAATATTCGAGTGCCGTGGAGTTGGTCAAACATATCGTCGATCCTTGGTAAAGGATATTTATTCTTGATAGTCTTTTTGTTCAACTCCTAGTACTCTACGCATAACCTTAGAGAACCGTTCCCTTTTATAACAAAGATGACTAGCGATCCCCAACTCAAGAAATTACATCGGATCGATCCCTTCTACAACAAGTCATATGTCTTCCCTTCTAACTCCCTCTTCCCTTTTGGAGCCATCCTTTGTAAGAGTTGTATAATAAGTCTTGTTCTTGAAACCAAAACAATACGAAACTCCACTTCATTGTGAGGAGGTAAGCCTTGCACTTCATCATAAATATAAGTGAAATCCTGAACAACCGGTACATCTCCTAGCTCTTCTTTAGCCACTTCAAGTGAATAGAGAAAACTGCTCATTAACTCGTTAGGAACTTTACAGCATATATCAACACTAATATCTCCAACGTCACTAACTATGATAAGCCTTTTATCATAATCCAAGACAGCCTTATACTTAGGTAACCAATCCATTCCCGGTAATATTCTAAAACTTATGAACCCAAAAACAAACAAATCAAAAGGAAAGAGAAGATTTCGATAAGAAATAGGTATATTTGAACAAACAGTGTTAAGCTTGGTTGAACCCCTAATTGGGTTTGACACACAAAAAATATTACTCACGCAGATGGGTTTAAAGTTAATTTTATCAACAAATTAAACTAAAATAAAACTATAGGAAGCATCGGTATCAAACAATACTCTTATAGGAATATCATAAATGGATAATATATCATGCAACATTTACTTACCTTTTTGATTCGTAGAAGTGGATGGTATTTCGTTAATAATAAAAGCCTACATTTGAAATCCCTTCTTTGGGAAAGGGCACTAATTCTTCATGTATCCCTGCTAGCCGCCATTGAAATAGATGGTAATTGGGCAATGATTTGTAAAGTGGCCATACAGTTGCACTTGAAACAAAGAATGTTGGCCAAGTTAGGCTGCTACATCTGTGCTGGAAGCCCACCTCCGGGTTCCTTCCCTACCCATTGCTTCTTTCCCTTATACTTATGCTTGAAACCTCACTAGTATAACTGATAAAGGCTTGGCACTCACTGTTGGAACTACACACTTATGGACTCCCTCCTTAGTATCAAGAGCATCAAACCTCAAAGCCATGACGACGATGATTGTGAATGTACCCATAAGATGATTGGTCATTTCTCGATGAAACTTTGGTTGCAATCCATTCATAAATAATTCATTTTTCTTGGGTGGTTTGTCTATTAATCCAAGTCCGAAGCAGGACAAAGCATTGAACTTATGCTTATACTACGATCTTGTCATATCATCTTGCTTTAAATTAATGAAACTCCTAGACAACTGAATTCTTCTGGCCTTTGGAATAAATTGTGTTTTAAAAACCTCCTCGAACTAAGCCCAAGAAAAATCCTCCTTTAAAGTACTAGCTGTCACTGAATCTCACCAATCCATCATCGACTTTTGGAGTTGCCATGATGCCAACAGCCATTTATTCGCATCCTTCAACCGAAGATCCCTAAATATCCTTTCACCGGATCGAAGTCACGTTGCACTCCAAGATTATCTTCAGTACCATATAATGATTTACCGCCCAAAGTAGTAAAATCCTTACACAAGACCACAAAGTTCTAAGGGGGTGAACTTGTTTTATCACTTCCTTTACCAGATTTACAACCAGCACATTTCTAGTTGCCCTGCCATTGGTATTCATGCTAGTCCCAGATCCTCTCCTTCCTTCTGTTCTTGTATTCATTTTCTATTACCTAAACAAATGACAAGTATCTTTAGAATATAAAGATAGGATCAAAATGGTTTAAGAAAACAACTCTAAAGATCTAAAAGTAGTCAGATATTATTGTTATAAATATTAAAAATATGCTCTCACAAGGTTAACTCATTCTACGCCATCACTTACCCAAACTCTAATAAGTTGTACCCCAATAAGGATAAGGCATTCAATCAACCAAATCTCTAATATCAAATGTGACGAACCTCCTTTCTGACCCCTAAGAACGACACTTAATACATCCATGATATTCATGTGTCACTGTCCAAGCATCTGAAAGACGAGTTGTCACAGGGTAAAATAAAAGAACAGAACATATACTTAATGAAATGGTTAAATATAATACTACAATAAGATAGTACATAAGATTACTCCTTAACATGGAGTTATCGGAGTTACAAGAAATGTACTACCATCAGCCTAGGAAGTTATAACAACCTGCCTTCACACTTTCTGCAATAACATATACTTACATAAAACAAATATAACAGTGGAAATGGATAGATGCAAAAGGAGCCTTCTACTTACCCACCATCTTCAAAAGAGCCCTAGGAAACTGCTACTCCTAGACTACTTAAATATAAATGAGTACCCAAGAGTTTAGGAAAAATAAACAACTCGGGTCAAATAATAAGTATGGTATGAGTAAACTCCAAACAAAAATAGAACATACATAACACATGTGAGAATGCGCCACAAAACACAAAACGGGTTTTCCCTCCTAAGAAATACATCCAGCATAAAAGAATGGATATGAATAATTAAACATCGTGAAGAGCGCAAGACACTTCACAATACAATTAAGAAATAATCAATTCAAAGGTTTGAATCAAAAATAAGTGGAAGGAGTTTTCCAACAATGACTATAAGGGTGAGGCCCCCCTTACCGAAAGTATACCTCTAGGTATATATACTTGAGAGCTCTACTGGCTCTCAAAAACCTCCAAGCCGGACCCACCAAGAATCTAAGTATTTCATATCTTCATGCGCATACAACTAAAATCAATCTAGAGTAGATGTAAAAATACCCCAATGGGAGCAACCCCATGTAGCTTTGCCCTCACTCGCTCTTTATTTAGTCATTTCTAATATAGAATATCAATGCTCCAAACGAGCAACAAATCATCTTAGAATGACGAAACACAAAGAAGGATATTAAAGTCGATAGTCAAGAAATCAACTACCGGGAATAATAAAAATGATTGTATATGGAAATTAAATCTCATACTCTTACCACCACTCGTGGATTTCAAACTTGTATGATCCCTCGGTTAATTATAAAGCCGGACAAGTTAAGGTAGTGTTATCTCTGAGCCTCGCCTCGATGTACATTCTTAACTTTCGAGATAGAGACAAGTTTTCATACCTCGACATTTAATGCTAAGTATATGCCTAAAACCATATATAAATGGTATCACTTATAAAAATTAAATTTCTTACGCTTACTAATCATCGATTTCCAATTTATACTATCCCTCGCTTAAAAGCAGAGTAGGTATGTCAAGGCACTGGTTGCTCCTCGCCTTGCCTAGACACACCAGTTTTTAAATCTCACAGACAGTAACGAATCTACCTTCTCGATATTTGGTACCAAGGATAAGACTAAATCCTTTCACAATTGAATCAAACTTTTAAACTTTTAAAACCGAATTTGTGCTTGGTTCTCACATCCCAACATTGTTAAAACATGCTTAATTTCCTTGGAAATAAGTTAAAAATATCCATATTTTAATCTCATGAAGAGAAAAAATAAGTTAGAAAAAGTTTTATAAAAATTAGAAAATGCTGTAAAAAGTGTCGCTAAATAGTGTTGAAAATTTCTTTAATCGGTTTCTTTTAGATGTAAACATCTCCATAATTTTCCAAGGTATGAATACTTTGTTTTTTTTAGAAAAACATATTACGGATCTAGTATGCATTCATAAAAACTTAAAGAGTTTTGAAATCAAATAAAAACATTTGAAAATTCTTTGAAAACTGGACTTTTTTGAAATCAATTAAGGAAATCCATTTCCAACCTTTGAAGACTTTAGTTTTAAGGGTTCTAACTTTTTCTAAGCCTTGCACTTTTGTACTAAAGGTGCAAAAACATAACCTAACATGTTTTTTTGTAATAACCCAAGCACGAGATCAATATAAAGAATTTCAAGAAAGATGATATTTTCAAAATGTCGATATGGCTATAATCGCTATAACGACACTTCCATAAAATAAGATGTATGCCATATATATTCATCCATACATTTCATAAACAACATACATATGAAAGTAAATCAACATCGACAAGAAATCCCTTAGGATCTCTCTACAAAAATCGCTTGCAAAGCTCATATATGTATATGCATTTCGAAGTGTTGCATAGCGACCTATTCGTTACGAAAACACTTCAACTTTCTTTTTTATTCTCTACAACGCAATGGTTATATATGTTATCCACTTTCAAGCGAGAATCAAATCCAAACAAGCAATATACGCAGGTATAAACAGTAAAAAACAACAATTTATATTTTACATCATTTATTAAATTTAAAAATCATTTTTAAAGTGAGTTTAACTCACTTTTAAGTGAGGTTATACCAAACCAAAGCAACACAAGTCTTCCTCGACCTAAAAACACCTCAAGACACCACCTTCTTGCCTGACTTCAACTCATAATCCTGGAAAAACCCCTATTGCTCGCGCAATTGCCAAAAATGGGGTGTTTCGCTCCACTCTTTTCAACTTTAAGAAGGTGATGATGATGACAATATTATTTTAAGTTTATTTAATATTTTAGTGGAGAAATGAGGGTGTTTTATATGGTTTATTAAAGAAAAGATATGTGGACAAGAATGAAGAAGATGGAGAAAAAGGGAAAAAAGAAGAGAAATTGAAATGTAAATGTGAAAATGAAATAAGGAGGTCCACATGTAGACTTTGGCAAAAGTGGCTAATTACCTTCATTGTCCCTTAGCTAAATTACCACTTATTATTTCAATCATGCACCCATATGCCATCCATGTGGACATGAGTACTTGCCATCAAATCGCATAAAAAGGAGCAAAATATTAGTAAAAAAATCTTCCCTCCTTAATTACCTTCAAGACAGTGATTAATTTTAATGCATTTAGTTAGTGAATTAATTATTCTATATGTCATGTCTATGTTATATGTTTGCTAGTGTGTGCGCAACAAGTTACAACAACTTTTGTTTGACAAAAGGTGAAAAACCCGATTGTTGATCACATTTTCGATTTTTTCTTGAACTATTTATTTGCTGTAAACAAATTTACTAAACAAGTTTTCCATAATTATTTGTTACACAAAACATGTTTATTTGTGGTGTAAAATCCATTATTTAAATATTTAAAAATACATTAAATATTCGAATTCAAAGTGATTAAATTACGAGTAGTTACAAAAGTCAAGCTGGGTTCTTGTGTTTTGGTCAAAGACTTCAGCGCTCAGCATTTTGACTTGGCCATTCCATTTACGGTTACTTTTTCCTTTTTCTTACGCCATGCCTTAACATGTACCATAATCATCTCATGTCGACTTCTTATTGGCTAGTGTAAATACATTTTTAATACTTTGCAAAAAATGTGCAGATTGGACAATATTCCAATCAATTCTGGGCTCCCAATCAGGTCCCTCCAACCGGGTTAAAATTAAAAATGTACATAATTAATGATCAGCATCTTGCCTTGTCAAGCCTAACCCCGAATGAATCGGTCTAGAAAAAAATAATGAAACTTCCGTTTACGACTCCACTTCATAATTCACTCAACCTGTTGACATTCCTTTTCTATACTTCTTTTCGAAACTCATTAATGGCGGTTCAGAAGAAAATAAATTCTTCACAAAGGCTAAGTCACCTCTTCTAATCGACTTCTTTTTCGATCTACAAACAAAATGCCACCTTTTCATTGCACGGGATCATTCACGAAGCTAAACACACAAATCTGATAGCTAATCACTAAAAGGGAAGTATATCTTTTATCAGATCTAAGTAGATCTAGGTAGGCCTGGCAAAATTTGAAGCCTTTAGTAACATGCAAGCTCTCTCTAATCATTCATGAGTCATTTCCCCTGCTATAGATAATTACTCAACTATCTCTCAATCTTTATTATTAGTATTATGCTAATAATATTATGCAGTAACAATTATTGATAGAAATGAGTGCTTTTGCAGGATGAGCAAATCTACCACCATAATTTATTCTAGAATTTACCCTTATTCTGATTTATATCTTATATATGTATCCTAGAGATAACAAAGAGAGTAAGGAACATGATCTATGCATGATTGTAAAGGACAACCCCCTGTTCTAGGTAGTTCGGTGAGCCCACTTATAACCATTCTATGCATATCTTCTTCCTCGTGAATTTTGATTTTTGTTAAATATCTTACTTAACTTACCCCAGAAAGCTGATTTTAACACTCTCCAATTCCCTTCATCTAAAATCTCACTGATTAATATTCGTTCATTTCTAGTACTCTCGATTGTTTTCAGTCCAAGTGTTTTGATCAATCTCACACCTTGGAGCCCTTTTTAATATTATTTCCAAATGGATTATTCCTTTATATATATTTTTCTCATACAATTGGCTCATACCCCTTCAACGCTCTTGATACTAGTTGATGCCAAAAATGGACATCAACCTCCGTATAATCTCATGGAGCTTAAAAAATAAACGAAATAAAAAACAAAGCAGAAAAAGTAAATGAACACATAGATTTTTATAGTGATTCGGCAATCTAGGCCTACATCCACTTTACACTTTTATTAATCTTTCACTAGATTACAATTACAAGAATATTTTGACAGCTCAGATCCATTCATACAAGATTATAGAATAAAAATGGCAGAGCCTCCGGAGTAGGAAGAATCCCTATTTCTAAAGTTATGCTTGCTATATTTAGAGCAAAAGATTTGCATGTATCAGGTTGAAACATTACAAGAAAGCTCTCTAGGCCCGGAAGGGCCCACCATATCGATCGACCACATTAACTCGATGATCAAGAACGATCCTAATCGAAGCTGGAATGTACTCTGAAGTTCACTGATCGTTATGTTGAATCATCCAATAAAGGTTGGTGAATATCGATCGATCTTCCTTCCCCTACAACTTTGGGATGCGCGATCTTTATGGTATGCTCCCCTTGCCATGTGGTCGATGCTCTGAAAGTCCCACATGAAATGGCTTCATGGATCTCAAGATACTAAATGCTCTTCGGCGACTTGAACTATTTCCTTGATCCTTCTCTGATCGAACTAAACAAATAATTACTTCATCCGTAGCTTATGTATAAGAACTTCAATCAATTCCAAAGTTGAGATCTAACTTGATGGGGCCAGGCTAGTGACTTCATGCTAGATACACTTCAGTTTGGTCCTGGTTTGAATCCGTCTGACTATCGTCTATGGTACTGTACGTAACTGACTCTTCAAGTTGTTGACCATTCTTTTCTGATCGAATCGATGATATCACCACTTTGCCAAAAGGCGGGATAAATTTTGCCCTTAAAGTACATCTTGTGAGTAAAATGACATGCTTTGAATCGAAAAGAGTCTGAATTGCCGTAAAGAAGTCCATTCAGCTTCCTGATTGATTACTATTCTTCTACCATCCATCGATAGTATACTGTACGTATATACAATTCGGTCATGCAAGACCTGCAAGCTCTCTTTTATCTGATCCATTGTCAGACTTGAAAATTCCAAGTTTGATTGCAATTTTTATTGATTTCAAAAGGCTAAACTTTTAAATCTATTCATATGTATACACGTATATGTACATGTTCGTGTTTGCGATTGAATTCTCACGATCATTCATCATCCTTCCTTTCATTCATTTCTTTCTCTTCCTTTCCCTTTTTTTACATATAAACCTAAATTGAACCATTTGCGATCATAGAATTGATTGTAGTAGGTTAGGTAGTGAAATGACCGCTCTAAGGCATAAATAAGTGACAAAAAGATCGATCGACATAAAGGCTGGGATGGGTTGACGTGTGATGGTATGATAAGGCTTAGAAATGTATCATTCTAACCCTTTGAAGTGAAAATGATCAGAAAAACTTGTCTCCTATATAAGGCTTGATACACAGTCATTTTCTTCGATTTACTCCCCACACTTTCGTCCTGAAATAAAAAGCGACTATTCACCCTATCTTTCCTCCCGTCGATCCTTACAACAAACATCATCTTCCTCCATACCTGGGCTTCAAATCGACTTCAAACTCCTCTATTTTTTAGATTTTAAACATAGGTAGAAAATTCTCTAAATTTGCTGCATAATTCTTAGAACAGTGTAGTGAACCCATGACAGTCGACTTGCTTCATGAGTCTTTTTACTTTCTTCATGTTCCATGATCGTACTCAATGGAGTAGCTCGCCTAGATGAGACATGTGTGAACTACGATCGTAGCCGATCGTTCGCTGGGGGAATTGAAGTGAAATAGATGAACAAGTTGCACGATCGACCATACGTGGTTGTTCAAGGGCGGTCGGTGGAGTTTTGCACTGTTGGAGTTAGAGAACTGTCTGGAAACTATCCGCTATGATCACTTGGGCATAAGAACAACTGGTGTGTGGAGGCTCACTGTGTACGATCGGCATATATTGATCTAGGGAACCGAACGGCCTATATAACATGGACATTCGGTCTGCCTTCTTAACACTTAGAACGATTGACCTATAACATACTAGGACGGTCGGCTTGGACTTAACCTAAGTACTTTCACTTCGCATATGAACCATTCCTTTCTTTTTCCATAAAATGGAATAAAAATAGATCAATTTGAACCAAGAAAGGAGCTCCAGCCTTTCCTACTTGGATAACCACTTAGACTTGAATATGACTTGCACATAATATGACCTCCATAACTGGTGGCAAATTGCCTTGGAACAAATGTTGCGAACAAAAGCCTTTAACTATAATGTTAAAACACATCCATAACTAAGACAATAATCAGTTTTCTGTTGTTTAACAATTGTTATGAAAGTCAAACTGCATCTCTTTGAATAAATTTTTAAGTCTTGTTGCCTCCTTTGTCTTCAGCTTTGCATAATTTATTACTATATTGAACAGCACTTCATCACACTGCACTTACACTCACTATGCACTAAGGGATACAGGTTATTTTTTCTAATTATGATTTTTACTAAGTTTGATAGCAAGGGAACCTCGACACTTTAGGCACTCCGTAATCATGCCAGCTGGATCTTCTTTACATAGGACTAATTCCAACGTAGAGTCCAGTTTAGTGACTGAGTCCGACAACCTGCCACTTAGTCATAATTCGAAACATCTAGAAGGCTTGGATTCCTTGCTTGATCTTTCCAAGATTGTTCCAGTATTTCCACCGGAAGTTATCGAACTGAGGCTCAATACTTTAGAGGATGCAATCATCCTCGAAAATCCTCCTGATTCATAGCTTCAAAGATTAAAGAAGATGCCCTATAGAGGATTTGCACAAGGCATGGGATTCTGTTTGGCGATGTGTTGGTTTCGTCACGAGAAGGCAGGCTCATAGACCTCCTGAAGGGTAAACAACATGTAACAAATTTATGTGTTGGATGGGATGCATCATGTTGTTTAATTCATATATTTGGGATCTTACACCATCTAAGGATTGCACCTGCACAAATCCATCCAAACGGCTATGCACTCCTCAACTGCCTTTATATGGTACATGGAGTTTCTACACCACCCTCTACCATCGAAGATATCCGATTTATTTTCACTTTTAAATGGCGGACAAGGAGTCAATCGTTCACATTCCTTGTGTCGGCAAAGGGATGCAAAATTTAGACCGACACTTGGAACAAATTAAGTGCCTTCAAGAGCGAATGATTCTTCGTTCGTCGCCCGCCTGGATTGGCTCGACAATGGCTGGAAAGACGTAAGTGTTACCCACCAATTCCATAATAATATAGGAAAATATCATCCAAGTTACATTCTAACGATGTTAATCATTTATAGGTGTCGTTACCAGGCCTAACGGTGATATTTACAAAGAGGCAGTCTCAATTTTAAAGAACGCTCCACCCGAAGATAGAAGTATTGAACTTTTGCTAGAAGATGAATGCCTCATAGGTTTTGGCTTGATAGAGGAGCGCCTCGATTTGGGGCTCAATAAAATTGCCCAGACGGCTGGGATCAGATCATGGGCTGCTAATGGTCAAACAGATAATCAATTCGGTCCCGTGGCGTCCCTAGTCATGAGTACTCATGAATCTACTGATATCGGCACTAAAGGACATGGTGAAGATGCATCTAGCCGTGAGGATGATAGACCTGATCCCAAGGTTGGTGTCGGACCCTCATAAGTCTCCCAATCCCCGGTCGTGGTTAAAAGAAAAAAAGAAAATATTCGCACACAAGCCTTCAAGAAGTCATTTTTCCGACTTAAACCAAGTCGTCGACGAATCTACCACTAGATCCTCTATTCGATCTACCAATTCCACACCATCTCGATGCTTATCGTTTCACTAACTTGTGCATTGGAGGGTCAGAGTCTCCAATCAGAATTGGCTCGGAGATCCCTATTTCCGTAGGGGAAGTTACACCGATGAGAAAAGCTCCTGCACCTGTTCTATTGCGGGGTTACACTTGGACACTAACACACACTTGCACGTTTAACACTGCATTGTACTTGACTTGTACTTTTTAATACCCAAAGGTGATTGATATACGCTTTTCATTACAGAATTGATGATGAGGAAGGGGAGCATGTTCGATTCTTTGCGGAATGTACAGCGTCAGTCATCAGGATCGCGATCTGGTTCCTTCCACAGTAGTCGAGATTATTATGATTCTAGCTATCGCCTCAGCCGCGATTGGGGTTATCAAGAGAGAGATGATAGGGCCAGGCCAGCTCAGGATGTACACGGATCAAGATCGAGATCTCCTTCCTGAAAGGGTCGCGAACGACCAGCCGAGCGTAGGGACCTGTCCATTGATTCCTCTCGCAGCCCTTCTACAACTCCAATGCCTTCATGATCCGTGGTCCCATCTCAGTCTCAATGACCGAGCGATCGCTACAACCATGGTGAATTCACTACCGTTCACAGGGCGGGCGAAGAAAGCATCGGATTTGAAGCTGCTTCCAAAGACCTTCCAATTGATCAAAATGTTCGTACGGCGCAAGTTCGAGAGGAATTTCCGAATTTATGCTTCGATGGATTTTATTTTCCTCCCAATCTGAAGAGGGTTCCAGATGATGTTTAGAAAATGACCATTGATCGCGTCACTGACATCCACATGCAACATCTAATATGGATGAAGGCTATGGAAAAGATGTCAAAATTTTCCTTCGAATCCGTGGTAGAATCGAGAAACTAAAACGATAAGAGGCCCAAGATAAGAGAATTATCGACACTCTAACAAATGAACTGGAAGCCTCTAGAGCTGCCTTAACCGAAGCCAAAGGAAAAGTTGACATCGCCTTGAAGTCTATGGAGGAGATGAAAACTACCCATCTCGATATGGTTCGAATATTGCACCATCGAAACCAGGAGATAGTGCTCGAGCGAGCCGCGGCTCGAAACAATGAGTCTACGGCCTTGAAGGAAGTAGTCGAGCTTAGGTCCAAGCGTGAATATGAGATTAAAGAATAAGACGATGCTCAAAAGATTTCTTAAGATTCTTGTGAAGAGTTGGTTCATGTCAGGCTCAAGAGAGATGCGACAATTGAAAATGCTAAAGATGTCGACATGTTTATTCAACATGAGACAGAAGCGACCAATGACAAGGTAGGAGAAGATGTAATGAATGAGCTCGACCTATTCCTTATTCTCTACAACGCCAACGTTCTCAAACATAAGAATTTGACATGGCTTGGCGAAGATTATCCTTATCAACTTCATCTTGCTTGGGAATTTCTTGTCGTAGAAGAGAAAAAACTTCATGGCTCAAAAAATATCGATGTAACCAATCTCGAAAGCGAAGTGCTACTGGGCGATGGGCCCAAATATTGCATGACATTTAGACTTCTCTTCTGAAAGAATTCATAATTTCTCCTTTATATGAGGTAGGCACTACAAGAAATTTGATTTTTAGTGGCGCTGAGAAAACGCTACAAAAAGTTTTGGTGGCGCTTTGATAAACGCCGCTAGAAAACATGCGACTAAAAATCTATGATTTTTTGTTGCATTTATTTTAACGCCACCATAAATGAATTTTTGGCAGCGTTTTTTAAACGTTACTAAAGATCTTTTTTACAGCGTTTAAGAAACGCCGCTGAAAAGTGTTGTTTACTATCTTATTTTTTTATTGCACTTATTATTATTTTTTGCAGCGTTTTTTGAACGCCACGGAGATTATCTAAGTTACTATAATTGCTGATTCTGTAGCGCTTTTTAAACGCTACAAAAAAATATTTTTGGTGGCGTTTTTTCTCCGCCACCGTATGTTTCTATTTTATTGCCTGCTGTTCCACGACTACATCTGATTTCGCCTCCAATTCAAGTACCTCAAAACTTATAGAATAACGTAATATATTTTCAAAAATAACACATTAAAAAATAACACATTTAATGAACCACAATAACAAAAACAAAAGCAATTACATAATCGCCACTATATCATAACATTAGTGTCAAGACAAAAGGTTAACCATACGTTTACACAACCAAACTACAATAAACAGTTTCATAATAGTACATGCAGCTAAAGTAGTGCTGCTACCATACATACTAGTTTCGTAATAGTTTCATAACAGTTTTAATCAACCTAACTACATACATGTGCTGCTATCATACCAAAAACCAGTGCTGCTGCTTGAATTCTTCACAAACGTTTATCTACCTGTAAACAACAATAATCATGTTACTAAATATTTGTGAGGTGAAGGTATCAAAGATCAAAAATGGACAAATATAGAAGTCCTTAGACTATAATACTTCAAACAAATATGCCTCTGCCTATTAACCACTGATTTGAGCACATTGTAATCGTCCAACAACTTTTACATCATATTTGTGAAGTCGGTGCACTAGACTTGCCATACGACAGCCATCCTCTTCAACCATGCACTCCATTCAAAACAGCAAGTTCACCTGATAACATCCCCATTTCCTTCCTTCATTCTCTCTGCCTGTACACTACTTGTTCACACCAACTTCTAACACAACACAGTCAACTTCTCCACCAAAACTTCCTCACAATCATATTTGATACAAACTTCCGACCATACCCACAACTCGTCCCACAACACAACCAAAAAAAATTCGAACCTGCCAAACAACTCATCCATCTTCCCTGTTCTTCATCACTGGTACAATCGAACCACCGTGCTTCTGAAACCTAACCGTAACTCCTCTGATCACTCAACAGACCTACTACAACCTAACCTTTCGTGCATTGCATATCTCTATAGTTCAGTACAAATGCACTTCGACCACACTTCAATCATCTCCATACTTCGACCACTCAGCAATCTCCCCTTCAATCTTCCAGTCACTCCTCTTTAACACTTGCTTCATATACCACCCTACATCCAAGCAACACACTGCCAACATATCAACACCAAACCCTTGAATACAAACTCTAACTCCACAACATATCCAAATCCAAAAATAGCCAAACTGTCCACCATCTCAACTTCACCAAAACTCCACCACAAAACTGCTAACATCCCCAACAGTTCCCCGACTTCCAGATCATCACTGCCAACACTTCCTCCTCCCTATAACCTCACCCAAACCTGATAACAACCATCATCACAACTTTTTCAAACTGCCACTCCAACACCAAGTCAAAATTATTCCTTCCTCAATCACAAATAATACAACCCTCCCTATCCCTTAAACAACCTACCACCAATATCACCCTTACTTCTAAAAACTTCACCTTCACTTGAACTATTCCACCTTCAAACTGCTTCAGTTCAAACAACCTCGGTCATTATAGTTCTGTCTACTACAAGCATCACTTTCCTACTTCAACACAGTTTCCATCAACTGCCTTGCAACAACCCCTCCCCATTCATACTATAGAAAAAATCCACAATATGCCAAGTTAAAATTAAAGACAAGTTGACAGTCCTGCCACTGTTTGACCTAAACCGTACGCCCCTCACTGAATTTTAGCCTAACTCCATCAACAACCTCAGCCAAACTGACAACATTCAATCACCAATTCAATAACTTTCTAGCTCTACACCAATATTTATTGAGTAATATAACTAATTTTTATAGTCGATTATCTAGGAATATTGTCAGGGTATTAGAATCAAAATTTGAAAACATTTATGATGAACAAGTTATATACCTTTCAGTTTGTTTTCAGAATGACTTTTTCCGTTGGCCAAGCTATGGGAACGCCAAGTGCATCTTCCATGCACGTCAACGCCAATGTTGGTCTCCATAGCTTTGCATTTGCATCTTTCACAATATCAACCCAAACACTTACAGCATTAAGTCCCAATGGACGACAATGGACCAACGTTATCGGATCAGTTGATGCAACAGTTCCTTCAGCCACTACGTTTGTTCCACCCAAATCGATCAACTGGCATTTGCTATCTTTTGTCCACTTTGCAATTGGCTGGAAAAAAAGAGATTATTATGCAGAATATATACATACACATAATAAATAAACTTTCATACGCAGGTAATTTCTTCAATTTTGAAAATTAATACTTACATGCTCTGATTTCTTCATGACCACGGGTGTAGATTTCATGGGAGAAGTCGCATAATTTACACTGTCATTTACATTTTCTTTATCAACTTCAACTTTTGATTTTGGCCATGCTACTTTCCTACCAACTGCATCTCCAATGCACGACATATCACATGTGGGTCGCCACAAATAAGCATCTTTATTTATTACTTTGTCGACCGAAATCACAACGGCAGACGGACCGAGCGGAATACCATTAACAACATATTGTGGCTCTCTGGAGTAGACTCTTCCTTTGGCAACTACCCCTTCACCCTCACTCCAACCATAAATCTTAAAAGCAAAGCTCTAATATCAGGATATTTTAATCTTAAAAGCACTCAATTAAATGTAATGTAGGCATTTAATTGACTATCGAAAACTACTAAATGGACTTTGATCAATTAATGTATTTTACAGCTATAAATGATGGGATGAAATTAATATGGCTACCGAAACCAGCATGTGAAAAAAATAAAATTGAGTTGCTAAAATTAAAATGACCATACTTAAAATGGAAGAGAACATATAATTAGTTTGTGAGAGAGAATAAATTTGTTCTTTTTAGTATTTTAAATTATATGGCGCTTTGAATTTTTTATTTTATATATATAAATTACTTTTAATAGTTTACCTTCTGGTTCATCAGAATCTGCAGCATACTCTTCATTTCTGCTATTTCCTCTCGACACTGCGATACTTGTTTACCTTTGGACTGGGCCACAACTAGCTTGGTTAAAGTGCAACTCCTTCCCAATGCTCTCGACCGTCCTGGTTTATCTTGTCCGGGTACATGTACAAGAGCATCTCCACTGACATTCTGTGACGAACCGGAATGTGATAGGCTAGCAAAGTTTTTAGTCTCCTCCTACATAAATAAATACAAATAGATAATGTACAATGGTAAAATTATCGTACTTTCGGACAATTTTTTATATACAGATAAAATAAAAAAAACTTACAATAGCATTTCCAGCTTCCGCGGTCACCGGTTCACCATTTTTTTATGTGAGGTTTAATCCAAACATCAGCTCTAGTTATGGACGATGGACTTGGACTTTCTTTTTTTCTAAATTTAGGATAACATTAAATAAAAAACTGGACAGGTATAAAATAATATTAAATAAATCTATTCTTAATTAACTAACCATGTCTTCGGTCAATCTAGCCGTTCCCTTACGACCAGTTGGGTGTGGAAGTTGTTTATCCCTAAGGGCCGATTATTTCTCATTTCGTTTCTGTAAAATAGAAAGATATATTGTTGATATATTGTTATAGGATAATGGCACCTTCGTTGTTTGAGAAAGTGAAGAGTGACAGAGAAAAGTTGATATATTGTTATAGGATAATGGCAGCTTGGTTGAGGAAGTGAAGAGTAACAGAGAGAAGTTGTTTGAGAAGTGTTTTATAAAGGCAATGTAAAGAAGAAACATGGATATTTTGTTTTGTAAATAGAGAACAAAAACTTGAAATCAGTTGCTTGTAGTAGAGGAAAATTCAATGTATCAGAAACTAGAAGAAAAATGAAACAAAACAGTGAACATAATATCAAGTGAAAACAGTGAGCACAAGAAACAGATATGTAAAAATGAAAACTAAAATCTAAGATGCAATGCAATGTTTTTTGTTTTATTTTTATTTTTGGGTATATGCAATGCAAGCTTGTTGAAGTATGAAATGCAACATCAATGTAAAACAGAAAACGAAACGCAAAAGCCAGAAAATGAAATGTAATAACAAACTAGTTGAAAATTCCAATGCAAGATGAAAACAAATCCAACAATTTTTTTAATGCAAGATAACACAATACAAAACCAAACACACAACACTAAACTGAATTAAATTCAAGTGAACAAGAAATGTGTACATAATGAACAAAGTTAAAATGGAAAGTGTTGAGTTGACATGCACACAAGAACAAAGAACAAAAATGCACAGTGAACATAAATGCAAAACAAATGAAACGCAAAATGTTTTCTTTTTTTTGAGACTAAAACAAAACCATATATGTTATTGGATAATAAAATTGTTCCTTTGAAAATGATAATCAACTCTGCTGTGAAAATAACCATATGTGTTATTGGATCTCAATCATTAACTTTTAAAGTGTTCTAGCAAATAAAATAGTGAATAATGTTACCTCAAACTCCGGACTTGTTTTCGCCTTCACAAACCTTCTCCATTCGTTCATGCTTTTGATGTTGGTAGGTTTCAGTTTTAGTCTTTCCTCTTCATTCTCCGCTTTATTTAGTTTTCGAACCAATTTACTTTTTGACGATCTTCAAATTACTCCCATTTGTTGAAATACAGCTTTTCATTGCCAATCCTCTTCCAGTTTAAATCTAATCTGCAACAATACATGAAAACATGATATTAAAATCAAACAACAGCCATATGTATGCATCAAACAAATTTTTCCAGCCATAACTATAATACGTGATGTAACAATGTAGCAACTTGCAAACAGATGTATAAACAACAAAAACAATTTTTAACTCATACCTGAATCGATTGCCACAAAACAACTTTTAACTCATTACTTAGATTCCTCCAATCATCAAGTGTGTATGGAACTAGCTCCCGCACAAGCGGTCCAAGAAAAGAGGATAAATGTACTGACCCTTTCCCTATTGGTATACCTATATCATTGAACTCAACTTCAATACGATCCTAACTGCTTAACGGGAGTCCTTTTGCTTTTGCTAGACCTCTACCGCCTCTTTTCCGAGATGTAATTCTGGATTCAGCTTCACTTGCTCTCCCAATTTCTCCCTCAGCATCATCAGTTTGTTCAGGAAGGATTTCATTTTCTGAGCGAAGTCCTTCTTCATTTGGGTCGGAGGGGGTAACAAAGGTGGCTCTTGTTCTTTGTCTTCATTGCAAACAATGGCTTGCTTCTTAGCGTTGACTGTTGATTCTTCACTGTCGGTGCAAGCACCAGTTGGAATCTTAACCTTTTTCTTTGGATTATACTTCCGCTTTAACTTATACTTCTGAGATTCCTCATCAGCCTTTCCCTGGTTGCGAGTACGTACAAAGCTTGAATGCATCTTTTTTCTGCAAATGAAACAAAAAACAGTAACTTATTTTGAGAATACTTCATATAAAGGACAGTTAACAGTATCTATTATGTAACCTTGAATACAATAGTTATTAATACATGTATATGAACTCTGTAATGTAAACTCTGTAAATAATCACATTAATACTTAATAATGGAATAATCAAAACATATAATTTCTGTAAATGTATATTAATATGTTTTCTATGCTTGCATTTACAAATGAAGGCACCTAACATGTAATAAAAAAAGCACAACACACTCAACAAAATTTGCAACCTCTCACAAACACAAAACATAGCAATGCTAACTCACACACAACTCATACAAGCACACAGTACACAACATATTCACAAACCCAACTCACTCTACAGACAGTCAGACAACCCTCACAAAAACAGTACACACAAACACATATGTAGACTAACTACCCACTTACCTTATCAGTCACTATCCTCTAGTTATCACTCACTGTCTTCTGAGTTCCGATTCTTTAATATTATTTATCTGTTAATATGGCGCAAATACTTAGTACTTTAAGCAATACCATGCTCAAGTATTTGTTTTATATAGTAGATAAATGTTGTGTAAAAAAAGATAGTATTAATATGCACCTTATGTAAATGAAAATATTCCAAAGTTGAAAAATTGTATTACATAAACAGTTTTACAGTGCCTTGTGATCTGAGTCTGGGAGAGGACATGCCCAAATCATAATTTGATATCATATAACTCATAAAGCAATATGAATACACTGTTGTAGTTACATACTAAATCTATCAAAAAACAACAAAATATGCCCAACTTCCAATTATGGACCACATATGTCAAGGGAAGATTATCAAACAAACATTAGCTTGAATCGCTATTAGACTAGAAAAAAATATGCTAATGATTATGTAAAGAAAAAGAAAAAGGGGAGGAAATATTTACTTAAACTAAGAGAAACATGCAATACTTATAACCGAAATATATCACCGAATGCTAGAAAATAAATGTGTCCACTTCATAATTTAATTTGTTCTTATATCAGCAAAAAGATAGTTATAGATTATTTCCAAGCTAAAGTACAAATCCTTTAGACACATCTTCCCAAGCTATCTAACCCTATTGACATCCATGAAACCATTTGATACATCTTCCTAAGCTAAAGTAGAAATCCTTTGGAAGTTAAGACAAACATAAAATTACTTCTTTCCTTTTGAGAAAACAAAATATTTTTCATCAAAATTAAGTAAGGTGTAATTAACATGTTATTACAAGGGAAAAATGCATCTTTTGACAATTATGCAACAGGGAACAAACTTGGCATAGGAATGGAATTAAATTCAACATAAACATAATATTAAATTTGATTTGACATATCAAATCCAAATAGAGTCAGAAAAAAAAGAAATATATTACAAAATTAAAATAGAAAAAAATGAGTTATACGTAGAAATGATGCATGCTAGAGTAGAAGTGAAGATCCTCAATCAGAAGCTGACCATACATCTTCAAATGACATATATGTAAGGTTTAATGCTAGGTTTTGATTCTTGAGTAGTAGACAGAACAAAGGTGGTAAATGTCAAAGATGTCATGAAACAAGGAAAAGAAACTACTTGATTGTAATACATTTTTCAAATGATACTACAATAAATTTTATAATCTACTCAAGTAGAACATATAATCTACTCAAGTATGCCTTCGCAATCCTCTCTAACATAACTAACATCTTCATCATCCATTTCGGTTATTTCATTACCTTCCATGACTTGGATATCTTCCTCGATGCAATCGTGATCCTCTAAATCATTAAAACTTCTTGATGGTGCTTTCATTACAACATACCGATCAGAAACATCATTCTCTCTTGAATAAAATACTTGTCTTGCTTGAGATGCAAGTATGTATGGATCTCGTGAAAACGATGCTTGCTGTAAATTAACAAGAGCGAACTCATCATCATCAACTTTTACTCCATTCCCTTTATACGCCCAACGACACTTAAAAACTGGAATATAAAACGTATGATAATCTAATAAAATTATATCTGTCAATATTCCATAGTAAGTGACCACATCAACCACTTGGGACATATCTTTTACACTTGCTCTACACATAGTAGTCGCATCAAAAGTCACCCCACAATTCTGAGTTTCTCTCCCTACATCTTGTATATGAAAACGTTGCTCATTGATGATATATCCGTTGTAAGACATGGCATCATCCTTCGGACCAAAAGCAATCCATCTTAACATGTCATCATGATCCTTGGAGGTAATAGGTATCTACAACAAATTTTATTTAGCACGTATATTTTATAGTAAGATCAATAGTCAAAAGAGAATATATTTGAAATCTAACTAACCTTTCTTTTAATCCAATCGACAATTTTTTTTGTATGTGTTTCCCAAAGTAAGGTTGCATTTTTTGTCATGCGTGGGTCTGACTTTTCTAATTCCTCTAAATGCAAACTAGTATTGAATAATTTATTATAAGTTACATATAGCATTACGAACACATCAAAATAATTAAACAATGTAACATACACTTACTCTATAAATGGTTCCACTACAGCCATATTCATTAACACGGCTAAATGAGCACTTTCTTTGTCATTAACTGACAGTTTAGCTGTCTTGGATATTAAAATCGGACGTCCCTCGAGTATTACACTGCTTTCATAATCTTCATTTCGAGCTTATTTATCCACTATATGTCCTGATTTTTTCAAAAATTCATCGAAAAACATCATGGATTCTTTTGCAAGATAGGATTCTGCAATACATCCCTCTGGTCATGCATAGTTTCTGACATAGTCTTTAAGTGTCTTCATGTATCTTTCGAATGGGTACATCCAACGAAAATGAATCGGTCCACACATTAGTGCTTCTTTTCCAAGATGAGTGGATAAATGTACCATTATATCAAAAAAAGATGGTGGGAAATATTTTTCAAGATCACATAAAACTTCAATAATCTCAACATTGACTTGTTCTACCTTCTCTCTATCAAGAACAAGTTGACATAATTTGTTGAAAAAAGAACATAAGGGAATTATTGTTTTTCTTGCCTTCTTTGCCATTAATCATCTCGCTGCTACTAGCAATAACTGTTGCATTAATACATGGTAATCATGTGACTTCAATCCGCTAATTTTGCAATCCTGCAACGAAACCCGATTTTTCAAATTTGAACAGTAGCCATCTGGTCCTTTGAAATCGTACAATCTTTTGCAAAATATTTTTCTCTCGGATTTTGACAACATGTATGGAGCCGGTGGAAGATATGTTTTATTCCCATGAGGTTGTGCATGAAGCTCACTTCGAATTCCTCAATCCTCTAAATCCTTTCTACAGTTGGTTCCATCTTTTGATTTACTACCATGCAACATCGTGCCCAATAGGCTTTCACCAATGTTTTTCTCCACATGCATCACATCTATATTGTGACGTAATGGAAGCTCCTACGAAAACCAAAACTATAACACATTATTAGGTTTTTCTTCTATTAAAACAATGAAAAATAAATAAACTAACCACTAACCTTCCAATAAGGCAAATAAAAGAAAATTGATCTTTTTTTCCACCTCGATAGCTCCATTTTGGTAGAATCGTTAGTATTATCACCTTCATCTTTTGTATCATAAACACACTTTCTCTTCTTACTTTTCTCTTCTTTTTCTTTTCCAAAATCATTTGGATAATCCTTCAACAATGCATGAATGTTTCTTCCAGTTAGTATTCTAGGAGCATTACCTTTCTCTATGGTGTTATCAAACAATGCCTTTTGTTTCCTCCGTGAATCTAAAGCAAGTAGAAATCTTCTACGACCCATGTAGACGCTCTTTCGACTATGATTCAGCCAACGAGAATGGGTATTGACACCACATAATGGGCAAGCTTTTCCCCCCCTTCACACGACATCCAGCAAGATTTCCATAAGCCGAAAAATCGTTAATCGTCCATAGCAAAATTGCATTCAGTTTAAACAAAATTTTACTAAATGCATCATAAGCATCAACTCCATTACACCACAAATGATACAAGTCTTCGATCAAAGGCGCCAAATATACATCAATACCATTCCCGGGTTGCTTTGGGCCTGGAATAAGTAAAGTTAACATAATATTTTCCTTCTTCATACACAACGTAGGCGAGAGATTGTATATCACAAGCATCACCGGCTAGCAACTATATTTCGAACTCAACATGGAAAATGGATTGAGTCCATCTATAGCACGACCAAGCCTAAGATTGCGTGGATCAGATGAAAAAGATTTATACTTTTCAACCACCATTTTCCATGTCGTAGAATCCACGGGATGACGCATTTTTCCATCGTTGCTTGTATTATTAAAATGCCATCTTAAATCTTCTTCCATCTTTTGAGATCTATACATTCTTCTAAATCTCGGAATTATTGGAAAGTATCTCAATACTTTAACTGGAAACCTTGTATAACCTCTTTAGTATCTTGATTTTTCTTCCATCTTGAAGAACCACATTTTGGACAACTTTCTAAATCTTTGTATTCTTTTCTGTAAAGGCAATAGTCATTCTCACAAGCATGTATCTTTTCAAAACCCATGTCGAATGCTCTAAGAAATTTCTTTACTTCATATAAGTTTTTGGAAAGCACGTTATCCTTCAGCAGAAATAAATGTTGCACAGTTAAAAGCTTATCAAACCCACTATCAGACAAGCCAGTCTTACATTTAAGATTATACAAGACAGTGATAGCAGATAATTTTGTGTGAATTATGCAACCAGGATATAATGGAGTTTCTGCATCTTCAAAGTTCTTGAGTAACTCATCCTCTTTTCTTTGAGAATTAACATTATCTTTATCATCATCAAAAAAATCTTAATTCAAAAAATCTTCATCTTCATAGTGAATCATCTTGAATAGATCATATACATCAAACGTATTTGTTTTCTTCTCTACATTTTTCTCTTCATCATGGTTAAACCATACACCACCCATGTATTTAGGATCCATTCATTTTATAATTAAATGTTCAATGATGATTTGATCATCATGACGACTAAGATTCCGACAATCCTTGCAAGGGCATAATTTTTTTCTACACTTCTTACATTCCTCTTTGCAGAATTCACAAAATTCATTGCTCCTTGTCGGTACTCTATACTAGTTCTATGAAAAAAGTAAAACAAATAAAAAATTGAGCTTTAATATTAGATTATATGTTATAATTCTCAAAATACATATTAAGTTAATCATGGTTTTATCACCTGCTTAAAAAAACCCAGTCTTTTTCCATTTTCGACATATGAAGGCAAATAAGTTTCCAATCTTTGACGTATAAATTGGTTATCTTTTGTAATCAAAAAAATAACCAGACGTTGAAGTTATTACCCAAAAAAACATCCAAGCATCTTATAAATAAAGCACTATCTGGAACATTGGTAACACGCCCATGGTAAGGACAATAAACTACAATAAACCACATAAAATGAATAATAAAGAGATAGCATGTGCTGCAGTGAATGAAATAACAGAGATAGTTTTTATTTTTAGGATACTGCACACATGAATCAAACTTTGTTCACAAGGTTACGTAGATTTGTTTTTCTTCATTTGGTGACTGAAATTATGACATATTTGCTGAAAATATAACGCATATAGATATGTATCGGTGAGATAACTCCATGTGACCATGTAAACGCTTCTGCCGGAAAATTATTTATAGAAAAATAACACATACGTTTTTCTTATTTAAACTCACTCTTATCTATCATTTGTATATTTTATACATATAAATATACATGCTTCATTTCAACATTCAGTGACATGCTTCTAAAATTATAATTAAATATAGAGGTTATATTTGAGTTTGACTTACAGTTTCATTCGCAATGGCACAAGTAAAGCATGGGAATATGATTAATCCTCATATTGGTGATGAAGAAGAATATCAAGAAAACAATGGTTATGATGGATATTTGAGCTCTTTATCAGAAGAAGAAGAAGAAGATGATGATGATAGCTGCAATTCAATTGGCGAAAATTCATCTGAAGATGAAGATTTTATAGATGATTTGAGTTCATCTTCATGTTCTTTGAATTCTTCCTTATCATCATCGAATTCATCACTTTATGATATGTCATCTCTCATTTCACATCTTCCTTTGAAGTAAGTTTTTGTTCAATTGTGTTCTGATTTTGCCTCTTTTCATATATAGAACATTTTTTTTGTTCAGATTTCTTTTTCTTAATTTTTTTCTTTCTTTCTTTTATTTTTTATTTTTTATGTCTAAAACATTAATCATACGTAAATAATTTATGGTATCATAACATTCATAACACGTATACCTAAGTTTTCATATACAAGTTGTCTAACAAATCATTTGAATTTCAGGAGAGATTCATCAAAACACTACGAAGGAAAATCACAGTCGTTTTCATCACTATCGAGCGCGAAGAGTTAGGAGGATCTAATCAAAACTGAAAACCCATCAAATAAGAAGATCAAAGCATTGAAAAATAATAGTTGGAGTATGATGAATTCATCCAGAATTATAAAGAAGAAAAGCTTAAAAGGATCAGTAAGCTCTTCGTTAAGAAACTTGAAGAGGAATGATAGTTTTTTCAGAGGAAAACCATGTAAATGAAAATAAAAAAATAACATAAATTGGATACAATTAAAGCAAGCACATCGCACTAACGTAATAGGAAATGATTAGAATATAAGTAAAATTTATAAAAAAATAGCTCGAACATAATCATATAAAATCAATTATTCCAGTTAGGATTTATTTCAATTAGGGTTAAATCGACTATTCCAATTAGGGTTTACGTAGAAATTTGTATAGAGTATCCATACATAATCATATAAAATCCAATAGACTTATAAAATTTCATACCTAATCCGCGAGGAGAGATATGTGAAGGGCTACCGCGACGATGTGGAGAGGAGTAGAATGAAGGACGTCTACCGCAACAATGATAACGAAGCAAGGTGGATTTTGTGGAGGGTGAGGCAGATTTTGCTGGAGCAAAAAGGAAAGCGTGAGGAGAAAAGTTTCTAAATAATGAAGAGGAAGGGAAACGTGACAGTAAATAAAAAAAATTCATGAAATATTTTTTACTTTACGCGGGTGCAAAGGGGGAACGTGAAATCTTTTTAGCCGCATTTATATTTTTTAGGGAAATACTTTTTGGTTGCATTTAGAAAGAAACGCCACCAATTTTTGCAACTATAAATGGTTTTTCTTGTAGTGAGGCAAGGGATCCAGATCGGTGCGCTCCGACATCGCAACCGAATTGCCCCCGCTGTTTCAGGTAATGACCAACTCTACGGCGAGCTCCTCAATTATCCCTGGGTATGATCCGGATTGACCATGCCTATCTTCGATTCTTGAGAGTGGTTCTGAAGATTGTCTAACTCAACCTAGAGTTCATGCCGAAGAAATTATTTCGTCGATTTTTCCCTTCTCTCACAAAGTTGGGGTGCTATCGATTGACATTTCTTATCTTTTTGCCTATTTTTTCTCAACTTTGGATCCATCCGGCATCGCTCCTCTCCCAACACAAGGTCCTTAACTGGAGTCGCAAGGGGGCACGATAGAGTCTGTTATAGTTACAACCTCGATGCCACTTTGAATGCTCACAACGAAGCCTTTGTCTTTGACGACCAACTCATGAAGGCGTTATTCAAGGAGGGAAGCGATCTACACCACGAAATCCCTTTTGAAGCGGAAATCATGATCATAAGTTCCTCCGATCCTACTAGTGGACTCAGTATGAAAGAGCGGAATTAACGAGGGGAACTTTCAAAAAGGAGGCTAAAGGGCGTGCCTATTGAGATGGTTCCGGATGAACAGATTCTTTCCCACTTCAAACAATCCCTCCTAGTGATACGATTCCTTCAGGAGACGTTCCCCATACTTCTAGTGTTGAGGATGCCCCCGTCCCTCCTATTTACAAGGATGATACTACCCCGGTTCATACGGCCGAGGAAACTCCTTCGAGGAAAAGTTGAGGCAGTAAAGGGTCGAAGAGGAGGGTGAGCAGTAGTTCAGAGGGAACCACTCTGAAGCAGCGAAAGAGGGATAAAAAATCCAAAGAGTGATCTTTGGACATGTAAAAATTCAAATAATCATTTCCTTTTGTTTGTTGTGTTCGTTTGGGAATGGCCCTTCAGTTTTGTTCTTACGTATGATTTCTGCATTTATTTGTTCAAATGTCCTAATTATGACATTTTTCATTTTATGCAGTCCAAATAAATTATTTATTGAATTAGACACTGATTTGATTAATCCATCTAAAGGCCCCTCTACAGCCGTGGCCTTGAGTCGTTGTAAACATTGGATATGAGTCATAGTGTTGAACCATCACAGTTGTTCCTTGGATGATCACATTTCTATCCCCGGTTTCAGGTCGATAAATGCACTACGTGGATGGTCAAGTCTCGTCCCAGTGGTGTTAATACTCTCACATAATCTCTAAAAGGCTTAAAGCCGATCAATGAATGCTAAATTCATATTCATCATGTTTCTCTCTCGTGCCCCCAAGTCTGGGGCGCATATTGATAAGTAAGAAGACATGTTATGTTTGCTTCAGCTTTATACTCTTTCTCTTCGAGTCGTGATATGAGGCTAGCGGATAGAAAACCGAGTCATGCGTATTCTGGTCTTTATCCATTTGTATTCCTCTTATCGATTTTAGGTTGGAATTACTGGAATTGAGGACAGTCAAATCCATCCATCTATCCATGGAGTTCACATTCCAGTCTGCACTTTGGGACTTAGAGTCATTTCTTGGGCGGCCAGTCCATGCTTGATTTATGCTCATATTTTAGTCCATACTCTGGGAACTTGGAATTTTCCCATGGTCAGTCGCTTTTTCGCCAAATTGTTTATATTTCAGTCTGTACTCTTGGGGCTTAGAGTGTTCTCATTGGCAGCCGTGTTTCCATGTGGAGCAAACATTTTTTTGCCAAATGGTTTATACCCCAGTCCACACTCCACGGACTTAGAGTTTTGTTGTGGGCAGTCGTTTTTCCATCCAGGGCAGTTGTGTTTTCACCCGAATTATATATACTCCAGTCCACACTTTGGGGACTTAGAGTTTTGTCGTGGGCAGTTTTTTCCACCCGGGGCAGTCATATTTCGACTCGGATGGTTTATACTCCGGTCCGCACTCCGAGGACATAGAGTTTTGTCGTGGGCAGTCGATTTTCCACCTAGGGCAGTCGTATTTCCACCCGAAAGGTTTATACTCCATTCCGCATTCCGAGGACATAGAGTTTTCTCACGGGCGGTCATGTTTTTGCCTTTGGTAGTCGTGATCCCGTCAAATTGTTTATACTCCAGTCCGTGCTTTAGGGACATAAAGTTTTCTCATGGGCAATCATGTTTTCGCCCCGGGCAGTCGTTGTTACGCCAGATTGTTTATACTCTAGCCCGCACTTTAGGGACTTAGAGATTTGTCGTGGGCAGTCATTTTCTGCCAGGCGTAGTCATGTTTCCACCCGAATGGTTTATACTCCAGTCCACGCCTTGAGGACATAGAATTTTCTTATATGAAGTCGTGTTTCCACCTGGAGTAGTCGTTGTTCCACTACATTGTTTATACTCTAGTCCGCACTCCAGGGACTTAGAGTTTTGTCGTGGGCAGTCGTTTTTCCACCCGGGGCAGTCGTGTTTCCGCCAGAATGGTTCATACTCCGGTCCTCACTCTAGAGACTTAGAGTTTTGTCGTAGGTAGTCGTTTTTCCGTCCGGGGCAGTCTATTTCTGCCCTAATCCACACTCCAAGGACTTAGAGTTTTCTCGTGGGCAGTCGTGTCTCAACCTAAGGCAGTCGTATTTCCGCCCGAATGGTTTTTACCCTAGTTCGCACTCCAGGGACTTAGATTTATCTCATTAGGTGGTCAATCACACCCGTTCGATTTGTACTTCATTTACATTATCGAGGTAAAAGTCGTCGAATGAACGGCCGAACCACATTCACCCATGGAATAGGATTCTACCCCTAGCATTCAGGACGAAACTTGGAAAACGGACGGTCGACTCTCGTCCACTTGGTGATTGTAGCTCTTCCAATCAAGTCGAGGAAGGAGGTAAGTGATGAATGGTTGGATCATATCCATGTTGGGATTGGATAATCAAGTCTTGCACAATTTGCTTCGTATTCTTTCTCGCAAACAGAGCTAACGAGTTGTTGTGCGGACCATTAAGCCACCTCTGTTTCAGGCTATGATCATGCGTTGAGGACGGCGGTTGATGAGCAGACAATCAATCGTGGCTATTTCAAGCCTAATATGAAGGTTGATATATGGACGCTCAATCATTTTCTATTGGATTCTGACCATATTGGGTTTTCCCATTTTGTGCCTTGGTGACCCTAGTCAGGGGCATATAGTAGCCGTTGAACGGTTGAATCACATTCATCTAGATAAAAACACCACGGGTTCTGTCACGATCTGCGGAAACTGGTTGGCGCCCAACTCTAGGTACTTGGGTACCAGCACTATATGCATATAGTTTAATTTAGGTTGGTTGTACTTCACAACATAATTAAAATTGAAATTAAAATTGAAATTAAAATAAAAATAGTTCAAAGAAGATCGGAATAAATCTCATGGATAAGTAAAGCAGCGTCGTGTGCTCGCTATTCCACTTTGCCCCTAGCTCCTTTCAGCGAGATATCGATCGTCAATGGTCCAACTGGTAATCAGAGTTCTTTATTAAAAGGGTTCAGATGTTTCAGCATTGTCGATCCGACATGTTCTTAGGCTACATCTACTTATTATTCTCGCGAATAACATATATATGTCCAAGATACGTGCAAAGCAAGATGGACTGAAATTAACGGGTAGTGGTAAATACTTGGAGTCAGACCCGAGGAAATCTGATATCGGTTGGAGTCGGCCCACAAGGGTCAACCATTGGATCACTTGGTGTCAGTAAATTGGAAGGCCCGGTAATCGACGCTTGGGGTTTCTTTGGAATTGGCTTGGGGAAAAACTTTGTCTCTTACCCAAGTCCAGCTTCGGCTCACAGCCAGGGTTCCAAAATCTCACTTTCCTTTGTACTTGTCAAACTTCACACGCCACTCATTCATGCATGCCTCCCTACAAGGATCAAACATACAATGTTTAACCTTGAAAAACACGAAGTACTTTGTCGAAGAAGATGCTAAAACTGTCAATTTAGATAAGTGAAAGAGGTTCCAATTGTTATTGGATCGGTTTCGAAGCATAAGACCATGGACATCAGTTTATATATGGATATGTAAATAAAAATGAATGGCTATGCTCCGTGACCTTGGAACGATCGTACTAGACCGATCTTATAGGAGTGACAACATTCCTATCATTAATTGGTGGATAGGCTAACAAAAAACGATCGGTTATAAGAATAACAGTGGAACGATCGTACTAAGTTGGCTATTGGAATGATCGTACAAAATCGAACATATTGGAACGATAATATATAATCAATTGGTGGGGGACCAATTGGAATGATGGTACGAGGACGATCAGTGAAAACGATTATGCAGAGGAGGAGATGGCCCAATCCAAGCAACTGGAACAGCCAATATGAACCACCATGGGGAATGATCGTTCAAGATAATAGGGCTTCTAGATCCGCGGCCAACGATCATTCATTGAGTGTGCTTGGGTCATGGTTGATAAGCGATCGTTCATATATGCTTCAAATTTTGAACATGAATGCACTTTCATGAAACACAGTTAATTGGAGATAGATTTCATGATTTCCTTCTTTGGCCAGAGAAGTAGACTTGGTTTTTCCGGCCATGGAAATAGTTTCCATTTAGATCTCTTTCAAATCTGAGTAGAACAGGAAACTCATCGATCAAAAGCTTGATCTATCTCGCGAACATTAAAATTCACTAGTAGAAGATGATATCCAATCGGGCTGAGAATTCATTCTCAGTGAAATCACTAAACTATTGATCCAAAAATAGGCATCAACATCCGTGAATCTCATGGAGATTGTACAATGAACGAAATCAAAAACCAAGTAGAAAAGGTAAACGAACATAAGATTTTATAGTGGTTCGGCAACCTTGGCCTACACCCGTCTTACACTTTTATTAATCTTTCACTGGATTACAATACAAGAATATTTGGATCAGCTCGGATCCTTTAATACAAGATTCAATAATAAAAATGGCAGAGCCTTTGGAGCAGGAAGAAGCCCCCTTTCTAAAGCTATGCTTGTTGTATTTATAGCAGAAGACGTGCACGAATCGGGTTGAAACTTTACAAGAAAGCTCTCTAGGCCCAGAATGGCCCACCATAGCGATTGGCCATGTTAACTCGATGATCAAGAACGATCGGTATACATATAGCCGATCTTTTTTCTTAGCTCCAATCATTGCGTGATCAACGTTGAAGGGTCCCACATGCTTCTTGATGTTGCTCCTAAAATATAGGACCATTCTGAGTTGTAGATTGTGAAATATAGATAGATCTTGGTCGAAACTGGAATGTACACTGAAGTTCACCTATCGTTATGTTGGATCATCCAATAACGGTCGATGAATATCGATCGACCTTCCTTCCCCTACCACTTTGGGATGCGCGATCGTTATGGTATGCTCCCCTTGCCATGATGTCGATGCTCTGAAAGTCCCACATGAAATGGCTACATGGATCTCAAGATACTGAATTCTCTCTGATGACTTGAACTATTTCCTTGATCGTTCTCTGGTCGATCCAGAAAAATCATTGCTTCATCCGTAGCTTGTGTATATGGACTTCGATCAATTCCAAACTTGAGATCTAACTTCACGGGGCCAGGCTAGTGACTTCATGCTAGCTACACTTTGGTTTGGTCCTGGTTCGAATCTGTCTGACTATCATCTAAAGTATTGTACATTAGTGACTCCTCAAGCTACGATCATCTTTCCTGGTCGAACCAATGATATCCCCGCTTTGCCAAAAGACGGAATAACGATACTCCGAATCAATTTGATGCCCAAAGTGGTATTAGTTTTTTTCAAATTTCTTTAAACCCATGCCATCTTCGTCTTTTCTCTACATAAAATGTCCAATGGCATTTACTCACCCTTCCCTTCCAAAGAAAATTCAAATATTCAAGTTTTGATATATATATATATATATATATATATATATATATATATATATTGTTGCAGCTGGAAGCTAGAAGCATTGCATCCTGAATTAGACTAACGGGTACACCATCGATTTAATAAGTTCCACTCTTCTTTCCAAACTCAACAACCTAGCCTCCCATCCTTATATTCTATTTTTGATAGTCTTAATATATCCATCACAATCATCGGTCTTCAAATTCATAGATAACAAAGGCATGCCTAATATTGAAATGGAAGATCCCCTTGACTTTTATCCAAAGTTGAACATATTTTGTCTTTGTTTATTTAACCTCCTACAAAGAAAATCTTAGATTTCCTCTTGTTTATTCTAAAGCCCTATGACTTTATACATACTTCTGGAAACCTCCATTACAGCCTCTTCACGTGTTTTACTAGCTTTTAAAAAAATCAAATGTTGTCAACGTATATAATATGTGATATTTTGCTTGCATACGACATAACCGGCTTGATGAACCCCTCTCCCATTTTTTGCTCCATTAAAAGAGTGTAGTGTTCCATAATGAATGAAAAAAATATAGGGATAATCGATCACCTTGTCTTAACCCATTGGAGCTTTGAAAGAACCCATATGGACATCCTTGGTTCATGAGAAAGAAACTTGGCGTGCTTATCATTACTTCAATCATCATGATCCACTTACTGTTCATTTCTTTCACCATGTCAGTCATAAATTTCAATTCAAAAAATCATAGGCCTTTCTGAGATCAATTTTGAAACATATATTATAATTGCAAATCCTACCAACCCCTCTGACAGCCTTTTGTTCCAGTAAAATTCCATCCCTTGTAAATCTATTTTGAATGAATGCACATTGGTTTTTCGAAATTAATTCATCCATGAAAATTTTAAGCTTGTTACACATCTTTTTCCATAATTTTATAGATCATATTGCAACACGATATGGGCCTAAAATCCTTAATTTCCTCGACATCTATATTCTTCAAAATAAGGCTTATAACCATGGGGACAATACATCGATAATTTCCCTTCTTGGAAACAATCATTAATAGCTTCTAAGATAAGACCTTCATTTGATCCCACCAATTTTTAAAAACTTTTTGCTAAATCCATTCAGACCTGAGGTTATACTATCCGTAACACTACAAATAGCTTCTTTTATCATGCACAACTCAAATTGACTGTTAAGGAATTTTGACCATATTTTAAAGTGATGCTCTTACATATTACTCTTGGCTTATTGATTTGATGAAGTTGATTGAAAACCTCGTGCAATATTCAGTTGCTTTATCCACAAGTTCCACTTGATTATTGCAAATTATCCCATCTACTATAACACTTCTTGACCAATTCTTTCTCCTTCTTTTATTCGACATATTTGCATAGAATAAAGAGGTAGCTTCATCTCTAAGGAGCAACCAATTATAGTTCGCCTTCTGTTTGGTGCCCAAATACTCATGTTGTAATGCATTCTTTAATTTTCTCTTCATTTCCAACAACATTTTCTCATCTTCCTCCTCATGGATTTGTTCACCCTATCGAAGGTATTCCCCATACTTTTCTGAGTAAAAGTATTGTCTCCTTTCTTGTCTAGTTTTATCCCTGATCCATCTCTTTAAAGCTTCTTTCAATGCTTTTTGTTTTTTGATCAGAAATTACAGCGGTCTTTTAGCTACATGCACGTTTTTCCCTTCCTCAAATTTCACATAGTCATCGATGAGACTATGTGGTTTATATGTTTGAATGATTTAGCATTGGACTGTTGTTTCTCTATCAGTTTGATCATAATAGGAGCATGGTCACTAAAACACAAGGGTAAATACCTAGTTTGTAACAGTCCGCCCCAAAGAAGGCCTAAATTCTGACTCGGAAAAGGCCCATCGAAACTTACACCCATTCCAATGCTAGCTATTGGTTGGTAAAAGAAAAACAATGCAGAGCTATCTATCTATTCTTTTAGAACCTACAGCAGAATGAATAAAATATAATAACAACAATAGTGCCCATTTATTTTAAATCATTTCAAATGTTATAATACATAACAAAACATAATGTTAATAACAATCGTTACATCATTTTGTTTCAAAAATACATTTTATTGGTACAATAGAAAATAATATGAAAAGATAGATAACAACTGCCCTAAGCTTCACTCCTATCATCTTCAAGCATCATCAACACCTTCTCTAACCTGTGCTGTAATGAGGAAGGAGTCATAACAACAAGTGTCTCGTGAATAGAAATCTCGAGTCTTACTATTTCAATACTTCGGTAGTATATGTCAAAATAAGAATATGGCTTACATGTTTTAAAACCATTTAATACTTCGTATAAGAAAAGCAGATGGGCCTTCAAAGAACCACTTAATACCTTCCATTCCCAAAGTAGGTTTCACAATCACATAACCAACGTCATAAGTGTCTAACAACGTGAGAGATAAAACCCAAGCTACTTAATACCTTTTAATGGAAAATTAGAAAACTCTGACGATTTATGACCATAATTAAGGTAGTTCTCCATCACTTAATACCTATTCCCAAGGCAGACTCCACATAAGTATCTATCTAGCTGACATTGCATGAAAATTTCATCAGACACTAATACTTCGTATTGAAGCGGGCCCTTTTGAGATATCCTTAACTGTGCCTTAAACCAATCCTAAACATTTACTACTCTACTTAGGGAAAAGAGACCGGCCCTCAATCAACCACTTAATACCTCAAAACCGCAGAGCAAGTCTTCGTATTATGACCCATACCCATGAAGACATCTCACATTAGTCTGACCATTCGCAGGAACTGGTAGCTAGATTGGTTGGGCAGATTTACCCTATAGAATTAGGACTGGTCTTACGTCTTCCATAGTTACTTATCACAGGCGATGTCCCTATGACTTAGTCATAATTTGTTAACTCTATATATATAATACTCATCTTATCATTCCATGGTTAAGACCTTATAATTAATAAATTACTTTCTTAAGTGGGAATTTATGAGAATTTAATTACCTAACTAACTATGTGATTATAGGCTATAATTATACTTTTATTATACTAATATAAATAAATATATATCTACGCCTGGTAAACTTCTAAACGTGCGGTGCATATGCCCTAAACTAGCATTAAATGTCAATTCCTTTAACCATAATATTTATATAACTCTTTTCCATAAAATTTCCAATATCCATAACAAGGAATTATGACATCCATAATAAGGATTAAATACTCATATCTAAAATTGTAATAAATACAATTGTAAATAGAAATAGAGACTCGATTTATTGCATTAAATTAATGGAAAGACCTAAATAATAGGAATTGCAATTCTAACTTCATATTCCATTCAACTCCTCTTTTACAAAGAAATAAATGAAGTAATTTTATTTGATTTTTGTGTGGAATAAGTGGTGTAAACTACCAATAGGATTCGTGCTCTACACTCTTATTTTATTATCGAAAACTCATAGTTTAATCAAAGAAGGAGGAGAAGTGGAATATTATGAAATTATCAAAAATTGCAGAAATAATATAAATTCCATCAGTTTAACATAAATAACTAAGAATCTCCATCTAGAATTGACATTTCAAAATAAAAAGGAGTTTTAGGGATTTTACCTTGTTTTATTTTTGCAATCCCAAAATCCCTAAGGCATATTAAAATCTGTTATACACTATCAATATTAAAATAAAAATACTAAGGTTTCCACTCATAGTTGGTCCTTAGCTTTTCTTCTCTTTGGATTTTAAATGCCCATAATAATCTTCTTCAGATCTCTTCTTCTTGATATATACAGTAAGATATTTCTATATATACTAGATTTAGAAAGGTTGGAGGAGCAGTGATTTAGTAATTAAATAATAAACAAAAATAGGTATATAGGATTTTTCACCTGAAATCCTAATGGGGTTTTCTAAAGCTAAGAAGAGATGAACCAACAGAGTGTCATAGATGTTTCTAAAATATTTGTTAATATAAGTGAGTGGTCTTGGGTCTTATTTATGGTGGTTGAAATACAGCAGAAGCGTAGGATTGAACTAGGTTGAAAATGGATAAATCTAGAGCATTTAACTATCAAATAACCCTAGCCGCCAACTTATGTAGCGGTCGACCTCCCCCCCATTGAACGGTCGACCGCTAGGGGTCGACTACTCCATTATTTTGGGAGCGATTTTGTTTATTTCCATTGTCTGATTATTTTATTTTTTATTTAACTTTTACGTTAACCATCAATTTTGATGTTTACTTACTCATTTGAATTTGAATTCGAACTAAATTAATTTAAATCTGAAAACTTCAAACGATCGTAACTTCTTCTTGAGCTCCATTTTCAGCATATTATATATGGAAACAGCTTAGAATTTCACCATGAATACAATGGTATAACTTTTATGGGCGAATTCTAACTTTTACAAAATTTCTATTTTTATTCCTATTTATTTAATTTACTTATTCAATTCTTAATGGTTTTATGGATGTTATATAGTTGAGGTGTAATTTGATTTCTTTATACATTCAACTGTAACGATCCCGTTTTTAAGTCAACTTTAAATTAATAATTAATATAAAATTTTGGATTAATTTGTGAATTAATTTGAATTTTTCTAAAAATAAATAAGATAAGTGTTTGTTTTGCAATTGAAAATAGATTTTAAATAGAATTTTGATTTGAAATTCAAGAATAAATATCTTAAAAATAGATTGGATTTAAAAACTCTATATTTTAAAACTAATAAAAATTTGTTTTCAAATATATATATATATATATATATATATATGTATGTATGTATGTATGTATGTATGTTTGTATGTATTTGGGAGTTATATTTTGAATTTAATATAATAATTTTCAAAAGGCTATTTAAAAGTTAAATTCTATATTTTAAAAACTTTAATACATTATATATATATATGTTTATTTATTGATATATGATTAGATTAAAATTCATTTTCTTTATAAGTTATATAAGTATAAATAATAGAAAATGAATTAATAAAAATATATATATATATATATATATATATATAACAAACTGAAAATATAATATAAAATATTATAAAAACATATAAAACATTAATGCATGCCATTTTACAAGTGCAAGTTGACTTAACATGCATTAATGCAAGTGTAAAACATATAACAAGGAATTTAACATTTGTAGCTAAATTACATCATACAATAACAAGTGTCATTTGTCTTTTTAGTTTCAAAATAATAAATAAAATTTAAACAAGTTATATATACACACATCTACTTCTACTCTTTCTATTTTCTTTCATAATTTCAAAACTTAAAACCTAAGAAAGAAAACTATAAACCAAAAAATAAAAACAAACAGGAAACAAAACAATCTTTCAACAAATTTTCAAAACCTGAAGCAGATTCAAATCCGAGATTCATCTCAACATCAAGCAAGTTCAAAATTAAAGCAAAGTACAGATCAAACTGTTTCAACCTGAAGCTAATGTCCAAATTCAACTCAAACAATTCAAAAATTCAAATCAACATTAAGCTTCAGTTTCATCATCAACAAGTAGATCATCTCAAAACAGTTTTCAAGTCAAAAAACATTTCCAGGCTCAAGAATGTTCCTTGTTCTTTTGTATGGTGAGTAAACACCTTTTTTATAGAAGCTTAAATCTATTGAATCTTTTTTTGCATATGAGAAGAACTTGAAGTATGTTATGAAAATGTTTGTATAGTTGTTCAAAATGCCTGCATGTCTGTGTATATATGAAGATGATGATGTGTATGTCCGTGTATATGAACATTTTAAGCCCTGTTCTTAAGTTTCAGGTTCATTTAAATCAAAATAAAATTCATATCTCTTCTCACGAACATTTTCAAGTTTTGATGATTAAAGGTAATTTGAGGGTAGTCATGATATCTTATTTTTATAAATGTTTTCAAGAAAACTTATTAGGTAAATTTAGGGAAAACAAGGAATTACAGTCAAAATCAAACCAAATCAAAAATTCAATTAATTGGATTTCATGTTTTGATTACATAACTAGATTCGCATTTGCAATTTATGAATTTTGATATTAATTTCATGATTTTTAATTTTGGGGTTGGGTAGAATTTTCGAGTTGATCAGTTTTGAGGTTTTCGTCGATTGCAACGAGCAGCGACAAGTTGTAGATCGTGTTTGATGCCAGAGAAAGTGTGAAGAATGAGGATCTGGAAAAATTCTTGGAGGATTTTTAGGTGGCGGTAGTGGCGTATCGACGACGAAGTAGGGTTTTGTGACCTGTTTTGGTCGAGGAGGTTGTCGAGTCGTTTGCGTGGTCGAGGGTGGATTGGAATCGATCGGAGGTGGGTGGATCGATGCTTTGTGGCATGGTGAAGCTCTGGACGTGTTGGCGTAGATTCCGGTGATCGGGATCATCGGGGCGTGGTGATTTTTATTGGTGGGTTGGGTTCTAGGTTGTGTCGAAGTGGCTCAATTTTGATTTCAGGCAAGATAGACGGAGCTAGGTGGTCCTGTTAGTCGGCAAGGTTGTTGGTGACTTGCTGATGGTCGAAGAGTTGGTCGGAGGAGTGTGGAATGGTGTGCACGGTGCACAAGTATCAGTGTGCCAGAGTTGTTGTTATTAGATCAGGGAAGAAGGGTGGGTCTCGAGTTTTAACTCGAGAAAGTTTTGATTTGGCTTGGGTCAGGCTCGAAGTAGACACGAGTGTTTAAACTATATAACAGGTTTTTAAATTTAAAAATAAAACAAAGTTTAAAAAAAAGGAAAGGAAGAAGAAGTAGCTCGGGTCAGGGATCGGGTTTTTTTGGGGATGGTCTTGGGTTTGTGGGCTTTGGTTTTGTAGCATTTTTAAAAATTTAAAATAAATCAAGGTTAAAACAATTTCTCTATAAATTCTTTTAAATAATAATTGTTTTATTTAAGTTGGATTAGCAAAGATTATAAAATAAATTATTTTAAAAATAATCAATTTTTAAAGTATTTTATTATGTGTCCATAAATTATAGTTAATTCTTAAGTTTGTTTTAAACAAATTTAAATGGTGTGATCAAGTAGTTAATCAAGAAAGTTAAATGTTTTTGATTAAGTAATTAACTTAAAGGTATTAGGTTAATTTTAAGTTATTGATAAATTAATTCCAGAGGTTATTTAAATAAGATTTTAAAGATAAATGGTTTATCTTAAATAATGTTTTTTTGATTATTACTTAACTTAAAGGTTTTAAGTTAAATTATATGTTAATGAGAATTTATTTCAAAGAATTATTTAAGATTTAAGTGATAAAATTAATTAAGAATAAAGGTTTATCTTTAATTAATTAAGGTCTTAATGTAATTAAATTAAGGGATGATTAATGCAAGTAATTAAGGGATAATTACTTAATGGAATTAATTAAAGGATAATTAATTAATTAAAGGTTAATTAATTAATGTAATTAATTAAGGGATAATTAATTACTTAAAAGATAATTGCTTAATGTAAGTAATTAGAGGATAATTAAATAATTGAAGATTAATTATTTAATAATTAAAGGTTAATTAATTGATTAATTAAAAATTAATTAATTTATGATTAAAGGATAATTAATTAACGATTAAAGGTCAATTAATCAGGTGATTATAGAATAATTAACTAATGTAAGAAGGGTTAATTTGTTAATGTAATTAACTTAAGGTTAATTAATTTATGTGACTAACTAAGGGAGAATTAATTAACTGAGGATAATTACTTAAGATGGATGATTAAGGATGATTAATTAATTCCATTAATAAATTAAAATAATATCAAATGGTTTGTAATTAGTTAATGTTAATTAAGCAGGAGTTAAAAGTAATTAGGAATTTAACAACTAATTAATCTTGCTTATGAATGATTGGATTATATTGAATGCCTTGAATTGTTTGATATCTCTGATATGTGATTTTGTGATGTTCTGTGATATGAACTATTTGGATTGAGCTGTGATAAATATTTATCTGTGATGTATTGCTGTGTGAGTATCAACTTCTGAATTGAATTATGATTGTTTACTTAAACAACATGGCCTTTAAAATGGCATTTGAATTTCGATGCGACCGGGGGTCGGATTCCAAATGGTTATCCGAAAACCACATCGAATCTTAAAGATGGATCTTTTGTTTAAAAGATTAAAAATGAAAATTTGTTGTGAACGTATCCACATGTTTCTAAAATAAGCGCTCATTATTCGGTTAAGTCGGGAGAGGACATTATGTCATAAAAACCATTCCGAATAATGATACGACGAAATGGGATAGCATTTAAAGACGGTAGTTGAAGACCGGGTATTTTCGAAAACGAAAAGATTACCTATCGAATGTCTCTGCATCGAATGGCCTCGGTATAGAGATTTAGATTACTCTATGTGATGGGGAGTCCAGACGTGATTAGGGAATATCCAAATTTGCAAGGACTTCTTTCCTTAATTGGACGAAGTGCCTTCGGTTCCATTCAGACCCAGGATGGACTTGTATGGACGTATGTCTGACGTTACACTTTGAGACGTAAAGCTGGTTTCTATCAAATACATTTCTATTTGGTGGCGGAAAATTTATTGTCTTAGCTTAACACCCTTCTCTGAGACGTACGAGCTCAGAGGTTATGTAGTTGATATTTACTAGTGATGTATTCCCAATTTGGTAATGTGGCATGCTAAGTGCCGATCATTGATTGATCGAAGCATGACTTTTGTGAAAAGAGTAGCTTTGTGGGATTAGACTTCATCGAACCTCACACTTCGGATGTGATAAACCGGATTTTCGGGCATCATATAATTATATAATTATCTGATTTAACTATTGAAAATACTGGTTTATAGATTAAACAAATAAATGTGATAATCTCCCTTATAAATTATTTAAAATTGGCAAAAATGTTATTTTCAAACAATACTAATAATGTGATGTTTTTAAATGTAAATATAGATAGATTTTAAAATAGAATTATTATTTACAAATTTAATTTGTGTTGTTTAAATATATACATTTATTTGAATTGATTTCAAATTGGATTTTAAATTGAATTTGAATTTGGATTAGAATTTGAGATTTAAAAGATAGATATTTTAAAATATTTTGGATTTAAAAACATTATATATGATTCTATTTCTTTTATATGATTGGTTTATATTATTTTCTTTAAAAAATTAATTAATATAAATTAACAGAAATGTACTTACTTAATAGAAAATTTAATACAAAAGTTTTAAAAACCATTTTAAAATTTATTACTATATGCATATTTACAAGTGTATGAATTTTATCATAACTGGACAAGTGTGAAGATATTAACTTGCATTCAAACCATTTGTAAAAAAATTATTATGTAGTAAAACAAGTGTCATTAGCTTTTTAATTTTCAAATTTAGGAATAAATTGAAGAACAAAACTACATATATACACATCTCTACCCTTACTTATTTTCCTTTTCATATTCAAACAAAAGAAACAAAGCCATAAAAGGAAATCAGATCTGAAGCAAATTTAAACAAATAGAAATTTGTTTTCAAAATCTAAGCCTGGGAACAAACCAAACAAGAAGGAATAAATAATTTATGTTCAAAAATTCAACTGGAAGTTCAACTTCAAAACTCAAAGAAAAATTCATAATCAAACTTGAAAGCTAGTAGATCAACTTCAAAATCAAGTATCAAACACCTCAAAACAAAAACAAATCAAAGTCATCAACCAGACAACTTTCAGACTTCAAAATAAAGCCTGCTCTGTTCAAGACAAAAGAGGTGAGTAATCCCTTAAATCTAGTATATTTTGAATTGGCATGTAGTGATCTTTGAAATGTGCTTGAATTATGTTGTGCATATTGATTTAAAAATGATTTTTTCATATGTGTGTGTTAGTACTTGTGAACTTGACTGGAACAGGTAGATATAGGCCTTTGTTCAACATTTCAGGCTTTAATCCTGATTCAAAAATTCAAATTTTCTTCATGCAATTGTTTTAGGCTTTGGTTCCTAAATGAAAAGTGTTGATAGCAGTGTAATATCTAGACAAAAAATGGTTTCAAGAATTTTAATTTAGTAATTTACTCAAAATTTAGAATAACGGAAAAAAATTGTATAAGTCAAAAATATGGGACAATGATTTCGTGTTTGGATTTCGTGGATAGTTTCGTGTTGGGGAAACATGATTTTTGATATAAGCATCATGAATTTTAAGATTGTGGTTTATGCGAATGGCCGATATGAAGAGAATAAGGGATTTCGTTGATTTCAAGCGATCGGGGAAGTATAAGGCATTAGGGTTTTGGTTGAAGGTGGCCATGGGGTTGACGTGCATGGGAAAAATGGTGTCTGGCACTATCGATCACCAAGGCGGTGGGAGATTGGCGAACTAGGGCTTAAACCTAGGTTTTGATCATGATTGATTTCAGTGTCATCGCGACGTTGACAGGACTTCGGGCTTGATCGCGAGTAGGGAAATAAGTGCATGGGCCTGTGAAGAAGAGTTGGTCGGAGTATCCAGAAGTCTGGTGGCCGGAGGTGGCAGCACAGGGAGGAGTTTGGGTGACGGTTCTTCCAGATTTGGGTTCACTAAGGGTGGATTTCATTTTCGAGTTCGTTTTGAAGCTCGGATGGTCGTCGTGGAACAGTGAGGTCAGGGTCGACTGGTCGATGACGGCGTTAGTGGTCGGAGAGGTAGCGTGCGTCGGTGCACGTGCACATGTTCACCTGTGTGTATGCGATGCTATGGGATTTACGAGCTTCGGGTAAATGAAGTTCTGCACGTTATCGAACTCGAGTGTTTTTGGGGGTCTGCTCGGGAATGTTTGAGTTTGGCTCGAGTAGTTTGGGTATTGATTCGTAGTTGAGGTGATGAGAAGAAATGGGATTGGCTCGGGGATTTTATTGTGTGGGTCGGGATTTTTTTTGTAAGCTGAAGTAAATAGGTTTTAAAAGCTTATCAAAAGTGGGTAAGTTTCAAAGTAAATGTAAACCAAGTTTTTAAACAAGGTATTAGCAAGTTTTAAAACAAATTTCCAAAGTTTAAAATGTTTCAAATTGTTGTATTAAATAATTATTTAATAGATTAAATCCTATATGTTTTAAGGTGAACTAAAGTTGTAATTAAAAGTACAAATTATTTAATGTATTAGGATGGTTAATTGATTAATTAATTAAAGGTTAATGAATTTGTGAAATCAATTTTAAAGATTGATTGATTAATATGAATAATTAATTAAGTTGTTAATTAAAAGATGATTAATTAAGGACTAATCACTTAATGTAATTAATTAATGATTATTACGGTAGTTAAAAGATAATTGCTTAATGTCATTAATTAAGAAGGATAATTAATGGTTTATTACTAAAGGTGATTTATTAAATGATGATTACTTAATGTAAGTAATTAAAAGATTAATTAATTTAATTAGTAATTAAAGTTAAATTAATTAGTAATTAAAGGTTAAATTAATTAGTAATTAAAGGTTAATTAATTGAGGATAATTAACCAATGAGATGATTACTTGATGAAAGTAATTAAAGGTAAATTACTTAAGGGGAGTAATTAAGGATTAATTACTTAGTGTAATAATTAAAGGATTGATTAATTAAGGAAACTGATTAAAGGGTTAGTCAATGAATGGGATTAATTAAAAGATAATTAATCAAAGTAAGTAATTAAAGGATAAGTAATCAAAGTAATTAATCTGGGATCAGCGTAATTACTTAACTAGTGAGAATACTTAAAGCCTAATTAATGTGAATAGTTAAAGGTTAATTAATTTATGTTATAAATTCATGGCTAATTACTTAATGTAATTAAAGAGGAGATTAAAGGATGATTAATTAATGGGTTTGAAATCAATTAATATCATGAAAGCAGGATTAAAAGTGATTATAGAAATTAATTAACTAGAAATAGTGTGATTAATTAATCTTTCTTATGAATGATTAGTTGATATTTCTGATATGAAACGTTTTGTGATATGATATGTTGGGTTATACAGTGATAATGTGTTTATCTATTGATGATGAATGCTGTGTAAATGCGACATCCTATATTTGATGTTTGAATTGTATTTTCACTTGTACAACTTGGGTTAAGGTGACATGGGATTCGAAGAGGCCGAGGTCGGGTATTAGTAAATACCCGAAACCACTTTGATTTGAAATCATCTATAATTCTTTATAGATTTGATGTGTGTAATCAATAGGCTGGAATGAAATAATTTAAGTAAATGGACCATTGAAACTAAGTAAGGATACTTAGAGGTTGATTTGTGAAATAAGTATTGAATATAACAAGTTAAAAACTCGTAGTAAGGAACGAGTTACCCTGGATTTTAAATAAGTTTATTGTTTTAGTTTTCGTATTAGATGGGTTTACTCACGCTGGTTTCCAGCCTAACCCAGGTGTTACTTTGATGTAATGCTCGGGTCAGACCGAGTATTACAGATTTCCAAGTAAGGACGTTTTGGAGCTTAGGAGGCGAGCTGAATGGCAAGAATGTATGAAGTGTATACTGTTGTGATATATTGTAGTTTATCTGGGATATGTTGATTGTGTCTGTCCAGTGTTTGTGTATAGATTGTAACTCTGATATATTGATGTAATTAACTAATACAGTTCTTCCTTTGTATAACTGCTATTTTATGTGATATTATATTCTGATCCGCTGCGAATGTGAGAATTTTGATTTGGTGTTCGTGTTTCTTCTTCTTCCTCTATCTCTTTTCTTCTTTTCCTAACCGTTTGGAATTTTCGAGATCGAAAATTACGGGTTGCTACATTTGATATCAGAGCGAGGTTAAGCAAGAACGTTGGCTTTGGTGGGAATACTCATTAAGGATAGGGTCTGTGATGCGCTAGTATGAGTTGGGTGTATATATATGAGAGCTTAAAGATGGTTTTAATGAATGATTTTTATAAAAGCTTATATTTTATATAAAGCAATAATTGGTTGTTGGATATTGAGATTGAATAAAGAATTAAGTGATATATATATATAAATTGGAATTAAATAAAATAATTAGGTGGTAATAATACAACTAAATTGAAAACTGAATAAAGATAAGTTTGAAATGAATCCAAACTGAAACTAAAATCCTGAATTTGTAGAAGTGATTTCAGAATAAGATAATAGTGAAATGGGTATCCAAAAATGATAATCTTGGTTATTATCATAAATGATTGTTGTATTTAATAATGATATGTGTGTTAATGAGTAATAAAATGAAATGTTTTGGGGAAGTAAAACATTTAGGAAGTATAACTTATAAATTGGAATTAAAGATGATCTAAATTGTGAAGTTTTAAATCTAGGTCCAGAAATTTGAAAATTGTTTCAAAGTGATAAAGAAATAATAATTAAAATTATTTAATGTATTTGAATGGGAGGGTCCTGTTTCAAACAAGAGTTGTTTGAAAATTTAAAGGAATTTGTTTTGAATTTAAAACCAAAGGTGGTTTAAAATTTAAAGTAACTTAGTGCGTAAAAGAAATAAATTTGTATATTTGAAATAAACTCTAAGGTTGAGTTTTGAATTTTCCTTGGAATGTGATGTGAAAACCCAAAGTGAAATAAGTTTTTAAACTTAAGTGGGAAGATTATTAATATGAAGTTTAAAATTTGAAATGGGAATTCAAATTGGGTAAAGTTGTCTGGATTAAATTGAAGTGAATTTAATTTTGGGGAAATTAAATAAGTTTAGAACAGACAACCTGAATTGGAATTTCAAGATGAAATTGAGATTTAACTTGGGAAGTTGAATGGTGGATTTGAATTGGGAGTTCGTGTGATCCCAAAATGGATTTGAGATCTGGAAATTGAAAATGGATGTTTAAAATAATTTGGATAATATTATCCTATTGTTATTAATAATCTTTAAACTGTGAATTGGATTTGTTTAAATGAATGAAGAAATGGAGTGTGGTAATATATCCATTATTGAGATAAAAGGGAAATTAAACTTTAATTTGAAATTAGGGATATAGAATTACTTTGAACTTAATATTTGAATGTTAAGAATTGAATTTGTAAATTTAAGTTGTTAAGGATTGGGTTCAAAAATTAAAATTGGATAATAAATTGAATTCTGAAGATTAAATCATTTAAAAAGTTTTGAACTTTAATTTGAACTTTGAAATAAGTAAAGTAAAGGTAATTTAAAATGGAATTTTGAAATTTGGACTCAGAATTAAGTGTTTAAAGACCTTAGAAGTAAAGTTAATTTGATTTAAAGGAATTAAATCAACATTTGAAATTTAGCTCGAGTTTATATAATTCAAGATGGTTTAAAGTGAAAAGGAATTTGAAGTTAGTTCAAATTGAAATATGATTTAAATTGTGATTAAAGTTGAATAAGTAAATTCAAATGGAATTTGATTTGAATTTGGAAAGAAATTGAGATTAATTCAACTTAAATTGGGATTGAATCAATTTAATGGGATGGGAAATTGATTGGAAATGGAGAATGGGAAGTTGTACAGTTTGGCTCTGGACTATTTTCAAAATAAATTGTTTTAATATAAACCTATTTTTCCAAGCTATTTACTATATATATACAACCTTTCTTTTTTAAACCCCAAACTATTTACTATATATAGTTTTGGAACTATTTAACTATTTCACACTGTTTTATAAACTAATTACTATTTTACAACTATTTTGCAACTACTTAAATATTCTATAACTATTTAACTATCTTCCAACTATCTTACAATTACTTAACTATTTTACAAATTAATAATTATTTTTCAACTACTTATCTATTTTTTATTTTTCAAACTATTTTCTAATTTTAAGATGGTCAGAGTGCAAAATGTTTATAATTAAATAACCATTGAGATAAGGATTATAGTGATAATCCAAATGGAATTGAAACAATTGTGAATAAGTGGATAGAAATTAAAGTGAATGTGAATAGAAAAGGAGATTGATTTGGCTAATAATCAATGGGGATGGATACGTAGGACGTACGTATATTATTCTATTCGCATAGTGATTTGATCCAGATTCGAGCATAGAATTTCGAGATAGTATATCGATCCGAGTTGGGATTTTTCACTCAATTTCCGACGGAGAACCTGGATACAGATTTTTGATTAGTTTTGGAAATTCTCTATCATAGTTATGACTATGCAAGGAGAATGACGGTTTTTGATCAAGAAACCAGATCTGAGTCCGCACTAGGAAGTCGGGTGGACGATACTAGTTCGAAAGTGAAATTGTGTGATCAAGTGAACGATCAAATTTTAAAATTGTGTACGAATGGTATATGTACATCGTACATACTTAAATGAAATTGATATTGGAAATTTTGAAAGTAACGAAAGAAGATTTTTTTTGAAAAGAGAAGTATGTTTTGAGAATACGTATATGGAATAAAATGGGAGTTGGATATTTCTATGATTAGAACTCATATTATAGAAAAGTAATATGGTTAATAACTTTATAAAAGAGTAATAAAATTTGAATATTTGATTTGGAATAAACAAAGTTATATATCTTTGTTATATAAGATAAATCTCCCCTTGTTGAATCTATTGCCAGAAGAAAAGGGAATTTATACAAGTTTGAAGTGATCCAAAGATTTGTAAAAGTTATATATCTCTCTCTCTCTCTCTCTCTCTCTCTATATATATATATATATATATAGGATCTTATGAGAATAATTTTGAGAAAAAGGTTTTTGGAACCTTTGGATTTGGAAAGGCTTTTGATTTTTGGGAAAAATCAATTTTGAAAATTTGGAAAGCCTAGTTCGAGAATTATTGATTTTGGGATAATCGATTTTGAGAAAGGAGATTTATATGAGATTCATACTAGGTGTATGATTGGAAGATACTATATGTGTATAGTATAAAGTGTTTTGAAAATGGCTCTGGAGAAAAAGGTGCTTCCTTGAAATGAACTTCTAAGGAGTACCATAGGTTGGTACTGCCTTGAGCCTCAAAAGGGGGAGGTTCTAAAGTGGATCCTGTGAGGAAGTTCGGACAAACTGAAGTTCCTGAGGATTATTAGGTAGTGCCAGTCGAGGGCGTTGATGCCTATAGAGGCATCTGGGTTATGCTGTGACGATAGTATAACTCGATGTTGCTGCGATCTACTGTGGACCATAGCGGAAATCGTGTGGAGGTAAGTGTCAACGGTCTACGTTTGATTTTGCCGGGAAGACAACGTAACATCGGTAGATGGCGATCTATGGTCGAGTGGAGTGGAGAAGTTTCATTTTTTGGCAGCGAAATTCAAGGGCATTGATGCCCATAGTTATGTGGGTTTTTTCTATGACAGCAACGTAACCCCAGATGTAGCTGCGATCTATAGCGGGTTCCACGGCGTAATCGAGGGGCGTGGAGTGCCTACAGTGTTATCTATGAATTTTGCCAGGTTGACAACGTAACCATCGAGTTAACTGCGACCAGAGAATTCTCACCAGAAGATGTCTTCTCTATTTTCAACATATTATCTATATTTTAAATAAAATTATTTTCCAAAGCATTTTCACTGGGTGTTGAAAACGGATTTACCAAGTACTTATAGATTTTCAGTTTTACGCCTGATCAACGTATGAATGAATTTATGTGAGAACGAGGATAGACTGGTTGAGACATCGAGTTATAAACAGTATTTTTATGAAAACTAATTTTATAATATATATAATTTTTAAAGTGTTTTAAAAATGATCAAAAGGTGATTTATCTTATATTAAGTATTTTCATAAATTCTGGCTTCATTCCTTTTCGAGGACGAAAAGATTCAAAAGGGGGGAGGAATGTGATAACCTGGATTTTCGGGCGTCAGATAATTGGATAATTATCTGATTTAACTATTGAAAATACTGATTTATAGATTAAACAAATAAATGTGATAATCCCCTTTATAAATTATTCAAAATTGGCAAAATTGTTATTTTCAAACAATAGTAATAATGTGATGTTTTTAATATAAATATAGATAGATTTTAAAATAGAATTATTATTTACAAATTTAATTTGTGTTGTTTAAATATATACATATATTTGAATTGATTTCAAATTGAATTTTAAATTGAATTTGAATTTGGATTAGAATTTGAGATTTAAAAGATAGATATTTTAAAATATTTTGGATTTAAAAATATTTTATATGATTCTATTTCTTTTATATGATTGGTTTATATTATTTTCTTTAAAAGATTAATCAATATAAATTAAGAGAAATGTATTTACTTAATAAAAAAATTTAATATAAAAGTTTTAAAAACCATTTTAAAATTTATTAGTACATGCATATTTACAAGTGTACGAATTTAGCATAATTGGACAAGTGTGAAGATATTAACTTGCATTCAAACCATTTGCAACAATTTTATTATGTAATAAAACAATTGTCATTAGCTATTTTATTTTCAAATTTAGGAATAAATTGAAGAATAAAACTACATATATACATACCTCTACCCTTACTTGTTTTCCTTTTCATATTCAAACAAAATAAACAAAGCCATAAAAGGAAATCGGATTTGAAGCAAATTTAAACAAATAGAAATTTGTTTTCAAAATCTAAACCTGGGAACAAATCAAACAAGAAGGAATAAATAATTTCTGTTCAAAATTTCAACTGGAAGTTCAACTTCAAAACTCAAAGAAAAGTTCATAATCAAACTTGGAAGCTAGTAGTTCAACTTCAAAATCAAGTATCAGACTCAAAACAAAAACAAATCAACGTCATCAGCTAGTCAACTTTCAGATTTCAAATTAAAGCCTGCTCCGCTCGAGACAAAAGAGGTGAGTAATACCCTAAATCTGGTATATCTTTAATTGGCATGTGGTGATCTTTGAAATGTGATTGAATTATGTTGTGCATATTGATTTGAAAATGATTTTTTTATATGTGTGTATTAGTACTTGTGAACTTTACTGGAACAGGTAGATATAAACCTCTGTTCAACATTTCAGGCTTTAACCCTGATTCAAAAATTCAAATTTTCTTCATGCAATTGTTTTTAGGCTTTGATTCCTAAATGAAAAGTGTTGACAGTATTGGAATATCAAGACTAAAAATGGTTTCCAGAATTTAATTTAGTAATTAACTCAAAATTTAGAATAACAGAAGAAAAAAATTATATAAGTCAAAAATCTGGGACTATGATTTCGTGTTTGGATTGCGTGGATAGTTTCGTGTTGGGAAAACATGATTTTTGATATAAGTATCACGAATTTTAAGATTGTGGTTTATGGGAGTGGTCGAGATGAACGGAATAAGGGATTTAGTTGATTTCAGATGATCAGGGAAGTATTAGGCATTAGGGATTTGGTCGAAGGTGGCCACAGGGTTGACGTGCATAGGAAAAATGGTGTCTGGTTCGATCGATCATCGAGGTGGCGGGAGATTGGTGAACTAGGGCTTAAACCTGGGTTTTGATCATGATTGATTTCAGGGTCGTCGTGACGTTGACAGGACTTCGGGCTTGATCGCGAGTAGGAAAATAAGTGCATGGGCCTGTGAAGAAGAGTTCGTCGGAGTATCGAGAAGTCTGGTAGCCGGAGGTGGCAGCACATGGAGGAGTTTGGGTGATGGTTCTTCCAGATTTGGGTTCACTCAGGGTAGATTCCGTTTTCGATTTCGTTTTGAAGCTCGGATGGTCGTCGTCGAACAATGAGGTTAGGGTCGACTGGCCGGTGATGGCGTTAGTGGTCGAAGAGGTCGCATGCATCGGTGCATGTGCACATATTCACCTGTGTGTATGCGATGCTATAGGATTTAGGAGCTTCGGGTAAACGAAGTTGTGCACATTATCGAACTCAAGTGTTTTTAGGGGTCTGCTCTGGAATGTTTGAGTTTGGCTCGAGTTGTTTGGGTATTGACTCGTAGTTGAGGTAATGAGAAGAATAGGATTGGCTTGGGGATTATATTGTGTGGGTTAGGATTTTTTTTTTGTACGCTGAAGAAAATAGGTTTTAAAAGCTTATTAAAAGTGGGTAAGTTTCAAAGTAAATGTAAAACAAGTTTTTAAACAAGGTATTAGCAAGTTTTAAAACAAATTTCCAAAGTTAAAAATGTTTCAAATTGTTATATTAAATAATTATTTAATAGATTAAATCCTATATGTTTTAAGGTGAACTATAGTTGTAATTAAATAAAGAACAAATTACTTAATGTATTAGGATGGTTAATTGATTAATTAATTAAAGGTTAATGAATTTGTGAAATCAATTTTAAAGATTTATTTATTAATATGAATAATTAATTAAGCTATTAATTAAAAGATGATTAATTAAGGACTAGCCACTTAATGTAATTAATAAATGACAATTACTGTAGTTAAAAGATAATTGCTTAATGTCATTAATTAAGAAGGATAATTAATGGTTTATTACTAAAGGTTATTTATTAAATGATGATTACTTAATTTAAGTAATTAAAAGATTACTTAATTTAATTAGTAATTAAAGGTTAAATTAATAAGTAATTAAAGGTTAATTAATTAAGGATAATTAACCAATGGGATAATTACATGATGAAAGTAATTAAAGGTAAATTACTTAAGGGAAGTAATTAAGGATTAATTACTTAGTGTAATTAATTAAAGAATTTATTAATTAAGGAAATTGATTAAAGGGTTAGTTAGTGAATGGGATTAATTAAAAGATAATTAATCAAAGTAAGTGATTAAAGGATAAGTAATCAAATTATTTAATTTGGGATCAATGTAATTAATTAACTAATGAGAATACTTAAAGGCTAATTAATGTGAATAGTTAAAGGTTAATTAATTTGTGTTATAAATTCAAGGCTAATTACTTAATGTAATTAAAGAGGAGATTAAAGGATGATTAATTAATGGGTTTGAAATTAATTAATATTATGAAAGCAGGATTAAAAGTGATTAAAGAAATTAATTAATTAGAAATAGTGTGATTAATTAATCTTGCTTATGAATGATTGGTTGATATTTCTGATATGAAATGTTTTGTGATATGATATGTTGGGTTATACAATGATAATGTGGTTATCTACCGATGATGAATTACTGTGTAAATATGATATCCTGTATTTAATGTTTGAATTGTATTTTCACTTGTACAACTTGGGTTAAGGTGACATGGGATTCGAAGAGACCGAGGTCGGGTATCAGTAAATACCCGAAACCACTTCGATTTGAAATCATCTATAATTCCTTATAGATTTGATATGTGTAATCAATAAGCTGGAATGAACTAATTTAAGTAAATGGACCATTGAAACTAAGTAAGGATACTTAGAGGTTGATTTGTGAAGTAAGTATTGAATATAACGAGTTAAGAACTCGTAGTAAGGAACGAGTTACCCTGGGTTTTAAATAAGTTTATTGTTTTAGTTTTTCGTATTAGATGGGTTTACTCACGTTGGTTTCCAGCCTGACCCAGGTGTTACTTTGATGTAATGCTTGGGTCAGACCGAGTATTACAGATTTCCAGGTAAGGACGTTCTAGAGCTCAAGAGGCGAACTGGATGGCAGGAACGTATGGAGTGTATACCGCTGTGATATGTTGTAGTTTGTCTGGGATATGTTGATTGTATCTATTCAGTGTTTGTGTATAGGTTGTAACTCTGATGTATTGATGTAAATTAGCTAATACAGTTCTTCCTTTGTATAACTGCTATTTTATTTGATATTATATTTTGATTCGCTGCGAATGTGAGAATTTGTGATTTGGTGTTCTTGTTTCTTCTTCTTCCTCTATCTCTTTTCTTCTTTTCCTAACTATCTAGAATTTTTGAGATCAAAAATTCCGGGTTGTTACACCGGAAATGGTCGAAACAGGAAGGATGCAGCCAGGTTACAGCGGTCGCGCCCATTAGGGTATGTGCATTTCCTTCTGGATAAAATGTGGTATCATGGTATAGATCCCAGATATTTTACTTACGTGGTTGTTGGAATTTGTTGTTGGCGCCTCGGTAAAGGTCGGTTACGACCGGGGGATGGCATACTCGTGACAGTTAGTTACCTAGTTACAGTGGCAACACGGCCTTGTTTTGGCAAAGATACGATTAGTTTCTAGGGGCGTCCCTCTAGAGACGTACCCATTCGAAAAGGAAGTTCCTTAGCCTTGACCATTTGTTGGAAATCCAATCCCCCAATACGAGCCCTGTACGATTTTAGTTGTAGAACCTGTCATCTAACATGGTAGTTATAGTAGGCATACTATAATGGTACGTATGCTGGCTAATATTTGTACTATACTTTCGAAAAAATTTCCACACTATGCAATAATAATAATATCAAAAGTATTTTCGCGTATCAAACATGTTTGACTGCTATAAGGAGAAACCTCCACCAAGTGTGTGATTGCATAGTGTATGTGGCACGAGACCTTATGGTAGTTTCATTTTCGAAAAAGCATAGCGGATTTATTTTTATTTCCTTTTTATTTCTTTTTGTTCAGATAACTATTTTGTTTGCTCACACCAGTCCCATGACTGGCCTGGAGTTTATTGTTCCCTTATCTAAACTTTGGGTGCCCATAATTTTCCATACGGGCAGCCTAGAGTCAAATTATCAGCTAGTTCAGATAGTAAATATAGATATGGATCTTTGGAAGTCTTTGAAGTCTGTGGATTTGGAATCGCGTTTGCTTCACTACAGCATGATAGTTTTTGGTTCTTAGCTTTAGGTTTTGAGCTTTTTTCTTTGGCGCTTTGGCAATGAAGATGCAGTCTGTTGGATTCTCTTTCTCTCTCTTGGAGGCTCTGTTGAAAATATATTTCCACTGTTGTTGCTAGTATTCCCAGTTCTGTTATTTCTTTTCCACTGATATGTTTTTGGCTCTGATATTGTATCATATTATATCCATCTGTGTATCAATAAAAATTATAATTTCTTTTTTGTTTCCGCTGTGTTGTTTTCACCTAATGTGTTATAATCTCCGATGAGCCGGACTCCAACATTTGAATCTCTGGCATTCGAATACGGGTGATGTATTGGATGTTGATTTTCGGACGCTGGGATAAGGGTCATCACAGTTGGTATCAGAGCTAAAGGTTGAGTAAGAACTTTAGCTTCGAAGTATAACTCATTACGTGACTCATTAGAGATAGGGTTAAAAATGCCCTAGAATGTGTATCCCTAAGATATCTTGTCCGTATGCCTCAGTCAATTCTCTTACTATTCACTGATAGTGAGAATGAGTGCAAGAAGAGGACAAGGTAGGGAACATGAGAGTACCACTATAAATGGTCAATACCCTACAACAACTGCAATGGTGGGAACAACTTTTCCTATCAACCTCCTTTGATCATCATCCAATTTCAATTCTATGACGTCTTACTGGAAGCTCTAGGAAGAAGCTTTGGTATGGTGGAAGACTATTACTTTGGCTGAATCGGAGGATGAGTTTACATGGATAGATTCAAGCAAGTATTTGAGCAGCGTTATATGCTTTCCTCTAATATTTCCAAGATGTACAAGAAAATTACCTTACTTCTTACCTAAATTTCTTATTTATGATAAAATTGTTAGAGTTTTATTCGACACTAGAGCCATGCATAATTTTATTTCCCAACAAACCACAGAAGAGTTAAATCTTGAACCTGAATTTGTAGACGAACCTATTTTGTGTAAAGAACTCGGTAGGTGTCCCTGCGAATCTTTGTTTACGTTGTAGAAAGGTTCCTATCTCATATTCTCATCATCGGTTTCCTATCAGCCTTTTCGTTCTTGACTTTAATGATTTTGGGTTTTTACTTGAAATAAATTGGTTAACAAAATATGAAGCTAAATTAGATTGTATCAATAGAATGATTTCGATAAAAACAAACTTGAGAATTTTGTTATGATTCCTTGTGAGGATCCAAGTCCGAAGAGGGACAAGCTAATGTATACTTTAGGGTATCCCGATCTGAGTTTGAAATCCATACCTATTGTTCGAGAATTTCCTATCGTATTTGAGAAGTTAAATTCTTTATCTCTGCATAAGGAAATCGAATTTGGAATCAACTTGTTTCCCAATACCCGTCCAGTTATGAATGCAAGTCGTAGATGTAAGGCTAGTTGAGCAAACCTAAGATTTACTGGAGAAAGGACTTATTCGACCTAGTCGTTCCAGTTGGGGTTCAGCTATGGTATTTGTAGCCAAGTCCGATGGATCTTTGAGATTGTGCGTAGATTATCGTGATCTTAATAACTTAACTCTTAAATCTCCTTTGCCATAATCGACGACCTATTCGATCAATTGTATGGGCTAGGTCCATCTTGGAAAAGAACCGAGCACCATCTAGATTAGCCTAAGGATTACATCAGCTGAAAATTGCAAAAGATTGCATCCATTTGTCTATTTTCTTTTGGGGTCCCGATACATTATACAAATGGTTAGTTATGCCTTTCGGAATGACCAATGCCCCTGCATTTTTCGTAGACCAGATGACCCGAGTATTTCGTAAAGTATTGAGTAGGTTCGTTCTCTATTTATTGATGATATTTTGTCTGGTAAGCCAAATGTAGAAGAGATATTCAGCTTGATCTGGTAAACCATCTCTCTATCTTTTTGTGCGTTCATATATCCTTTGTTTTTCTCCCTGTCAAGCAAATTTCGGGGACAAAATTTTCTTAAAGGGGGAATCTATAACGATCCCATTTTTAAGTCAACTTTAATTTAATAATTAATGTAAACTTTTGGATTAATTTGTGAATTAATTTGAATTTTTCCAAAAATAAATAAGATAAGTGTTTGTTTTGTGATTTAAAATAGATTTTAAAAAGAATTTTTATTTGAAATTCGAAAATAAATATCTTAAAAATAGATTGGATTTAAAAACTCTATATTTTAAAACTAATAAAAATTTGTTTTCAAACATATATGTGTGTGTGTGCGCATATATTTGGGAGTTATATTTTGAATTTAATATAATAATTTTCAAAAAGCTATTTAAAAGTTAAATTCTATATTTTAAAAACTTAAATATAATATATGTGTGTGTGTGTGTTTATTTATTAATATATGATTAGATTTTAAAATCATTTTCTTTAAAAGTTATATAAGTATAAATAATAGAATATATATATATATATAACTAATTGAAAATATAATATAAAACATTATAAAAACATATAAAACATTAATGCATGCCATTTTACAAGTGTAAGTTGATATTAACATGCATTAATACACATCTACTTCAACACTTTCTATTTTCTTTCATAATTCCAAATAATAAGGAATTTAACATTTGTAGCTTAATTACATCATGCAATAACAAGTGTCATTTGTCTTTTTATTTTCAAAATAATAAATAAAATTAAAACATGTTATATATATACATATCTACTTCAACACTTTCTATTCTCTTTCATAATTTCAAAACTTAAAACCAGAGAAAGCAAACTATAAACCATAAAATAAAAACATATAGGAAACAAAACAATCTTTCTACAAATTTTCAAAACCTAAAGCAGATTCAAATCATAGATTCATCTCAACATCAAGCAAGTTCAAAATTAAAGCAAAGTTTAGATCAAACTGTTTCAATCTGAAGCTAATATTCAAATTCAACTCAAACAATTCAAAGATTCAAATCAACATTAAGCTTCAGTTTCATCATCAACAAGCAGATCTTCTCAAAACAGTTTTCAAGTCAGAAAACATTTCCAGGCTTAAGCCTATTCTCTGTTCTTTTGTACCAGGTGAGTAAACACCTTTTTTAAAAGCTTAAATCTATTGAATATTGTTTGGCATATGAGAAGAACCTGAAGTATGTTATGAAAATGTTTGTATGGTTGTTCAAAATGCCTGCATGTCTGTGTATATATAAAGATGATGATGTGTATGTCTATGTATATGAACATTTTAATCCCTGTTCTTAAGTTACAGGTTCATTTAAATCAAAATAAAATCCATATCTCTTCTCACAAACATTTTCAGGTTTTGATGATTAAAGGAATTTTGATGGTAATCATGATATCTTATTTTTATAAATGTTTTCAAAAAAAATTATTAGGTAAATTTTGGGAAAACAAGGAATTACAGTCAAAATCAAATCAAGTCAGAAAGTCAATTAATTAGATTTCATGTTTTGATTATATAACTGGATTCGCACTTGAAATTTATGAATTTTGATATTAATTTTGTGATTTTAATTTTGGGGTTGGGTAGAATTTTCGAGTTGATCGGTTTTAGGGTTTTCGTCGATTGCCGGCGAACATCGATGAGTTATAGGTCGTGTTTGATGCCAGAGAAGGTGTGAAGGATAGGGATCATGGGAATAATGCTTGGAGGATTTTTAGGTGGCGGTAGTGGCGCATCGACGATGAAGTAGGGTTTTGTGACCTGTTTTGGTCGAGGAGGTTGTCGAGTCATTTGCATGGTCGAGGGTGGATCGGAATCGATCGAAGTTGGCTGGACCGATGCGTCGTGGCATGGTTCAACTCTGGACGTAATGGCTGGATTCCGGTGATTGGGATCATCGAGGCGTGGTGATTTTTATCGGTGGGTTGGGTTCCAGGTTGTGTCAAAGTGGCTCGATTTTGATTTCAGACAAGATCGACGGAGTTGGGTGGTCGTGTTAGCCAGCGAGGTTGTTGGCGACTTGTTAATAGTCGGAGTGTTGGTCGAAGGAGCGTGGGACGGTGTGCACGGTGCACAAGTGTCAGTGTGCCAGAGTTGTTGTTGGATTTGGGAAGAAGGATGGGTCTCGGGTTTTAACTCGAGAAAGTTTTGATTTGGCTCGGGTCAGACTTGAAGTAGCATACGAGTGTTTAAACTGTATAACAGGTTTTTAAATTTAAAAATAAAACAAAGTTTTTAAAAAAAGGAAAGGAAGTAGCTCGGGTCTGGGATCGGGTTTGTTTCGAGATGGTCTCGGGTTTGTGGGCTATGGTATAGTAGCAGTTTTAAAATTTTAAAATAAATCAATGTTAAAACAATTTCTCTACAAATTCTTTTAAATAATAATTGTTTTATTTAAGTTGGATTAGTCAAAGATTATAATTATTTTAAAAATAATCAAAATTTAAAGTATTTTATTATGTGTCCATAAATTATAGTTAATTCTTAAGTTTGTTTTAAACTAATTTAAATGGTGTGATTAAGTAGTTAATCAAGAAAGTTAAATGTTTTTTATTAAGTAATTAACTTAAAGGTATTAAGTTAATTTTTAAGTCATTGATGAATTAATTCCAAAGGTTATTTAGATAAGATTTTAAAGATAAATGGTTTTTCTTAAATAATGTTATTTTGATTATTAATTAACTTAAAGGTTTTAAGTTGAATTATATGCTAATGAGAATTTATTTCAAAGGATTATTTAATAAGATTTAAGTGGTAAAATTAATTAAGAAGAAAGGTTTATCTTTAATCAATTAAAGTCTTAATGTAATTAAATTAAAGGATGATTAATGTAAGAAATTAAGGGATGATTACATAATGGAATTAATTAAAGGATAATTAATTAATCAAAGGTTAATTAATTAATAAAAGTAATTAAGGGATAATTAATTACTTAAAAGATAATTACTTAATGTAAGTAATTAGAGGATAATTAAATAATTAAAGGTTAATTATTTAATAATTAAAGATTAATTAATTTATGATTAAAGGATAATTAATTAATGATTAAAGATTAATTAATCAGGCGATTATAGAATAATTACTTAATGTAAGTAACTAAGGGTTAATTTGTTAATGTAATTAACTTAAGATTAATTAATTTACGTGACTAATTAAGGGAGAATTAATTAATTGAGGATAATTACTTAAGATGGATGATTAAGGATGATTAATTAATTCCATTAATCAATTAAAATAATATCAAATGGTTTATAAGTAATTAATGTTAATTAAGCAGGAGTTAAAAGTAATTAGGAATTAAACAACTAATTAATCTTGCTTATGAATGATTGGATTATATTGAATGCCTTGAATTTTTCGATATCTCTGATATGTGATTTTGTGATATTCTGTGATATGAACTATTTCGATTAAGCTGTGATAAATATTTATCTACGTTGTATTGCTGTGTGAATATAAACTTCTGAATTGAATTATAATTGTTTACTTAAACAACTTGGCCTTTAAAACGGCACTTGAATTTCAATGCGACCGGGGGTCGGATTCCAAATGGTTATTCGAAAACCACATCGAATCTTAAAGATGGATCTTTTGTTTAGAAGATTAAAAATGAAAATTTGTTGTGAATGTATCCACATGTTTTTAAAATAAGCACTCATTATTCGGTTAAGCTGGGGGAGGGAATTATGTCATATAACCCATTCCGAATAATGATAGAATGAAATGGGATAGCATTTAAAGACTGTGGTTGAAGACAGGGTATTTTCGAAAGCGAAATGATACCTGTCGAATGTCTCTGCACCGAGTGGCCCCGGTATAGAGATTTAGATTACCTTATGTGATGGGGAGTCCGGAAGTGATTTGGGAAGACCGGATTTGCAAGGACTTCTTTTCTTAATTGGACGATCTTCAGTTCCATTCAGACCCAGGATGGACTTGTATGGAGGTATGTTTGACATTACACTTTGAGATGTAAAGTTGGTTTCTATCAAATACATTTCTGTTTGGTGGCAGAAAATTTATTCTCTTAGCTTAATACCCTTCTCTGAGACATACGAGCTTAGAGGTTATGTAGTTGATATTTACTAGTGAGATATTTCCAATTTGGTAATGTGGCATGCTAAGTGTTGATCATTGGTTGATCAAAGCATGGCTTTTGTAAAAAGCGTAGCTTTGTGGGACGAGACTTCATCGAACCTCACACCTCGAAAATGGTCGAAAAACGAAGGATGCAGCAAGGTTACGGGGGTCGCGCCCCTTAGGGTATGTGCACTTCCTTCTGGATAAAAAGTGGTATCATGGTATGGATCCCATGTATTTAACTTATGTGGTTGTTGGAATTTGTTGATGGCGCCTCGGTAAAGGTCGGTTACGACCGAGGGATGACATACTCGTGACAGTTAGTACCTAGCTACAGAGGTAACCCGGCCTTATGTTGGCAGAAATCCAGTTAGGTTCTCGGGGCGTCCCTCCAGAGGCGTACCCATTCGGAAAGGAAGTTCCTCGGCCTTAACCATTTGTTGAAAATCCAATCACCCAATACGAGCCCTGTTCGGTTTTATTTGTAGAACCTGCCATCTAACATGGTAGCTATAGTAGGCATACTATAATGGTATGTATGCCGGCTAAGATTTATATTATACTTTCGAAATGTTTTCCACACTAAGCACTAATAATAATATCAAAAGGATTTTTGCGTATCAAGCATGTTTGACTGCTATAAGGAGATACCTCCCCCAAATGTGCGATTGCATTGTGTGTGTGCCGGGAGACCTTATCGTAGTTTCGTTTTTCAAAAATCATTGCGGATTTTTTTTCCTTTTTATTTCTTTTTGTTCAAATAACTGTTTTGTTTGCTCACACCAGTCCCATGACTGACATGGAGTTTATTATTCCCTTATCTAAACTCTGGGTGCCTATAATTTTCTACACGGGCAGCATAGAGTCGGGTTATCAGCTAGTTTAGATAGTAAATGCATATATGGATCTTTGGAAGTCTTTGAAGTCTGTGGATTTGGAATCACGTTTTCTTCACTGCAGCATGATAGCTTTTGGTTCTTAGCTTTTGATTTTGAGCTTTTTGCTTTGGAGCTTCGGCAATGAAGATGCAGTCTGTTGGATTCTCTCTCTCTCTCTCTTAGAAGCTCTGTTGAAGATATATTTCTATTGTTGTTGTTATTATTCCCAGTTCCGTTATTTCTTTTCCGCTGATGTATTTTTAGCTCTGATATTGTATCATATTGTATCCATTTGTGTATCAATAAAAGTTATGATTTCTTCTTTTTTTCCGTTGTGTTGTTTTCACCTAATGTGTCATAAGCTCCAACGAACCGGACCCCTACGTTTTAATCTCCGACATTCGAATACAGGTGATGTATTGGATGTCGATTTTCGGGCGTCGGAACCTGGGTCATCACATCAACATTCACCATGATTCTATCTAACTTAGATAAAACATTCCTAGTTGGGCCAAACCACCAAGAAAATTGATATCGCTGTATCAAAAAATTTGATGTACCTATTTTGTACCAAAAAATATCTAGTTCATTCATTGTAAGAATCTGCCTTAAAAAGATCTTAATTCTGACCTAGAAAAGGCCCATCGGAATTTCAAGCAATTGCAAGACTGGTTATTGGTTGGTGAAATTTAAAGCAATACACAGTACACAGAGCTATCTATCTACTTTCATAATCTCAGAGCGGAACGGATAAAATATAATAATAAAACATATACCCATAAATAAAAGTCATTTCAGAACACATCACAAAGTCTCAAAATATCCCAACATAACCATCATAGTACATAAGCCTCAAACTGATAACAACAACAACATAGTTTTAAATATGGGTACATGAAAAATAACATAAGAAATTGATAACGGATAAACAACTGCTACAATTAGCATCCCCACCTTCGCTTCTTTAGCAATCCCTGCCTCCCCTAACCTGTTTTGTCGAAATGAGGAGGGAGTTGGAACAACAAGGTCATGTGAAAGAAATTTCAAGTTTTAACATAATAGCAATCTGGAAAGTATTATTTGGAAAAGTAATGTGTCTTACATATTAAAATCATAACATACGTATAATTTCAACTATAAGCCCGAAGACTCTTCTAGTTCAACTATCCTACTCTAAAGAAATTAGCGTTTACAATGTGAGGCGAAGCATCTGAACCAATTAATACCTTTTAAATGGAATTAGTTAGACTCTGACTAATTAAGACCTATAAAATTAGGCAGGTCCCTGTCATTTATAACCTAACACAAGGCAGGTCCCTACATGGTCCTCACTAGCTGACATGGTAAAAAATTCCATTAGGTCACTTAATACTTCTCCTAAAGGAAAGAGGTCGATCCTACCATAGCCACATAATGCCTTTAACCTGAAGCGGAGCCCTTCTAAAGATTTCACCCGTCACATTAATAGCATGACTTACGAACCATAACTCAACTTTGACATCTTAGATTAATCCGATTATTCGTAGGTACTAGTAGCCAAAGTAGCTGGGTAGATTGACCCTACATAATTGGGACTAACCTCGGGTCATTGGGGTTGTTTATTATAAGCAATGTCCTACATCAGTTAGCAAAGCCACAATGCTGGTAGCCATATTTAACTGGGAAGACTTCTATGTAACTTTGGACTGACCTCGCATTCTTAAAACTTAGTCATACTTCATATGTATATCCTTTATATACATATACCATCCTACATAATTAATAGTTGAGGCCATATAAGGTAACCCTTTATTACACCTCTTATTATGATTTAATTCCCCAATTCACATTAACTACCTTCCTACAAATTAATATTACCTAATTATTCTAAAAATACTAATCATTACGCTCAATACATTATAATCAATATGTTATTAATTTTAATAATCAACATGTTAATATTCTATGTATATACACATGGAAATTAAGTTCTAATCATTACATTTCAATAATTTGATAATAATTCGCTTACAAGTTATCAATCTCATACAAATCTCTTATTATAAACCAAAACAGCTACTACGCATAGCCAAATATAAATATACTTGTATTATAATGGAATATCGCCTAACTTGTCCCATATTAATATACTAGAATTACTTTCCTATTTTAGAGAAATAGGTCTCACAAATTAGATCACTTATGTTCAACTCAACTTTATACATATTAATTTGGAGTGAGAAAGGAATTCTTTATTTGTTCAAGTGGTAGAAATAGGCGGTGCAAACTATAATCAATCAAATGCGTAATTTGCATGCCATTTCAATTTTATTTACTTTTAGAAACCTTTAACTCTACAATTGGAGAAAAAAGAAAATAGGCCGAATCGACCATAGATTATCTAATTACAAACAATTTGATGCTATTCTTATATAATATAAAAACAATTATAATTCCAACATATTCAAAGATTTTACTTAAGGGAAATTCTAGTGTTTTATTGTTTTTAGGGTTGGTGTTTACAGAATTTTCAAGGCATATATCAAATTCAAATAAATATAACACAAACACTAGAATGGAAAAAACTGAAATACCATTCACGGATGATTCCTTGATTAAAGATTGGATCTGATTTTTACTGCTCCTAAATCTCTGCTAGATCTTTCCTCTTTTGAACATATAATAAACAGATTGTATATACAGATTAGATTTCAGAAATCAGAAGGTAGAAAGAAGGAGGATTTGGAATTTATTTTAAATTAGAGATTTGAAATTAGAATTACTTACCAGAATTTTACCAAGGGGAAAGAGTTTGATAGAGCCACATCGTTGCTACCGAACTTTGTGAGGAAAAATGGGGGGGGGGGGGTGGGTCAAGAGGCATATTTATAAAGTTAGAAAGGAACGAGAGCCATCAAATTTAAAATAAATATATTCAGATCGTCTATGCCACCACTTTTCATTGTGGGGACCAGTAGTCCACTGTAGTCGACCGGCCCGTTTATTCTCAGTAGATTTATTTTCTTTCGTTTATTTTGATTTATTACCCTAATTATTTCTTAATTAAATCACTGTTAACATTAACGTTACAATTAAAGTTACTTACAGCCTAAGGCATTGCTTAAATTCAAATTTCAAACTTTTGAATTTCCTCTAACTTTAAATTTTATTTTATTTTTAATTATTTTGAACTCAAAACTTCAAACGTCCATAAATTTTTTGTTTGTACTCTATTTAAAACATATTATATATGAAAATTTATCAAAAAATTACCACAGATGCAATGGTGCAATTTCTGTGACCAAATACTAACATTTACGTGAATCCCATTTTTAGTTTTATTTTAATTATTTAATTTCTTATTAAATTTTATAGAGTATAATATTCATTTTGCTAAATGATACTTGGCTCCCACCTTTCTTTTCACATGAGATTCTAATACAATTAAAATCACCAGCTTCAAACCAAGGCCTAAATACAGTATGTGCATACTCTACCAAATTCCCCAACAACTTCTCCATTAGATATTCAAAGTTGTAGGGATATACAAACGAACAATTTCATATTGCTACAACTCGATTTATTGGCTCCAATGTTATATGTTAGTCACTCATGCTTAAAACATTAAAATCCCAAGTCTCGCTATCTATAACAATAAATATTCTGCATTTATAATAGCATGGTACATCACTCACTATAGTCCACTTTTCTTCCAACCGCATCGCCAATCTTTCTATCTTAAAGGCTCTAATTTTATTCACTAAAACACCTAAAAAATCCATATTATTTTTGTATAATAACTTACTGACGTCGAATAATCTATTTGGTTTGTGGAAAACCCTAATATTCAAACAAGCTATTGCCATTAGATATATTTATTTCGACTTTTTAATTCCTTACCCTTATTGGTGCCTTTGACTTCCTCTTTCTTATCTTTATTTTAATCGATCCACTTTCAGTTTTTCTTCGCCAAAAGTTCCTTCTTAACCACGTCTTGTTTTCTTTTTTTCTGGAAGGGCTCTTTGCGTCCTCCTCTTGTAACTTACCAATATTATGTTTACTACGATCATACAAAGTTACTAGATCCATACTGGCTTCCTTACTACCATGTTGATGGATTTCAGACCTTGCAAAAACATCTATTTGTTTGTTACATATTTTATTTAAGGAGAAAACATCAATTTTATTATCATAAAATAGGATAGAGTCACTAGGTCGCTTGACAATAGTGGTAGGATCCAATGATGAACTGCGATGCTTTAGAGTAGTCGGTGGCATTTAAGGACCTCGAAAAAGGTCAACGGCTCCTCCTATTGTTTGAGTAGGGTTGTAGTGAATAAAACTATTCTAGTTCTAATCTACATTTCCTCCTCTGATTCATTAACCAAGGCCTGGTCTACCACATGCTTTTCCTTCTCTTTTGGACCTTCCTCATTTTCCAATGTCTTTCTTTTGTCTACCTCTAGTTTCACCCTTTCCACTTCTTGCATTATCACTCCTCTGATGTTGAGACTATCTCATCATCCTCTTTTACTTTGATTTTCCCAATCATGCCTTCTTCCTTGGATGTCATTAGCTCCTTTAAGACCCTTTTTCTAGCTTCTCTAAACTGCTCCATTGCCTCTTCAATCATGTTTGGTGTTTCCTTAGAGCTCGTTGATGTAGCATTATCTTCCTTAACCATCCCCCTACTTTCCACCTGTGGTTACATCCTGCTCACAACCAGCCTCGTAACTCTTCTCGTTCTGCAATTCACTCTCTCTACTATACTCCTCATCCCATGAATGTTCACCTACCTCTACCTTATCGTTGTCGAAACAATGCTCCTCCTCTCCGCTGAATGCCGACCTTATCCTCATCCTCATAGTTCTCTTTGGCTCCTTTTTCTCCCTCCTCTACACTTCCTTATTATTCATGCATGCTGCATTTTATTTTGGAACCTATGTCTTTGTCATATGACAAAATCTTTTGACATGCCCAAAGCAGCAATATTTTTAGATATAGTTGATGAGTTTTTGTATTCTACCTCGTAACTAAATACTTCCTCATCTTCTCCCTCTGCCACCAAAGTAGTTGGAAACCTTGCATCCACACTCAAATCAATCAGTACCCTTACAAACTAAATTCTTGTTCTATCATGGGTAGTTTCATCTATCTTAATCAGAATTCCAACGGGGATCATAATTGAGCTTATTACTTAAGGACCCCATAATCAGAAGCTTAGACTAGGGAAACGAATCCAAACTGACATAATAGTGAGCAAGTCTTTATCCGTTTTCATATCCGAGCTAAATTTCTTCATAATTATAAGACTTTGCCAAAAAACCGAGGTCCCCCTCCAAAACTTTATTACAATCACTTCATTAACAAATATTATTATAAAGAAACCACTCTTTCTAGATTAAATTGTAAAATTCACCTTCGTCTTCTACGTCCATTTAATGTATGCTTCCAAGGCCTTAAAGAATGGCCTTGGAACAACCACATACAACATAATACAGTTGTTCCATCCATTCTCTGCTTCCATTTTAGCTTCTGCAGGTAGTATCCTTCCTCTTATAGTCTATAATCCTAGGCTCCACAAACTTCCAGTATACACCCAAACTGTTACATCGACAAACTCCTCTCACTGCATCATAGTACAAAACACTTTTAACATCGCTTGAGATGGGGAGCTTTTTATCTGCGGTAGCACTAGATCCACCTCCTCTGAACAACCAAGGTCCAGATGCTGCATTGGATTTTCTAGCGAATTTCATGCTCTTCCTGGGACGAAAATTCCCATTTCATTCACCCACCTTATTCTTATCCTCCATTTCTGCTTCCTGTAGACAACGTTCACCCATTCATTTTCTCCTTCCCTATTATTTCTATCACCTACTCCTTTGTGTTGATCCTCTCCAAATTTTGGGTCCATCTATGATGACTGTAGGATTTGAACTCTTGCCATCCCTAAAAGCAACAGTATGCAATAACAATTATGCTAAAGGATTTTTGTGTTAACTTTCTAAAGGGATGTTACAAGAGTCCAACGACCTCATTCACTCATCACCAAAAACCACTTAGGCATTGTGTTTGTAGCCCAATTCAATACCATATCGACTAACTTCCATGGAATTACAACACACAATTTCAGCTGGGTATAGGATTCGATACCAAATGTGATGACTATGGGATTGAACCCTATCGTCCCAGAAAGAAAAAACATGCACTGACCACTATGCCAAAAGATCTTTGTGGTAACTCTCTAAAATGTATATTACACTATTGTATAGCAAATCTATGAAAAATATCGAGAGTCAACTTATTTGGGATTAAAAGAAGAGATTAGAAAAGAAAATGTAGAGAAAAACAATCTCTAAAATGGAATTTTCTTGATGCAATACCGAACAAACACTTCAAAGGATTGATTTTCATATTGTAATATCGGAGGATGTCGAACATCCTTGCCAAGTCTCGAATGTGGTCGTTTGATCGTCGTGGCTTCACGAGCATATCATCAATGTAGACTTCCATTATCTTCTAATTCTGATCTTTAAACATCCGGTTAACAAAGCGTTGATAGGTTTCTCTGGCGTTCTTCAATCCAAACGGCATTACCACATAACAGTACAACCACACCCAACATCCATAACAAAGCTGGTGTGTTCCTGATTGGGGACATGCATCGTGATTTGGTTATACCCCAAGTATGCAACCAAAAATGACAACAATTCATGTCCTACGGTCGAATCTTGCTGATCAATCCTTGGAAAGGGAAACTATTTTTAAGGCATGCCCTGTTTAAATCTAAATAGTCGATGCATGTTCTCCATTTCCTATTCGCCTTCTTCACCAGCACAGGATTGGATATCAATTGAGGACAGAGGGCATCGCGAATAAACCTATTGACTTTTAGTTTATCCACCTCCTCTTTAAGAAAATGGATCTCTCCGGATCCATGCCTCGCCTTTTCTGCGTTACCAAAACATATTTTGGGTCAATGTTCAATGCATAGCTTGCAATGGCAGGTGAGATCCCACAATATCAGAATGATTCCAAGCGAACACGTCTAGTTCGCTCGAAGAAAACCAACAAGTTCTTTTATCATTGGGGGGTTGAGCTACCATCCCATCTTCAAGGTCCGTGATGGCTCATCGTGGCTGACTGTGATGTCACTCGTTAGCTTATCCGGTGCAGCCTTGGTCTCCTCTTCGTCGTCCCTCATATTTATATCTCTATAAAAACCAACTGTGGGACCCAATCCAAGGCTCAAGCGCTATTTGTCAATCTTTGGTAACTTGGAAGCAGACAGATCTATCCATACCCTTTCCTTTCTCCTTTCGTTGAGCTTCCCTCAACTCAACTACATAATAGGCACGTCCAATTGCCTGATCATCATGCACCACTCCTACGCCATTATCAGTTGGAAACTTTAAAGTTAAACACCATGGGGCAAGAGCTGCCTAAAATTCATGCAGGGCCGATCGGCCTAGAAAAACATTGTACGGCGAGTCAACATCCAAAATAATGAACGGTAGGATCCACACTCTCCAACGTTCACCTTCCCCCAATTCAACGGGTAACTCCACATAACCAACAGCCTCAGTCGTGACACCATTGAAACAATATATGCGAGCTTTAGATGTTTTAAAATCTTTAGCCTCCATTCTCATTTGATCATATGCCTTTTTGAAAAAATTATTCACCAAGCTTCCACGATCAATAAAAATCCTTCTCACCAAAGCAGGACCAATCATTGCAGAAATGAACATCGGTTCAATTGTAGGAGCCTCTATATTATCTACGTCCCTGCTTCTGAACACTATATCATTAGTCGTCGTGCATTGCTACTTAGCCAGAGCTCCGTCCTCCAAATTTTAACAATACTCAAAGTCCACATGCCTTATTGCTGTCTGCAGTGTGCGATCCTCTAACTATTGTGTTTATCACTTGTCTCCCATCGGTCTGCGTAGGCTCCTTAGCTCTATGTGGAGCTTGTCCTCGATCGGGGTTAGTTGTCCCCTGTCCGTCATCTATAGAGTCCTGACAAACTGCTACAATTTATTTTCTCGAATAAACTTCTCAATAGTGTCTTGGAGATGCATACAATCATTCGTATTGTGCCCGTAAAACTCGTGAAACCGATAGTACTTTTCGGTCTATCTTTATGTCTCCGTCGACTACTTTGGATGCGGCTTATTTTGTTGGACGGTATAACAAGGGGATAGATATATATATTCTCTAGGGACGTGTTTAGAGGTATGTAGTTTTCATACATAGGAATCTTAGGTTTGGGTCTCCTAGGCTCCCTCATACAGTCTTGATTCTTATCCTCATTTCTCTTTTGTTGATTCTGCTTATTCTGAACATTAACATGGACTTTCGTGGAACTATCATTAGACTACTTTATTGTAATGTTGCTTTTTATTGATTCTCCTTTCGGTCCCAGGACATTGTTTATCCTAGAGGACATAGCTTCCTCCTTTCTCAAAAACTGAGCTACCTTTGAATAGAAGCGCTCCAATGTGGCCGGTGGTTTTCCAGCTAGTTAATCACCAAATTCAAATTCCAGATCAATCCCTCTCGTCACGGCTATAAGTATAGCATGATCATTTGGGTTACTAACTTCTGTAGCGTCGATATGAAATATTTGTAGATAGTCCTTTAATGATTCCCCAGAGCTTGAATTACGCTGGAAAATGACATCACGTCTTTAGGACGAGTGGTATGGATCCAGAGATGCTCCATAAACATAGTTTCCAGTTCATCGAACCTTGAAATCGATCACGAGGGCAGTCTTGTAAACCATATCGTCGCTATACCAAAGAGGGTTATAGGAAAGCATCAGCATTTTATTACATCATTAGCTCTTCCTGAATCCATCAAACATTCATATCTCATGATGTGTTGCCTGGGGCTAGTTTTTCCCTCATCATTCTTCAAACCCTGGTTCTCTCTCACCAACTATCTGAACATTGCTAACAAATCCAATGATTGGATGGGTGGTGCCAAGTGGTGGTCACACTCCACCTCACATGAATGGTTTGATCGATGTTTACGGCCCGTTTCACGCCTTCTTGGTTCACCATCCTCTTGATGTGCACCTTGGGCATTCATCTCACCGTCATTTCGGTGGGGTACTTGCTCAGCATTTAGTAGAACTTTAGCATCCAAGCTTTCAAAAACAGCTCCTGCTTGATTCCCCAAGTGTTGTGGGGGAATCCCTCCTTTGGAGGAGGGATCGGTACTGATCCCTAGGGAGGGATCAACATCGATCCGTCTTGGCAGACTATATTGGTCTACCAAGTGACGCTCCGATGTTTCTACTTGTTCTCCCTCGACCCTTCGATGCCTATGCCTATGTTATTCATCTAATGAGGTTGAACTCTCCGAAGCCGAGTAAGAAGTGGGATCTCTTCTGGCATTCTCATGCCATTGTTGAGCAATCTAGTTCATTAGGTTAGCATTAGTCTGAATTTGTTCATTCTGCTGTCTACGACTTTCCAACAGCTCCCTTATTAAGTTATTAAACTCATCTTTGGTTATAGAATCAGTGGAGTTCTAGACTTCAGCAGGTTCAACATTCAGATTTGTAGGTGGTTGCTTGGGGCTCCTTGTTGAATGCCGGAAGTTTCATTCCCATCCACATTCTGAGAAGTTGATCTGGTATGCCTCACCATTATCGATTTCCTTGCTTAGATTCTAATGAATCTGAGTAGTATCTGCAAGTTATTGAAGATGATTATAGATATCATTAGGGTATTTGCTTGATCCAGTAGTAACAAAAGGGATCCTAAAACACTGAGAATCAGGTTCTTAGTGAAAGCACCAAAATATTTGCAACCAAATTGGCCACAAACACCCAAGAATAAGTTTATGTAGAGAAATAAATGAAGAAAACTAAATTAAACAGAGGAATATAGCAACACAATAAGCAAACCAAAACACAAAAAAGAACAACAAGATTTATAGTGGTTCAACGTTGATGGGCTACGTCCACTTTGAATATTCTCTTTATTGATTCACTATAATCTTGATTACAATAGCAAATAGCAGGAAGTAAGAGAATAATGGAGGAAAATGATTACAATAAAAGAGCTATATAACCAGAAGCATAAAGATCCATAGAATGACCTCATAGACTAGTATTTATAAGTAAAGGCGACCACTAATCTCTCTGAAACTTCAGCCATAGGACTCCTTATCCATATGGACCCACCATAAGGGTCGCTAGGCCCAAATCTCAGTGGAGGGATCGATATCGATCCCTCCATCTGTCGATTTTAGGATAGCAATACTTATCGTTGCTTCATGCTTAGACATGCTTCAAGTATCATAATGATTGGATATGTGGGGCTCGTGCTTTTGATCGATCATGGATTCCGATCCACTTTGAAAACCTTCATGCCGAATCCTTCCATTTAACTTCAAATTTCACATGCCGAACCCTATTACATGCTTATCCCTTGTGTTACATAATGTCGATCCCTATGGTTCCATAGTGCATTGCCGATCCTTCTGCTCTATTAGACTATGTCGATCCTTCTTGCTCTAGAAAATTATGTCGATCCCTTGTCATCGTGAATGCTATGCTATTCCCTCGAGTATTAACAAGTCATGTTGAACCAAGCATCTCACCTATGTTGATCCCTCTAATACTTCATCCATGTTGACTATCCATCTAAATGATTATGCCGATCCCTAGTGCTCTACCTTGGTATGCCAATCCCTTGCTAATCCAAGCTATTTTTCATACTTTTAGCATCTTGCATCGTCTATCTATCAAGTCCATCCAATCCGGGCTTTGTATAACCGTCCGAACTCTACTTTCGGGTCTTATAGCCATTGCTTCATGGTCATCCTTCTTTATGACGGTCGAATCTATCTTGCATAAATAGTCCAATATAGTCAGGTCAAGATACCGGGTAACACTAGATATATTAGAAAATTTTCCTGTAAATACTAAGAATGTTAATATTTTACATCCATAATTTTGATTGACCATAGGTTGAAATTGTAATATACAATTAAATAATGGAGTAAGGCTAAAAAATATTTTCCATAGTTATTTTATGTTAATAGTTGCTGAATATACTAGAAAACTTTTACTGTAAATACTGAAGATGTCAAAAAAAATTCATACATAGTTCTGATTGATTATAGGTTGAAGTTATAGCATACAATTAGATGATGAAGTAAGGATGACAAATATTAGCCTTAAATAATTTTCATTAATAGTGGCTTGATATGATAGAAAACTTTTAATGTAAGTACTAAGGATGTCAAATATTAGACATACATAATTTTGGTTAATGGTTAGATAAAATTCTTGTATACATTTACATGAAAATAAGTAAGATAGATAATATCAAATATTTACAATGAATAATTGTAAGGCAAAATTTTTTTAGGAAATACTTGCTAACCAAGTATTAGACGTGCAATATTTTCCATCAATATATTGACATTAAATTAACAATACTAAAATATTTACATGTATTCAAAGAAGATATATGATTATGACATTGAAAAAAGACAAACATGTCAGTTCAAGATGTTTGCTCACAAACCTGCTCCTGAGGGAAAAGAACGAGTAAAAAAAGCCACCGAGGTAAAATCTTCAGCCGAATTGAATGAAGAAGCCAAATCTTTAACATTCGAATATTCTGAATCTACCAAATCTGGAAAAGATAATGATCGGGTTCTTCTTACATCCTTAAAAAGAAAATAGTAACCAAAGAAAAGCAACGCGAAAAAACACCTACAAAAAACGTGCAAAAAGATATTGGAGAAAGCTACAGAAGTAGCTTAAAGTCTTTCCATGCATTAGCAGAAAATTTAATAAAAGAAAAGTTATAGATTTTAATAAAAGAAAGCTACTTCTAGAAAACACGTATCCCAATTAAAGCTAATTCCGTTTTTCGACATGATCAATCCATTGTTGGAAGGAGATACAACAAATGAAGAAATATTAAAAGAATATGCTTCTACTTTTGGAAAACACATAACACAATTAAAGCTAATTCCATTCTTTAACATGGCCAATCCATTCTTGGAAGAAGATATAACAACTCAAAAGATGTCAAAAGAATTTACTTCTATAGAATTGACCAGAGAGTTATTTTCATTAGAAGAAAATTATTTTTATTTTGGAGACATGAAATTTTAAAAAAAAATAGCGATGTAGCAGCAATTTTTGGATTTTCAAATGAAGGCATCACAATCAACATGACATCTCATTTGAAGTAAATAGATAAAACGAAGACATCAAGAAAAAATGTTTTGGTGATTTGAAGACGATCGAAGCAAAAGAAATAAAATAAGCTTATAGGAAGTTTTGAAGGTCAAAAAATAGAAAATACAATTGATGTCGCGATGTTACTAATAATATATTTGCCTTCAATGATCTTGTTTCCCAATGTAAACCCAGCATTTCTTTTAGTACCGCTACCATATAGTTATAGATTAAAACAAATAATAACTATTTCATGGCCAATGGAAGGAAAACATCTGATGGAACAGGCAAGAAAAAACAAAGATAATACAAGAAAATACGCTCCTATGTAACTTTTCTATTAGTAAACTTTAATAGCTTATTTTATCTTCTGTAGTCTCTAATATAAACTATACTAAATGCTACTATCAGTATATGTAGTATTAGTTCTATGACATAATAAAAACAATAGCACCAAAAAAAAGTTATTAAGAAAATTATCTTATTTTTTCCAAATGAGTACTATAGGAAGTAACTCCGGACTTTTCTCGCCAAAAAAGTAAAATTAGTAATACATACCTTTGAAAATATTGTCATAATAAGTGAGTGTAAATATTTTTTGTTAAATGTTTGCTGGCAAATATTTGATATGTAAATATTTGTCAGGCAACATTTACCAAAAGAGATATTTTGATTGTCTAATATATAACAACATATTTTTACAACGATACAACATTTCTTTAGATATTCGCCTCAATGATATTGGTTTGTCAAATTGCCAAGCTAAAATTTGATATGTTAGTATTTAACTTTATAAATAAGTGCAATATAGACGTTTCTCGTTCCATTTTTTAATTATGAAAAAATTAAAATATCTTGTTCTAATTTGCAAAAAAAGAACAAAAACAAAGGGAAATGAGCTAAATTAATCGAAGGTACATCAACTAAGGGAAAATTTTCAATTACTAATGAAAAATACGAAAAAAATAAACAGACAACTAAAGGACGTAAAACTGCAAATGCAGAGGCTGAAAAAGGAAATGAAGCTTAAAAAGAAAATAAGCTTCTAGAAAAAGAAAATAAAAATAAAAAAATGATGAAGAACAAGAAAATGTGAATAAGAAAGCAGTTGAAAAGGAAGACGAATACATTGATGAAGAAATAGATTCCGATGAAGATGAAACTGAAGAAAATGATGACGAGGAGTACCATATTAGTGCAAGTGATGATACTGGATGTGATGATAATGAAGTTGATGATCATGCTGATGCTGACGATAATGATGAATATAATGGTAAAGATGAAGATGGAAAAGAGTAGAAAAAATCCAGGTAATAAATATGATGTTGATAATAACGAAGGAGATGATAATGAAGATGTAGTTGGAGAGGAAGATAACAAAAAGAGAAAATGATAACAAAGATGTTGATGTTGATGGGGCAAATAAAAAAGGAGAAAATGATGATAATGATATAGATGGAGATGAGGCTGATAAGTGAGTAGAAAATAAAGAAAATAAAAATGATGAAAACTAAAACATTAAAGTTGAAAAGGAAGTGGAAACTGAAAAAAGAAAAGAGAATGAAACTGAAAAAATATTTACAATGAATGAAATAGATAGTAATGATGATCCGAATATCAGCCAATATGAAATAAGCATCATATCATAAACAACATAAGGCAATGAAGAAGAACAGAATGCTAAAGACAAGAAAGGAACATCAATTGAAAAAAGATATACAAAAAAGGTAATGCTTAAAACAAATAAATTAACTAAGAAAAATTCAGCTTTAAAAATATTTTCTAGCTAAATATTTGTCACACATATGTTACCAAATAAAATATTTAAGAACTGAAAACTTGATAAATCAGAAATGTTGATGATAACTTAGGAAGATTTTAGTGCTAAAGAGAAGAACATAAATAAAAAACAAACTGTCATCACCATATTAAAGAATATAATATCCAAATACATAAAACTTTTACATCAGTATTTATCTTACATATGTTTGCTAACCATAGATTTGACGAAGAATCATTTATCCTAAATTAATTATTTACACAAAATACATACATAAAAATATACAGTATGATCAATTATTACAATAAATAGTAGATTCAAAAAACACTTGAAACTTAAGAAGCTTTGGGACAAAAAGAAGAAGGCTTTTAAAGCAAAATGATAGGTAGCTAATAAAAAAAATTCATATGTCAAATAATTCACTAATTATACATTCATTTCTAAAATTCATGATAGGACAAGACAAACATAGCACATCAAGAAGCATCAGTACATAAGGAAGAAAAAATTGTACAGAATAAGGTGCGTCTTATAAAATAAGAGTAATTTTTATATATAATGAAAATACTAATGTCAAATATTTGACATACACTAACAATATAATTACAATAGATGATAAAATGAAGGACAGACCTGGCATTGACTATTCAACTTTTCATAAACTAAAACCATCAAGTGAAAGTTAGGAAAGTAGCAAAAAATTAAATCAAGAATTAGAAAACATTCAAAAAATGGCCGAAGATTACAAAATGAAGCTTGAAAATGAAGAGAAAAAGTTGTAAAAAAATAAAGAAAAGTTTGTCCATCTTCACTATCAAAAAATGTGGAAAATGAAACAAAAGGAGAAATAACTAAAGAACCAAACTTTCGATGTTAATTTCTTAAACTAAAAAAACAATACCAAAGGAATTCGAGAAAAAAACATTGAAAAAAAAGAAGATGAAAAAGGTCAGCCTGAAATGATGCTAGACGAATACAGAATATGATCATGGCAGGACTGAAATTTAAAAGGACACAAAAAAATTGGCCAAAAAAGCGAGCTTGCAAGAAAATGGCTTAGAGGAGAGCAAATTGATGGCCTTAAATTTTTTTACCAAGCAGATGAAAATATTTAAGTTATTTTAATAAAAATAATATGCAGATATACAAACATACATGCGTAAATGTATGCATGCATGACAAATATTTGCTTAGCATAAGGCTAACAAATATTTAGCTGGCAAATATTTACCGTACTAATGTATCATTAGACATAAACCCTTAACAAAGTTCATATATTATTTCTAACCTACTTACTATAATACTTATTAATATACCTTGATATATATTACTAAAATATAGAAGTGGCATATTATAACCAAGACAATGAAATTGCGATAAGGGGAGTACATATTTCTAACATGCTATTCAATAGATTCATTGACTCGAGGGTATAAAAGTCAGCATAACTGAAATAAGAAAACCATATAAAATTTAATTTTCAAGTAGGTTATAAACTGGTTCTCGGAAATAAATATAAAGCCAAATCATGAAGATATGATATACTTAATTTCTTGTGCTATGGTATGAAATAGTTAACAAATGCAAATATATACTACTTCATACTTTTAAATCTAATCAAGTTACAAACATTGGTATCAATAATTCAAGACCACAAATCAATGTATAAAGCCATGGTAGTCAAAGTATTGGAAGAAAGAGCGATAAATTGCCAAACAATATTGATTCCACTGCACAATAAAAATCAATGTACATTGTTGGAGTTTAATACAATTAATAAAACTTGGAAAGACTATGGTTCACAAAGACCAAGAAAAAACAACTTCAACCGCCTATACAAACAGCAAGTACGTATAGTGTTAAGTTATAAATATATTTATAATTACTAATAGCAAATATTTGTCATATAATATTTAATCAAAACTATAAAACAAATTTTCATACTTGTTTGATATTTTTGAAAAGACAGAATAATGGAACTACTGGAATCAATTTAGAGGAAAAAATGGGAAGCGACCATCAAAACAAGAAAACAAACAAGTCAATTTTGTGATTTGTCCACAACAAAAATATTATTTGTAAGCAAAAAATTATAACTTAGAAAAGTATATTTAATAGCACTAATTTTTTTAGTTTTAAATGACAAATATTTGATTATGTAATATTTGTAATATGATACAACGAAGATCCATCAAACAACATACAAATTGAAGGAAAGACTGATTATATGAAGATATAAAGTTGAAAAAAAGGAAGAGCTCAAATTTTTTATGATATCATTATAGATGTAAATCATGGTTGGAAATCGGAACCTAAAACTTTGAAATGTGTTATAGATTGTATTATAAAATTGCTTAAATCATTGCAATTTATCTGACTTGACTGTTTGTAATGTATTGTTGGGTGTTAGATGTTACATATTAGATATTTGAAAAACACATGTGGGGTGTCATATGTTGGATGTTAGATGTCAAAAATGTAATGTACTATATTTTTAACTGAAATTTAATATACTATATTCAAAGTAAATGTTGTTGTTGTGTAGTATAACATTGTAACATTTGTATATTCAGTCCAATCATTTTCCTGGTAAATATTTGCTAGTAAATATTTGTCTAACAAATATTTATCCGACAAATATTTGAAGGTAAATTATTTGACAATTAGTAGAAATCTAACCTAATGCACAACCTAACAGGGCATGTATAGATGCAAAATGAATCGAATAACCTAATTGGTATAAATTGATGCAAAAACTAACCGCATGTGATAGCTAATTGGCAAGCAAATATTTTCCAATAATATAATTACTTGTCAAATATTTGATTAATGCACAACTACCATATACATATGGATGCAAAGCTATCTGATGCACAACCTAACCTGGTATGTATGGATGCAAAAGCTAACCAAATGCACGAACCAATCAAGCACATATAAAAAAATGTATAACCAAGCTAGAATAATAACTAACCAAGCTTATATTAGAAAGCAACGCCTAAACAATAAAACATACTGTCATGACAAAATATATAGTGCATGAAAAATATATAATAAGGAAACAAAACCTACTAGTATATAACTGGCAAATATTTACCCTGTCATATATTTGTGAAATGGCTCGAAAATTTTCGATCTCGAAATCGACACTAATACATTCACTGTATAGAGTGCCAGAAGTTCTAGGTTAATAGGGTTTAGAAGAAAAGAGATAGAAAACGAAACAAAAAACAGTAGCATAGAGTCTTACAATCGCAGCGGAACAAAATATAATTGCAGAATTTATACAAAGAAAGGTTGTAACTGTCAATATATATACAAGGTATCAGAGTACAACAAATTTGGACAGTTATAATAATTTGTCCTCAACTAATGTCTATACAGCCCTCAATATGTAGCAAAATCTAATCAACATATCTCTGCCCTCCAGCTCGTCTCCTGAGCTCCAGAACGTCATAAACTAAAATCTGTAATACTCGGTCTGACTCGAGCATTACAATAAAGTGACACCCTAGTCAGGCTGGAAACCAGCGTGAGTAAACCAACTCAAATTGAAATACTTTTATAATGCTTCTTTGAAAACCAAGGTAACTCATATAAACCAACGAGTTATCACCTTATTTCAATTCTGAAATCCATTGATATTATAATGATGTCTAAGTATAATACTTATTTAATATAATTAAATAATGAAATTGATCTAATTCCAGCCTATTTAAAACCTATAATCAAACCCATAAACTTCGAAGTGATTTAAATCGAAGTGGTTCTAGATAACACCGATACCCGAGCCCGGTCTCTTCGAATCCAAATGTCATCTTTTAAGACCAAGTTGTTTTTAATAAAAACAATTCAATTTTTGGCATTTCCATATAAATTTCAATACAAATATCTATTCCCAATAAAACATCTCACGTTTATATTTAAAAGTTCAATTTAGGATACTTCATATCATAGAATAACTGGAAAGAACACACTAGAGAAATCAAGATAATCCACATAGCCTGATCTAATTAAACAATTTATGACTCATATTAACCAATCACATTATTATCTATTTAATTTAAACAAAGTTAATTATTTTCCAACCCAGTTTATTTAAATTAAAATTTTATTACGAAATTGTTTATTTTACTTTAAATAAATTTTGGGAATTAATTAATAATTAACATATATAAATTTACCTAGGGTTTAATTAATTTAAAGTTTTAAATTATTTATTTACATTTACTATTTACTAGTTAAATTTCAAATTATTACTTAACAAGGTTATTAACTAATCATTTGTGGGATACGAAACTCATTTCCTATATTTTTTAAAAATCAGGGCATTTAGGGTTTCCAAAAGTAAATGGTTTAAAATTTATTGATTTGGAAAATACTTAATAATATTTATATTTTTTATTATTTTTTATTTCATTTTATTTTTTAAACATCCGCCCAAACTCGATAACCCAGACTTTCCTTCCTCTTTCTCTTTTCTCTTCTCTTTCTATTTTATTTCTGCTAATTTATTCCTCCTAGTCTCTCTGCTACTACACTTGCATGAACCACGACATGCACATGCACATCCCAGCGAACCTTAGCCGACCACCGTCGACCTCATCTCCAAGTCATCCCTGACCCACGCGCCTATTCCAGCCACCTTGAATTCCACGACCACCTACCCTTCGAAAATTCGACGGCAAACCCAAACCCAGATAACAAACCCGATCACTTCCCAACCTTACTCCGCCGTCGCCGACCATTGAAAATGAAGCCTCCTCATCGGAGGCTTCGTCTTGCTCCTCTCTACCCTTTCCCCCTATACCGTAGCCTCACGCTTCCACCACGACGTAGCCATTGCTCGACAAACCACCTCGACCAAACTCGAACCTAAAACCCTACTTCCCCTCCGACCTATTGCCACGTCGATCGGAAAAATCCACTACCATTTTTCCCATGACCCACTACCACCTAGCTACCTCTGACCAAAATCCCGATGCCCACTAACCCCGAGATCGTCAAAATTCGGCCCACGACCAAAATTCATTCAAACCTCTCCAAATTACCAATTAAAAAACTAAAAATCATAAAAATACTACTAAAATTCATTATTTCAAATGTCGATTCCATTCATATCAGTGAAATCATAAATTAAAATGATCTAATTTCTAGAAATATTTAGCTACTTACTGTTATATCCTATCTTACAATGTTGTTACTTGATAGTATTTCATGAAATTATTTTTAAAATGAAGTATACTCTAATACAAACATAAATCCTTCAAACATCATGACCTAAAACTACATAGAGAAGAGAAATGGATTTTTGAAAGGTTGAACATGATAGGAAAAAACAGAATAGATGCAAATTTGGCTGTACCGGCTTTACATTCATATATATACAGGCATAAATACATTCATTCCTGTACAAGCAATATAATAATTACTGTTATTTTATATCATTTTTAAGTATACTCATATTATAAGAAAGATTTGGTTTTTAAAAAGAAGTTTACTCATAGAATATCTTTTGAACAGAGAATTTGTTTTTGAAAAGAACTACTGCTAGCTTGTTGTTATTGAACTTCCCGTTTTGATTTGTTTGATTCTTCTTAAGTTTGTGAAATGGTAGTGTTTTCTTTTTAACTTAGCTTGGTTCGAATGAAAAAAAATGAAGGCAAGTGGAGGTATATATATAAGAGAAGTATATTGCTGCTCTTTGCTGTATACAGTAAGTTTCCTCCTTTTCACTTTTCTATTTGTTTTTTTCTCCTTGATCAGAGATTTGCTTTTGACATGATTTGATTATTTTAAAAAGATGTGATTTATTTGAAATGGGATTTGACATTTTATGTGCTTGAGGGAATGTGCATTTAATGTTGTGTTCCCCCTTTTGTTTACATGCATATATTCATTTGTATGTACCTATATACTTCTTACGTATGTATACAAATATGGTTTTGTCTTGTTTGCCTTATGCACTTATACATGTACATATATACTTATCATTGTCACTTGTATAAGTTTTCACTTATGTTACATGCAAACAATATAAGCCACTTATGTAAATTTTAGTTTTATAGTTTAACATATATTTTTATTTATTTTATCATATTTACATTTATACATTCCTATATATATTTTACTTTATTTATATAAGTTTGCATATCCATTTCCTCATTGGTCCATGTATACCTATATATTTTTACACCTTCTATATACTTTTATAATATTTTTATAACGTACACCTATAATTACTTATAAATATTTTTCACATCATAAGCCTGTACATATTTATCTTTACATATATTTAAGGATGTTTTATCTTAATTTAAATAGTGGAGTTTATATATATATATTCTATAGAATTTATCATATCCAGAGATTTTATAATTCAATATCTATCATAGTTTTTAAGTTAATTTATATAATTAGATATTTTAAATATCAAAAATTCATTTGTTCGACTAGTAAAATCAATATTTAAAGAATTAAAATCAGTTAATTGCCCAATTATCAACGTCAAAAATCCGGGTCATCACATTCCTCCCCCTTTTGAACTTTTCGTAATCGAAAAGGAACGAAACGGGAATTTTTAATTTCGATGTATATCATTTAATTTAATCATCTTTAACATTTTAACTTCCTATTCTTCTATTATACCATTTAAAAGACTTTAAAATTTGCATAATATTACCAAACTGGCTTTATATAAAAATACTCTTTATAATTCGATGTCTAAACAAGTACATTCTTGTTTTTACAGAAATTCAATCGTACGTTGATCAGGCATAGTAATGAAAATATATAAGTACTTAGTAGACCCCTTTTTAACATCTAGTGAAAATAATTGGAAAAAACTTTTTATGAGAATGCTATGGAAATCATCACCCCCTCCATGGGTTATAGTTAGCACGATGATTGCGTTGCCATTCCGGCGAAATCTATAAGAAAACTGTAGGCATCCACACCTCTTGATTTTGGGACTGCCACAGATCGTAGCTACACCCAAGGTTGCATTGCCACCACGACAAAAACCATGTAACTGTAGGCATCAACGCCCTCGAATTATGCGGCAAATGAAACTTCACCACATAGATCGCAGACTATACAAAAGTTGCGTCACTATCCCAATGAAACCCAATGTAGACTGTAGGCACTAGCGCCACACGAATTTCTCTATGGAACCACACAGATCGCAATCTACCGATGTTACGTCGTTCTCCCAGCAAAATCAAGCGTAGATTTTATGCAATCAATGCCCCTCGACTTACGCTATGGAAATGCAGTTGATCGCAGTTACACCAGAGTTACGATGCCGCTACCCCAACCACAATCCACGGGAACTATAGTTTAGCCCGGACGTCCACGGGGATCAAAATTTAGAACCCCCTTAGGGCTCAAGGCAAAACCACCCAGTGGATCTCCTACTAGAAGTTTCAACTCTAAATGGGTGCACCTTTTCCACTTACCATTCTCAATACATTTCATACTATACACATATAGTACCTTTCAAATCATACTCTTTATATGTATCGCATATAAACTTCAAAATCGATAATTTTCAAATTTGGCTTCCCAAATTCCCAAAATTTGCTTTTTTCCAAAACCAAAAGCCTTAAAAAAATCAAAGATCCAAAACCTTTCCAGTTTCATTCTCATAAAATCATTCTTATATATATATATATATATATATATATATATATATTATTCTTTCAATTTGGATAATTTTCGGATCACTTCATACTTATATAAATTCCACTTTATCCTTTGAGTATCTTCCAAAGATCTTTCCTTCTGGTTAAAATCTCATTAATATCAAATCAAATTTTCAAGTTTGATTTCCTTTACAAAGTTATTGGTCATAATTTCGTACTTCTTATAAAGTAAGTTTCAAATATAGTGCTATCCAACTATTATTATAAATTATCACATTTTTCTCAAAATATATTATTTCACTTCAAAATCATTTCTGCTTCAATATCCAATTTCGGTTTCAATTTCAAATAGCTCCATTTGGGTCATTGTTCCAATTTTAACTCAATTAGTATTTAAATATAAACAATTTCCACTCTGACCGGTTTGAATTTAGAAAATAGCTTAAATAGTTTTAAAAATAGTTAATATAAGACAGTTTGAATTTTAAAAAGAATCTTTTGTATACAAATAGCTTGGAAAAATCCAAAATAATTTGAATATTTAAGAAAATAGATTTAAGACAGTTCATATTAAAATAATTTATTTGAAAATAGTTTCAAAGTCAAACCGATTCAGTTTTCAATTTTCAATTCAAATCAATTTTCAATTTCCACTTCTATTTAAATTGCTTCAATCCAGATTCCAATTTGAACTAACTTCGATTCTTATTCTAATTTAAATCAATTCCCATTTTGATTTCAATTTAGCCCAACTTCAATTACAATTCCAATCAATTCAATTCAATTCCTACATTAATAATTAAGCAATTATAAATTTTTGTTCAAATTTAAAAGAAATTTTATATTAGATCGTACTTCTACAAAATATTCGACACACTGATAGACTACACACTAGTAGGTTCAAACATTACATCCATTTATCCATAATAAATCTTAAAAAATCATAAATCTAAAAGCCTTCACCACCCCTTAAGGGTTTAGAAAAGAGCAGAGCCCTAGCATTCTATATAAAACCTCCCTACGGACTTCCTTCCAATGGGCAAAGCCCGTAAATGTAATATTCAACAGGATTCCCCACTTATAGCATTTGCCATAAAAGGTCTCTACCCTTCCATCTATCTGTATAACTTCCATGCCTCCCGCAGGATGTTCCATAACCTTTCTTTTTTTCCATCTCTTGGGACAATTCCTAGCGATGCATCCCGTCATTTTACAATGATAGCAAATAGTCGACTCGTCGAATGGTATTATGAGTTCATGTTCCCTTGTCTCACTTTAGGGCAATGGTTTAGAAAATATCCTTTCTCGTGACACTTAAAGCATAAGATCTCAGAGCGAAACCGTTGGACTATATCTTTCAATTCCTTCCTTGTTTTAGTGTACTTAGCTGCGTAATAACCTTTATTGTAACACCTGTAGCATGTGACATTATCATAAGGCCGTAGTCCAGCCCTTTCTTTAACTCATTTCTCATACTCCAGTATTGCTTCTTCTTGTGCCTTACGTGCAGCTGCTCTCCACTCCCTACGTCTTGCCTTCCATTCTTCCCCTTTAGCCATCACTTACTCTTGGACTGGATTCTAGCAGGACTTCCTAACCTATAATTTAGATTTAGATTAGTCGAATTTTCAGCTTTTATTTTTATTTTCAAATATATATGTGTGTGTGTGTGTGTATATTTCATTATAATTCAATCCATTAATGCGATCATCTATTTCATTTTAATTTTCCAAAATTCGAAATCCATTTTATTTCTAAACTGTTTGAAATTATTCTTACATAACCTCTTGTCAAATTCATACTTTTACAATTTAATCCATTTAACCTTACTCAATTTAAAATTTTCCATTCCACATTTAAATTTCCTTGCCAATATCCCCTTATAAGTTCAAAAACTTATTTTTCTTTAGGTTATATTCTCATTTCAGGGGGGTTTTTCAGAATTCAACTCCCAGTATCTATTTCAAATCAACTTTGAACCCGTATATATATATATATATATATATATATATATATATATATATATATATATATATATATATATATATGCACATATTTATCCAATTCATATCAATCACACTTCAAATTTTAAAGCATCCTGGATTTTCAAATCCAAAACAAATTCATCTTCCAACCACTCTTGTTTTAAAACAAGATTTCTATATTCAAAAATATTCTAAATAATATGATTTGTTATTTCCTTAAAACTTTGAAGCAATTCCAAAATTCTTCTGGGCTTAGATTTAAAACTTCGCGATTTAGATCCATTTTAATTTCATAAGTCATACTTATAAATTTAGCTTGCAACATTTTCGCTCTGTCTCGTCAGTGTTTAATTCGATAATAAACATCCTTTATTAAGACACATACCCAATTTATGATAATTATCATATCTAGAAATCAAACACATGATATATTTCATTATAGTTTACTGGAAAAATATAATCAGGGTAAATTATTTCAACGCCTTGAAAATTCTATTAAACTTTCCAAGATTTAAATTCAGATTTTGAATCCATTTTTAACTCAACTTATTTGTATAGTTAATCCTTACCCACATTTCTATTTGGTTACATATATACAACCACTTAAATTTAGTAATTTTATTTTATTATAACAACTACAAAAATCACCTTAATATACTATAATAATTAAGAAAAATTATTTCTTTATATACAAATATATAACCTTATATACAAATCATTTTTAAAACTATTTTTAAAATCATTATATAAGAAAATAACAAGTGCACCCTCATATAATACTCTCAACTCATTCTAAGGTACTACTGATCCTATCTCTATTGAGTAATCCCCACCAGAGCCAAGGTTCTCGCTTAACCTTCAGCTCTAATATCAAGTGTAACGGCCCAAAAAATTTCGATCCCAAAATCGACACTAATAAGTTCACTGTATAGAGTGCTGAGAATCGAGTGTTGGAAGTTCCAGGCCGTTAGGTTTTAGAAGAAAAGAGATAGAAAAAGAAACAGAAAACAGCAGCACAAAATCTCACAATCGCAGTAGAAAAAATATAATAGCGGCATTTATAGCAAGAAAAGCTGTAACTGTCAATATATATACAAGATATCAAAGTACAATAAATCTGGACAGTTATAATAACCCGTCATCAACTACTTTCTATACAACCCTCAATATACAGAAAAATCTAATCAATACGTCTCTGCCCTCCAACTCGTCTCCTCGGCTCCAAAACGTCCTAACCTAAAATCTATAATATCCGGTCTGACCCGAGCGTTAAAATAAAGTAACACCCGAGCCAGGATGGAAACCAGCGTGAGTAAACCAACTCAAATTGAAATAATTAAGTTATAAAGCTTCTTTGAAAACCAAGATAACTTGTATAAACCAACGAGTTATCACCTTATTTCAATCCAGAAATCAATTGATATTATAATGGTGCCTAAGTACAATACTTATTTAAAACAATTAAACAACAAAATTGATCCAATTCCAGTCTATTTAAAACCTATAATCAAATCCGTAAAGTTCGGAGTGATTTTCAAATCGAAGTGGTTCTGGATAACACTGATACCCGATCCCATTCTCTTCGAATTCAAACGTCATCTTTTAAGGCCAAGTTGTTTTTAACAAAAACAATTCAATTTCCAAATACCAGCATTTCCACAGAAATTTCAATACAAATATTTGTTCCCAATAAAAGTCTCAGTTTATATTTAAAGGTTCAATTTATGGTACTTCATATCACAGAATAATTGGAAAGAACACACTAGATAAATCAAGATAATCCACATAGCCTGATCTAATTAAATAACTTATGATCCATATTAACCAATCACATTATTATCTATTTAATTTAAACAAAGTTAATTATTTTCGAACCCTGTTTATTTAAATTAAAAATTTATTACAAAACTATTTATTTTACTTTAAATAAATTTTAGGAACTACTTAATAATTAATATATATAAATTAAACTAGGGTTTAATTAATTTAAAGTTTTAAATTACTTATTTACATTTACTATTTACTATTTACTAATTAAATTTCAAATTATTACTTAACAAGGTTATTAACAAATCGCTAAGGAGATAGGAAACTCAGTTCCTATATTTTTTAAAAATTGGGGCACTTAGGATTTCCAAAAGTAAATAGTTTAAAGTTATTTGATTTGGAAAATACTTAAGAATATTTATATTTTATTTTTATTTTTTTAAACATCGGCCGATTGACCCAAACCCGATAACCCAGACTTCACTTCCTCTTTCCCTCTTCTCTTCTCTTTCTATTTTATTTTTGCTAATTTATTCCTTCTATTCTCTCTGCTACTACACTTGCACGAATCACAGCGTGCACGTGCACATCCCAACGAAGCCGCGTCGGCTACCGTCAACCTCACCTCCTAGTTATCCTTGATCCACGCGCCTATTCCAACCACCCAAACTCCCACGACCACCTACCCTTTGAAATTCGACCGTAAACCCAAACCCAAATAACAAACCCGACACTTCCCAACCTCGCGCCGCCATCACCGACCACCGAAAACCAAGTTGCCATACCTGAAACTTCGTCTAGCTCCCCTCTACCCTTTCCCCCTACATTGTAGCCTCATGCTTCCACCACGACGCCGCCATTGCCCGACAAACCACCTCGACCAAACTCAAACCTGAAACCCTACTTCCCCTCCGACCCATTGCAATGCCGATAAGAAAAATCCACCACCATTTTTCCTATGACCCACTACTACCCAGCTACCTCTGACCAAAATCCCGACGCCCACTAACCCCGAGATCGCCGGAATTCGACCCACGACCAAAATTCATTCAAACCTCTCCACCTCACCAATTACGAAACTAAAAATCATAAAAATACTACTAAAATTCATTATTTCAAATGCAGATTCCATTCATGTCAGTGAAATCATAAATTAAAATGATCGATTTTTGGAAATATTTAGCTACTTACTATACATCCTATTTTACAGTGTTGTTACTTGATAGTATTTCATGAAATTATTTTTAAAATGAAGCATACTACAATACAAACATAAATCCTTCAAACATCATGACCTAAAACTACTTAGAGGAAGAGAAATGGATTTTTGAAAGGTTGAACATGATAGGAAAAAACAGAACAGATGCAAGATTGGTTGTACAGGCTTTACATTCATATATATACAGGCATAAATACATTCATTCCTATACAAGAAATATAACAATTACTGTTATTTTATTTCATTTTTAAGCATACTCATATTATAAGAAAGATTTTGTTTTTAAAAAGAAGTTTACTCACAGAATATCTTTTGAACAAAGAATTTGTTTTTGAAAAGAACTGCTGCTAGCTTGTTGTTATTGAACTTCCTGTTTTAGGTTGTTTGATTCTTCTTGAGTTTGTGAAATAGTAGTGTTTTCTGTTTAACTTAGCTTGGTTCAAATGAAAAAATGAAGGCAAGTGGAGGCATATATATAAGAGAAGTATACTGCTGCTCTTTGCTGTACACAATAAGTTTCCTCCTTTTTCACTTTTTTCCTCTTTGATCAAAGATTTTATTTTGACCTGATTTGATTATTTGAAAAGAATGTGATTTATTTTAAATTGAATTTGACATTTTATGTGCTTGAGGGAATGTGCTTTAAATGTTGTGCTCCCCTTTTTGTTTACATGCATATATTCATTTGTATGTACATACATACTTCATACATATGTATACAAATATGGCTTTGTCATGTTTGCCTTATACACCTATACATATACATATATGCTTATCATTCTCACCTATAGAAGTTTTCACTCATGTTACATACAAACAATATAAGCCACTTATGTAAATTTTATCCCTATTTTTAAGCATATATTTTTATTTTTTTAATCCTATTTACATTTATGCATTCCTATATATATTTTACTTTATGTGTATAAGTTTGCATATCCATTTCTCCATTGGTCCATGTACACCTTTATATTTTTACACCTTCTATATACTTTTATAATATTTTTAAAACGTACAACTATAATTGCTTACAAATATTTTTAACATCATAAGCCTGTATTACATATATTTAAGGATGTTTTATCTTAATTTAAATAGTGAAGTTTATATATATTTTCTATAGAATGTATCATATCCAGAGATTTTATAATTCAATATCTATCATAGTTTTTAAGTCAACTTAGATATTCAGATATTTTAAATATCAAAAATTCATTTGTTCGACTAGTAAAATTAATATTTCAATAATTAGAATCAGTTCATTGTCTAATTATCAAACGTCAAAAATCCGGGTCGTCACAATTTGCCTAGCAAATATTTTGACTAATGCACAACCTAGCTTGGTACAATGGATGTAAAAGCTAATCAGATGCACAACCTAATCAGGTACGTATGGATGAAAAAGATAACCAAATGCATAACCTAATTTGCTACGTATGGACGCAAAAGCTAACCAAATGCACAACCTAATCAGGTACATATGGAAATCAATTTATAATCGAATTAGAACAATGGTTAACTGAGGTAATCATTGAATGCTAAAATAACTGGATGCACAACCTGATCGGGCTCGTATGTTTGCAAAAGCTAGCTATATACACAACCTAATCGGGTACATATAGACGCAAAAGCTAGCCGAATGCACAATCTAATCGAGTACATATGGAAGCCAATTTGTAATCAAGTTAGAATAATGGTTAGCTGACCTGATCATCAAATACAAAAGATAACAAAATGCAAAACCTAATTGTGTACGTGTGGATGCAAAACCCAACTGTATAAACAACCTAATAGGGTACGTATGATGCAAAATCTAATCGAATGCACAACCTAGTTCGATTCGATATATGTAAACCAGTAAGTCAGAATAATGGTTTGCCGAGCTAATTATCGGACGTAAAATCTAACCGGACACACAAACGAATAGGATGCTTATGGACGCAAAAGCTAACCAAATGCATAACCTATTTTGGTATATAAGGAAAACAACTATAACTAAGTCAGAACAATGGTTAACCGAGCTAAACATTGAATACAAAAGCTAACCAGACGTACAACCTAAACGGGTATCCGTGGATACAAAATCTAACCATGTACATAATCTATTTAGGTACTAAGGATGCAAAAGTTAAACCAATGCACAATCTAATTTGGTACATATGGAAACCAATATGCTAGTTAGTTAGAACAATTCTTAACCAAGCTAATCATCAAATGTAAAAGCCAACCGGATGCATAATCTAGTTGGGTGCATATGAATGCAAAAGATAACCGCATACAAAACCTAATCAAGTATGTACGGATAAATAAGGAAATCAATATGTAACTTAGTTGGAACAATGATTAATTAAGCTAATCATCGAATTCCAACGCTAACCGGATGCACAACCGAAACAAATACGTATCGATGCAAAAGCTAACCGTATACACAACTTAATTGGGTACTTATGCATGCAAAAGCTAACCATGCCTAAACTAATCCCGGCCATTTAATACTTCATTTGGAGAAGAAGGACAACCCATAAACAACCACTTAATACCTCAAAAACTCCAAAGCAGGTCCTTCGTCTTATGATCTTACCCACAGTGACGGCTCACATTAGCCCGATTATTCGTAGGTACTAGTAGCCAGATTAATTGGACAGATTTAACTTGCAGAATTAGGTCTAACCTCGTGTCATTATAGTTATTTATCATAGGTGATGTCTCACATCAGCCCATAAGTCACACTGCTAGTAACTAGATTAGCAGGACCATGTTCTGTGTCTTTTTTGATTGATCTCGCACCACTTATGACTTAATCATATTTTACAAGACTCTATATATCATCACACATCTCACTGTATCCATTAATTTGGCTATATAAGAATCCCTTCTTATTTTGCGTTAACAAATTAGTTACTTTCCTAAGGGAGATTTAATGGCACTCATTACCTAATTAACTACGCAATTAATACATTATAGTAATATGCTATTTACGATAATTAATATATAAATAAATAACGCACTTATTATTTTCTATGCATGCGAAGATTATGCCCTAACTAACACTAAATGTCAATTTCAATTCCTTTTTAACAACAATAATACAAGTCATTTTCCATATTATCAATGTTAACAAATTTTCAATATCCATAACAAGGGATTTCAATATCCTTAACAAAGGATTTAATACTCATATCCAAAAATGTAATAAACGGACTTGTACATAATAAAAGATTTAGCTCATTATATCACATCAAAACATGAAATAATCTCAAAAATAGAAATTGTAATTCTATTTAATCCTTGTTCAACCCCTCTTTTACAAAGAATTAAATAATGGAATTTCTCTATTATTTTCATATGGAATAAAGGATAAAACTATGAATAAATCCATGCTTTACGCCATATTCCTTAGTAAAGGTTTCATAACCAAATTAGAGGAGTGGAATAGAATTTGAAATCATCAAACTATAAACAAATGCAATTCCAACAATTCTATGTAAACAATTGAGAATTCAAACAAGAATTGACATTTCGAATTAAAGGAGTTTTGGGGGGTTTTATTCAATTTTATTTTCGTAAACCCAAAACCCTAAAGCCATATTCAAGTCTATAATATACAAATCAATTACTAAAATAAAAATGCTAAGATTTCTACTCACAGTTGGTCATGAGCTTTGCTTCTCTTTGAACTTGAAAGCCCATAATAATCTCCTTCAATTCTCTTCTTATTAATCTATACAACAAGATATTTGTGTGTGTGTGTGTGTGTCTATATATATTAGATTTAGAACGGTTGAAGGAGAAGACCATTAGAAACTAAATAATAAACAAAGATATATATATATATATATATATATATAGTATATGTTACCAAAAACTCTAATAGAGTTTTCTAAACTTATAAAGAGAAGAACTGATAGAGATTTGCAAATGTTCCCAAAATATTTGTGAATAAAAGTGAGGGATCTAGGGTCTTATTTATAGAGGTTGAAACGTACCAGAATCGTAAGATAAAATAGGTTAAAAATGGATGAATCTAGAATGTTCATGTACAAGAAATCCCTAACCAGCACCAACAGGATCAGTCGACCGCCCTATACGCATAGGTTGATTGCTAGTGGTCGACCGATTGGGGTCGGCGATCGACCCATCCGCCTATTTTAGGAATGTAATTTTTATTTTTACCGTTGGTTTTAGTTATTTACTTTAATATACTTTTAACATTAATTTTTAACATTAATGATTTCTTAACCCCTAATTTTAATATCAGTTATTTCAAAATTTTAAATTTTAAATTTAATTATTTATCTGAATTTAAATTTAAATCAAATTATTTTAAACTCGAGAACTTCAAACGCCTATAGCTTCTCCATTTAAGCTCCGCTTTCAGCATATTATATATGGAAATAGATACAATTTTTACCACGAATGCAATGGTACAACTTTCATGGCCAAAATCCAAATTTTACAAAATTTTCATTTTTGCCCCTACTTTAATTTAATTTACATTTTTAATTCTTACTGATTTTACGGGGTGTTATAGTTGTAATGGCCAAGAATTTTATCGTTTCGATTCATGGATATTTAATTTAAATATTTATATAATGGTTTTTATTAATTTAAAACTGATAATAGGAAATTTATTTTTAAATTCTGTTTACATAAATAGATATTCATCTTAAAATGCGACCGAAATGCTTTTTTTGGATTTTTAGCTTTTTATCGAACGACGAGTTATTTTGAGTATATTATCTTTGATTGGCTCTAAAATAACATTTAGAATGTAAAAGCTTTTATTTAAATAACAATACAATAATTAGTATTTACATATATAATCTTATTCAAATTCAAAATAAGATGGATTTAACATAAAAAGTGTAAAAATGGATTTAGTACATGAAAGCACCCTTATACCCAATAAAAATGGACTAAGTATATGGACACGCCTTATTATCCATTTTGTTTTAAAATATTTGTCCATTTGATGGTTTTGAAGTGATTTAAGAGTTGAAAAGCATATTTTTATTTTTCGTTAATTCTTTCAAATTCTCTACATATACTCATTTCCACCTTTCATTTCTTTTCATTTCAAAACTTCACTTTTCTTAATCTTCTTCTTACATTTTCTCTATTTGTTTTAAATTTAAAAATCTCAACTTTTTAGTTCAAAAAATTTATTCATTCAAGAATCAAACTTTGAAGCTTAAAGATTTGAGTTAGCATTTTTAAAAGCGTGGAAAATAATGTGAGTTACTAAATCTATGAATACTTTGAAGAACTATGTGTATATTTGATTAGTAATGTATTTTGAGTTGAAATCATATATGGGAAATCATGTTCAAAGTCATATTTTTGTTAAATATGGTTTGAAGTAGGCAATTAGTTTATTGTAAATGATATATTTGCTCTTTGTATTTCAACTTACATCTTCTTCTCATCTTCTAACTTCAATCTTTCCTAAACCAATTTGAATTTGCTTCTGTCGCCAACTAAAGAGTTGTGTATTTTGATCTATAAATAGTTTTAAAACTAGTTGTTAAATTTTAGTTGAATATATGAAATATAGTAAATAAGCAAATTTGCCAGTTTTTTATCGATCACGAATCGATGAACGGTATTTATAATCTTGATCGTCCTAGTATCTCCTGATTTTTAGTGGTGGTTTCATGATTTTAAAGTTATGGTTCATTCAAATTTGATGGTTGTTTGTTTTTGAGTTAAAAGTCAAATTACGATGAACTGGTGGTCAAGAGATTCAATAGAGGTTACTAGGACAAAGGTCGTAGGGACACAGACCATTTTTGTGTTATAGGCGAGAGTTTTAGTGGACTATAGGGGTGGTGGCAGCTAGAATTAGCGTTTAAGAGCTTGGTTTGATCGTGTTCGGGTTTTGGCCTTATGGAGTGGTGCTGATGCAATTAGGTAGTGTCAGGGTAGAGCTGGAGTTACATGCAGTATCGTGGAAAGTGGCGGTGTTAGTGGCAGGGCTTATGATGGTCGGACGCGATAGGAGGAGTAGGTTTTGTGGTCATGACTTATTCATTTAACTAGGGGTTAGGCCATGGTGTCGAATGGAGTTCGATGACTCTGGCGTGGTCAGCAATTGGTCCATAGTGTCGAGCAAGTGTTGGTGGACTCGGGAAGGAAGTCACGAAGGGTGCTAGTGGCTCGAGTTTTCCATGCAATTGCACACCGCGCACGGTGTGTACATGCGTACACAAGGGAGTATGCTTCCAGGTTTCCTATTTTTAAACCTGATAGTGTTTTGGTGCATCATATTTATGGAGAAGATGAGTATGGTTGGCTGGTGTTAGTGTTGCGTCATTAGGCATGTGTTTGTGTGTGTGAATATATTTAAAAAAAATGATTTTGAACTTAAAAAATTTGAAAATTCATATCTTCTTTGATCGAAACCCGATAGACTCGCAGTTTACGACGTTATATTTGTATCGACCTTTAGAATACACTCGTAAAATCATTTGAACTATATGTTATTGTATAATTTAATGGTAAATTAGTACGAGCTATGTTTAATTATGTTGATTAGTAATTATAATTAATCTTTGACATCCTATTTAGCAAAATAAGTTACCGTTCTGCTATATTTAAACTGAATAAATTATTATGGACATTTGATTAACAGAATAAATCATCATTCTACTATTATATTATTCATACATTTATTGATATGCCAACAAAATGTGTATTGACATGCTATCCATCGATTGATAATTGTGGATTTATTTACATATTCGTGCTTATTGTTTAACGGCAAATTTTCAATGGATTAGAAAAATGCTGATAAATTTTGAAATAAAATAACCGCAAGCGCATGGCATACGATTGTAGCACGTATGCGAGTACGGGTCGATCCATAAGAGGTTTTTAAGATTTCAAAGTTCTATTCAATCAAATTAAACCAAAGTCGATGGATTGTTAACCAACTAAAGAGAGTAAAAATAAGCTAAAACTAAGAATAATAAAAATGTGAGATTAAAAAGCAATTTAGAGGCAAATCCTCTCTCGTGGTCAATAAATCAACATAATGAAATTATGATCTCTTTTTGGTCTTTTGTAAGTTTAGTTGATGCACTTATCATATGCATGGCCTAATTGTGTTATTAATTAATACATTTAAACCATCAAACTTTAATGCACCCTCTAACCCACTTACTAACTTTAATGAAAATGACATGAAATTAAAGGTAGAATCTATTTTAAGCATGGATTATTAACTATTGAATTAGAAACATAAACCATCAAATTTTGATTCTAAATCCACTTCCATTAGCATGATCATATGTAGATAAAGAGGTAATTAGTGATTCACATGACTAAGCAGGGCCTATTTTTTTGAACAACAAAAGCTATCAAATATTAAACACAAAATCACACAAATATCTAACTTTCCATTAAGCACAAAAGAGACATAAAAGAAAAATTATATTGCATCTACATGATCCAAGAGAGCTTTATTACCCCTAAATTGTAGGGATTAGCCTCACATATTTGTTATTAAATCAACAAATGTAGAAAGCAACATGAAATAAACAAGAGGAAAAAGAGAGCAAAATGAAAAGAAAAGCTAAGTAAAAATAAATCACTAAGTCATTAATAAAACAAGAAAGAGAGTATGTAAACGTAAAAGTACATTGACTAACATTGCATAGAAAGAAAGATTACATGAAATAAAAAATGGCTAAGTAGCCATGAAAAGAGAAAAGAGAAGAGCTTTGTTTTCTATTTTTGTTCCTAAACTAAAACTTAGTAAGTGGAAGAGGATTACATGAAACATAAAGGGTATTTATACAAGTTAGAAATCCTAATGTATATTTTTGGGGAATGCCCAAAATGACTTTGTAGGAAGTGTGGTGGCCAAGTTATCATTAGCTTCAATAATCACCCATTAAGTGTATGTGAAAGTGTAATGGCCATTAGCATATGGATTAGCTTCTAATTTCTACATGAAGGAAGGTGGGTAGTTGGAGTCCTCCATGATCATGGCTTTGAATTATTTTCATCTCCATTCCTTTGTATTCACTCTTGTGCATGTATATCTTCATGAAACCACATAATTTCTATCCAATTTTCCTACAAAATAACACAGAGATTTCCAATTAAATTTTGTCAAATTAATATATGCACAAAAATGACCATTTTACCCTTGGATGAAGATGAATATGTGACGATTTGAAATAATTTGAATTTTTGGTTTAAACAAGTTAAAATACCCGATATAATCATTTATTTAATTTAAATATATTAAATATGGTGGTAAAAATATGCACATTTACGTGCACATCAAATACCCCACACACTTATCTTTTTATTCGTCCTCGAATAAAGAAAAACTAAGATAAATTTGTTTTCGTAGGGAGCACGATTGCATTGAGCGTATGCAACAACCCGTTAAACCTCTGGATGTCCTCAGTAGGACGAATGTTGTCTCATGAGGGTTGTCAGCGAATAATACCCATAAAATCCAAATACAGGATGAAAATATTTAGAAAATGCAAAATTTATTTACAAAGAGATGAATGCGAATTTTTGAAATTATTTACGATGTAGGATTTACTTTTAGATTAACGTGAATAAGTTAAATATAGGTTTTGGCTATTATCGTGAAATTTAAGTCATTTACTCGTCAAAGTTTCCAATAAAAATGAAATTATCATAATAAATAGACTATAGCTTAACTCGTTGTTTCGGTTGATAACAAAGTGTAATTATGAAATAGATTCTAATTTAATTATCAAAGTTTATCAAAGTGGTATTTTCATTTCTTTTAAATAACAAGTCAAATCAACAAGTTAAAATAGTGCCTGGATTTCATTTGCTTACTCTCTCTATATTTTTTTGAAAATTTTATTGATATTTACAATATTTACTTATGCCTAGCTCAGATAAACTGGGGCCAGATATATTACCCATGCACTACCTTGTGGACTGATGTAAGGGGAATACAGAGCGTGGCAAGTGAACACACAATTGTGAACACTTATCGACTGTAGGCGTCATTAAAAAGAATTTGTATATACACACACTTAACTCAGATAAACAGAGGCCAGATATACCGATCGTGCACTGCCTTTCGGACTTACGTGAGAAGGGTACAGAGCAAGGTGAGTGAACACACGAGTATAACACATGACTCAAGGTATTTATTAAAAACCATATACATATACAAGAAATGTTTTTTGTTTTTTCGGTTTTTTTTTTGTTTTTTCGTTTTTTTAGAGAGAGTTTCACAAAATCATCTTAGCACCCTTTAACTTAGAAGGCAAAAAACATGTTATATCCTTTACATTAAATTCACCACTTTTAAAACAAAGATTTTCAATTTGGATGTATTTCATAATTGACACATATGAATCTTCCTATATACTAGTTAAACCATTGTTATTTGTAATCAAAATTCATTTTTATTTTTGTTAAGACTAACAAAGTTTCAAAAAATTTAATTTAATAAACCAAAACCATATATTTATCATATAGTGTTCCTTTAAAAATAAATCAAAATGCTTTAAAAATTATTTCTTTGTTTTTTGAGATTTTTTTGGGTTTGAAAAGAAAATGTAAAATAAACAATGAAAAATAAAAAAAGAAGATAACACTTCACCCACACTTGATTTTGACTGTGTCCCCACAGTCAACCCAAGTGGAAGGAGAAAAATAAAACAAAAATAAAAGGATGACCTATATTTACATGAGAGCAATCCATATTTACATGAGATTAGAAGTATATCGTCAAAAAGTAAATGAAACCGTCTTCCAAAGACTGATTCATTAGTCTCAACAAGTATGCGAGACACGGCATAAGCCCAAAAAACCAAACCATAAAAGATTTTGAAGTTGAATGTGGATTTGAAAAAATGAATGCTGTTTCATTGAAAATCGTACGAGTTGTTTTATTTTTGATGATTTTTGGAGTTGATAAAACAATTGATTGAAGTTCAAATTTACTTTCAGCAAATTGAAATTCAAGCTTATCATTGAAAACTTCTTCAAAATTGTCGATTTTGAAATCAAAATGGTGTTTAAATCACCCCCTTCAGAATTCAACAACTCATTTTTGAAAATTCTAAAAAATTCATGTTTATTAAATTCGTCTTCCTTTATTGAATTATCAACAACTTTACCGCATGTGTCAAGTTTAAAATCCAAAGTTGTTTTATTTAAAATTTTGAAATCGAGAAAAGGAAGGTTGATGTTAAATTTGGTTCACCACCCTCAAAATAATTGAAATCCAACTCAATTACCGTGTTTTCAACAACTTCATTAAGATCGTCATTTTTAGTTTCAAAAGTTGTTATTTGAAAATCGTCGATTTGGGTAAAAGATGGATTATCATTCACTCGTCATATGTTGGGATATGGTTTTGCTCCTCATGTTGTTTCATATATGTTTCGAACAAAAAATCCATGTGATCATCGTAGATTTCGTCCATTTGTTCAACAAAATCCAATTTATGGTTATTAATTTGAGAATTTTCAATTTGGATTTGTTGGGAGCAAGAAATTTCAATATTATCGTAGTCGAGATTATTCCCATTGCTAAAATCATTTAAAAAATTATTTCCATTTTCGTTTTGGATTTTGAAGTTCATATTGAAGTTCGAAATTGAATTAGCATGAGTTATACTCGTAATCATTTGAATTTTGAGGTGAATTCAAATATTTTGAAAACTTTGACTTGAGTTATCACACAAATAAGAATCACACAAATCATTTATCATTTGATTTTGTTGTGTAGAAATTTCAAGTAAAGATAAAATGTTATTTTCAAGATTTAAAGGTTGGTCGTCATTTTGAAAATTTTGTGGTTCAAAATTTGAATCTTTTATGCAAAATTTATCGTTACAATATCCATACTAATTTGGAGTGAAATCATATGAATTATATTGATTTTCACAACTATTGTAAAATTCAAGTGAGTAGGGAAAAGAAAACTCAGACATTTTCATGATATTTTTTTTGGTTTTTTTATAAAGGAAAAATATTTATAAATAAAATTTATTTTTCAAAAGGAAATTGATTTTTGTTTTGCTTTTTTTTGGTTGTTCAAATTTTTTCTTTGTTTTTAGAAAGGTTTTATAATTTTTTTTGGATTTTGGATTTTTAATTTTTTTTTTCATTTTTGAAATTTCAAAGAAAAAGGATTTAAAAATTTCAAATGAAAAGGAATATTTACAATTTTTTCAGTTTTGGATTTTGATTTTTTTTTTAAATATGCATGAACTAATGCAAGAGTCTAATTACAAATTATTTATCCTAAGTTGACCCAAATTTGTATAATCACACTTTGTCCTAAATCAACAAGATAGTTCCCAACCAGGTAACAGATAGGATTTATCGGTGCACTACGAATCACCGTAGTAATGCAACCGAAGGTTTAAGTACCTTCACAGAAACAACCACGATAATATTTATGAATCACTGTAATATTTATAATGGTTATTACTCTGTTGTAACCGATACCAAGAAATTAAATTGTTCAAAGAAGACAACTTGTCAGTATAAAATTAAGAGTTATCGATGTCTAACCGTTATTATTAATCAAATTCTAAGATGAAATGCAAAGCAGAAAATAAACATGTATTAACAATGCAACTACGAATGGATTTTTTTTCAAATGCAAGTAAACAACAATGCACGACAAATAAAAACAATAGATATATACAATGCAAGGCAAATAAAAATATTATAAATAAGCAAGCAGTTAATTTTTTGGCAAGCTTAGCAAAGGACGCAATTGTTTTTGGCAGGCGATTCTTCCTTAATCTGCTTGGCAACCTAAAAAAACAAGATATATACAATTTTTTATCAAAGAATAAACTAGAACAAATTAAAATAATTGAAAACAATTTTTCTAAAGAGAGAAACTAAATAACGGAAAATCAAAATAATTGAAATCAAAATAAAAAAATCAAAACAAAAGTTTTCTAAACAAACAACATTCAACCTTTCTTTTTCTTTTTGGATTCAACAAACTTAAACTAAGCAAATTGAAACAATAGAAAACCACTCACGCATAACAGTCCGGCCTAAACCGTACTAATCAAAAGTTTTCTCAATTTTTGAAAGGAAATATTACCATATTAGCTTAGTTTTAAAAAGATATAATAACAATAGCCCACTTTTAAAAGTATTTACAGATATAGACCAGTTTTTGTTTTACTGGCCTAGAGCGTTGGCGATTTTTCAAAAATCACCAACGTGGAAATAACCCTACAAACAACCTACATTTCTCTCATTTCCACCTTTTCCCTAAAAATGAAACAAACTTCTATAATGGCAGATCTATTCTGAAATCAATTTTCATACTCTTTAAGACCTTGGTTCGGTGGTAAATCTGTAGATCGAGTCCACGTTGCTTAGCAAATTTCAGCTAGTTGAAGGTAAATTCACTAAACCCTTGTTTTTTGTCTAATTTCTGTAGTTTGGTGAACTTAGTAATTGGTTATGTTAAGGTAAAAAATTGGTTTAATGTGTACATACTGAACGACTTGTATATTGATCTGTAGAATGGCGAGAAATATGATTCCTACGCTTTGCTACTACGATGGCGAACTATTTGTCGATGATCAAAGGAATGGTAAATACGTTGGTGGTATTTGTAAACCAGGAAGAGTGCGAAAAGGTTGCAAATTGACGAAATTAAAAGAAGCTGTGTACAGAACGACGAAGAATAATAAAGAAGAATTTGAACTTGAACTAGTGGCTAAGTGGCCTACGGACTCGAGTTCTAAAGCAATAGCATTAGCGGACGACGATGTAGAAGTAATGTTTTCTACTGTTGCAAAATCTATTGAGTTATACGTAGGGAAGTTGCAAAGCAACAACAAAAACATCAGATGGCATCTCCCATTGTGAGTACTGGAATTGGATACTATACACAGATATTGGAGACTGCAGATCCATCTACTGACTATGTATCTCCTAGCTATAGAAATCCTTTTTCCAATGATGGAATAAACCATCCTTTATCTATGCAGTACGGATTTATGCTGCGCGCAGCCATTTACACAACAAAGCAACATTTATTGCAACCCGCCTAGGGATGCAAATACGGGTGCAAGGTAAAAAAAATCGATGAATTGGTAAATGTACTATTATGAGTTAATTTTTCTTATGCTATGCCGTAATTTAAACAGCTTCCAACGACAAGACATTCAGCATGACGAAAGCGATGGACATGTTAATGCAAATTTGTCGCAGTCAATGTATCCTGATCCATCCGAACTATATGATATGAGTCAAAGGTATGTTTACAGAATGGGCTATATTTTTCGTCTCATTTGGTCTCTATTGTCGGTTAGTTGACTTCTATATATCAATTAGGTATATGACAGTTGATTCTGGTGCGCAATGGAGTGCTGGACTATCCACCCATTCTCCGTATGCAAATTTTGACAATGATATGGATGTTGGTGGGAGTGCAGCCGTGGATGAAGAACGTCATGTAGATAGCATGGTCGTTGCTTCTATGAATGTTAACGAAGACTCTTGGATACAAAGAATGCAAGTTAACAACGAGCCATTGAACTATGACTTCCCTTCAGCAGATGACAATGATGCAGATAGTGATGAAGCAGTGATGGAAGTGCCTTTGGATGATAATCATTGCACCGCTCAAATGTTGGCAAGATCTTTTGTTGGTAATCTTCAATTTTCCAGCGAAAGATTTCTGACCTCTTGCATTAAAGGTGGTTTTAGTGTTGGAATGGTTTTTTAGACAAAAGAGAAGTTTCTTCAACAACTAACGGAATGGTCAATCCAGCATGTTGTTTCATACAAACCAATAAAGTCGAACAAAACACAATATACCGCTATATGCACCATTGAAGGTAATTGTCCTTGGAGAATACATGCCATAGTTTCGAAAAAATCCTAGTCGAGATGGTGGGAAATTCGGAAGTATCCAAGCGAACACACTTGTGTCAACCCAATAGTTAATTCCAACCTAAGCAAGCAACTTCGAATTTCTTGTGACAAAAATCATGTCTTTTGTCAAAGCCGATTTGGATATTTCAGCTGGTGGAGTCCAAGTGCTTGCGCACGATCAGTTGTTCATCAACATAAGTTACATGAAAGTGTGGCGAGCATTACGCAAAGCAATAGAGAGAATTTATGGTGATTGGACAGAATCGTACTCGATTTTACCATAGTTCTTTGACGAGATAAAAAGAACGAACCCTGGCTCTATAGGTCACGTGACACATGATGAAGTGGGAGTGTTCGATCGCGCTTTTTGGGCATTTGGGCCTTGCATTACAGGTTTTGCGCATTGTCGGCCGTTGTTATGTATTGACGGGACACACTTGTATGGTAAATAGAAAGGCACGTTGCTTGTTTCAACCACGATAGATGCAGATGATTGTCTTTATCCTTTGGCATACAGTAGTTGAATTGGAGTCATGTGATTCTTGGGGTTGGTTTTTTTCTTGCATGCTAGAATTCATATATAGTGTTCGCGGTCGTTGTATTACTTTCATATCCGATAGGATGAAAGGAATTCCAAAAGCTTTACACAAAAAATGGTGACAGTCGCACAAACATCATTATTGTGAAAGACATATAAAAGCCAACTTTCAGGCGGCAGGATTCAGAGATAAGCGTTTGGCAGGGTTATTTTATTCAGCAGCATGTGCGTCTGAGGTAGTCGAGTACATGAAAATTAGAGAAGTGATAAAAGAAACAAGTAGGCGTGCACATGAGTGGATTGAGCGGAGTCAGGAAAATTTTGAAGAAAACTGGCTTTATGCAAAGACGATGGAGGACGCTTTCATGTAATGACAACTAATGCTTCTGAAAGTTTTAACGGTGTATTGAAAGGAGCTAGATCGCTACCTATAAAGGCTTTGGTTGCACGAACATTCTATCGCTCAGTTGAATATTTCTGCAAGCGTCGCTAAATTGAAGATGAACTAGCGACAAGCTTGACTCCAAAGTGGGAAGCTAAAATAGCAGAAAGACCCAGTAAAGCACGTTGCTGCAGATTAGTATGATTTAGTCAAACTGAATTGCAGGTAATTCACTACTTTGGTGATGAATACAAAGTTATAATCGACGGCACCAACTGCTCGTGCACATGCAACATTCCGATACTGCATAAGATACCATGCTCTCATGTAATGGCAGCTTGTTCGATGCAAACAAGTGGGGCTAATAAAGCACACCATGACATAGCGTCAACATGGTACTCCGTTGACAGCTACAAAGCCGTTTATAAGCCGGAGTTTCATCCCGTGCATGATAGGAGATTTTGGGGCGCATATAATGGTCCTCAGATATTGCCTCCGACTGTGAGACGACAACCGAGAAGGCCACGGTCTACGAGGATCAAATATGTAATGGATGAAGGCCAGTCGTCCATATCGAACATGCGTACCAAATGCGGTGTGCTAGGCCATAATCGTAAGCGATGTGTTACTGCCGTGTAGATGTGTTTGTATTATTTAACTTCTATGTAATTGAACTCTACTTTCTGCTTAACATGTCCTGTTGTTTGCTGCTGTTCGAAAATTTGTCAAATGCTATATATTGCAGGTCCGTGCTATGTTTGTTATATATGAAACAACCTGCTGCTGTCCGGTAGTAGCAGCAGGAAAATAGCTGCCTGTGATTTTTCAAAAATCGCTAGTTGCGATTTTTGAAAAGTCACCAAAGGCGATTTCTGAAAAATCGCCAACGGGCGATTTTTGAAATATCGCCCTACCCCAACCTGCTGCTAACAAACAGCAGCAAGTTGTTCATGAACGCCATAATGCACACAAATATCACAATCATGTCCATACCATACAAAAACATCCTTAATATCCATATCCAATCAGTACACAAAAGCATGTCCATATCAAAAGCATGTCCATACCATACACAATTATACCGTACACAACATAGTTAAAATTACATAGCCATATCCAATATTTATCATATACGCAAGCGACGAACTTCCATAAGCAACGATGACATTCCGGCCGTTGGGACATGTACTCTTCTTCCTTGATCTCGGTGGAAGGATCAAATGTACATGATGGTTGAGAAGGCCCATGGGTGAAATCTTTCGATTGTTGGGACGTCGAAGGGCCTTCTTCGAACGAACTTCCTTCACCTCTTTTGTGCCGCCGCCTGTAAGTAAGTAGGAGCGGCGGTGCCTCCCCTTGAAGTGGAGGTATGTCTGCTGGAGGTGGAGGTATAGGGGGAAGGACATCTCGGCCTCTCTAATTTGTTTCTTCCCAAGACTGAGCGTAGAATGTTTTTGATGTTCATGCACATTCCTTTCGACTGCGCATCGTGATCTAGACGTTGTTCGAGCTTTTCGGTGGTTTCCAATGCCTTATTAATGCCATCAGCCTGTACAATGCAAAGAGAATTAGTTATCTTTATTCAAAAATATAGTTAAATTAACAGGGTTTAGTATACTTACAACGTTTCTCTCAAGAGGGGCACGGGGGGTGTATGGAGGGTGGGGAACAACCTGTACAAACACCTAAAGAACATATCTACGCGTGATGTGCCAATACACCGCATATATGTTTCTAGAGGGGTGATCGACTCTCTCTGAAATTGCATAAACAAATAGCGCTGATTCCATATCTCCATAGCATTTTCAATTTCTCTGACATGGTACTCGTTGGTATAAACTGGAGCATCTTTTGGAATATGCTGCGCCATTGCAAACTGGCGCGTTAGCCTATCGGGTAGGTGGTGTGCGCAACGAGTAGTGCAAATGAGTGGAAGCCTGGAAGTCCACAGATATCTAGTGGCTATACATATAGCAGGAAGACCCTCCAATACATCCTATGTGTATGGAGTCCAGGTCACTGCAGCTGGGTCTAGAACGTCTAGCTCGTTGTGGTAAAAGCGTTCTTTCCGCCGGAGGGTCTGAGATGTCTTTTTTGGACCAACTCATCTGTCAGCAAGCGAAGAAACAATATTTTCGCGTAAAGAAATTTCGAATTATAAAATTAAATTTCAATGGACAAGAAGTTATACCGAGATCCAAGAGGGTGTGTGTGATCGACGAAAACATTTCGGACTTGGATCCGTCCGACAGGTAGATATGTCCATGACCAAACCTATAGGGAAAAAACAATTTAGCTACTTAAAACATATTTCAAATTTGGTCGAAGTAGCAAGATAAATTATACGTGTACCTGAACAAGCGTCAATCACCCGCCTATAAGCTTAGTCACCATAAGAGCGAGATTGGAGAGCTCCATATAGGTGTACGCCAAAATAGTACTACCCCATGAGTACTGGGGACACTGATCGAGATCGGCTAAATATGGTAGCCATTTCAAGTCCACGTGATTTTTGGAATGATCGCACATTAAACGGGATGTAATGATGTGTAGAATAATGGCCCGAGCCCGCTGCTGTATCTGAACCTCTGTAGCATCGGCAGATATATCATCAGCTACAGCGTGCCGAAACCATTTCACTTCTACCATGTCGTTACCCCTTACTTGTTGTGGAGGAGGAGTAATACCGAGCAAATCCATGCACAACTGAATATAATCATCATGGTCCTCATCCATCACTGGATTGCCTTCTATAGGCAAACCTAAAAGTACGGCCACATCCCCTAATGTGATCGTCATCTCTCCGACGGGAAGATGGAATGTAGATGTCCCCGGTCTCCATCTATCAACAAGAGCCGTGACCAGATGATGATCTAACTGGAGGTAGCCTAACCGCAGTACTATCGAAAAGCCCGCTTGATCAATCTCCTCTAATACTCTAGGATGATGTGAAGTGACTTTCTTGAGAGAAATAGAGTGATCGATGGTGAAATATGCTTCTTCGCTCTATTTAACATTACATGTACATATATTAATATTTACACAATTTGCGAAACGAAAATCATAGAAAATTATCATCATATACGCTTCACTAGACGTGCGGTGTTTAGGCTGTAAGTACAACATGCTCGGGTCTACTGGACCGGGCTCCATTTCGATGTAATCTACAACACAAAGATTAATGCATACGACCTTTACCTATCATAAATTTAATTTTCTTCAATCTATACTGAAGTACACGCAATTGAATGAACATTCACTTGCAAAAATCTCCTAATGCAATCTACAACATATAGCTTTCACAACATCTTGCAAAAAATTGAAATCTAGAAAACCCTAAAAATGCCCTAAATCAAGAAATTGGAGATGAGTGCATTGCCAATATCCTCCACTATTCCAGATGTTGAAGCCATGGTCTGAATGAGCTTCGAATTTGATTAAAAAGCAAAGAAAATATTAACTTTTGGGAGGGAGAAAGCTGAAACCCGTAATGGGTTTTTAGGAGCGAGGTTGAATGTTGTAGAGTGAGTGGGAGAGGGCTTGGCTGGCTGTCTATTTTGTAATAAGCAAAACAGTGGGCGATTTTTGAAAAATCGCCCACGTGTGATTTTTCAAAAATCGCGATTTTTCAAAAATCACCAATCGCAAGTGGGCTGCCTGTTATGGCAATTGTTTGTTTTCACTTACAAGATAGAAGTGGTATAGAGATTCCTCCAAACAACTCTATATGATCATAGAAATTCATTCGTTGAGAAATACTTGGATATAACCATCAATTTCAAAGAAAATCAAACATACATTCTATGAATAGGTGAGATTATCCCTCAATTACAGAGTACTAACAACATATAGAACTAACAACACAAAACTAATAATGTATGGTCTACGAAAGGTGAAAATATCCATCGATTACATGAAAATAAATGAAGTACCCAACATAGGGTTCATGATATGAAACCGTTTGTCAAATGTTTCCATTGCGAACATAAGCTAAAGATGACATTTTCTTCTCTACCAACATTTTCTATTCATTTCTTCAACTAATTTTTTCAAACGCCTAACTTCACCTTGCATTTCGAGGGCGTATTCCACTCCTTGAGCACACAATGGAGGATCGATCCTTCGTAAAATTACAGCACCCCACTTCGTCAGGATTCATCATGTGACCTTCGTACGAAGCACAACTGTAAAATCTTCGTCTAGCATTGGTTTTAGTTTTGGCTACGACAACCACGCATTCATCACCACATCGGCAAACTGGATATGCACTGGATGGCAACGTAGGACCTACAGGATTACCAGGACTTAGCACTTTACCTTCAATAGAAATTTGCTTGCCCGGTCTTTGGTTCGCTACAACTTCACGTAAGCGAGTGTTGAGAGATGATGTTCCCGAATGAAACTTTTGATGTATCGACCCAAATTGCATTTTTGGAACAAATTCAACATCACTTAGATGCATAATGTCCCTACTCCCTTCGAGCTTCAAAATCATCGTAACATTACGACATCGTCTCGTCGTCTATCTCCCAATCATCCATGTTTAGTTCAACTGCGAGTACGTCAACATTGGTTAGAATACACAACAGCTCCGAATTAGGATTTTAGTTAGCATAAAGATATTGTAAATCGATATACATTACCTTGTACCGAAGATTACACTTACTTGTTGAGAAGCTTTGATTATATCTTGTGAGAATCGGACTTTTTTTGGGTTTTTTATGAAGAAGTAGGGTTTGAGAAGTTTCGGGACTTTGATGACGAGTTTCGTAAAGTTGATAGTGAAGAAGAAGGTTGGTTGCTGGTTGGATTTATAGCAAGCTTTCTGGAGATTTTTAAAAAATTGCCCAAAGCAAAAACAAAATATGTTATTCCCTCTAGGTGATTTTTGGAAAATCTCCACGTTGGCATTTTTGAAAATCGCACGTCAACGCTATAGACCAGTAAAACAAAACTGGTATATATTTGTAAATACTTTTAAAAGTGGACTATTGTTGTTATATCTTTAAAAAACTAGGCTAATATGGTAAAAGTTTCTTTTTTTAAAATAGAAGTACTAATCTGTAAAAAAAGAAAAAAAACTCAAAAGAAAACCAAATAACACAATTCGGTCCTAAAAAGAAATTAAATCTAAATCTCCCACAATCAATTTTCAAAATCGAAGCTCGTGCTCATGGTTTTAGTCGCGAGTCTGGATTGTGTTTTAGTTGAGGTTGAGGTCGGGAATTTGGAGTGATAGATCGGCGATTGGTTGTAAGATGTTCGATTGGATTTGGAGGCGTTCGGTTGTCGATTGTCGAATTGGGTTCGCCGTGAATTGGGGTTGGAGGTAAAGGCACTGCAGGTATGGATGGATTTGTTCGCGGTAATAGATGTGGGAAGGTAATGCTGTTGAGTAAGTGATGGAGTTTTTTTGGCATGCAGAAGTGAAGTGGTTACTGATTTATAGGGGGGCAGAGGATTGTAGTTGGTTGGGCAGTTGTTAGAAGTGAATAGGCAGTGAAGTAAGGAATGACAGTATTAGTGGGTGGCTTTAGGAAGTTTGTGTAAGTTGATGGTTTATGTTGGAGAACGCTGATAGGAGTTGTTGTGGCATGGTTGTATAGCAAGATTCAAGGGACAGAGGACTTGTCAGTATGATGGATCAGTAAGTGACAGTTGAAGGAGTGGGTTGATGCAGTGTGTTGATTGAGTTGAAATGGTTTATGGCAGTGGTATGTTATAGCAGAAGTTTGTGAGTATATGTTCTGTGACGATGAAGAAAAATGTGCAAGATGATGAAGTGGCAGAGGTGACTGAAGTTGAAATTGTATGGCAAGTTGTAGAGCACATAGGTGGAGGAACTGTTATGGAGGAGAGGAACTGTGTTTGATGCAGAGGTATGTCGTGGTATTTGAGTGCAACAGAGGTCGTTCACCGAGAGTTGCAGTGGGATGGTAGATATATGGTAGGTGAACGAAGAGTGCTGCGAATTTGAGGGATGATGAGGACAACTGCAGTGGGGAGCAAGCTTTGTTGCAGTGATGTTGACTGTAGTATGGTGATGGCACAGTTGTGACGGCAAAGTGAAGGCAAGGGGTTGCTGCACAGTGGATGTTGCAGCGTAGAGAGGTTTGGGAAGTGCTGAAAGTTGGTTTGATGGTGAGTTGTTTTGTCGTGAGGTATCAGTTGGCTGATGTTTCGGGTTTGGGAGATGAAGTTGTATTGTTTGCCGTGCACAGTCTAGCAGTGGTTAGAAGTAGTGGCCACTAAGTGGTTATACTGAGGCAGTTTTGGTGATGATGTATACAGGCAAAGAGGTGGCTCGGTGATAATGTATGAAATTTGTATGGTGACTGAAGAAGAGGGAAGGCAGTGTAATATAAAACAATCAAAACAAAATCCAATGCAATGTTCAGAGCAATGCAATATGAATTGTAATACACTGTCTGTTATGTTGAAATAAAATGATTTGGAAATGCAAAAATTTTGTGTGTTTTTTTTGGACAGAACACAAAATGAAATTACAGAACTTACAGAAAATGAAACTGCAAAGCAAAATGAAATTACAGAGAATGAGAGAATGGATGTAGAGAGAACGAGAGAATGGAGGTTGCAGAGAATGAAATGCAAATTGGAAAACAGCAGATGAATAGAATAAATATGAAAACTGAGGTGGACAGAAGTGAGAATGTAATGCAAGCTTTTGTTTTTTGTTTTTTTAAATATATGCAAATGCAAATGAAAAGCAAATTAAACAATAAGAGATGCACACAAAAATCATGAAATCAAACAAACATACAATTTTTTTTAAATGCAAACACACAAAATAAAATCACACAAAAATAAAAACAAAATAATTCGAATAATAGAAAATTAAAATCGAAACAATCTCCGACAACGGTGCCAAAAGCTTGTTTAACGGCAAATTTTCTATGAATTAGAAAAATGACGATAAATTTTGAAATAAAATAACCGCAAGCGCACGGCGTACGATTGCAGCACGTACGCGAGTACGGGTCGTTTCACATGGAATTTTTAATATTTTAAAATTCTATTTAATCAAATTAAACCAAAGTCGATGGATTGTTAACTAACTAAAAGAGAGTGCAACAAGCTAAAACTAAGGAGAATAAAAATATGAGATTAAAGATAAATTTAGAGGCATATCCTCTCCCATGATCACATAAATCAACATAATGAAATTATGATCTCTTTTTGGTCATTTGCGAGTTTAGTTCATGCGTTTATCATAAGCATGGCCTAATTGTGTTATTAATTAACATACTCAAACCATCAAACTTTAATGCACTCTCTAACCCAGTTACCAACTTCAATGAAAATGACATGAAATTAAAAGTAGAATTTATTTTAAGCATGGTTTATTAACTATTGAATTAGAAACATAAACCATCAAATTTTGATTCTAAATCCACTTCCATTATCATGATCATATGTAGATGAAGAGGTAATTGGTGATTTATATGACTAAGCATAGCCTATTTATTTTGAACAACATAAGCTATCAAACTCAATATTAAACACAAAATCACACAAACATCTAACTTTCCATTAACCGCAAAAGAGACATAAATGAAAAATTATGTTGTATCTACATGATTCAAGAGAGATTCATTACCCCTAAATTATAGAGATTAGCCACTCATATTTGTTATTAAATCAACAAATGTAGAAAGCAACATGAAATAAACAAGAGGAAAAAGAGTGAAAAATGAGAAGAAAAGTGAAGTAAAAAGAAATGAACACTAAGCTATCAAGAAAATAAGAAAGAGAGCATGTAAATGTAGAAAAACATTAACTAACATTGCATAGAAAGAAAGATTACATGAAATAAAAAAAATGTCTAAGTAGCCATGAAAAGAGAAAAGAGAAGAGTTTATTTATTTATTTATTTTATTCCTAAATTAAAACTAAGTGGAAGAGGATTACATGAAGCATAAGGAATATTTATACAAGTTAGAAACCCTAATGCATATTTTTGGTGAATGCCTAAAATGCCCTTGTAGGAAATGTGGTGGCCAAATTATCATTAGCTTCAACAATCACTCAGTAAGTGTGCATGAAAGTGTACTGGCTATTAACATATGGATTAGCTTCTAATTTGTACGTGAAGGAAGGTGGGTAGGTGAGGTCCTTCATGATCATGGCTTTGGATTATTTTCGTCTTCATTCCTTTGTATTCACTCTTGTGTATGCATATCTTCATGAAACCACATGTAATTTCCATCCACTTTTCCTACAAAATAACATAGAAATTTCCAGTTAAATTTTCTCAAATTAATATATGCAAAAAATGAACATTTTGCCCTTAGATGAAGATGAATATGTAACAATTTGAAATAATTTAAATTTTTGGTTTAAACAAGTCAAAATACCCAATATGATCATTTATTTAATTTAAATTAGATTAAATATGGTGGAAAAATATGCACATTTACGTGCACATCACTTATGTAAATACCAGTGTTATGACTTGAATGTCGAATTAAAGTAAATAAATGGTAGCTTGTTTAAGTACTATTGAGATTTGCTAAGCCTCTTTCCAACTTTAGCAAGTTATGGATTTGAAATCAATTTAAGTTATAACAATTGGAAGTAAATTGTTAAGTTAATCGATGGTATTGAATTGTTAATTTCATTTAAGATGTATAAAGTTGTTTTAAATTAGTGATGTTGAAGTTGATTTGGATTAATAGAGGTTTAAAGTTGATTTAAATTGATAACATTTGAAGATAATCATTATCTAAATTAATTTTTTTTTGTAATTAGTTATTATTTAATTGGAAATGTTTTAAAAATAATTATTACTTTAATTAATTATGTTTTGAAGTTAACTATATTTATTTTAATTAATAATGATTAAATTAACTATCCTTTTAATCAATGATTGTCTTAGGTTGGTTAAAATTTTAAATTAACGATGATTTGTAAGTTAATTTATTTAAATAAAGGTATTTAAAGTTAATTAATTATTTAATAACAAGGTTTAGATTAATTAATTACTTTGTTTAAATGGTATTTAAAGTTGGTTAATTAATTAATAATGATGTTTAAACTTTATAAATCATTTTTTTATTTGTATTTAAAGTTAAAAAACTTATTTGATAATAGAGGTTCAGTTAATTTATCTAACTTAAAAATATGTTTTAAATAATTATATTATTTATAAAAAGGGTTTTCAAACTTAATAAGTTTGTTTTATAAAAACGGTTTTTATAGCTAGTAAAAAGAACTAAGTAAAAGACTTATATTTTGGTAAGAGATCTTAGATAAAGATTGGGTTTTTAAATTTTTGATTGGATCAATTATATTAATCAAGTTATAAATCAAATAAATAAGTAGTCCTTCTAAATTTTGGTGGTAGGGAAGCATTTTCCTACTTAATACTGAAGGATTAGCAGTTTGGAATTCACAATAAACTATGTTTTCTAAGATATATGTTTTGGTCCGTTTAAAATGAATTTGAAATATGAAATCTTTCTTAACTAGTTAGTGGATATAATTATACCTTTGAGATAAGTATATGTATTATTTTGGGTAAATAATTTAAGAGATTTAATTAATGGAAGATTAATTAAATGAGGCTCAGTGGTTTCCATGGAAAATTAAATCAACGATTGATCTATGTTTATTTGATAGTTAAACAATCGACTATCAAAATTTAGGCCAATTTTTAACTTTGGAAATATTTAAAGAAAACACAAGGATTATAGAGTATAGTTACCTTAGATGATACTATTATATGTATAAACTCGTTGTGTTCTTCTAGGACAAATGATAAGGGGATCCATCCACTTAAACGATTAGGGGGTGATCCCCGTTCTTATGCATTATCTGTTTATTTTACAAAGAACCGGAGTTGAGTTTACCGAAAACTATAGAATGTTGGTTCGAAGTGATCGTGATTGGATAAGTATGAATTATCTGGAAACCACTTCAAACAAATTTAAGCTCGTATTGAAGACATCTTAGAGATGATGAGATCGAAGACAAAGCTCTTTGAAGTGTAAGGATATTTGCTACTAATCCTAAGAGTGATTTGAAAATGAATATAGTAGAAATAGTACCTTCGGTTTGTTTATATCATGAATAACTTGTATGGACAGATGATGGCACTGCATTGCTGCTTGGAAGATAATGTTAGTATTCTAAGTGGGATTGTTATATAAAAGGTAAAACGTAGCTTCAAGCCTCATCAATCGGAAATGACTAAAATCAAGGAAGATGCAACCGGCTAAGTGGATCGCATCCATTAGGGTATGTCATCACCCTTCTAGATATATATACATATTTATGGATTTAGTTGTGCATGAGAGCTCTAGGGAAAAGGTTGCAAAACAACTGGAGTGTGACATATTCGATAATATCCAGTAAGGGGTAGGCCACTCCTGCGTTGGCGAGGGGTCCAGGCCAGGCCCTCGGTACATTTTCTAGAGGTGTACAATGGTAGGTGGTACCCCGATGCCTTGTCCTTGTATGGTATCCATTCTCTACTACGTGTCTTTACAGACTTGGTTGTGTCAAACTATGTTTAAATGTGAGATGCGAACATTTTAGCTATATTACATATTTATTTTCAACCCTGGACATCATTATAATATCACTAGAATTTTCATAAAAAATGGTTTTGGTTATTTGAAGGTAAAAACTCATTCGTTTTTATGTGCGGTATAGTCTTATGAGTTACCTTTATTTTCAAAAGTTTTCATAACATTAGTAATCCATATGATTGTGTTTTTCACGCTAATTTTATCAAACTAATTCGGGAGTTGTTTTTTTATAGTGCTCGGGTCAGACCGGGCATGATTCCAGATTTAGCTTTGGATGCTTTAGAACTCAAGAGATGAGCTGGATGCCCAAGATGTGTCTTTCATATATTCCTTTTTATTTTCGCTCTACTGTTTTGTTGTATTTTTCAGCATTTGTAAGGACGGGATTTATAACTGTTCGGGCTGATTATATGATAGTTTGCTCTAATTGTGTGTATAAAACTTTTTCTTATGTAAAGATCATTTTATATTATAAATTATTCGTTGCGTTGTGAGATTCTATTCTTTCTTTCCTTTTCTTTTCTCCAACGAACTGTCTTTTCGGCACTTGGATCTTAGGACATGAATATCGTGGATGTATTAGTGTAGCATTTAGAAGGTCGAAAATGTGGATCGTTACAGCATGATATCAGAGCTCAGGTTGAGCGAACACTTAGGTATTTGTGGGGTTGACTCATTTGTGATAGGGTAAGTGAGACCCTAAAATGAGTTTGAGTGTATTATATATGATGTAGTGCTATAAAAATGTTTTATATTGTATTGATTTATCGGTTGAGTGGTTTTTGAATTCTGGTGGAGATGTAGGATGCCACGGTGCCGATAGGTGTTTCTAAATACTTAAACTAAGCAAATCGGCACAGTATTGTTTTGAAATTGGTAAATGAAATAAGTTTACATAGGATTATGTTTTATATACAAATGAATAATTTTCAAATTATAATTATAGTTATTTGTGTTGTGATTGTTTGTTAGGGGATGTCAATATTTATTTATCATCATTTGTTTGGTTGCTGGTGCTTAGTTAGTTTATAAGCATTATTTGGTTAATTTTAATTTTTATTATATAAAAATACCTTGTGAATTCGGTTTCATGATTTGATATAAGGCATTCAATGATAATGTTGGGTTAAAATTTATTCTGAATAAGAATTTTTTATTATAATAAACAAGGGTATACATTTGTGAAATGAAATTTTATAAGCACGGTTTATAAATATGGGTTATAAATGAAAATGGATATAAACTGAGAATTTGAGAATTTAAATCCTGGTGCTTTGAAAAATCATTTACAGATTTTTGAGAAAGTAATAATGGTATTATTTAATAGTTTTTACGATTATAAATATTTTAAAAGGATTTTAAAGGAATTGAAAGTATTAAACTCACTATGATCGATGAAAAAAAATTCTAATAACGACTGCATCATCATCATCCATGTTTATTTTCGAGTTTCTAAGTGGGAGAATGCTACCACAATAGTTTTATTTCCAAGTGGTTTTGAAAAAAAAAATCTGGATTAAATAACTTCGAAAGTGTATATTATTGTTTCAAAATGATTTGAAATAAAACTAAGGCATTTGATTCTCAAGTTTTCCTTAAGAAAAGATAGAATCAGATAGTATTGTATTTATGAAATGTTTTCATAAATAATTTTAATAGGAAATCAAATTGGTGTAATTAAGAACCAGTAAGAATAAGTATGTAAGTTGTACATAGATTGATTCTTTTTTAAATAGTTGTTGATCCAAGATTCAAGCACATAATTTTGAGGCAACTCACACCGATTAGAATAAGGATTTATCACTCAATTCTTTACGGCAAACACTTGGTGAAGGTTATTTATATGGAACCAAAGTTTTCTATCATTGTAGCGACCCAACTTTCCAACACTAGAAAGTCGCATCACTAATAACGAAAGAAAGGGATAGAAGAAGAAAAGAAAGAGAAAGAAGAAACACAACAACATCAGATAACTCACAGCGGAACGATGAAATATAACATATCACATAAAATATTACATAGTATCATATTACATCAGAATACACGACTTATACAACACATATTAGACAGTTATAAAAATCTGTCTAACTATACAACTCAAGATATCACAAGATACAGATACCATACAAACACAGCGGAACCATAATATATCTACACGTGGAAGCCTCCTGCTCCATATCTCCTCCAGAATTCGTCAAGCATACCTGAATCCCTCGACTACTCATACATAATATGAGTACCCGAGAGTTTAATAAAATAGAAAATAAACACTCGGGTCAGACTGGGCTCTGTTGTGAGTAAACGGGTTAAAATTTCTTAACTTTAGAAAATCCTTTGAAAAGAAAAGGTATCACGTAAGACTTCCCACACATAAACAAGGAAAAGTTTTTACCTTACGCTAACCAAAACATTTGATAAGAAATCCAGTGATATTATAGTAGTGTCTTGGGTTTTCAAGTAAATAAGAAATAGCCGAAATTGTTACATTCATTAAATTCCAGCCACTAGCCACAAAAGTGGGCAATACAAACAAAATCCTAGGGTCTCGTAGGAAGAATGGGTTTTCATCAATGGCAGGGCTATCGGGGTACCGCCCGTCATAGCACGTGGCCTAGATCACAGTACCAAGGATTACGCCCAATCCCCTGCATCACAAAGCTGGGACCATTCTTTACTGAACAGTCCCGAGTAAGATCACCCCGTGGTTGGCGCGACCAACCACCCACAAAGCCGAAATAAAAGGGACATCTAGACAGGAATGACCTCACCCTGAAATGGGTGCTACCCACCTAGCCTTGCTGCACCTCCCCTGTTTTAGCCATTCCCCGTTGATGAGGCTTGAGGCTGCGATTACCTTTATAGAACACATCTATCTTAGAATGCTCATCGTCCACCTGACGGTGTTCTGAAAGCATTCAATCCATACAAGTTCATTCCGGGTTCAAACGAAACCGAAGGCACTATCTCGTTGCACTCATTTTGGAATCACCCTCAGAGTCAACGACCATAGCCCTTGCACTCTAAATCACCGTCTCGAACCTATAAGTACTATCTCCATCAAATTCATTACGGAATCACCCACAGAGTTATACTAACGAATAGTTCTTACACCTCGAGTCTTCACTTGCACTCCACTTGGACTCACGACCTAACGTTTAATTTGGATCGATGTAGTTTTCGGATCCCAAATATGGAAACCCGATCCCGGTCTCACCGAATCCAAACGCCATTTTAATGTCCAAGTTGTTTAAGGATTTTAAACAATTAACTTATATTCAGGATGATATAAACAGATAGATGAATCACATTATCACAATAGATAATTCATATCAAACATTCATCTCACAAAGCAGCATATCACATAACAGAGATATCCAAATCATCCAACATCATTCAACATCCAATATCAGTCAATCAATATAACCAATCATCCAATATCAAGCAATCATCTATAAGCAGAATTGATTAACTCTTAATCAATCGGATTACCTAAATCCTTCTTCATTAATTTATTCCAAATAAATAAATTAATCATCTCTTAATGATCTTCCTTAATTAATCTTCCTTGATTAATCATACTTTAATTACATTCAAGTAATTAACCCTAACCATATCCAGTAATTAACCTTTAATTATTATCATTAATTGCAATAATTAATGATCCTTCATTTACTTCCATTAATTAATCAATTATAATTAATTACATTAAACCTTAATTAATTACAATTAATTAATCACACTTTAATTAATCACTTTATTAATAAACCTTGATTAATTCATTAATTAACAAATGATCCTTATTAATTAACAATTTCTTTAATAAATTAAATAATTAACTTGTAATTAATCATCTTATTAATCATAAACAGTAATTAATAATTTGTAATTACTTATCTTGATTAATTAAATTTTTAATTAATTATACTAACCCTTTGATTAATTAATCTTTAATTACTTCATTAAGTAATCATTATTTAATTAAATTAATAAATAATCCTTAATTAATTACTTTATTAATTAATTACATTTAATTAATTACCATTAGTAATTAATCTTAAAATAATCACATTTATCAATTAATTAACCACATTAATTAATTAACTAAATTAGTTAAGTAATTAACCCTTAATTACTTACATAAGTAATTATCTTATAATTACTTTCATTAATTACCATAACAAGTAATTAATTCCATCACTAAATAATCTTTAACTCTTTAATTAATTAATTACTCCATAATTAATTAACTTCAAAACAATTATATTAATCAATTCCTAAATTAATAATATCAAGTGATTATCCATAAATCACTTCCACTAATTACTCCCATGAGTAATTTTCCACTAATTACTTCCATAAGTAATTACAATTCTTAATTACATTCAATAATTAACCATTAATTACTGCATTAAGCAATTACACTTAATTGATTTTATACTTAAGTGATTATTTAAAATTAAAATAAATAATTAACTAAATTATTTAAAATAAATTAAATAATTAATTAACATCTTATATTTCAAAATCCTTAATTAATTAAGAAACATTATTCTTATTTAATCTTTTACTTATTTACAAATCATATTTATTAGGTACTCTCAAATTCATATCAAAATAATTTAACATTATGTATCTTCATAAATAAATTATTTAAATTAATCAAATTTTAACAACTTAAAAACAAATTATTCAATTTGGTTTTCAAATCATAATAATAACCTTATTTGAGAATAAGGCATTTAGAAATCAAGTTTAAAATTTAAAATACTTTAATTATCTAATTTAAACTTATTTATTTTCAATAAAATTTGAAACTTTAGTTTTTAAAACATTACATAACAATTTACTTAAACTTTGATTAAATATTCAAATTCAAAACATTCCTCGTTTAAATATAAAATTCAAATTTAATTAAGTTAAATTACTTACAAAAGAAACCATCTTAAACAAATTTAAATTTAAAATAAATTCAATTAACAGCTTTTAAAAGTTAGATTTACATTTTTTTTCAAACAACAAGTTTTAAATTGTTTTCTTTTATAAATTTTGTTTATAAATTTTAATGCTTGCCTTCATTACTCAATCTCGAGTTTACTTTGCAACTTAATCATTATACTTTTACAGTACTTAACATTACAGAACTAACAAAACATAAACAACCCGTGACCAAAAATCTTGAGTACGAAACCCAAATAACACGAGTCAGCCCCCAAGCAAAAACCCAGATCATAACTTCGAGTCGCCCCCGAATACAACGCGAGTGCTACTCTGGGTTTCAACTCGTCTTCCCCGACGAAAATCACCAGTGTACATAAACGTGCACGGTGCACGTGTGCCACCGCCTCCGGCCACTATAGGTCGTTACGACCAACGTCGACGATCACTCTAACACATGCGAGCATGTGACGAGACGGCTTTTGCCCGCTCGAAAATCGACATCCATACTTCAAATCGTATTCGAATGCCATAGATCCGACCGTTCAATTCCGATTCGCCGGAGCTTATAACAATCATTAAGTAATTAACACAGCGGAATAAAAGAATAATACATTGATATACAGCTTTGATACAATATCTGATACAACAGATGATCCAATAGATATCAATATACATCAGAGATATGATACAATAAAATAGCAACGGAAAAGAAAAATAGATAACATCCAGCAGCGGAACAATATAACTCTAAAACAGTCTTCAAGGAAGAACTCCAAAAATAACTGCAACTCCATCTCCAAGAATCAATCCAGCAGAAGCTCGAACCCCCAATAACGAAGCCCAAAGCTTAACAAGACTGGTGTGGTCCAAAGACTGAACTAACTCCAGATAATCCACTATATCTAACTATCTGTAAAACCCAACTCTAGACTGCTCGTGTAGAAAATAATGAGCACCCAGAGTTTAGGAAAGAAACAATAAACTCCGGATCAGTCGTGGGACTGGTGTGAGCAACAAAAACAGTTTATCTCTTAAAACATTCAACAAAGGATTTCAAAGTCAATTCGCAATGTTTTTTTTTAAAAATGAGACTACCATAAGGCCTCCCGCACACACACACAATGCAAACGCAGAATCGGAGGAGATTTCTCCTTATGATAGTCAAAGATGCTTGATACGCATTTAAAATAACATTTGATATTATTATTAGTGTGTAGTGTAGGAAAAATTCATTTCGAAAGTAGAATATAAATCTTAGCCAACATACGACCATTATCGTATGCCTACTATAGCTAACATCCAAACAGTGTTGCGACACCATAAGTGAATGATAGGTCCTACAATTAAAACCGTACAAGTCACGTATTGTTTCTTTGGATTTCCAACGAATGATCAGTCCAAGGAACTTCCCATTGCCATATGAGAATGCCTCTGGATGGACATCCCCGAGAACCAAACCGGATCTCTACCAACACAAGGCCGGGTTACCCCTAACTGAGTAACAACTGACCGAATATGCCATCCCCCGGTCCTTTGGGACCTTTCACCGAGCGCTCGTAATCAATTCACACAATCATAACAAAGTGTTTTCAACATGAGTAAGTATCTGGGCTCCATACCATGATACCACCCTTTTCCAGAAGGAAATGCACACATCCTAAAGGGCGCTACCCCTCATAACCTTGCCGCATCTTTCCTGTTTTGACCATTCACGGGGTGTGAGGCTCGACGAAGTCACGTCCACAAAAACATACTTTATACAAAAGCCATGCTTTGGGTCAACAAATGATCATAGAAATGATCACCAAGATAGACGATCAAATAAATGATCCTATCATAAATAATCAACACAATGATCATTTCACAGCAACACTCAGCATGTTACATTACCACATTGGAAATATATTGCTGATAACTTCAACTATATAACCTCTGAGCTCGTACGTCTCAGAGAAGGGTGTTAAGCTAAGAGAATAAATTCTCCACCACCAACAGAAATATATTTGAAAGAAATCGGCTTTACATCTCAACTTGTAATGTCAGACACACAATCCATACAAGTCTGTTCCGGGCTCGAACAGAACCGAAGGCACTTACAAAGAAGTCCTTGCAATCCGGATATTCACAATCCCGATCGGATTTCCCATCACTTAGGGAGTTTCTATACCGGCGCGACTCGGTGCAGAAACAATCGATAGGTCATCCTATCGCTTTCGCAAATACCCGGTCTTCATCACCGGTCTTCAAATGCTATCCATTACGTCGAATCACATATTCGGAATGGGTTATACGACACAAAGGTCCTTTCCCGGTTAAACCGAATAGTGAGCACGATATTTCAAAAACAAATGGATAATGGGATTTCAATTAAGTCACAACTTAATAATTCAAACTTTCTTTCAAATGGTTTAATCCAATTACCATTTCAATCCTTAAACAAAAAGATTCATTTTCACAACCTTTAACGGTTTAAACAATTTTCACATTTTAATCTTTTAAACAAAAGATTCATTCACAGATTTTCCAAATCAATTTTCATTTCAATTTGATTAACTCGTTAAATCTTTAAATCAAATATTTAACTTATAGCTTTCAAAACAATTTCATTTCTATTTGATTTAAACAAATCATCAATTTAAATCTGTTAAAAATAAACAGATTTAATTCATAGCTTTCAAAAAGAATTCATTCATAACTTAGGAAAATCATTTCTCTATTCAATCTTGAAATTCCCCTAATTAACTGGAATCTCAGTTCTTATCTTAAAGTGTTTATCATTTGAAAACAACAGTTTTCATTTTGGAAATCTGATTCATTTATATGAGTTGAAATCCTTGGGTTAAATTCAAATTCCCAAAAATAATGCTTAAAAGTGGTTTAATCCCTATATAACCAATATAACATCTTTAATCCCTAATTTCAAATCATAGAATTCAATTTCAAGTATTGAATTTAAATTTAAATCAAATTATTTAAATTCCAAAACTTAATCAAGTAATTTAAAAATAATTTTTTATTTTTGAAATACATTCCAAAAGCTTTTCACATTTATTCCGATTCCATTTCCAAAACATTTGAATTTAAAAATTCAAATTTAACTATTTCAAAAATCTGCGACTTAATCGATTTCCTCGTGAAATCCATGATTGTGTGTGTAGGGTGTGGTCCAGGGTTTATCACGATAGTGCAACATCATTTCAATCATCACAGATTAAAAATAGAAATATAGTTGATAAGCGATATAAGCTATAACGCTTATCGTCCATTCACAGATTCACAGATAATATACAGATGTTTCACAAATAAATGCATAAATCATACACGACACAAATCACAGAACAAAATATCACAGATTAGACAAGACAACCAATTCAAGGCAACTCATTCAATACAATCATTAATAAGTAAGGTCAAGTATTTAATGATCATTTATAAACAGGATTAATTAATTGTTAAATCCTAATTAATTCAATTTATCTCCAATTAAATTAATTACTTATGAATTAGTTATCAAATTCTGATTTATCAAGTACAAATCATTTGGTATAAATGAATTAATCAATCGCCTTAATAAATTAAATTATTCTTGATTAATCATATCAATTAAATCAACCTTTTAAACCTATTACATAATTAATTAACTTTAATAAATCAAAATACCCAACCTTAATTTCAATACTCACCATGATTCGAATGCTGCCTCAACAAAACACGGCAACCTCCCTTATCGCGATCGATTAACAACCCAAAGGACGAGAGAGAGAGAGAGCGCGACCTCCTTTCATGCCTATGAACTCTAGTTCGAGCCGAGTTGAATTCTACCTGTCCACGCGATGCCGAGTGAAATCTTCCTCTTCGACGCGGCTACTCAGCATGAATTCAATTGAACTCAAAGACGAGGGAATACTTTACAAGATTATTATTAAAATCGTTAATTATTAATTTGATTAAATTTGAAATTACTTATTAACTTACAATTATCAAATTTTATTACATGCATAACTAACTTTGATTTAAATTAATTACCCAACTTGTTTAAAGTTCATTTGGACTTAAACAATTTTGTCAACACCTATTAACATAATTTATACTAACTTAATTACCTTTAACTTAACATAAAACCAGGCTAGCATCTGGAACCCTAAATCCCGAAGCAAGCATCTGACTCATCCGGGTCGTACTCGATAATATCCATAAGCTCTCTCGCGTTCCCCCTAACCTTTCTTCTTCTTCCCCTGTTCCTATTTTTCTTCTGCTTATTTTTTTTTTCTATTTAAACATTTGTTAAGAGCCAATTGCAGAAACACACACACACGAGCAAGCCTGAAGACACGGTCGAAGCAACCCTCGAATTACTCGAGTACGCGCACGCGACCGCCCAGAAAATTCACCAGTCACCTCGTCACCACCGTGCACGTGCACGGTGGCTTGCCTCGCCTCCGACGACCCACGACAATGTCTACAAACCCCAAATCATCCATTCAAACGAAATCGAAGCCCAAACTTCAATTAAAAGCCGAAATAAAAATTATGACCTGCAGTTCGAACAAGGCAAACAAACCCCCACTGACAAATCAATCACGCGGCCACCTCACCTCACCATAGGCGTTGAATCTCCTCCAATACGTCACTCACATCCCCCTCCAACTCCTCCTGAAGTCGCGTGTCACTCGGTTGACATGTGGTGCCGAAATCTTAAATTTACAGAGCACTGAAAGAATACGAGCTTAAACCCTACTCTAGATTCAAACTCAAAACATATGCATTTGAAAAATCAATTGACATTTTTCTAGAATCAATTAGATTTCAATCTTGCTTCTTGTTGATTTTTAGAAGTTATAATTAACTCAATCTCCCTAAATTGACAAAAATACAATTTCGATTCAAATTAAAACTGCTCGTTTTCTCTTTGCTTAAAAATCAAGATTTTTCTGTTAAAAATCATAATTAGGTATATGAAAACTAATTATGCTATTGGATTTACAAATTTCAACATTTGAATTTTTAAACCTTAATTTCCTTTTAAACCTGTAGTTTGAATACAGAGTTGATATCATACTGTTTAACTCTAAACATATTTTGCAGGCTTTGTTTTCATATAAACGAGCTTGAATTTACACAATACAAAATTTAAATAGTTATATGAATAAGATTTGTAAATTTATTTACTTTACTTTGTAAAAAAAAAAAACTTGAAGTATTGATCAAGAACAGCTATGAAAGTTTCCAGTTCAAACAAACATACACAAAACAGTAGGTGAAACTATATAAAGCACATATCATTAATAAGCAAATATATAACTAAAGTTGAAATTAATTCGTTTACTCACAGATTCTCAAGCAGGGATTCAAAGAAATGGTTTTTAAACAAAAATTAAAGTTGCTCACATTGTTTCCAGAAAAGAACAGAGGCCTCTTGTCTTGTTGATGATAATTGTTTTCTAGTTGTAGCTTTCCCTTTCTTTCTATTTTGCTTTCTCTGCTTTGCTTCTTAAGTTTTGAAATATTAGTTTTCGAATTAAAATGAAAGGGAAGAGATATATGGCTATAGGTGACATGTTTGTACAAAATAGGCATGGCTGAAGATGTTGTATGTATATAAATGAAGATTTGTGTACAGGGGAAGGTGTAAGCAAGTCATGGCTGAAGATACTTTGTTCCCATGCTTCCTATTCTTTTATGTTTTGCACAGTTCTTTGTTTGTTTATGCATTTATTATATTTGACTTCTTTTGCATTTGAATATGAAGTTTTGTTTGTTTGTATTTTTATTTTGTACTTCATTAGCTTGTTTCATACCCTACATGTTTACTCAATCTGCACATTTATCTTCTTTTGTTTGTTCATAGATATAAAGTTGAATATTACTTTGTTTATATTTTCACTTGCCTGCATTTTTATTTTTCATGTTTAGACTTTGTTATTTCATTACTTTGCTTTGAGTACTTTGTTTGTTATTTATTTTATTTTTAGTTTACTATGGATACTTACTTTCCTTATCTTATACTTTAATAAATATGTTTCTATGTTAAATTTTTAAACATTTATTTTAACTTGGTAAGTGCATTTGTTTCTTATTTTGTTTACATGCATTGTTATTGTTCTTATACTTCTTTCATTTGCTTTGTAAGTATGCTCTAACCTGATACTTGTGCACTTATTCTTTTTAGTTTTGTTTTACACTTATTGTTTTTGTTTTATATATCAATGTTCTTATTTTTATTCATAACTTAAAATTATTATTACTTTACAAAATAAGTGAACTTCTATTTTTATTTTACTTTTATTACTGTTGTAGACTACTCCATTTGTATTAACTTGTATTTATTATATATATTTTTAACCATCAATAATAAATTAACAATTCACTTATTTATTCATTTCGTACTTGTGTCGATGTATATACTTTATATTTATTTTCCAAACCATTAATATAAGATTTAAATTCAAATAATTTAACACATTTTTATTTGAGATCGGGGAAACTCGCCCCCATTTATAATCAATTTTACAAATTTAATTCAAAAATTCATTTAAATTATCAATTTAAATTCATAAAAATCCGGGGTCGTTACAGACTTCCCCCCTTAAAAAGAATTTCGTCCTCGAAATTCGCAGGCACGAAAACAATGACAGATGAAGGATAGAGAAATATCTTTTCAGATCCAACTGGATATTTATTCCGCATTTGGCTCACCAAATCAGAATATTAGCAATAGATACAAGAAATTATAATAAAATTTCAAATTTGGGTTTAAATGATATCGTTTTATTGATTTTATTCAAATTGAAATTTAGCTTTATATTCTATCACTCAATTTAACTCAATTTTTTTTTTAAATTTCCAATTTATTTAAATTTTCCAATTTCAAATTTCTAATTCATTAAAGTTGAAATCAAAAAAAACTGATAAGAAATCGATGAACAACGAAGTAAGAATTTTCTACAACGATTCGTAGGGCCACCATTACACCGAAACTTCTTCTATAGCTGTTACGAAGCAATCAAAAAGGATTTGAAAAGACGAATCAAAGAATATTGATAGAGAGATGTTCCACTGTTGTAGGGTATTGACTATTTATAGTCGTATTTCCCTGTCCCCTATCTCGTTTTCTTCTTGCACTCATACTTACTATCAGTAGATAGTAAGAGAATTTACTGAGGCATTCAAACGGATATCTTAAGGATTACTCATTCTAGGATTTACTTCACCCTATCTCTAATGAGCTACTTAATGTGTTACATTCCTGAGCTAAAGTTTAACCCTTAGCTCTGATACCAAATGTGACGAGACGGCTTTTGCCCGCTCGAAAATCGACATCCATACTTCAAATCGTATTCGAATGCCATAGATCCGACCGTTCAATTCCGATTCGCCGGAGCTTATAACAATCATTAAGTAATTAACACAGCGGAATAAAAGAATAATACATTGATATACAGCTTTGATACAATATCTGATACAACAGATGATCCAATAGATATCAATATACATCAGAGATATGATACAATAAAATAGCAACGGAAAAGAAAAATAGATAACATCCAGCAGCGGAACAATATAACTCTAAAACAGTCTTCAAGGAAGAACTCCAAAAATAACTGCAACTCCATCTCCAAGAATCAATCCAGCAGAAGCTCGAACCCCCAATAACGAAGCCTAAAGCTTAACAAGACTGGTGTGGTCCAAAGACTGAACTAACTCCAGATAATCCACTATATCTAACTATCTGTAAAACCCAACTCTAGACTGCTCGTGTAGAAAATAATGAGCACCCAGAGTTTAGGAAAGAAACAATAAACTCCGGATCAGTCGTGGGACTGGTGTGAGCAACAAAAACAGTTTATCTCTTAAAACATTCAACAAAGGATTTCAAAGTCAATTCGCAATGTTTTTTTTAAAAATGAGACTACCATAAGGCCTCCCGCACACACACACAATGCAAACGCAGAATCGGAGGAGATTTCTCCTTATGATAGTCAAAGATGCTTGATACGCATTTAAAATAACATTTGATATTATTATTAGTGTATAGTGTAGGAAAAATTCATTTCGAAAGTAGAATATAAATCTTAGCCAACATACGACCATTATCGTATGCCTACTATAGCTAACATCCAAACAGTGTTGCGACACCATAAGTGAATGATAGGTCCTACAACTAAAACCGTACAAGTCACGTATTGTTTCTTTGGATTTCCAACGAATGATCAGGCCAAGGAACTTCCCATTGCCACATGAGAATGCCTCTGGATGGACATCCCCGAGAACCAAACCGGATCTCTACCAACACAAGGCCGGGTTACCCCTAACTGAGTAACAACTGACCGAATATGCCATCCCCCGGTCCTTTGGGACGTTTCACCGAGCGCTCGTAATCAATTCACACAATCATAACAAAGTGTTTTCAACATGAGTAAGTATCTGGGCTCCATACCATGATACCACCCTTTTCCAGAAGGAAATGCACACATCCTAAAGGGCGCTACCCCTCATAACCTTGCCGCATCTTTCCTGTTTTGACCATTCACGGGGTGTGAGGCTCGACGAAGTCACGTCCACAAAAACATACTTTATACAAAAGCCATGCTTTGGGTCAACAAATGATCATAGAAATGATCACCAAGATAGACGATCAAATAAATGATCCTATCATGAATAATCAACACAATGATCATTTCACAGCAACACTCAGCATGTTACATTACCACATTGGAAATATATTGCTGATAACTTCAACTATATAACCTCTGAGCTCGTACGTCTCAGAGAAGGGTGTTAAGCTAAGAGAATAAATTCTCCGCCACCAACAGAAATATATTTGAAAGAAATCGGCTTTACATCTCAACTTGTAATGTCAGACACACAATCCATACAAGTCTGTTCCGGGCTCGAACAGAACCGAAGGCACTTACAAAGAAGTCCTTGCAATCCGGATATTCACAATCCCGATCGGATTTCCCATCACTTAGGGAGTTTCTATACCGGCGCGACTCGGTGCAGAAACAATCGATAGGTCATCCTATCGCTTTCGCAAATACCCGGTCTTCATCACCGGTCTTCAAATGCTATCCATTACGTCGAATCACATATTCGGAATGGGTTATACGACACAAAGGTCCTTTCCCGGTTAAACCGAATAGTGAGCACGATATTTCAAAAACAAATGGATAATGGGATTTCAATTAAGTCACAACTTAATAATTCAAACTTTCTTTCAAATGGTTTAATCCAATTACCATTTCAATCCTTAAACAAAAAGATTCATTTTCACAACCTTTAGCGGTTTAAACAATTTTCACATTTTAATCTTTTAAACAAAAGATTCATTCACAGATTTTCCAAATCAATTTTCATTTCAATTTGATTAACTCATTAAATCTTTAAATCAAATATTTAACTTATAGCTTTCAAAACAATTTCATTTCTATTTGATTTAAACAAATCATCAATTTAAATCTGTTAAAAATAAACAGATTTAATTCATAGCTTTCAAAAAGAATTCATTCATAACTTAGGAAAATCATTTCTCTATTCAATCTTGAAATTCCCCTAATTAACTGGACTCTCAGTTCTTATCTAAAAGTGTTTATCATTTGAAAACAACAGTTTTCATTTTGGAAATCTGATTCATTTATACGAGTTGAAATCCTTGGGTTAAATTCAAATTCCCAAAAATAATGCTTAAAAGTGGTTTAATCCCTATATAACCAATATAACATCTTTAATCCCTAATTTCAAATCATAGAATTTAATTTCAAGTATTGAATTTAAATTTAAATCAAATTATTTAAATTCCAAAACTTAATCAAGTAATTTAAAAATAAATTTTTATTTTTGAAATACATTCCAAAAGCTTTTCACATTTATTCCGATTCCATTTCCAAAACATTTGAATTTAAAAATTCAAATTTAACTATTTCAAAAATCTGCGACTTAATCGATTTCCTCGTGAAATCCATGATTGTGTGTGTAGGGTGTGGTCCAGGGTTTAACACAATAGTGCAACATCATTTCAATCATCACAAATTAAAAATAGAAATATAGTTGATAAGCGATATAAGCTATAACGCTTATCGTCCATTCACAGATTCACAGATAATATACAGATGTTTCACAAATAAATGCATAAATCATACACGACACAAATCACAGAACAAAATATCACAGATTAGACAAGACAACCAATTCAAGGCAACTCATTCAATACAATCATTAATAAGTAAGGTCAAGTATTTAATGATCATTTATAAACAGGATTAATTAATTGTTAAATCCTAATTAATTCAATTTATCTCCAATTAAATTAATTACTTATGAATTAGTTATCAAATTCTGATTTATCAAGTACAAATCATTTGGTATAAATGAATTAATCAATCGCCTTAATAAATTAAATTATTCTTGATTAATCATATCAATTAAATCAACCTTTTAGACCTATTACATAATTAATTAACTTTAATAAATCAAAATACCCAACCTTAATTTCAATACTCACCATGATTCGAATGCTGCCTCAACAAAACACGGCAACCTCCCTTATCGCGATCGATTAACAACCCAAAGGACGAGAGAGAGAGAGAGAGCGACCTCCTTTCATGCCTATGAACTCTAGTTCGAGCCGAGTTGAATTCTACCTGTCCACGCGATGCCGAGTGAAATCTTCCTCTTCGACGCGGCTACTCAGCATGAATTCAATTGAACTCAAAGACGAGGGAATACTTTACAAGATTATTATTAAAATCGTTAATTATTAATTTGATTAAATTTGAAATTACTTATTAACTTACAATTATCAAATTTTATTACATGCATAACTAACTTTGATTTAAATTAATTACCCAACTTGTTTAAAGTTCATTTGGACTTAAACAATTTTGTCAACACCTATTAACATAATTTATATTAACTTAATTACCTTTAACTTAACATAAAACCAGGCTAGCATCTGGAACCCTAAATCCCGAAGCAAGCATCGTGACTCATCCGGGTCGTACTCGATAATATCCATAAGCTCTCTCGCGTTTCCCCCCTAACCTTTCTTCTTCTTCCCCTGTTCCTATTTTTCTTCTGCTTATTTTTTTTTTCTATTTAAACATTTGTTAAGAGCCAATTGCAGAAACACACACACACGAGCAAGCCTGAAGACACGGTCGAAGCAACCCTCGAATTACTCGAGTACGCGCACGCGACCGCCCAGAAAATTCACCAGTCACCTCGCCACCACCGTGCACGTGCACGGTGGCTTGCTTCGCCTCCGGCGACCCACGACAATGTCTACAAACCCCAAATCATCCATTCAAACGAAATCGAAGCCCAAACTTCAATTAAAAGCCGAAATAAAAATTATGACCTGCAGTTCGAACAAGGCAAACAAACCCCCACTGACAAATCAATCACGCGGCCACCTCACCTCACCGTAGGCGTTGAATCTCCTCCAATACGTCACTCACATCCCCCTCCAACTCCTCCTGAAGTCGCGTGTCACTCGGTTGACATGTGGTGCCGAAATCTTAAATTTACAGAGCACTGAAAGAATACGAGCTTAAACCCTACTCTAGATTCAAACTCAAAACATATGCATTTGAAAAATCAATTGACATTTTTCTAGAATCAATTAGATTTCAGTCTTGCTTCTTGTTGATTTTCAGAAGTTATAATTAACTCAATCTCCCTAAATTGACAAAAATACAATTTCGATTCAAATTAAAACTGCTCGTTTTCTCTTTGCTTAAAAATCAAGATTTTTCTGTTAAAAATCATAATTAGGTATATGAAAACTAATTATGCTATTGGATTTACAAATTTCAACATTTGAATTTTTAAACCTTAATTTCCTTTTAAACCTGTAGTTAGAATACAGAGTTGATATCATACTGTTTAACTCTAAACATATTTTGCAGGCTTTGTTTTCATATAAACCAGCTTGAATTTACACAATACAAAATTTAAATAGTTATATGAATAAGATTTGTAAATTTATTTACTTTACTTTGTAAAAAAAAAAAAAAACTTGAAGTATTGATCAAGAACAGCTATGAAAGTTTCCATTTCAAACAAAATACACAAAACAGTAGGTGAAACTATATAAAGCACATATCATTAATAAGCAAATATATAACTAAAGTTGAAATTAATTCGTTTACTCACAGATTCTCAAGCAGGGATTCAAAGAAATGGTTTTTAAACAAAAATTAAAGTTGCTCACATTGTTTCCAGAAAAGAACAGAGGCCTCTTGTCTTGTTGATGATAATTGTTTTCTAGTTGTAGCTTTCCCTTTCTTTCTATTTTGCTTTCTCTGCTTTGCTTCTTAAGTTTTGAAATATTAGTTTTCGAATTAAAATGAAAGGGCAGAGATATATGGCTATAGGTGACATGTTTGTACAAAATAGGCATGGCTGAAGATGTTTTATGTATATAAATGAAGATTTGTGTACAGGGGAAGGTGTAAGCAAGTCATGGCTGAAGATACTTTGTTCCCATGCTTCCTATTCTTTTATGTTTTGCATAGTTCTTTGTTTGTTTATGCATTTATTATATTTGACTTCTTTTGCATTTGAATATGAAGTTTTGTTTGTTTGTATTTTTATTTTGTACTTCATTAGCTTGTTTCATACCCTACATGTTTACTCAATCTGCACATTTATCTTCTTTTGTTTGTTCATAGATATAAAGTTGAATATTACTTTGTTTATATTTTCACTTGCCTGCATTTTTATTTTTCAAGTTTAGACTTTGTTATTTCATTACTTTGCTTTGAGTACTTTGTTTGTTATTTATTTTATTTTTAGTTTACTATGGATACTTACTTTCCTTATCTTATACTTTAATAAATATGTTTCTATGTTAAATTTTTAAACATTTATTTTAACTTGGTAAGTGCATTTGTTTCTTATTTTGTTTACATGCATTGTTATTGTTCTTATACTTCTTTCATTTGCTTTGTAAGTATGCTCTAACCTGATACTTGTGCACTTATTCTTTTTAGTTTTGTTTTACACTTATTGTTTTTGTTTTATATATCAATGTTCTTATTTTTATTCATAACTTAAAATTATTATTACTTTACAAAATAAGTGAACTTCTATTTTTATTTTACTTTTATTACTGTTGTAGACTACTCCATTTGTATTAACTTGTATTTATTATATATATTTTTAACCATCAATAATAAATTAACAATTCACTTATTTATTCATTTCGTACTTGTGTCGATGTATATACTTTAATATTTATTTTCCAAACCATTAATATAAGATTTAAATTCAAATAATTTAACACATTTTTATTTGAGATCGGGGAAACTCGCCGCCATTTATAATCAATTTTACAAATTTAATTCAAAAATTCATTTAAATTATCAATTTAAATTCATAAAAATCCGGGGTCGTTACAGAGCAACAATACGAACCCATATCCAAAGTTCCTAGCATAAAACAAAATTCGACCAATTCACGAAAAAATGCAGAAAGCTCGAACCACTAATCCCAATCATCGCTTACAAACTTGACGTTGATGAACTTCGCCGTCCCCACCGCAGAACCGCCACATCACGAGCTACATTCTCCCCAAAAGCGAACACCTCCGGTCAAATATTCAAGTCGCGACAGCTTCTATAGCCAAGCCGAAAACACAAACAAGCTAAACACTAATTTGCTCGAATTCGTACAATTCAAATATTGGAAAAATTCAATTGCAATTTTCCCATCATCTGCAACCTAAAAACAAGCTTCGATCAAAATTCCAAATCAAATTATTGAGTGGATAAACGGCAATTCACCAAAATCCCAATTTCGAACCAACCCAAAATTCACAAGAATTATCCAATTAAAAATTACACAATGTATATCAAAATTCATGATTTTTCATCATGATTACATGCACGTAGTTCAATTTTGAATTTAAGATAGTTGATTTTTATTACAAAAATCTTAGTTTATTATTAATCCCTTATTTATAATCATTTGTCGCTTTTAAAATTATGAAACTATTTTTAAGATCACTATTAAGCATTAACATACATTTTTCATTTACATATCAAATTCAAATAAGTTATAGATCTGAAAGATTTTTGCATCTTTTTTTTAAGAAGAACAACCTCTGTAATTATACCGAGATGAACATAAACAGGTTTCATCTATACCCAGCATTCCATACTCTCAATCATGGATATACAACAGTATTCATGTAAACCATTATTCAAAACCATAGCCAGATTCATCACATGCAAAAATAAATTTAACCACAATATGATTAAAACTGTTTTTAAGAGGTTTACTCACCTATTACTTTGCAGAGCACAGAACAGAGCAGGTTTTGATTTTATTTCCAGGCCTAGATATTAATCTGGAAAAAATGTTTTGATTGCTGATGAAATTGAATCCATGCATGCCTTCAATTTGGTGTTCTAAAAGGTTGAAATTGCAGTTGCTCTTGATTCTTCATTTTAGTTGCAGATTTTCAATTTGCACGTTGAAGTTGCTGATTTAAATTTTGCTTTTGAACATCCATTTGAATTCATATTTGATTTTTGCTTTTGGGGTTAAAATTTTAGGTTTACTCATTATTTTTTCCTTTGTTTAGCTGAGAAAAATGGAAGAAGAGATGCAAAGTTTCTATTTTAAATCGAGTTATGGTTATAAAAATTAAAGAAAGTAAAATTCAAAATTGAAGACACTTGTTAACAAAAATTTACACTTGTCACTATATTAGCTTCATCTTCTTACATGTGTTTATGAGATGTCCTAACATGTTTACACATGTTATTAAGTATTTTTAATTAATTTTCATTAAATTTAAATGTAAAAAATATAACTTACATATTTAATTTACTGTATAAATAAATACTTACTTATTTAAATATAAATTTCCCTAAAATACTATAAAACTAGTCATAATACAAATAAATCTTATACATGTATTTTTAAAATCTAAAACATTTATACATATACATTTATCACCATTTTAATTATAAACACTTTTGAAGAAAACAAGAATAAAACATTGATTAAATCCCTTTTTTAAACTAACATATTTAAAATAAATAATTATCTTATAATTTGAAAACAATTGAATTAATCTTAAATTAACTTTTGAAAAATATTAATTTTAAAACAAAGCTTTAAATTATAATTCATACATATATAAACTATCAACAGATTAAATTAAATTTCAAAATAATTCCAAATTATAACATATACATACATATATGTTACAATTTGAAAATTTGTCTTTTATTTAAAACAAAAGATCTTCTATTCACAATATATATCAAATATATATATATATATATATTATAAATAGAATAAAATTTTATTAGCTTTGAAAAAAATAAATTTCATCAATTTTAAATTGATAGAAAGATATTGATCAAAATTACCAGATTAAACATTTATTAACTTTTAAAAGATTAAATTTACCAATTTAAATTAAAATTATAAAGGAAAATTATCAGATCAATTTAATTATTAATACAGATTATTAAATTGATATTGCTTAAAATTTCGGGTCGTCACATTCCTCCCCCCTTAAACGAATTTCGCCCCCGAAATTTAAAAGCAAAGGTAATTTAATAACCCAGCAAAGATTTTAATTTCAAACAGCAAAGCATACCTATCATCCAGTTACTAACAACCATAGCAATCAATCAAACAAACAAACCTAATTAATTATCCTAACACAAAACAGAATAAATCTTACTAACACTATCTAGAGTTTCCCAAGTATAAATCACCGGAAGACTCGCTCTACAGAAGCTTAACTAACTACACCACTAAAATCCAGAGCTCCTCTCATCTTTAGATCCATCAATCTGAACAGAAGATCAGACTATACTCAAGTCTAGCTCAACTTCCAAATCCAACTGAACTACAGATTCAACAACCAACAATGAATCATACACGTACTCCCTTAGAGATACGTAAAATACAATGAATCCCAGTTATCCAAACTGGCAATTCAATTTTATCCTATCAAAAACACAGATAAGAAATCTCAAATGCCTCAGAACTAGCCATCCAATCTTACCCAAATGCTGCTCTCTTAACCAGAGAAATCTTAACAACAATGAAGACTCCAACTTCGAATTCAAAACTCCTTATCTCATATCTGCATAACTCAACAAACAATACTGGGCTGCCAACCTTCTTCCTAATCAGCTCAACCTATGCTGATGCTTTCAGAAAAAACTAGACCAAAGCAAATCAGTTTCTGGATCCTATCCAACAGAAAAGTCTTCTAAGATCCATCGAAATCCAGAACACAAGCTCTACTTCCCAAGCAATAGCAAACTGAACTTGCTTCCTTCCTTGCACATCTGCTACCTCACTTCCGCTGCACAACTCTGATTCTGAAATAGATGAGAATACTATTGATGAACACGAGTACAAACTTATCCAATATATCTGGGAAACTTTGTTCATCAAATCCATAAAATCTTAGTGACCCATCTGACTCGGTCACAACCTTACAACAGAAATCAAACTCAAAAGCAAGATCTGACCAATTTGAACTCCAAAAATTTCTGAGCTGCTTCACCAACTCTTCCTTCTTCAAGAACCATCCTACTACCAAGATAACTACCAGTATTGCTTCTGGAACCAAAACAATATGGGTCTCAATTCTAAATGCAGACAAATTTCTGATTACCTCAGTAGCTCCTACTTCCATATGAGAACCCTCAGTCTCAAACAAAAGATTGCCCAAGAAAAATTCCTAAACTAATCGCAAGTCACTTTTGCGATCCTACTAGTTCGGATTCCAAGAAACTTTCCTCTCTCTACCAATTAGAACAGCTTTAAGCTTTTCCGAACAAGGTCAACCCTTCAAGAAAACATTCACCATCAGCCAAGACTGCTGAAGAAGAACCACAGAGATTCCTGAACCATCGGAGAAACGGGCACACTGCTGCTTCCAAACTCTACCTCGGTGATACTGCAAAGCTAAAAGACCTTCTCGTTAGCACATCGAACACTTCGAGTTGCACTGCTACCACAGCTAACCAAAGACTTCTAATCCAAAGGCTTCTCAAAAACCAAAATGATCAACAAACCACACAACGGACCTTCGAGATGGCAGACATCCTCACAAGGAATTCAAGCTCCAAACCAAGCATCAACATCTCACTCTCCTTAAGGAATGACAAATGAGACCATGCCGAAGCGAAGCAACTTATAGACCTTAGTCTCATATTTCAGAACAACCAACCTTCATGCTAAAGATCCAAACAACCTCTACACAGATGAATCTTCCCTGCAGCAGGTAAAGACTACTTCTCAACCACTTCTAAAACTGCTTCAAGAGAAAACATCTTCGAAAATATCCATGGGTACTGCATCTCATCACGCAGTTATCAAGATATCATCACTTACTTCTGCACTTCCGACAGATCCAAACTTACACTTCAAAGATAAATTCCGAATCTTTTTAAAATATTTCCTTCGGATATCAAATAAATCCTTGCTCCAAGCTACAAATCTTACTCGAGACAGTATTAGGTCTACAGTCTCGACAAGTATACATACAACCTCGACATATGGACCTCTTCCATTAGTGGTAGTCGTGTTACACACACACACACACCACTACTCCATCTACATCTAAAACTTATGTTGGAAAATCCGAACAGATAACCCAACCGATCAGGTACATACATACATACATACATATATATATATATATATATATATATATATATATAGTTATATATAAAAATTACAAGTACGCTCTCTCAAGAAAGACACCACTCCAGAGCCTAGGTTTTCACTCAACCTAACGCTCTGATACCAGGTGTAGCGACCCAATTTTCTAACACCAGAAAGTCGCATCACTAATAAAGAAAGAAAGGGATAGAAGAAGAAAAGAAAGAGAAAGAAGAAACACAACAACATCAGATAACTCACAGCGGAACGAATGAAATATAATATATCACATAAAATATTACATAGTATCATATTACATCAGAGTACACGACTTATACAACACATATTAGACAGTTATAAACATTTGTCTAACTATACAACTCAAGATATCACAAGATACAGATACCATACAAACACAGCGGAACCATAATATATCTACACATGGAAGCCTCTTGCTCCATATCTCCTCCAGAATTCGTCAAGCAAATTACCTGAATCCCTCGACTACTCATACATAATATGAGTACCCAAGAGTTTAATAAAACAGAAAATAAACACTCGGGTCAGACAGGGGTCTAGTGTGAGTAAACGGGTTAAAATTGCTTAACTTTAGAAAATCCTTTGAAAAGAAAAGGTATGACGTAAGACTTCCCACACATAAACATGGAAAAGTTTTTACCTTACGCTAACCAAAACATTTGATAGGAAATCCAATGATATTATAATAGTGTCTAGGGTTTTCAAGTAAATAAGAAATAGTCGAAATTGTTACATTCATTAAATTCCAGCTACTAGCCACAAAAGTGGGTAATACAAACAAAACCGTAGGGTCTCGTAGGAAGAATGGGTTTCCATCAATGGCAGGGATACCGGTGTACCGCCCGTCACAGTACGTGGCCTAGATCACAGTACCGAGGATTACACCCAATCCCCTACATCACAAAGCAAGGACCATTCCTTACTGAACAGTCCCGAGTAAGATCACCCTATGGTTGGCGCGACCAACCACCCACAAAGCCGAAATAAAAGGGACATCTAGACAGGAATGACCTCACCCTGAAATGGGTGCTACCCACCTGGCCTTGCTGCACCTCCCCTGTTTTAGCCATTCCCGGTCGATGAGGCTTGAGGCTATGATTACCTTTATAGAACACATCTATCTTAGAATGCTCATCGTCCACCTGACGATGTTCTGAAAGCATTCAATCCATACAAGTTCGTTCCGGGTTCGAACGAAACCGAAGGCACTATCTCGTTGCACTCATTTTGGAATCACCCTCAGAGTCAACGACCATAGCCCTTGCACTGTAAATCACCGTCTCGAACCTATAAGTACTATCTCCATCAAATTCATTACGGAATCACCCACAGAGTTATACTGACGAATAGTTCTTACACCTCGAGTCTTCACTTGCACTCCACTTGGATTCACGACCTAAGGTTTAATTTAGATCGATGTGGTTTTCGGGTCCCAAATATGGAAACCCGATCCCGGTCTCACCGAATCCAAATGCCATTTTAATGTCCAAGTTATTTAAGGGTTTTAAACAATTAACTTATATTCAAGATGATATAAACAGATAGATGAATCACATTATCACAATAGATAATTCATATCAAACATTCGTCTCACAAAGCAGCATATCGCATAACAGAGATATCCAAATCATCCAACATCATTCAACATCCAATATCAGTCAATCAATATAAACCAATCATCCAATATCAAGTAATCATCTATAAGCAGAACTGATTAACTCTTAATCAATCGGATTACCTAAATCCTTCTTTATTAATTTATTCCAAATAAATAAATTAATCGTCTCTTAATGATCTTCCTTAATTAATCTTCCTTGATTAATCATACTTTAATTACATTCAAGTAATTAACCCTAACCATATACAGTAATTAACCTTTAATTACTATCAGTAATTACAATAATTAATGATCCTTCATTCACTTCCATTAATTAATCAATTATAATTAATTACATTAAACCTTAATTAATTACAATTAATTAATCACACTTTAAGTAATCACTTTATTAATCAACCTTGATTAATTCATTAATTAACAAATGATCCTTATTAATTAACAATTTCTTTAATAAATTAAATAATTAACTTGTAATTAATCATCTTATTAACCATAAATAGTAATTAACAATTTGTAATTACTTATCTTCATTAATTAACTTTTTAATTAATTATATTAACCTTTTGATTAATTAATCTAATTAATTAATCTTTAATTACTTCATTAAGTAATCATTATTCAATTAAATTAATAAATAATCCTTAATTAATTAATTTATTAATTAATTACATTTTAATTAATTACCTTTAGTAATTAATCTTAAAATAATCGCATTTATTATTAATTAATTAATCACATTAATTAATTAACTAAATTAATTAAGTAATTAACCCTTAATTATTTACATAAGTAATTATCTTATAATTACTTTCATTAATTACCATAACGAGTAATTAATTCCATCATTAAATAATCTTTAACTCTTTAATTAATTACTCCATAACTAATTAACTTCAAAACAATTATATTAATCAATTCCTAAATTAATAACATCAAGTGATTATCCATAAATCACTTCCACTAATTACTCCCATGAGTAATTTTCCACTAATTACTTCCATAAGTAATTACCATTCTTAATTACATTCAATAATTAACCATTAATTACTGCATTAAGTAATTGCACTTAATTAATTTCATAATTAAGCGATTATTTAAAATTAAAATAAACAATTAACTAAATTATTTAAAATAAATTAAATAATTAATTAACATCTTATATTTCAAAATCCTTAATTAATTAAGAAACATTATACTTATTTAAACTTTTACTTATTTACAAATCATATTTATTAGGTACTCTCAAATTCATAACAAAATAATTTAACATTATTTATCTTCATAAATAAATTATTTGAATTAATCAAATTTTAACAACTTAAAAACAAATTATTCAATTTGGTTTTCAAATCATAACAATAACCTTATCTGAGAATAAGGCATTTAGAAATCAAGTTTAAAATTTAAAATACTTTAATTATCTAATTTAAACTTATTTATTTTCAATAAAATTTGAAACTTTAGTTTTTAAAACATTACTTAACAATTTACTTAAACTTTGATTAAATATTCAAATTCAAAACATTCCTCATTTAACTATAAAATTCAAATTTAATTAAGTTAAATTACTTACAAAAGAAACCATCTTAAACAAATTTAAATTTAAAATAAATTCAATTAACACCTTTTAAAAGTTTGATTTACATTTTTTTTCAAATAACAAGTTTTAAATTGTTTTCTTTTATGAAACTTGTTTATAAATTTTAATGCTTACCTTCATTACACAATCTCGAGTTTACTTTGAAACTTAATCATTATACTTTTACAATACTTAACATTACCGAACTAACAAAACATAAACAACCCGCGACCAAAAATCTCGAGTACGAAACCCAAATAACACGAGTCAGCCCCCAAGCAAAAACCCAGATCACAACTTCGAATCGTCCCCGAATACAACGTGAGTGCTACTCCGGGTTTCAACTCGTCTTCCCCAACGAAAATCCCCAGTGCACATAAACATGCATGATGCATGTGCGCCACCGCCTCCGGCCACTATAGGTCGTTACGACCAACGTCGACGATCACTCTAACACACGCGAGCAACAATACGAACCCAGATCCAAAGTTCCTAGCATAAAACGAAATTCGACCAATTCACGAAAAACTGCAGAAAGCTCGAACCACTAATCCCAATCATCGCCGACAAACTTGACGTCGATGAACTTCGCCGTCCCCACCACAGAACTGCCATGTCATAAGCTACATTCTCCCCAAAAGCACCTCCGGTCAATATTCAAGTCGCGACAGCCTCTACAGCCAAGCCGAAACACAAACAAGCTTAACCCTAATTTGCTCGAATTCGAACAATTCAAATATTGGAAAATTTCAATTGCAATTTTCCCATCATCTACAACCTAAAAACAAGCTTCGATCAAAATTCAAAATCAAATTATTGAGTGGCTAATCGGCAATTCACCAAAATCCCGGTTTCGAACCAACCCAAAATTCACAAGAATTATCCAATTAAAAATTACATAATGTATATCAAAATTCATGATTTTTCATCATGATTACATGCACGTAGTTCAATTTTGAATTTAAGATAGTTGATTTTTTTTACAAAAATCTTAGTTTATTGTTAATCCCTTATTTATAACCATTTGTCGCTTTTAAAATTATGAAACTATTTTTAAGATCACTATCAAGCATTAACATACATTTTTCATTTACATATAAAATTCAAATAAGTTATAGATCTGAAAGATTTTTGCATCTTTTTTTTAAGAAGAACAACCTCTGTAATTATACAGAGATGAACATAAACAGGTTTCATCTATACCCAGCATTCCATACTCTCAATCATGGATATACAATAGTATTCATATAAACCCTTATTCAAAACCATAGCCAGATTCATCACATCCAAAAATAAATTTAACCACAATATGATTAAAACTGTTTTTAATAGGTTTACTCACCTATTACTTTATAGAGCACGGAACAAAGCAGGTTTTGATTTTATTTTCAGGCTTGAATATTAATCTGGAAAAAATGTTTTGATTGCTGATGAAATTGAATCCATGCATGCCTTCAATTTGGTGTTCTAAAAGGTTGAAATTGCAGTTGCTCTTTATTCTTCATTTTAGTTGCAGATTTTCAATTTGCAGGTTGAATTTGCTGATTTAAATTTTGCTTTTGAACATCCATTTGAATTCATATTTGATTTTTGCTTTTGGGTTTAAAATTTCAGGTTTACCCATTATTTTTTCCTTTGTTCAGCTGAGAAAAATGGAAGAAGAGATGCAAAGTTTCTATTTTAAATTGAGTTATGTTTATAAAAGTTAAAGAAAGTAAAATTCAAAAATGAAGACACTTGTTAGCAAAAATTTACACTTGTCGCTATATTAGCTTAATTTTCTTACATGTGTTTATGAGATGTCCTAACATGTTTATACATGTTATTAAGTATTTTTAATTAATTTTCATTAAATTTAAATCTAAAATATATATAACTTACATATTTAATTTACTTTATAAATAAATACTTACTTATGTAAATATAAATTTCCCTTTAAAGAAAATACTATAAAACTAGTCATAATACAAATAAATCTTATACATGTATTTTTAAAATCTAAAACATTTATACATATATGTTTGCATCAAAATTGGTCACAACACTCTTCAGAAGTCGTTGAAGAGATAATAAGGAAGAATGTAAATTCAAAGCGAATATTATCTAACAAAAACTCCAATCAATAGTAAAGTAAATACGTAGACAAGCGACTTATAGTGGTTCGGCGTGTTGCCTACGTCCACTGTGAAGTTTTTTGCAGTTTTATTGATTCTCTTTCAATGATTACAAGTTGTTACAGCGATCAACAGCGAGTTACAACTGGAAATTCGAAATCAACAGCAAAGTTATGATGTAGGATAATGGAGATCTCGATCCGGCAGAGTCTGGGCGCTTGAGAGTCCAAAGATCCATTTTCTGTTGGCTCTGGGGCTCTATTTATAGGCGTAGGATGCTGATATTTCGCTGAAAACTCGGGAGACCACTTCTAGCACGTGGGGGGCCCACGCGCCCGACCTCAGGAAATTTGGGCCCACTTTGGCATTGATTCGAACTCCGAATCGATCATAAAATCATCCAATCGAGGTGAAATTTGGTGTGGACATTCTTCAACATGTATACAAGCTACTGTGAAAATTTCATGGCATTTGGACTTGTGGATCTCGAGTTATCATGGATACGAAATGGGATTCCTCGTGTGGCTGTTTGGTTCGAATCGATGCATTCGAATCGATAGGTTCGAACCGATGGTGGCACGTGCCTTCGTATTGACGCGGAGCACACACTTTGCCTCGATCCGGATTTGGCTCCGAGTTGACAACTTCGATTCCATTTATCTCTGCACGTTCGCATCGATGAATGACACGTCACCATGGCTAGTTGACTCGATGGATTCGAATGGTACTTCATTGATGGGTTCGAACAAGGCTTCATTGATGGAATCGAATGACCGATGATTTATGGGTACGAACTAGCCTTTCGCTGATGGATACGAGCTTTGCAACTTCTCCATGGATACGAAGTCAATTGATGCGAACTTGGACCCTTGGATGGATTCGAAGGACGATGATCTGATGGATACGAAGCAAACACTGGCTGATGGATATGAGGTCCATCGATACGAACTCGGTGGATTCGAAGTTGATGGAGTCGAATCCGAGGCACTTTGATGGATTCGAAGTTGATCGATATGAAGGTGATCGGTTCGAACGAGTGTTCGGTGATGGATTCGAAATCTAGGTTTTTCCCTTCAAATTGAATCGATCATAACTTAGGCGTATGAACTCGGATTGACTTGAAATTTGAGATGCTGACTTCTATGATCTTTCTTGTTATGTCCTATCAATTGTAGCTCAATCTGGACTCGGGCACAATTCAGTGATATCCATGGTGAAACGAAGTATGATCAATCTCTGAGACGTACTGTCCTTTGTCTTCGATCGATCTTTTGGTATCACGGCTTTGCCAAAAAGCGGGATAACATTTGCCCCCCAAAGTACGTCTTGTGGAAACATGACATGCTTTGAATAGATGCAATTTCTTTCTGAACAATCATTGTTCTCTTTTGTTGAGACTCGTATTCTGTATTGCTGTATCCTTGCGTTGATATGATTGATTGTTTATAGTAGTACTTAGCCGTTGGTTGTTGCATTCGTAACAAGATGATTATTCGATCCCTGTAAATGTTTAAAATCGAATGTTAGTCCGACATATATGCACATATGTTAGTTTGACCCTTGTTAACGTCGTGCGTCCACGATTCGTTGTCAGTTTTGTTTGCTATTGAATTTCGTATCGATTCTCTCCTGAACCGATTTGGAGATTTGAGTTGAGACAACGCTTGATGGTTGTTTTGAAAAGTCCCTTCGTATCGATCCTCTCCTGAACCGATATAGAAGGTTGAAGGAATCGAAGTTGTGTTGCGCGGATGTAATATTTCGAATCGATGGGTATGAGTATCGATGGATACGATATCAACATTCGTATTGATGAAGTATGCTTATGCCATGATGGGTACGAAATCGACATTCGTATCGATGGCTTGGATGAGTATGAATCAACCATTCGTACCGATGAGAAAGGATGGATACGAAATTGTCGTCGCATCGATAGGAAATGGTGGATATGAAATCGTCGTTCGTATCGATAGGAAATGATGGATACGAAATCGTTGTTCAAATCGATAGGTTGTGGATGGAGTTGTGAATTTGTTGATGTGAACAGGGGCTTCGAATCGACGAGTCCGCTGTTCGCTTCGCATCGATGCGACTCAATGCTCTGATGTGTGTTTCGTATCGATGAAGCTTCAAGCGCATGGACTCGAATTGAGCTTTCGAACCGATCTGTGGTCTGACTTGTTACGACCGGTAGAGTTGACTGGGATGCGAAACGTCCCGGTCACTTTCTAGGTTCCAAATAAATAGCAACGGCTTTGTCATTTTTTCACTTTTTCACTTTTCACCGTTGCGTTGTGTTTACTGTGCTTTTGCATCGACTCGAAGATTCAGAGAAGCACTGTGTCACGTCTTCGAATCAATCAAGATCCAAATCTTTAATTCCTCAAATTCCACACTCAAATTAGGTAATTAACCTCGAATCCAAACGGTAAAGCTATTTCAGACCTACCTCTTCTTCATCGATTGGCCACTCTGGTGATTGGTAAAACCAGATCTGGTTTGGAGGAGCTTCGAATCGATCTGGGGACTCGTGTTCGAATCGATGAGGGCGGCATCATTTTTCCTTGGATTTCGCATCGATCCCTGGGATACCCTTTGGAGGGGACGCAGTTCGCACCGATTGACTATTGTGATCGGTCACATCGATACGAAATGATCGATACGAGAAATAGCTATTGGTCGGTTTGAAGTCCTTAACTTTACATCGATACAAATTACATCTTTATGACCGATATGAAAGGTATCGATTCGAACATGATCGATGTTAAGTGAAGGTTTTCCTGATCGGTACGAACCAGTTAACCAAGGATCGATTCGAAGTCATCCTTCATTGATCGATTCGAACTAGGCACTTGATCATCGATTCGAAGCGCGCCACTCTGTATCGATTCGAAGTGTTATTATGATGGGTTCGAACGAGCTTCCTGTGATCGGTTCGAAACCCTCTATGATGGATATGAAAGTTTGACATTTTCTTAGCATAATTCCGACGAGCTTCATTCTTGCATATTTGGACTTGATAATTAAACCGCATACTCGACCACCTTTCGAAGCTCGTCGATGGAACCATAACAACTTCTATCTGGATCAATTCCATCATATAAACGATTTAGTGATGACGGTCAGCGATGACAGTCATTATAACTAGACTCCGTAGCTTTGTCGTTTGCATATTTCCTTTAACTCTGCGACATTTATTCAAGTAATGCACGGCACTGCACAGCACACATTCATACACTTTACATTGGGGAATGCACGGGTCCTTTATCATCTAACGATGGTTTCTCATGAGTTAGCTAGTCATGGAACCTTCAAGTTCGCAGCAGCAGGAGACTCAAAGTACGATTACTTCAAGACTAGAGGTTCCGAATATTGAACCTAAGATCATCGGTCCTGCCTCGGACGAATTACCCAATGCATCTTTTATTTCCAATCCATCGGATTCCGTTCAATCCAATATTTCTGAAGATATGTTGGGGAGAATATGCTTAAGGCATGGCCTGTCACTGGACGACGTGTTATTACCGGGACCGAATGATAGACCACACAATCCGCCGGAGGGATATACCGCATTCAATCGCCACGCGTGCGCGGCCTGGACGCTTCCTTCATTCAATGAGTACATAAGGGAAGTACTGTCTTTTTTGAGGATCGCCCCATCTCAATTACACCCGAACGGATATGCTTCCGTGAATAGCTTGTTCATTGTCTTCATGGAGTACCTTCATAGACCACCGATCCCGACCAAGATCAGATATCTGTTCAATTTCAAAACTCGAAGTGATTACCCCTCCTTCACATTTTTGGAAGCAGTGAGGAATTGTCAGGTGGTCACTATGTCCTGGACCAGGCTAAGCTATTACAGGATGGAATGGTTTTACGTCAGATGTCCTCCAGGGTTTTGCCCGGCGATGGTTATTCAGACGTGAGTATAGTTGAGTTCTCAAATAATTACCGAGGCAATTACAGTCGAAGTGAAACTTATATATTTTTTTTCTTTTACAGCAACGATTCAACGACCTGAAGGTGAACACTTTAAGGAGATAGTGCGAGTACTCCGAGAAGTCCCGAGCGAAGATAGGGACATCGAATTGCTTTTGACGGATAGGAATCTCCGGACCTTTGGCTTGATCGAACAGGGGAAGAGCATAAAGTTTGAAGGGTCACTAAGGACCGTCTCGAAAAAACGAGTCAAACACAAGAAGCCCAAAGTTATTATAGCCGAAGAAGCTGATTCTGAAAGAACCCATATTGATGATGAGCCGTTGGCCGAGCCTACAGATGTAGTTCAGGATGTCGCGGAGCAGAGAAAAGGCAAGGCAGCCGTTTTTAAGTCGCCTGAAAAGGGAAGACGGAAGTCGGTCGTCATGTCCCGGCCCACCCCCGGAATCAGAATTTCAGAGAGGTCTCCCCCAGGAACAGAAAGTCTCTTTGAAGGGCTTGCCGATCTTCCAATCCCGGATGATGTGCCTTTTCAACATGATGCCGGGTTGGAGGAATTCCATCGTACCTTAGAATTGAGCGAGCCTTTTATTACTAGCTTGGTCGACACTTCTGGTTGGTCGGGGGGAATGCATATTCATACACATTTCACGACACTACATAACCCTTAGTCGTAGGTCGTCGGTTTCGAAAAACCACTAACTTTATTCTCATTTCGCTTTGCAGATATTATGACTGGACGTGGTTCGATGCTAGGAAGTCTACGACATGCTCGTAAATCTTCCTCATATTACGAGTCGCAACGAAGAGAAGGAGACAGGAATTACGATCGTAGGTACTCCGGGTATTCTAGCCAAGAATGGTACGATAGAGATAGGGACTACAGACGTCGGTCTCGGTCTCGCACTCCTCCTCCCAGAGCTTCTATACAACCTCCTCCCTTTGTGTCTCGTCCTTCCGAACCTTCTCGATACAAGTCATCTTCTCGGTCTTCTAGATCCGAGCCCCACCATCCCACGTCTGAGGCAATGTCCCCGATAGTTGCGGAACAGCCTCCTACTGAAATTTCGGGGGAAGGAGCAATCAGGCTTGCGCAATTAAAGAAGGACTTCCCAAATATTTTCTTTGACAACTACATCTTTCCTCTTCACCTGAAAAGAATCCCGCCGGAGTCCGAGCACGTGGCGCTCGATTATGTGCATGATTTTTATGCCCAATACAAGGTGTGGTATAAGGCAACCGAGTGAGCATCGTCATTAGCCTTCGAACGAGCGGCTACCATCGAAAAGCTTCAAGCCGAGCTGGCTCAAAAAGATTGCATCACACAAGTGCTGAACATAGAAGCTGAATCATCTCAAAAATCAGAGAAGGAGGCTCTTACGAAGGCCGATGAAGCTCAAGCGGCCATGGATAGGATGAAAAAAGAGCACTATGTCACGGTGGAAGACATAGGCCAACGGAACACAATCGTCACTGCCGAACGAGATGCGGCTTTGAAAGAGCTTAATGAGCTTAAGGCTAAAGTTTCTGAAATTACGAAGGAAAGGGATACCGCCAATATTTCTGCACAGGAGGCATGTGATCAGGCGATAGAATTCCGGACAGAGCGTGATGCTGCGATGGCTAAAGTAATAGAGATTGAGGCCGATGTTGATAGAAAAATTGAAATCGCCAAGTCCAAGATGGAGGCCGACATTGAAGACCTCCTTATTACTTATAACGCCAACGTGCTAAGGCATAGGAATTTGGCTTGGCTCGAGGATTATCCGGTACATCTTCATAGTGCCTGGAATCGGTTGATTAAGGAGGAGAAAGTGGCGCATCCGGATGAATCAATTGACCAGTTTGAGCTTGAAAACCGGTTGCTGACCGAAAACGAAAAGAAAATCCTCCATGACGCCATAATTTCTCACGAGAAGGAGACTGTCGGCGCCCGTCATTTGGAAGTCGGGGAAGGTTCTGGTGTTGAGCATCGGGCTTCAGTTTTTGAGATCACCGCTCCACTTCCGTCAGAGCCCACATCTGCGGTTGAATCACAGTCAGTTTCTGCCTATTATCCAGAGCAACTGCAGCTATCTCCTATCCGGGAGCACGTTTCTGAAACTGCCCCATCGTCAGCAGGACGCATTGAGGATGGTATTCCGATTTTATCTCAAGTGTATTTCAAATAGGTAGTTTGTTTAGAAGAAATTATTAATAACTTCTTATTTTTGCTCAGTGAGTGGAGTTGCGCCGATTGCCGCGACTCAAGAATTAAGTAAAGGGGAGAAGGCCATCATCACTGAGATGACCGCCGTGACAGCAGTGTCAACTGAGGTGACGCATGGGAGCGCACTATCTCTTGACGAGCAAATGGTGAGCGAGTTGCTTGGCCAGCTGGGTGGCTTCTCTACAGACTTGCCGTTCATCGTTAGTGACCTCCCGCCAACCTCTAGTTCTTCAGTGCAGACTGCAGATGCCCCCAGCCAGGACCAAACGATTCGTGATGAAGAAATTCTGGCCGAGATTAATGCAGAATTAGAGGCTGCGGGGCAAGGTGGCAGTATCTGTGGTAGTACGGCGGCGTATAGCCCAGCACCTTTAAGGATAATATCATTAGGTGGCACTATCCCATCTTCTGTTGCAGGTCCAGTCCCTCCTACTCCTCCGGTGGGAAGCCTTCATGTAGATTCAAGCTCTAAGGAGGACGTTGACATTATGCCCCCAGTCGAAGAGCAGCCATTGGAGAGGAAGACTTCAAGCGAAGGATCTCTGTTTCTAGCGAGTCCGAGGACGAACCGCTGATAAGGAGACTGAAAAAGAAGAAGTAGATGGGCCATTTAAGCGGATTTTTTGATAGATAGGAACTTGTGTTTGTTTTCCATTAGTAGGTCGTGTATAGACGCAGGTTCGGCCCCTGCTAGTAGGAATTCTTTTTTGGAATAACTTATTTGCATGTAAGTCCTTGTCTCTAGTTAGTTGCAATAAAATTCAATTTCTTTGTTTCAATTCTCTTTTCATTTGTGCTTAAGTATTTGCAGTGTTTAGCTTTTAGTCGGTGTACTTGTGGTGTTTTTACCGTCAGTAGAGTTCGTTTTATTTGCTAAGTCTGAAAATCTTGGTCATATGTTGTTATCGATGAATAAGTTGAACTTCAGATATTGTTTCACTTTGGTTAGTGATTAACACTTAGCTTTTTTTTGCCCTCCAGTCTCGGGGAACAACATTTGTATTTCGATGATTGATCGCATTTATTGCAAATCTTAAGCACACGTCCACACTCTGGGGACTTAGGATAATTTACAATCGATAATCTGGTTCGCGCTATGGGAATTTGAGAGTTATTAATGTTTGTAACACGGTTCACGCTCCGGGAACCTGGAATTGATGTTTATACTCCACTTCACGCTCTAGAAACTTGGAGTTAGCATTTATATTTCGGTTCGCACTCCGGGAACTTTGACTTGCTATTTGTGCTCCAATTCGCAGTCTGGGAACTTGGAGATAGCATGTATGTTTGGGTTCGCGCTCCGGGAACTTGTAATTTATGTTTATACTCCATTCACGCTCTGGGAATTTGAAGTTAGCCGATAGATGGTCAGTCACACCTGTTTGGGCTTTTTAGGAATTCATTCACACTCTGGGAACGATGGGTTTGATGTTTATACTCCAATTCGCACTCTGGGAATTTGGAGTCCATTCGCGCTCTGGGAACGGGTTATTGGATGTTTATACTCCACTACGCACTCTGGGAAGTTGGAGTCCGTTCGCACTCCGGGAACGAGTTATTTGATGTTTATACTCCAATTCGCGCTCTGGGAATTTGGAGTCCGTTCGCACTCTGGGAACGAGTTGTTGGATGTTTATACTCCAATTCGTACTCTGGGAATTTGGAGTCCGTTCGCGCTCTGGGAACGAGTTGTTGGATGTTTATACTCCAATTCGCACTCTGGGAATTTGGAGTCCGTTCGCACTCTGAGAACGAGCTATTGAATGTTTATACTCCAATTCGCACTCTGTGAAGTTGGAGTCCGTTCGTGCTCTAGGAACGAGTTGTTTGATGTTTATACTCCAATTTGCGCTCTAGGAATTTGGAGTCCGTTCGCGCTCTGAGAACGAGTTGTTGGTAGGACTGTCGTGTGTTAGTCCCGTTCAGCCTTTGATGTGATGGCTTGCCCCCGAGATGGGGTTTCACTTAGTGAGTGCCCGGTCGTATCACAGTCACTCGCTAATTGAATAAATTCCATTGTTTGATGGAACTTAGCTCTTCGTGTGTCGTGATTGTTGAACGTTGCATTCGGTGAATCATAGCTCTAGCTTGAAGAGATAGTAATTTATTGCTGAAATAAGAAAATACGGCAAAGTCAGTGCCTTATTACAGGTTCAAATTTCAGAATGTAAAGGAAATTGCAAAGTCATAGATTGAATGAGCCTGTCATGGGTGGCAGTGGCGAAGATCTTCGTCGTTCCAGGCTCCTGAGAATGTTGGTCCGCCACTGATGGCGGTTATCACCAATCTTCCGCGGGGACAAGTGGAGTCCTCCTGTCTCGGTCGATTGGGTTCATTGTTTGGATCACAAACTGTTCCAGCTTCCTTTCTCTGATTAATTTTTCAACGAGATCTTGTAAGTGACGACACTCGTTCGTATTGTGCCCGTAGCTTTCGTGGAACCTGCAAAATTTTCCCGTCTGGATTTGCCTCTCTGACGACGGTTTTGATGCAGGTTTTTGGTACTGGATTGTATTACAGGTTTGTAAGTACAAGTCCTCTAGTGATGTTTCAGAGGAGTATAACTGTCAAACATTGGATTCTTGCGCTACGGGCCATGATTTTGATCTCGTTTTCTAGTTTGATTCACGCTCTCTCTTCGCCGAGCTTGTTTGTTTTTAATGTTCCACTGAACTTTTCCGGAGCTCTCACCGGACTGTTTGATTGCAACATTGCTTTGGATCCCTTCCATGTTTGGCCCCGCATCGGTTTGCTTCCTAGACTGTTTCGCATCTTCCTATCTCAGGAATTAAGCCGCCTTGGCATGGAAACGGTCCAACGATGCAGGTGGCTTTCCTGCCAACCAGTTGCCAAACTCAGAATCGGGGTCGATCCCCTTAGTCAACGCCATAAGGATGGAGTTATCGTTTGGATTTTTGATCTCCGCACATGTAGTATGGAATCTCTCTAAATAGTGTCTGAGTGTCTCTCCAGGTGCTCGGGTGACGCTGGACAGAGTGTTGACATCTTTTGGCCTTGCGACGTGCATGTGGAATTGTTCGACGAATTTTGTGGCCAACTGGTCGAATGAAGAGATGGATCGAGGTGGCGGTTGAGTGAACCACATAGTAGCGATGCCCCCCAAGGATATGGGGAAACTACGACACTTCACTGCATCGTCGGCTCTGGCAGCGGTCATCGACCATTCATATTTCAGAATATGTTGGTTGGGGTCGGAGTTTCCCTCATACATGGGTAGAGTTGGCATCCTGAATCGCCGTGGGGGTTCAGCAGTGAGGATATCGTCTGTAAAAGGAGTGTGACTTCGGGAAACTTCCCAATCGTCATTCGTGAATCCCTGGCTCTCACGGATCATCTGACGTATCATAGTTGAAAGATCCAGCATTTGCGCGTTCTGTGCGGCTTACGCTGGAGTATGATTACGTTCCATACTTTGGGGTTGGACCGGACGTTGTCGACGGTCCAAGTCTTGGCTTCTTGGCTCATAGTCCTCTGGGACGTACGGTTCAGGAGTACGTCCGCTATGATGGCGGTCCAGGTTCGACTGATCTTGGGCGTCGACCCCTGGTTCAACCGCAACGTTAGTGGTGCGGTATTCTGCGGTGTGGTGAGGGACGGCACCTCCTCGGGAGGAGGGTCCGGTTTGAAAACTGGCTGATGGACCAACTCTCAGTTGCCCAACGGTCAGTGTCAGTTGATCTCCAGTGGCTGGTAAGTGACTCCCATCTAGCCGGGGTCATGGAGATCGATTATGATAATCTGAAGATAAAGAACTTTCGCTGGAGGAGCGAGAAGCATGGTCTCTCTTGGATCTCTTTCGCTTCTGGCGATCCAGCTTGTTGATCAGCTCGGCGTTAGCACGTAGATGTTCTGCTAGTTGTTGCCGACTCTGGGTCAGCTCTTGGAGTAGTAATTGCAACTCCTGTCGGGTAATTGGACCTGATGGTTCCGAGAGTCCAGTAGCATTTTGATTAGATGGAGGTAGTGGAGCAGGATTTTGTCTATCTTGTTCTTCTTGATTGACAGCGTTTGAGGTGGTTCTTGTGCTAACCATCTTGAAAGTTGAATTCCTTTCCTAGACTTTGTGCAAATCTGAATAGAAGGGAAGGAAGTTGGATTTGATGCTCTGGATCTCTCCCTTAGATTTATTCAATCCGGTATCGATGACAGATCCAAAGAGCAGGAGAAAAGTTGGGTTCTCTCAGTGAAAGCACCAAAGTGTTTGCACCAAAATTGGTCACAACACTCTTCGGAAGTCGTTGAAGGGATAATAACGAAGAATGTAAATACAAAGCGAATATTATCTAATAAAAACTCCAATCAACAGTAAAGTAATACGTAGACAATCGACTTATAGTGGTTCAGTGTGTTGCCTACGTCCACTGTGAAGTTTTTTGCAGTTTTATTGATTCTCTTTCAATGATTACAAGTTGTTACAGCGATCAACAACGAGTTACAACTGGAAATTCAAAATCAACAGCAAAGTTATGATGTAGGATAATGGAGATCTCGATCCGGCAGAGTCTGGGTGCTTGAGAGTCCAAAGATCCCTTTTCTGTTGGCTCTGGGGCTCTATTTATAGGCGTAGGATGCTGATATTTCGCTGAAAACTCGGGAGACCACTTCTGGCACGTAGGGGGCCCACGCGCCCAGCCTCACGAAATTTGGGCCCACTTTGGCATCGATTCGAACTCCATTCGAATCGATCATAAAATCATCCAATCGAGGTGAAATTTGGTGTGGACATTCTTCAACATGTATGCAAGCTACTGTGAAAATTTCGTGGCATTTGGACATGTGGATCTCGAGTTATCATAGATACAAAATGGGATTCCTCGTGTGGCTGTTTGGTTCGAATCGATGCATTCGAATCGATCGGTTCGAACTGATGGTGGCACGTGCCTTCGTGTTGACGCGGAGCGCACACTTCGCCTGGATCCGGATTTGGCTCCGAGTTGACCACTTCGATTCCATTTATTTCGACACGTTCGCATCGATGAATGACATGTCACCATGGCTAGTTGACTCGATGGATTCGAATGGTGCTTCATTGATGGGTTCGAACAAGGCTTCACTGATGGAGTCGAACGACCGATGCTTGATGGGTATGAACTAGCCTTTCTCTGATGGATACGAGCTTTGCAACTTCTCCATGGATACGAAGTCAATTGATGCGAACTTGGACCCTTCGATGGATTCGAAGGACGATAATCTGATGGATACGAAGCAAACACTGGCTGATGGATACGAGGTCCATCGATGCGAACTCGATGGATACGAAGTTGATGGAGTCGAATCCGAGGCACTTTGATGGATTCGAAGTTGATCGATACGAAGGTGATCGGTTCGAACCAGTGTTCGGTGATGGATTCGAAATCTAGGTTTTTCCCTTCAAATTGAATCGATCATAACTTGAGCGTATGAACTCGGATTGACTTGAAATTTGAGATGCTGACTTCTATGATCTTTCTTGTTATGTCCTATCAATTGTAGTTCAATCTGGACTCAGGCAAAATTCAACGATATCCATGGTGAAACGAAGTATGACCAATCTCTGAGACGAACTGTCCTTTGTCTTTGATCGATCTTTTGTTATCACGGCTTTGCCAAAAAGCGGGATAACAATATACATTTATCACCATTTTAATTTTAAACACTTTTGAAGAAAACAAAAATAAAACATTGATTAAATCCTTTTTTTAAACTATCATATTTAAAATAAATAATTATCTTATAATTTGAAAACAATTGAATTAATCTTAAATTAACTTTTGAAAAATATTAATTCTGAAACAAAACTTTAAATTACAATTCATACATATATAAACTATCAATAGATTAAATTAAAAATCAAAACAATTCCAAATTATAACATATACATACATATATATTACAATTTGAAAATTTATCTTTTATTTAAACAAAAGATCTTCTATTCACAATATATATCAAATATATATATATATATTATAAATAGAATAAAATTTTATTAGCTTTGAAAAAAATAAATCTCATCAATTTTAAATTGATAGAAAGATATTGATCAAAATTACCAGATTAAACTTTTATTAACTTTTAAAAGATTAAATTTACCAATTTAAATTAAAATTATAAAGGAAAATTATCAGATCAATTTAATTATTAATGCAGATTATTAAATTGATATTTCTTAAAATTCTGGGTCGTCACAATCATAGTATATGACTATGTAAGAAGAACAGAGGTTTCTAATCGAGGAGCCTGATCGGTGTCCGCACTAGAAAATCCGGGGAGTGATATTGGTTCAGAAGTGAAGTTATGTATTCAAGTAGAGATTGAATTAGATTTTTCGTATGGATGATCTATAAACAGCATATGGACTTATGACTAATATTGGGTATTCGTGTGGTGAAATTTTAGGGTCGAAATTCTTTTAAGGGGGAAGAATGTAACGGAAATAATTCTATCGTTTTAATTTATGGACATTTAATTTAATTTAAATATTTAGTTAATGGTTTTTATTAATTTAAATAACCATTTTTTAATTTATAACCAATAATAGGAAATTTATTTTAAATTCTGTTTACATAAATATATAGTTCGATGGAAAACTGAAAATGTGACCGAAACGCAATTTCTGGATTTTCGGCTTTTTATCGAACGATGAGGTAGCGTAATATCTTTGATTTGGCTATAAAACAATATTTAAAATGTAAGCACTATTATTTTAAGTAATGATACAATAATATGTATTTAAACATAAAACCATATTTAAATTCAAAATAAGATGGATATGACATGAAAAGTGTAAAAATGGATTTGGTACATAGAAGCATCCTTATACCGAATAGAAATGGATTAAGTACGTGGAAACACCCTATTATCGATTTTGTTTTAAAATGTTTGTCATTTTTGATGGTTTTGAAGTGATTTAAGAGTTGAAAAGCATATTTTCATTTTTCTTCAGTTCTTTCAAACCCTCTGCATATACTTATGTCCACCTTTAATTTTCTTTTCTTTTCAAAATTTCATTTTTCTTAACCATCTTCCTAAATTTTCTCTATTTCTTTTAAATTTAAAAATATCAACTTTTTAGTTCAGAAACTTCATTCATTCAAGTATCAAACTTTAAAAGCCCAAAGATTTGGGTTAACATTTTCGAAAGCATGGAAAAGAATGTGAGTTACTAAATCTATGAATACTTTGCTAAATAAGAAATACGTGTATATTTTTTCAATAATATGGTTTGAGTTGAAATCGTGTTTAGGAAATCATGTTAAAAACCATATTTTTGCTAAATTTGGTTTGAAATAGCCAAGAAAGTTACTGTAAATGATACATTTTCTCTCTATATTATTTCAACTTGCACCTTCTTATCTTCTAAATTCAATCTCCCCCAAACTGATTTCAATTTGCTTATGCCGCCAATTAGAGAGTTGTGTATTTTGATCCACGGATTAATTTAAAAATAGTTTTTGAATTTTTAATTGAATATATTTTGTGAAATTTATAACATATAGTAAACGAGCATTGTCGGTTTTTAATCGATCACGAATCAACGAACGACCTTTATAATCATGATTAACTTAGTAAATCATGATTTTTAGTGGTGGTTTCATGATTTTTAGAGTTGTGGTTCATTGGAATTTTATTATTGTTTGTTTTTGGGTTAAAAATCAAATTTCGACTAACCGATGGTCGAGAGGTTCGACGGAGGTTGCCGAGACAAAGGTTAGAGGAAGATGGACCTTTTCCGTGTTGGAGGCGGGAGCTCTAGTGATACATAAAGGTGGTGGCAAATAGAATTAGGGTTTAAGGACTTGGTTCGATTATGTTCGGGTTTCGGCCTAAGGGAGAGGTGTCGACGTGATCAAGTGGTGCCAAGGTAGAGCTGGAGTTGCGCGCGGTATCAGGGAAATGACAGTATTAGTGGTAGGGCTTACGATGGTCGAAAGGGATAGGCAAAGTGGGATTTGTGGTCGTGGCTTATTTGTTCAACTAGGGGGTTTTGCTCGGCCATAATAGTAGAGTGGACTTCGATGGCTCTTGGGTAGTTGGTAACGGGTCCATGGTGTCGAGCAAGCACTGGCGGACTTAGGGAGGAAGTCACAAAGGGGGATGGTGGCTTGAGTTTATCCTACACGTGCATGGTGTGCACATGCATGCACAAGGAAGTATGCTTCCAAATTCTCTATTTTTAAACTTAGCAGTGTTCTGGAGCATCTGGTTTATGCATGAGATGAGTATGGTGGGCTGGTGTTAGTGTTGGGCCATTGGGCCGTGTCTCCGTGCGTTAATATATTTAAGAAAAAGATTTTGAACTTAATACTTTGAGAATTCATATCTCCTTCGATTGTAACCTGATGGATACCCAGTTCTCGATGTTGGATTCGTATCGACCTTTAGAATAAACTCGTAAATTCATTTGACCCATTTGTTATAGTATAATTTAATGGTAAATTAATACGGGCTGTGTTTAATTACGTTGATTAGTAATTATAATTAATCCCTGACATCCTGTTTACTAGAAACTGTTCTATTATAATTAACCTAAAAAGATTATATTGTTTTCATCAGATTAGCAGAAAAATCACTATTTTGCTATTATGTTGATTCAGACATTTATTGATATGCCAATTGATGTGTATTGACATGTTATCCATTGAATAATAATTACGGATTTATCTACATATCTATAATTATGTAAATACCGGTGTTGTATGTTGAATTAAAGTAATTAGATGGTAGCTTGTTTAATTATCATTGAGATTTGCCAAGCCTCTTTCCAAATTGGAAAAGTATGGATTTGAAATCAATTTAGGTTATAACAATTAGAAGTAGACTATTAAGTTAATTGATGATATTGAATTATTAATATCATGTATGATGTATAAAGTTGTTTTAAATTGGTGATGTTGAAGTTGATTTATATAATAAAGGTTTAAAGTTGATTTTAATTAATAATGTATGAAGATGATTATTATTTAAATATAAAAAATTTGAAATTAATTATTATTTAATTAAAATGTTTAAAGATAATTATTACTTTAATTAATTATGTTTGAAGTTAATTATATTTATTTTCATTAATAATGATTAAGCTTACTATCCTTTTAATAAATGATTATCTTAAGTTAATTAATCTTTTAAATTAATGATGTTTTATAAGTTAATTTATTTGAATAAATGTATTAAAAATTAATCAATTATTTAATAACAAGGTTTAGATTAAGTAATTTCTTTATTTAAAAGGTATTTAAAGCTGATTTATTATTTAATAAAAATGTTTAAACTTAATTAATCATTATGTTAATTGAATTTTAAGTTAATAAATTTATTTGATAACAGAGTTTTAGTTAATTTAATTAAATTAAGAATATGCCTTAAATGATAATATTGCTTATAAAAATGGTTTTTAAAGCTAATAGGTTTGTTTTACGAAAAAGGGTCTTTTATTTTAAAAAGGACTAAGTAAAAGAGTTATATTTTCGTAAGATATCTTGGATTTTGGAAAGATAGATTGGATTTTTAAAGCTTTGATTGGATCAATTATATTAATCAAGTTATGAATCAAATAAATAAATAGTCCTCCTTAATTTTGTGGTAGAGAAGTATTTCCCTACTTAACATCGAAGGACTAGTTGTTTGGGATTCATAATGAATGTGTTTTCAAAGACATATTTTTTGATCCGCTTAAAATGAATTTGAAATAAATAAAATCTTTCTCAACTGGTTTGTGAATATACTTATATCGATGAGAAAAGTATATGAATTATTTTGGTAAATAATTTAAGAGATTTAATCAATGAAAGATTAATTAAATGAGGATTATTTATTTCCATGAGAAATTAAATCTGTGATATATGTGTGTTTATTGATAGTTAAATAACCGACTATTAAAATCTTGGCCAGTTTTTAACTATGGAAATATCTAGAGGTACCACAAGGATTATAGAGTATAATTATCTTTCATGATACTACTATATATACAAACTCGTTATGTTCTTCTAGAACAAATGATAGATCTATCCACTTAAACAGTTAATGGGTAATCCCCGCTCTTATGCATTGTTTTTTTATTTTCAAAGAACCAAAGTTAAGTTTATTGGAAACTATCGGATGTTGGTTCGAAGAGACCGAGATTGAATAAGTATGAATTATTTGAAAACCACTTCGAACCAACTCAAGCGTCATATTGAAGACATCTTAAAGATGTGGGATCGAAGACAAAGCTCTTTGAAGTACAATGGCTATTTGCTAATGACCTTGAGGATGATTCTGAAATGGATGTAGTAGAAATAGTGCCTTCCGTTTGCTTATATCATGAACAACTTGTATGGATAAATGCTGGCATTTCATTGCTGCTTAGAGGGAAGTGTTAGCATTCCATGTTGGATTTCTATATAAAAGGTAAAACATAGCCTCAAGCCTCGTCAATCGGGAATGACTAAAATCAGCGGAGATGCAACAGAGATAAGTGGGTCGCACCCATTATATTATTTCATCACCCTTCTAGATATATATACATATTTATGGATTTGGTTGTGCATGAGAGCACTCAGGAAAAGGTTGCAAAACAACCAGGGTGATGACATATTTGGTACTATCTAGTAAGGGATAAGCTGCTCCAGCGTTGGCGAGGGGTCCAGGCCAAGCCCTTGGTATATTTTCTAAAGGTGTACTATGGTAGGTGTACCTGTAACACCCCTAATTTTAAATAACATTATTCAAGATATTTAATTAGATAAATTAAATAGAATAATGTAAATGTTAAGTGATAAGGGGATTTAGATTTGAATAAATATAAGTGGCTATGCTTATTAATTTAATTGGGCTAAAGAATAGTTTATAGACAAATTAAATTATGAAAGGGTATAATGGGATTTAGCTACATCTAACCTTACCTTTATATATATGTGTGTGTGTGTGTGTGTGTTTAACATTAAAACCATTCACAATCATATTTATTTTCTCACAAAAATAAAAACGTAAGTAAAGAAAATCAGGCCAGCCATTATAAAAAAAGTAGAAGAGGAATTCAAAGAAAAAGAAGTGAAAGTAAAAAAAGGGAATCAAACTCATCTCAGTCCATTTTCCTTATCAAAATTTAAGGTGAATAATAATTACTCTCTCTATTTGTTGAGTATATGTTTTGGATTTAAGTTTGAATTCATATCTATAATGTTTGATGATGGTATGCTTGAATTATGGTTTGTTTAAATTTAAACAAGATTGTTTAAATGATTGTTCACACTGTTTTAGACCAAAACCATGTGATATTGATGTTTAAATGCCATAGAAAAATTACATGTCATGCAAAATATGATTCTAGAGATGGATTTTAAGTTTGATAATTTTCCATGCTTTAGAAAGTTTATTATGAATTTTTGAATGAAAATGTAGCACATTGGGTTGATAATTAAATTCAGAAAAATATATTGAGAATTTGTGTTTGAAATTTTGATGTGTTAGATAACATGATCAAAGTAAATTTTTATGATTTTTAAGGAATTTTCTTAAGTGATTTGATATACAAAACAATTTATTTTGAGAAGAGGATTAAAATGATTTACGTGTTAATTAAAAGGAAGGTTTTATCTGCAAAAGTTTAAGTTTGATACTTATCTAAATTAAAAAGGCATTTAGGTTTGATAAGCATGGAAAAATTTAAGGCAACCAATACACGTAGGCAGGTTAGTTTATATAAGTTGCTTAATTTAGTATTTAACATAGAAAAACAGGTTTTTCCTCTATTCAAAGTACATTTGCCTTCAACTATGTCGAAATCCCATTAAGCTAAATTCAATATACATATATCATCTAAGTGTTACATAGTAGATTGGAGAAAGGCGAAAGGTATGGAGCTGAAAGCATAGCTTCCGATGGGGTCATTACCTTGGTTTGTTTTAAAAAGATAAGCGTCTGCCTTTGTTTTACTAAGCTTTCGACTTAGTCAATACGTATGTTTACAGAAGGAGTCTTACAATGGCCATCGAAGGTGTTGCCATGTTTTTTTAAAAGAAAAGGGGTTTCGAAGGAGTTCCTTTAACTATAAATCAATGCTTTCGAAAAAAGGGTTTCCGACATAGTCGAAGCCCTGCTGTCAATTCTTTTATCTTTCGAGTGTATTGAAGTCATCAATGCCGTCGAAAGGTATTGTTTGTTTTAAAGCTATATTAAGCCGCTTCCTAAAAGCTTTCGGGTTATGGGTTTCGAAGGAGGCAATGGCTTCGAAAGAGGTTTCGAAGCTATCCTTCAGTATTTTTAATATATGCTTCCAACTTTGCTGAAAGAGATGGTTTCGACACCATCATAAATTACCAATATTTTTATATGGTAAAGAATGGTTTCGAAAGAGATACTTTCATTTATATTTACTCTGACCCAAATGATATTTCTAAAGGTAAACCTAATGATGTTGAAAGGGGGAATTTTCAATACGTTAGGAAGAGATACATCCAATGGTTTTGAAGCTATGGTTCAAATAATTAATAAGAAACACTTTATTATATTTGGAAGGTTTTGAAAGAAGGATTTTAAAGTATTTCAAAAGACAATAGTCTAATGTTTTGAAAGGAGATATATGCTTTCGAAGAAGGCTATCCAGTGAGGTCGAAAGCAAGGTTTCGAAGATTTCAAAAGTATAGTTTTTAAAACAAATAACCCGATCTCATTTAAAAGCATAACTATGGTATATTAATGATCAAAGTATTTTGAAATGGAATTTATGAAGAAGTCGTGATGTGTTAAAAGAATTAACCAAGTTATATTGTTTACTTCTCCATATATGTATATATTCACTTTGTAATGAATCCAAAAATGTACTTTAGGAAAAGGTAGAGTAGCCAGTTAGGTTGACCTAGTGGCGAATGTAAAGTTAAAAAACATTAGCAAGGGCCAATAGATTAATAGTAAACCCATGAAAACTGTATAAGGGAAATGATGTTGGCAAGGGTCAATAGGTTCATAGTTAGCCCATGAAAACTATGTATAATTGAAGATGTTAGTTAAACAGGCTTATAGTTAGCCCATGAAAAATATATCTGAATAAGAAAATGAAATATTGACAGATAGTCAATAAGTTCCTAGTTAGCCCATGAAAATTAGGGTAAAAGAAAGATATTGACAGTTAGTCTATAGGTTCCTGGACAGCCCATGAAAACGAGGTTCCTGGTCAGTCCATGAAAACTAGGATAAAAGAAATGATATTGGAGTTACCAATAGGTTCATAGTGATTCCATGAAAACTATATAAGGGGACAGGGAGTCCATATATATTTAACTGGTTATTAGTTAGCCTATGAAAACTATTAGGTTAATAGTAATCCTAGAAACTATAACTATGACAAATAGTCAAAATGAACGGTGATGGGTAATCCAGAATCGATTCAATTGTTTTTCATATCATCATATAATAATGTTTTGAATTGATTTAATCATTGTGGATGCAGGAGCATGAAAAATTGCTTATAAATTTTTTTAAGATACTAATGAGGGGAAACCCGTTCTGTTAAGCAGCGTGGTCTCACTAGATATCTAATTGATTTGAGATGATAGATTATTATTCATACTAAGCTTTATATCTGACTCGAAGTTATGTTTTCCTCTTAATTTCTTGGGTACTCAATTGATTTTGAGTAGATTGAGATTTGAGGTTTTCAGGTACTTCTTAAGACGAATAAGCTTCCGGAGTCGTGCAGAAGGCATGTAGTTAATTGAGTTCTTTCCCATGTAATCCCACTATGTTGATTTGTTAAGGCAAAGTCGTTTATTACCTATTATACACTTTGACCACCAATGGATCATCTTCATATGTCACCCCTAAGGTATATTGTAATAATTATATTTTTCTAAACGTGGTTAACGTTGTGGGATTATGTAATGAATGTTGAAATGGTTTTCGAAATGGAATGTGAAAATTGTTTTGAAAATTTTAAACTTTTTCCATATCCATGTGTTTCTAGTACACCAATTTATCTAACATTACCATAATTGGTCGTCGAGAATTAATGATGATGGATGACTGCAATATCTGTAGCCATTAGTTTTGGGCCCCCATGTAGGGGATGTTACAAGTTGGTATCAGAGCATAAGTCTATGAAAAATTAAGCAAATAAAACCTAAAAGATTTTCAAAATATAATCCAACGAATTAAAATTTTGAGCGGGGTGTGGGTTAACGTGATTGTAAAATACTTCTATTTGATATATATATATATATATATATATATATATATATATATATATATATAGCTACATATATATATAAGTACGCAATTCCCCTTTCTCGTTGATCCTTTTTCTATATCTTACTAAGGCTTGTATACAGATTTACGAGAATGAAGATACGGAAACAGGAAACGAAAGACGAAATCTAGGTAGAGGAAGCACCACAACTGATGGAATGCTCGACCTAACACCCAAAGGAACCAAGGTCGACAGGCTAACGCTAACCAAAATACGGGAGTTAATGTGAATGCTGGGAATCTGCTAGTAGATGCGGGGATGATGTATCAGTTTCGTGCTAATTTGATGCAAGCAGGGGCTGATGGAGTGGATGGAAATATTGGAGGTGCAAATCCTGTGATTCCTGTTAGGAATAATTATGCCAAGCTAAATTGAGACTACACCGGTTTGGGTGGAAAACCGTTTGTGGGAACGGTAGATGCTATAGAAGTGGAGAATTGGATGTTACACTGTGAACGGATTTTCTCTGATTTGGGTATAATAGATGAGCAGAAAAGAAGGTTGGCCTCTAAGAAGTTGCAAGGGCCGGCACTTTACTAGTGGAGTAGTGTGACTACCGGAGTTTCATAGGAAGAGTTGACTTGGGAAGATTTTCGAAGAAGATTTGAACAGCAGTTTATTTCTAAAGTTGCCAAGTCAACATTAATGGGAAGATTTATGGATTAGTTCAAGGAGACATGTTAGTTATCGAGTAAGCAAATAGATTTGATGAGCTACGCTATTATAGACACTGACATCAGAAGGAATGAAAGGTTCATTAGGGGACCGAGGCCCGAACTTGCTAGGGCGACCCTGACTCATGTCCATGATTCCTGTAATATGGTGGTGGAGATGGCCATTTGCCATGAAGAGATGCTTGCTATTTGTGCTAGAGAGAAGCCAATTGAATCCTAGGGTCCTCAGGGTAAGAAGAGGAAGTTCTTCAAAATGAAAGAAGCCCAGAAGGGAGATTCAGTCAAGAAGTCAAAAGCTGATTTAGTGTCTGCTAGAAGTGTGACAAGAAGGGTCAATTGGCGAACGAGTGTCGGTCAGGCAAGGGGGAGAAGAAGGCTGCGGATAAGAAGCATATCAAATTCTACAACTACGATCACGTTGGGCATTATAAGAACCAGTGTCCAGAGGCAGTTAGGGCAGAAAAAGGAAAGATTTTTGCTATTGGACCACCATCTTCTTCCAGACCAACTGAAGCAGATAAGGGAAAGACTACGATGGAAGGTACATTTTTGATTCAAAGTATTCCACTTAGGATACTATTTGATATCGGTGCATCATATTCATTTATATACCAGAATTTAGTTAACAGGTTATGCTTAGAACCCACTTGCCTTTTTTCTTCCTTAAGGGTTGCGAATCCAATAGAAGGGTATGCAAATCTAGGGATGAGATGTGACCAGTTAGAACTTGATTTATTATGTCATATATTTGTATGTTTATGATTTCATAGATTTCAGGATCATTTGGGGTATGGATTGGTTGGGTAGATAAGATGCTAAGACATTTTGCCAAGATAAGGAAACATCATTAAGGCATCGAAATAGTCATAACTGGATCTTCTTCTTGGTAAAGAGTTCCGATCGAAGTGCATGGGTAGTGTTAAGTGCCTTGAAGTAGTAGAAGAGCTATGTTAGGTTCGAGTCGCGAGAGAGTTTGCAGACATATTTGAGCCGACTACAGGACTACCACAGAAACGTGCTATTGAGTTTTGGATAGATCTTGCACAAGGAGTTGAACCTATCTGTAGACCACCTAGCAGAATGACACTGAATAAGATGAAAGAATTGAAGGTGTAGCTAGTGGATCTAGAAGGAAGAAATTTTATTAGACTAAGCAGTTCGCCTTGGAGTGTGGCCGCAGTTTTCTTGAAGAAGTCAGATAGGTCATTGAGGATATGCATCAACTATCGCAAGCTAAACGAAAGGACGATAAAAAATAGGTATCTTTTCCTATGGATTAATGATCTGTTTGGTCAGTTGAGTGGAGCCAAATTATTTTTCCAATTGGATTTGGCGACGGGGTTCCATCGGTTGAAAGTGGCAGGGTACAGTATCCCTTTGATAGCATTTTGGATTAGGTATGGTTCGTATGGGTGGCTAGTGATGCGATTTGGATTGACAAATGCACTTGATTTTTTCATGGACTTGATGAATCAGGCTTTACGAGAACACTTGGACGGGTTCGTGTTGGTGAACATAGATGACATTTTGGGTTATTTGAAAGATGAGAGAGAGCATGAGGATCATCTGAGAGTAGTGCTTAAGATGCTAAGGTGGCATCAGCTAAAGACGAAGTTTTCTAAATGTCATTTTTGAAAGAAGGAGGTCAAATTTCATGATCATGTAGTTTTGAAGGAAGGTTTGGCAATATATCCAGTTAAGATCGAAGCTATCAATAATTAAAGGGGACCAGAGATGGTAACCGAGATCAGTAGTTTTCTCGGACTTGCTGGTCATTACCAGAGATTTATCAAATATTTTTCGCGAATAGTAGCATCTTTGACTAAATTGACCAGGAAGGATGAGAAGTTCATTTGGTCTGATAAATGTAAGAAGGATTCCTTAAATTAAATCATTTGTCGACCAACGCTCCAGTGTTATTTGTTCCAGATGAAAATTAAGGGTTGGTGATGAACGTTGATGCATGTGGAATGAGATTGGGAGCTATGTTGATACAAAATGTATTGTTATTGCCTACTCTTCTCGACATCTTAGACCGCACAAGGTGAGGTATTCTACTCATGATTTGGAGTTGGTTGCGGTGATCTTCGCATTGAAGATTTGGAGACATTGTATTTTAGGAAAGAGATTTGAGCTATACATTGATCATAAGTCCTTAAGATATTTATTCTCCCAGAAAGATTTGAATATGCGACAATAGAGGTGGCTGGACTTTTTGGCTGCTGATGGTTTTGGCATAAAATATACTCCTGGGAAAGGAAATAAGGTACCCTTAGTAGGAAACATTAGAATGTGGTGTTTGTTATGTTGGAAGAATGAAAGGATTTAGAAGTTTTGTCTACGTGTAGTATAAAGTTGAGATCAATCGCTGATTCTAGTCGGAGTACTTCTATGTTTGCCTGTTTAGAGGTTCGACCAGTGCTGATTGAGAGGATAGCTTCTAAACAGAAAGTGGATCCAGAGTTAGCTGAGAAAATTAGAAGACTCGAGGTAGGATCCGAGATCGATGATTTTAAAGATTTTGGCATCGACCGAAGAGGATGGTCGAGAAAGAAGGGACGATTACGTGTTTCAAATGTAGAGAACTTGAGAAGAACAGTTTTAGATAATTGTCATTGATCCAAGTTTACGATTCATCCTAAAGGAACCAAGATGTATCAAGATATAAAGAGGAGCTTCTATTGGGAAGGCATGAAGAGGGATGTTGGCATGTGGGTTAGACAATGTGCTAGCTGTCGACAAGTGAAAGCCGAGCACCAGAAGCCGAGCGGGTTGTTTTAGCCTTTAGAGATTCCAATTTGAAAGTGAGATTCTATATCCATGGATTTTATATAAGGATTTCCAAGGTTGAACAGGGGAAATGATAGCATATGGGTCATAGTGGAGAGATTGACCAAGAGCACCCATCTCATTCCAGTTAACTCAACCAGGACGGCACCTGTTTTGGCTAGGTTGTTTGTGAAGAACATAGTTAGACTTTATGGAATTCCCAATGTCATAGTCAGCGATAGATATGCATTATTCAGTAGCGAGTTTTGGAGAAGTCTACAAAGAGTATTAGGTACCAAGCTCAAGATGAGTACAGCATATCACTCATCGATGAATACGTAGACTGAGTGAGTCAATAAGGTACTCGAAGATTTGTTGAGAGCTTGTGTACTAGACTTGGGTGGATCTTGGGAAGTTCACCTACATTTGATTGAGTTTTCCTATAATAATAGTTTTCGGACTAGTATGAATGGATCCTTTTGAAGCTTTATATGGAAGGCCATGCAAATCGCCAGCATGTTGGTTAGAGACTGGAGACAGATTAGTCTTAGGTCCAGATATGGTTAGAGAGGTGTTAGAGAAGACTGAGTTGATCCGGTATCAGATGAAGGAAGCTCAATCCAAACAAAAGAGTTAGCAGATAAAAGCCATAAAGACCTAGAGTTCTCAATTGGAGATAGGGTTTTTATTAAGGTATCGCCAATGAAGGTAGTGATATGATTCGAAAAGTTAGAGAAACTGACACCGAAATATGTTGGTCAATTCCAGATTATACAAAGGATTGGAAAGATCGCTCGCCAAGCAATGTGCCAGGTGTCCATAATATATTTCATATGGCTCATCTTTGCAAGTATATGCATGATCCAGAGACTACCATTCTTCCAACAGAATATGTGCATGATCTAGAGACTACCACTCTACCAATAGAATTTGCAGACCTGGTTGTAGAACCTATTTAACAATTGTTAGAAAACCAGTTTGGATTATGGAGAGAGATGAGAAAAGATTGAGGTCCAAGACAGTCAAGTTGGTGAAAGTGCAGTCGAGCGACAACGAGAAATATTATACCTGGGTGACCGACGACAAGAATCCAGATACTTATCCTGATCTGTTGTCTATATTAGATTTATATATAGATGATCACTAGTCAGATAGACTAGTATGCTATAATTTATAATTTGTCCTTACTGAATTTCGAGGATGAAATTCCTTAAGGATGGGAGCCTGTAACACCCCTAATTTTAAATAACATTTTTCATGATATTTAATCAAATAAACTAAATAGAATAATGTAAATTGTAAGTGATAAGGGATTGAGGTTTGAATACATATAAGTGGCCATGCTTATTAATTAAATTGGGCTAAAGAATGGTTTATAGACAAATTAAATTATGAAAGGGTATAACAGGATTTAGCTACATCTAAACCTACCTTTATGTATATTTATGCTTTTACCTTTAAAACCATTTACACTCATATTCATTTTCTCACAAAAATAAAAACATAAGTAAAGAAGATCAGGCCAGCCATTAAAAAGAAAAGAAGAAGAGGAAATTCAAAGAAAAAGAAGAGAAAGTAAGAAAAAGGAAGCAAACTGATCTCACTCCACTTTCCTTATCAAAAATTAAGGTGAATAATAACTTCTATCTCTATTTGTTGAACATATGTTTCTTAGGTATGAATTATATATATATATATATATATATATATATATATATATATATATATATCAATCATGTTTGATGATGGTATGCTTGAATTATGGTTTGTTTAAATTTAAACAAGATTGTTTAAATGATGGTTCACACGGTTTTAGTTTTAGACCAAAATAGTGTCACATTGATGTTTAAATGCCATGGAAAAATTATATGTCATGCAAATTTTAGAGTTGGGTTTTAAGTTTGATAATTTTCCAAGATTTGGAAAAGTTGTTATGAATTTTCGAATGAAAATATAGCACATTGGATTGATAATTAAATTCAGAAAAAATATATTAAGAATTTGGGTTTGAAATTTTGATATGTTAGATAACATGATCAAAGTAAATTTCTATGATTTTTGGAAAATTTCCTTAAGTGATTTGATACACAAAATAAATTATTTTAAGAAGAGGATCAACATGATTTACGTGTAAATTAAAAGGAAGGTTTTATCTATAAAAGTTTAAGTTTGATAATTATCCAAATTAAAAAGGCGGTTAGTTTTGAAAAGCATGGGAAAATTTAAGGCAACCAATAAGAAAATTTACATGTAGGCAGGTTAGTTTGTATAACTCATAAAAAAGGTTTCACTGCTATTCAAAGTAACTTTCGCCCCTTACCTTTCGCCTTCGACTATGTCGGAACCCCATTAAGATAAATTCAATACACAAGGTATCATCTCGGTGATATGTAGTGGATTGGAGAAAGGCGAAAGGTGAAAGTCTATGGGGTGGATCGTGTAGTGTATACGCAAGTATATGTGATAAAATATATGATGCAACTAAAATAATATTAATCTAAGTAAATTTAGAATAACCATACCACAATTTTACATTGGTTCGGATCTTCCGTCCTACATCCAGTCCCGAAGCTCCCCTTCGAAATCCGACTATCAACAACTCTTGCTTCTCCCAGAGGAATAGGCTTGGTTACAGTGAGTTGTTCTTATCAAATGTGTGTTCTAATATAAAACGAATATTGACTAATTAGTACAATTGCTTCTAATATATAAGGAATATTATCTATGAAGAACTGAGTATATGGAAGAGTGAACACAAGTAAAGATTGCTAGAGTGTAGAGATCAAGAATATAGGATGGAGTGTACAATTAGAAAGCGTAAGTAAGTGAATTTAATTAATTATCTCTTGATTCTTGATGCTACATATAGTTGTAGATAGGTATTTTGAGTAGTTACATCCATTAAAGAATCCTTTAAGGTTGTTTCTATTGGTGGTGAAGAGTTGTGATGAAGAGAAGCGGAGATGTCACTTCACATGTGGCAGTTGCAGTTCATTTCTGAAGTTTAAGTTTGAATTCAGACTTCTGTTATTTGTTTCAGACGTCTGATACAATATATTTTTTTGAATATAGTAGAGGATCGGAGGTCAGAGTGCTATTACTAGATGTCTGGTTTAGCCTGATTGTTGTTCTAGAGAGCTATTTCAGACGTCTGACTTGTGCACCTAGATGTCTGATATGGTGCATGTTGGTTTTTGTGCATCCTTTCTTTACTTCTTTGTTCCTTTCGACTTGTAGTCTCTTTTTGTGTCCTTTGAGCCTCGTTCTTGTCTTTCTAGTGATGTTGTACATTAAATTGCATTAAGGCTTTACATTTTCCACCTTAACATGTAATAGTCATAGTAGTCCATCCAGTATCATGGTTCCTCCTGATCGGGAAGCCGCCAGAGGATACCACACGGGCTATGGGAGAAAACCAAACTCGTACAAGGTGCGCTAGGGTAGGTGACAAGGAACACAAGGCAATGACATGGTAGATATACCAATTACGCACATGGGCTGGTGGTAACGCATAGCAGATATTACCGCCCACCTCGAGCTACACTCCCAAATCAAAAATCGAAAGTGGCCACCAAATAAATCTCAAAGTTAGAATATAATATCGAAGGAGTGTATCCGATAAGAGGGGCTACCTCCTTGGCCCGAGATTACTCCTGTTTTAACCATCTTATGCCAACTCAAGGGAGTCAGGTCCATGCATATACCTCAAAGGAACTCCGCCATCATCCTACTTCATTCTGGAATCTCCGTCGCGTACACGGTTGTTAAAGTGGTTTTCGGAGTTGGCAGAGAGTATGAAAACTTCAGATCCTGGCCTCTTTTACCAAACATGATTATAACACCGTAGTCATTTTCAAAATAGTTTATACTTTAAAACCAAATATCATTGCCCTTTCAAAACCAATTCAATGCAATATCATTTTCATTTCAAATATATTCTTTCTAAAATCATAACACTTTCAAAGTTATAACATTACGAAATCAAACACTTGAATGTAAATCTTTCAAATTATAGTACTTTGAAACTCATAACTTTGAACATAACTTCCACCACTTAAATGGTTTGAATATTTAAAATACTTTATATAATAAAATAGCTTCTTCAATTTCACAACTCAAATCCAACACAACTCGAATTTCTACATTTTATATTTAACCAAATCCAAATCATAAATTTTAATTCAATTTAGTTTCCAAATGTATCGATTTCAAAACAGATTTGATCCATAGAATAAACCATTTCAAATTCAATATATTTCAAATTTTAAGTATTCAACAATTTCAAACTAAGTTTGGTAATTTCGATTCAACAATTCAATTTTCTATTATTTAGTTTGAAATACTTTACATAATAAATCCATTACCATTTAAATAAAGCTCAAATTGCAAATAACTAAATATTTCGTTCAATTTATTTATACTCGAAATATTCATTTAATTCACCTTAAACCAAAATCAAGTTATAAAAATCATACCCTCTAAAACTTCAAATTTAATAAATTTCACATGAAGCTTATTTGAGTTTAATTCTTAAATAAATTCAATTTCAAATAAATCTCAAACTTATCTTCCAACCTTAATATTTTATTTAAATCATTTTAAACTCTATATCAAAACATTATTTAAATACTTAACTATATTATCTTCAATAAAAATCAAACTTATTATTAAGCTTATTTTATATCAAAACGAAATATACATAGCCTAAAATCAAGGGTAGAATAACATTTATGAAATATCAAAAATCAATATTTATCTAAAACCATATATTTCTTTACAAAACCATAGAAATCATTTCAAAATATTTTTATATATGGACAACGGTGTCTGTATATAATTTTCTATCCTATAGTCAAGTGATACAGATATTTGTCATTTCAATCCATAATTTAAAATATAAATACGGTTATATATCATTTCAAACCGCAATCCCGAATGAAATAAACATCCATAACAACTTGCAGTTTGTAATAATACAAAATACAACATCCATTCATCTAATACCAAACATCAAACATTTATCACAATCATCATCCAATTCAATCAATAACATCAACATAGAACAGATAATAAATAACAGGTATTTACTGGCAGTTTATATTCAAAAATAAATTAAATAACTATTTTATCCAAATATATTCAAATAAATTGAGATGATGATTCAAAACATTCCAAACAGTCATAAATAAATTTCTAATTACCTCATAAATTAATTTAACAAACATAAGAAATTTTAGAAGTTGTGAGTGGGTTAAAACACTCACCTTTATAGGAATCTGAAAATAATAGACATCTAATCAATAGCTCCGCTCTATGTTTCCTTAGTCTCCTTCTTGATTCTAGTTTTGTTCCGTAATTTTTCTTTTATTTTGATTTACTTTAATTTTTCTCCTTATTATATTAATGTATATATGTATGTATGTATGTATTTTTAAAAGGTTTGAAAAAAATATTTGAAAAAGAAGAGTTGAAAAAGAAAATGATTAAAATAAGAAGAACTGAAAATGGAAGAGAAGATTAAGATTTGAAAAGAAAGAAGAAAGTTTGAAATAGAAGAAAATTTGAGAAGAAGAATACTTGAAGAGGAAGGAAAAATTAAAGTGAGAGATAATAAGGACATTTGAAGAGAAAAAAAAAAGAAAAAAAAGAAGAAGATTAGAATGGAGGTTGGGGTGTCATTTGCAACATATCTTATTTATAAGGTTAGAGTTAGGTTTAGGGCCAAAGAGATTTGAAAAGAGAGGCCGTTGTTAATTAGAAATAAATGAAATGATGTTTCAGAAAATGAAGTTGGAAAATGAATGAAAAAATAAAGTAAATATGAACAAACTTGGTATTGAAATATAGTAAATATGAACAGCCTTTTTAAAAGTAGCAGGTATTAAAAATTGGTAAAAGAAAGAATTAAAATATGAAAAGTAGTTCATGTTTGCAAAATAGAAAAGCTTCGGACAATGTAAACGGAATGAGTAATGGAATAAGTGGAGAAATAATGAAAAGAATGCGGCAATTAATAATTATAAAGGGAATGAATGGACCAACTCTATACTGTAAACAAACTTATAGAATTCAAATTTCAAAAACAATCGTTCACTTAATTAATTTTGTTAACTCTAAGCATACCAAAATTAACATCCTTTTAAGGATTTAATTAACACACTATAAATGAAAATAAATTCTCTACATAAATTTGTGTCATAAATTAAAAGAATATACAGCATTAAGAAATTTTCATTTCTCCCTCTTTGTGATTAGAATGGGGATTAAACAAACATGTTAACATTTCGATCGAATGTTTTACAAGGAATGCGTTAACATACATTCAAAAATATGATAGCATAAACAAGGTAATATAAATAGGAGTATAATATATATATGTACATCTTTATCACCACTTATAGTTTACATTCATAAATAAAAGATATGAAAATAATCCACACAAGGAGACGGTGAATGTAAGAGTAAATTAGAAAAGTGAAGATGGAAAGGTAAGTTATGTTGCAATTAAGATCTAATAAAGTCTAATTGAAAAGGAAATAGTCAAGTGTAAATCTATTTTACCCCTTTATCATCTCCTATTAACATTTAATTTAATAACGTATGAGATTTCAAACCTAAATAGTCTTTTTTTAATGATCTAATCGGATCTAAAACATAATTTTAAATTTAGGTATAAGCATATATGTAGTAAACTGGAATTAAATTTTGAAACATGAACCGGATTAATTGGAAATAAATCACCCAATTTATTTCAATGTATGTTTACAATTAACCCCTTCCCACTTTTTAATTAAAAGATTCCAATCACATTAATTGTCATTGACTTCTAAGGTAAAAGTGAATAAGATAATTCAATTCCTTTTTATAGTAATTTAACGTATTTACGGAAATATTGTATACAAACCAAATGTTATTAATTTCTTATTTCTGTAATAAATTTTTCAGCTACCAACATTTCAAATAAATAAACATATGATTTCTTTTATTTAGTAAAGAAACATTTTTTTTGACATTTATTATTCCAATCAATTGGAATTTACATTCGTACGGTCATTTATTTTCTTCCTTATTAAACTTTACAATTATTTCCAATTTAAGCTCTACAATTACGCTCCTAGTTAGCTTTACCATTACAATTGATTGAAATAACATTAACAATTGTCAATTTCATTCAGTCAACATCAACAATCACATTCATACTTTATTACCAACTAACAAATATTATAATTACTTACCTATCATTGATTTCATCAAATTATAGTTTATTACGTATTATTTCATCAATTAATATAACTTTGAATTTATTTCCTAATTTACTATTTACAATCAATTATAACCTTACAATTGTTTCAATTAATTAGGATTGCACTAAATTAGTTATTTATTAACTTGCATTAACATTATTAGCTTTCATCTCCATTATTAATTCATAAAAAAATTTCTTTCAAATTTAATTACCAAAATCTTATTAAATTAACAAATTTAAACAACGGAAATTACGGATCGCTACACCCAATGATATTATCTTTTGGATGATCTTTTAGAATTCTAGGGGGTGATACTAGAGTATTATTTTGTGCATTTGTCTCATTATTAGACGAGTTTACTGTATTCATTATAGGAATAATTTCTTCATCGTCATTATTATGATTGTTAAGGAAATTTTCATCAAATGAAACATGTAAACTTTCTTCAATTGTGTTAGCACGTTTATTAAAAATTCTATATGCCTTGCTACGATCCGAACATCCAATAAATATTCCTTCATCGGCCTTCGGGTCGAATTTTCCTAAATTATCTTTTGTATTTAATATAAAATATTTTGATCCGAAAGTTTTAAAGTATGATACTTTAGGTTTGCTTTCAAAAAACATTTCGAAGCAAGTATGTTTAGTCATAGGTTGCATGGTTACTCGATTCAAAACATAACAAGCTGTAGCAATAGCTTCAGCCCAAAAATGTTTTGGTAAATCACTACTATTTAATAGTGTTCGTGCACATTCTTGTAATGTATGATTTTTTCTTTCTACTACATCATTTTGTTGTGGTGTGCTGAGAAAAGAGAAATTACGAATTCTCCACCGTGATCACTTCGAATATTCTTAATTTTCAAATACATTTGAGTTTTAATTCTTTTAGCAAAAAATTTAAACATACCAAAAGTGTCTCTTTTATGTTTTAAAAATAAGATCCATGTATATCTTGAAAAATCATCAACTATTACGAAATAATTCTAACGGTTGTTTTGTAGAAATATTATTTTTAGATTTAAAAGAGCTTTTCTTAAGTTTATCGATTTGACAAGCGTCACATAAATTTTCTACTTTATAAGTGATTTTAGGTAAACCTCTAACTAGCTCATATTTTGCTAGTTTATTAATATATTTAAAATTAATTTGACAGAATCGTTTATGCCACAAACATGGATCGTCATGTTTGGCGGTTAAGCATAAGTTTGAATTTCGATTTATATTTATATTTAAGACATAAATATTTTTGTTTCTAAAACTCTCAAAGATAAGTTGTTTATTATTGTCGAAAATATTACATCTATCTTTTGCGAAATTAATTTAAAAACCTTTATCGCATAATTGACTAATGCCAAGTAGGTTGTGTTTTAAATTTTCTACTAATAAAACATTTGTAATAATAGGAAAGTTAGAAATACCAGAGTTGATGACTTCTTCGATGTCAACGACGTATCCTTTTGAGTTATCTCCAAAAGTTACCATTCCACCATCGATATATGTTATATTTGACAGCATTTTTGCACTTCCGGTCATATGCTTGGAGCAGCCACTATCAAGTATCAATTTCTCCTTATTTTTTATTTTGGTACCTGCAAGATTAAATTAATTGGTACCCACATACTTTGTTAGGGTCCTAGATGTTACGAGGAGCAGGTTGCCACACCCAAGAAGTTTTGGTACCTTTATGAACATAATTTTTATTATAGACAACATTATCAAGAAAATTATTAATATGTTTTTGTCTAATCAAATATTATTTGTCTTAGGAATCCAAATTTTTATGTTTTTGGTATTCTTATTAGACTTAGGTGATCTTTTAGTTTTTTGATAAATAAAACTATACTTCTTAATAGTATTCCCTTTCTGTTTAGGATTATTTCTAAATCCTATTCCATTCCTATTACTTGAAGGTTTTGAAGTTTTGATAAGACTTTCAAAATCTTGTTTTCCTTTATTAAATCTTGAAATATTATTCGTAATTTTATCCAATTTTTCTTTTAATTCAAAATTTTCAATTTTCAATGTTTCTATATTACTTTTCAAGTTGATATTTTCTTTTAACAAGTTATCCTTTTCTATTTTAACTTTCCCAAATCAATAGATATAGTCTCATATTCAACTAAACTACTTTTAATTTTTTCTTGAGATAATTCTAGTTCCTCCTCTAAAATAATTTATTCATCTTTTAAAATTCCTATTGCAAGTTCTAAACGATTTATTTTGGCTATGTGTTCTTTATTTAATTTTTTAATTTGTCTAAATTTATCATCTAATTCCATTCTAAGTTCTAATAATTCATCATAGCTAAGTTCGGAACATACCTCATCAGTTTGTGTCATAAAACATACATTAGCTTGTTCTCCGTCACTATCGCTGTCACTTTTTGATAATGAAGAAGAATCCAAGCCATCCCATATTACTTTGAAAGCTTTCTTCTTTTGAATTTTTCAAATTTTTCTTCTTTTTATCATTGTTGAGCTTTGGACAATCTTTCTTCATGTCCAAATTGATCACATTTATAGTGTTTGATTGACGTTTGATTTGTTGAGCTAGATTTTCCTCCTTTCTGAAATTTGGCCGTTTTCCTAAATTTCTTGAATTTAATATAGTTTTTGGCAATAAATACAATTTCTTCTTCGTCTAAGTCAGAGTCTTCAATTGTTGTTGGAAATGCTATGTTTTTATTCTTCGAATTTTGTCCTTTTCTTGCCGGCAGATTAGCTTCATAGGACATTAAATTTCCTATCAATTCTTCAACTAAGAGTGTTGAGAGGTCATTAGCTTCTTCGATAGCTAATACTTTTCTTCCCCACTCTGGAGTTAAAGAATTGAGTATTCTAAATACTAAATCAAAATTTGTGAATTTAACTCCTAGTGCCATTATATCGTGTTGAATAGTTTGGAATCTAGAGTACATGTCCACTACAGATTCATTTTGTTACATTTTAAACGATGAAAATTGATTTTGTAAAATTGAAATTTTAGTTTGCTTAACTTTGTTCGTGCCTTCATGTGTAACTTCTAAGGTACGCCAAATATCATATGCAGTGTTACATAACATGACACGTGAAAAGTCATTCTTATCTAATGAACAAAGTAAAACATTGATAGCTTTTGCATTATTAGAAGCTGCTGTGTTTTGTGCATCACTCCATGTGTTCATAGCATTGTCAGGTGCTTCATATTTATTTTGAGTGGCTGACCAAATTTCTAATCCATTAGCTTCCATAAAAATTCTCATATATGTTGACTAATATGCATAATTAGAACCATTAAAAAGTAGAGGACATGCAGTGGATTGGCCTTCTTGAAAAATACTTGCCATATTAAAGTGATTCAAATACGTATTATTGTACTTTAATCAAACCTTGCTCTGATACCAATTAAAAGTTTACGGGGTGGATCATGTAATGTATATGCAAGTATATGTGACAAAATATATGATGCAACTAAAATAATATTAATCTAAGTAAATATAGAATAAGCACACTAGAATTTTATACTGGTTTGGACATCCCATCCTACGTCCAGTCCCGAAGCTGCCCTTTGAAATTCGACTATCAAAAACCCTCGCTTCGCTGGGAGGAATAGGCTTGGTTATAATGAGTTGTTCTTGTCAAATGTGTGTTCTAATATAATATGGATGTTGACTAATTAGTATAATTGCTTCCAATATATTTCTAAGGAATATTGTTTATGAAGAACTGAGTATATGGAAGAGTGAATACAAGTAAAGATTACTAGAGTGCAGAGATCAAGAATATAGGATAGAGTATAGAATTAGAAAGCGTAAGTAAGTAAAGTTAGTTAATTGTCTCTTGATTCTTGATGCTATATATTGTTGTAGATAGGTATCTTGAGTAGTCACATCCATTAAAGAATCCTCTAAGGTTGCTTCTGTTGGTGGCGAAGAGTTGTGGTGAAGAGAAGCGGAGATATCCACTCACATGTGGCAGTTGCAGTTCATTTTTGAAGTTCGAGTTTGAATTCAGATGCCTAGTATTTGTTTCAGACGTCTGATGCTATATATTTTTTAAATATAGTAGAGGATCGTACGTTTGAGTGCTATTACTAGACGTCTCGTTTAACCTGTTTGTCACTCCAAAGAACTATTTTAGACGTCTAGCTTGTGCGTCCAGACCTCTGTTATGGTGCATGTTAATTTTTATGCATCCTTTCTTTTATTTCTTTGTTCCTGTCGACTTATAGTCTCTTGTAGTGTCCTTTGAGCCTCGTTCTTGTCTTTCTAGTGATGTTGTTCTAGCAAGTACCTATATTTATAAATAGAAATGTATATTCAATTTCCATTGTATAGTTGTTGTCATCGAAAATGTAGATTGGATTTCCTAATAAAAAGTTTGGTGTCGAAAACATAGCTTTCGATGAGGTCATTAGCTCGGTTTGTTTTAAAAAGATAAGCTTCTGCCTTTGTTTTACTAAGCTTTTGACTTAGTCGATACGTATGTTTTCAAAAGGAGTTTTATAATGGCCTTCGAAGGTGTTGCCATGTATGTTTTAAAAGAAAAAGGGGTTTCGAAGGAGTTCCTTTAGTTATAAACCAATGCTTTCAAAAGAAGGGGTTCCGACATAGTTGAAGCCCTGCCACCAATTCTTTTATCTTTTGAGTGTATTGAAGTCATCAATGCTGTGGAAAGTTATTATTTAATTTAAAGCTATATTAAGCCGCTTCCTAAATGCTTACGAAAGGTTTATGGGTTTCGAAGGTAGTGGCTTCCAAAGAGGTTTCGAAGCTATCCTTTGGTATTTTCAATACATGCTTTCGACTCTGTCGAAAGAGATGGTTTCGACGCCATCATAAATTCCCCAACATTTTTATATGGTAAAGAATGGTTTCAAAAGAGATTCTTTTGTTTATATTTACTTTAACCCAAATGATATTTTTAAAGGTAAACCCAATGATGTTGAAAGGGGGAACTTTCAATACTTTAGGAAAAGATACTTCCAATGAAGCTATGATTCATATGATTAATAAGCAACACTTTATTATATTCGAAAGGTTTTGAAAGTAGGATTTTAAAGTGTTTTAAAAGACAACAGTCTAATGTTTTGAAAGGAGATATATGCTTTTGAAGGGGGCTATCCAGTGAGGTCGAAAGCAAGGTTTCAAAGATTTCGAAAGTATAGGTTTCAAAACAAATAACCCAAGCTCATTTAAAAGAAAAACAATGGCATATTAATGAACAAAATATTTTGAAATGGAATTTATAAAGAAGTCTTGATGGGTTAAAAGAATTAACCAAGCTATTTTGTTTGCTTCTCCATGTATGTATATATTCACCTTGTAGTGAATCCAAAAATGCACTTTGGGAAAAGATAGAGTAACCAGTTAGGTTGACCTAGTACTGAATATAAATAAAAGATATTAGCAAGGGCCAATGTGTTAGCAGTAAGCCCATGAAAACTTTATAAGGGAAATGATATTGGCAAGGGCCAATAGGTTCATAGTTAGCCAATGAAAACTATGTATAATTGAATGTGTCAGTAAGATACATTTGTAGTTAGACCATGAAAACTATATCCGAATAAGAAAATGAAATATTAACAGATAGTCAATAGGTTCCTAGTTAGTCCATGAAAACTAGAGTAAAATAAAGATATTGGCAGTCAGTCAATAGGTTCCTGGTCAGCCAATGAAAACTAGGATAAACTAAATGATATGGAGTTACTAATAGGTTCATAGTGATCCTATGAAAACTATATAAGTGGACAAGGAGTCCGTAAATATTTAACCGGTTATTAGTCAGCCCATGAAAAATATTAGGTTAATTTTAATCCTAGAAACTATACCTATGACAAATAATGTGAATGGGGATGGGTAATTCAGAATCGATTCAATTATTTGCATATCATCATATAATAATTTTTTGAGTTGATTTAATCATTGTGGATGCAGGAGCATATAAAATGGCTTATAAAAGTTTTTAAGATACTAATAAGGGGAAACCCATTCTGTTAAGCGGCATGGTCTCACTAAATATCTAATTGAATTGAAATGATAGATTATTATTCATACCTGGCTTTATTTCTGACTGGAAGTATATTTTTCCCCTTAAACTCTTGGTTACTCAATTGATTTCGAGTAGCTTGAGATTTGAGGTTTTTAGGTGCCTTTTAAGACGAATAAGCTTCTGGAGTCATGCAGGAGGCATATAGTTATTTGAGTTCTTTCTCATGTGATCTCGCCGTGTTGTTTTGTTAAGGCAAAGTTGTTTATTGCCTATTATGCAATCTGATCACCAAGAGGGCATCTTCATATGTTGCCCTTGGGGTATATTGTAATAATCATATTTTTCTGAACATGGTTACATTGTGGGATTATGTAAATAATGTTAAAATGGTTTCGGTATGGAATATGAAAGTTGTTTTAAAAAATTTAAACGCTTTCCATATCCATATGTTTCTGGTATATCATTTTATCTAACATTACCGTATTAGGTCGTCGAGAATTAATAACTATGGATGACTGCAGCATGCTTATCCTTAGTTTTTGGCCTACCAAGTGGGGGACGTTACAATACCCCAGTCACTTGTAATTTTATGGAATCCATTCTCCAATACATGCCTTTGCTGACTTACTTGTGCCTAGCTATGTTTAAATGTGAGATGCGAGCATTTCAGCTATTTTATATATTTATTTTCATCCCAAGACATTATTATAATATCACTAGATTTTCATATAAATTGGTTACGTTATCACAAAGTAAAAGCTCGTCCATGTTTATGTGTTGCGTGGTCTTACGGGATACCTTTCTTTTCAAAAGTTTTCATCACATTAATACCATATGATTGTGTTTCTCATGCTAGTTTTATCAGACTGATCCGGGTATTTTTTTTCTTATAATGCTCAGGTCAAACCAAGCATGTTTCTAGATTTAACTTGGAAGCTTTGGAGCACAGGAGATAAGTTGGATGCCCAAGACGTACCTCTTGTATATTCTTTTTACTTGCACTATATTATTTTGTTGTATTTTCAGAATTTGTAAAGATGGCTTGTTATAACTATCTAAGATGATTATAGGATAGTTTGCTCCGATTATGTGTATAAAACTTTTTTTTGCAAAGATCATATTATATTATATATTATTTGTTATGTGTAAGATTCTGTTCTTTCCTTTCCTTTCCTTTTTGCCAATGAAAAGGATGCTCGGCACGTGAATACCATGGATGTATTAGTGTCGAATTTCAAAAGTTGAAAAGGTGGGTCGTAATAACATTCTTTTCAAAGTATTTCGTCCCCGAAATCTCTCCAAGGGACAAACAATGTAACGCGTAATAACATCCATGTTATACAACCAAGTAACCTACACATCCATCTACTCAACCAAAGTGCAATGTGATTATGTACTACAGACATACTAAAATGAGCTCAAAGCTAGCGTGAGTGTCTGATTGTGTTATGCAAGTATGTATGCAGATACCCTAAACATGCGTAAAAATTTCTACATGAGTGTAAAGTAATAGGGAAAAAGTGAGCAACCATCTCCTACCATCCAATCTAGCAACCACAATGCAATCAAAATCCTAATTTTGGAGAGAAAATTTTTCTAGAGAAGAGCTTAGGATGAGAAGTTCTCATTCCTTCTGTCAGAGCTTCTCCCCATTGCTCTCGGATCAATCTAATTTCTTTATTGCGGAGCTTCCTAGTTCCATGCTCCACAACGCATGTAGTGACACGGGAGAGTAGTGGCTCTATCTCAATATCCCACAATTTCTTAGGCTCTACCATAATTGTTATGCTATGAAGGTACTTTCTCAAATGGAAAATGTGAAAAAATGTCATGGACTCTTGGATATTATAGGTTTTCTTATTTTCCCTAATATTAGGAGAGGTCCAATAGATCTTTGTGCCAACTTTTCCAACTTTCCAAACTTTATAACATTCACACACTGCCTAACCAACTCTAATTTTCCGAAGTCTCTTAATTCAAATATGATTTGAGTAGAATATATTTGTAACGACCCTAGATTTTTGGCCCCATTTATTTTAACAAATATTTAATCTAATTAAATAAAATGTGAACTGAACATATTAAAATGAATATGATTTTGGAATTATTACTATTTAGTTATATAAGTTGTATTTTTTTTTAAAAAAAAGGAGATTGATTTGGAAATTTAAAATAAAATCTCGTAAGGATATTTAAAGTAAAATCTATCTTGTATGTTAAAGGAAAATATTTTTCTTGTTATAAATATATAAATGCAATATATAGAAAATAATGTTCAAAATAAAATCAAAGCTAAGTCAAACACATGAATATAACTTAAAAATTAATAGTTAAAATACAAATATAAACAAATGTATAAAGCTAATATAAGTCACCATATTGATAACTTAAATATTGTTAGTCATAGTCAAAATACAAATATGAATACAAATGGAAATGAATATAAAAATAAGTATAAAATGTAACTAAATCAAATTGTACATAATTTAAATATTGATATTCAAAGTTAAAATAAAAATAAAAATAAGAATCAAGTGTTAGTGTATGTTTGCAACCTAAAATTTGAAAATTGTAAACATAGTTGACATACCAGATAAACAGTTTCTGTTTGAGTAAAGCAAGAATTAATTAGTTAAAATATGCATACAACTAAAGTTGAAACTTGAAAGCACAAAATAAAATAAGACAAGTATGTACATAATTATTCAAGCTACAAAATAATAAGATAAAATAACCTTCTTTCACAAGAACATCTACCTTCAAGATACAAAATAAATTATCTTCATTAAAGTCAAATGAGACTAGTCAAAGTCAAGAAATAAGTGAAATACACACATATGCTGATGCAAACTAGGAATAAATAACAAAACAAATATTTTATGCAAGACCAAAGTAAGGTAGAATCTGACAAATATATTTACACAGACATATATGTATTTTGAAGTTCAAACTGGAAAGAATAAGACAAATGTTCATATATAAACAAATCTTCATATACACAAGAGAAGAAACCTGACACAAATATGTACATGAGAGGGTAACAAAATAGATATATGTATAAACATGTCTTCATTCACAAGCCATGTTGACCTGCAAAAGTACAATCTTCATACAAATATCTTTAAAGCAGCCGAACATAATTATACTTATGTAAGCTAATAGAGAAACCTAAGTACTAATTACTATCATTTCATCACATTACTCTGTCAGTTCACAATATTTATAAGATCTGTTCTTATTAAAGCCAATTAGAAAAACAACTGCACTATTTACTACCTACTTTCCATACAACTGCAGTTCTCTTATATATATAGGAGAAACCCTTCTCTTTTCAGTTAGAGTTCATTCTACAAGCATATAACAAACCTGAGAAAAATAAAAAGAAGAGAAAAGGAAAGAAAGAAAAGTAAGTTCAAAATTTTAATTCAAACAAAAAAAAGCAAAGAAGATCTAAAGGCAATTTCAAACTTCAGTTTCAAAGCAACAAGATTTCAAAACATCAATGCTTACTGTCCTTTGTTCAGGAAGGTTATAGGTGAGTAACCTTAATTCTTAAAAGTTTTAAGTTAATTTAAATAGTTCAAACTCACTTGATAAACTGATTGTATATGCTTCTGTTTGCATATGTGTTAAGATACTCTGTGTTTCTGAAATTTGGTACAAGTTTCATATTTGGGTCTATACTCAAGTTATTCTTATTTAAATCTTTGATAAACTTTGTTTTCTCAACAAATAAGATGCTAAACTTAAATTAAAGTTTTTTTTAAGGTTGTTTTAAATCATCTTTATCAAGTACCTCACTATAATGTTGATGTACATGAAATCAAGTAATAATTGAAATTATTCGATTATTGTAAAATACGGATTCAAGATTATATATTCAATTCATACCGCAAAATATGACTTTTAAAACAAAAGTCAAGATTTATAAATTAATATTCAAAGAGCAGTTTGGAATTAAAGTATATTTGCATTTCTTCCTATTTCAAGTGAATGATTCAATTTTAATTAATGGAACTTGGATTGAAGCAAGTTTATACATCCATAAACTCGGGAAAAATGTGAGTTAATTTTTCTATCGAGTGAAATTTGAATACGAGACATTATTAGGGTTTTACTGGAAGTTTTGTTCTTCTCTGTAAATAAATCGCGTACGACATCCACGCGTGATCGAGCTCCATGAAATTCAAGGGAGTGGTAGAGGGTCGTGTTGTCGTGGTGTGGCAAGGGTGGAGGGGCTTAGGTAGTCTCTGTAGGGATGGGCGGCCGTTTTATCGACAGAGGTGAGTTTCTGTTTTTCGAGCAAAAAGGCATTTTTTTTGATTCGAGCTTCCTTGAGATGATTCGAGAGTATTTTTAGTGTCTACATGTAATATGCGAATTGCCGATGTTGTTGGTGATCGCTGGAGTGCAGTGGTGCCGCCGTGCACGTGTACGGCAGTGGATGGTCGTGTCTGTGTCGGCGTGGGGTGTTGTCGCGTGGCGTCTCGAGTCGCGCACGAGTGAAATGGGAGACAGAATTCGGGTTTGTTCCTTGCCCTGATCGTGTGAGTTTCTGTGTTCGTTTGTACTTAGTTTAAGTTTTGAACTTACAGGAAAAAAAGGGGAGAAGAAGAAGACGTTTCAGGGTGACGCAGGGAAAGGAGGCGGGAACTCGAAGTAATACTTGAGTCTAAGTAAGGGAGTCTCGGGTTTTGACAATTGCAGTATTGCATTAGTGTTGAAGTAAATTAAAATTTGGTTTTTCCATAAATTTTAAGCATCGTGAAGACTTTGGATTCAAGTTATGATGTTTCTATTTAATACGTAACGATGTTTTAAAACACTTAATTTTTATTATTAAGCAATTAATCTAAGTTAAGTACAAGTTAATTAAATATTTAAGTTGTGTAGTTAATAATAAATTGATTTTCAAGTTAAAGAAAATTTCTTTGTAAATGTTAATTAAGATGAATGGTTAATATTAATTAATTATTTCGGAAGTAATTGAGAGTAATTACTTTATAATTATAATTAGAGATTGATTAATAATTTAGAAATAAGGTAAATTTGTAATTAACTACTTAAGTAAATTAATAAATGAATAAATGTATTTTTACATTTATGTTTCTTCTTTAATGGGGACCTCTCCTCTTTCAATCTCTCTTCCCGCCGACCCTTCTTTTCCCCCTTCTTTTCAGGCTCGTACTTCTTCCCTTGTAACCGTACCATCTCCCACTGTTCCAGTATTGTCAACCTTACCTACTTCTAACCAGTTGACCTGTCGCTCCTCTTCCTCTGACATGTCACGTTCTTCACCTGTCCACCCTACTACTGTGTCTGACTTGCCCTCAAATCCTACCACTAACCTTGTGTCCTCTGACCAAACTGTAGACCCTCCTCCCCTGCTCCAGTCTCCTAACCTTCCACCTCCTTCATGCCCTCCGGCTGCCTGGACATCCTTGTTTAAGTCCAAGCCAAATAACGCTGGTAATTATGTCCCACGTGTCATCAAGTTGGTGTACGATGGTGACGCTATCGTCCCACCAACTGAAGTTGTTCAAGCTGGCAATCTTATGTGGAAAGAATATTTAGTGGGGTTCTTTCTTGATAATCCACTACCATACTCCACTGTCCTCTTTTTTCTTAAAAGAGCATGGAGACTTAAGGGTTCGATATCTGTTAAATCAGATGGATTTCTCTTTTTATTTAAGTTTTCTAATGCTGAAGACAAGAATAGAATAGCTGGTTCTGATCCTATTGTTATGAAGAATAAACTTTTTATTGTAAAACCATGGGATGAAAATGTTGGTAATTCCTGTAGCACGATCAGAGCTGTCCCAGTGTGGATCAAGCTTTCAAACATTCCATTGTTTGCTTGGTCTACAGTGGGAATTAATTGGCTTGCTTCCAGGGTGGGGAAGCTTTTATGTTTGGATGCCTCAACTGAAAAATTCGAAAGAATCTCGTTTGCTAAATGTATGGTTGAAGTAACCCCCCAATTTGAGCTACCTGATTCCTTTGCAGTCAAGCTACTTGATGGATCTGAACAGATAGTTGGGGTGGATTATTTATGGAAACCAGAAATTTGTACCAGATGTAAAGAGTTTGGACATATGATAGCAAGTTGTAACAAAATGGAAGGTATTGGTTTAGGGAATAGCATGAACAAGGGTACTGAAGTTGAACAAAATCAGAGTGAGCATTTTCAGAATAAGGAGTTAAAAGGAAAAAAGATGGAGAAGGAAAGTAAAGTGAAGCAAATATGGCAGAAGGTAAATAATAATAAGGTGAAGAAAAGAAATGTAAATGTGGAAGATAAAACTGTTATGATAAGTAAGACCAGTGGTGAAGGAAATCCTGAACAAAATTTGGAAAAGAAAGAAAATATTACTTCTGTTGTTTCAGACTCAACCCACAGTTTTAGTTCCAAAGAATTAGAGAGGTTTACTGTCAATAATAAGTTTAGTTTGCTATGTGAAAATGAAGATGACCAAGGATTTTCAGAGCAAGTGTTTGTAGAGGAAGGTGAAGTAATGCCTGATGTGAATATTCAGGCTACAGAAAGGGGTATGATATTGTGTACTGAAAATGTTGTTGTGAACCAAACAGAAACAAACAAAGAACCAAATCACAAAGTAGGTGAGAAGGAGCAACAATTCCATGAACAGTCTGTGCATGTGCACACTGCTGTGCATGATTTTGAAGCAAAGTGGTGTCAGTCTCTTGAACAACAAATACAACAAGTAATTATCAACATGCATCAATTAAACACTGTCAAGCCAGCTGTAGTCCCCTCTGCATACAATTTCAGCATTGAAATTCCTGGTTGGCCAGTCAACATCCCCTCTTCAGCACCCTGTTCTTCATCAAAATCACCATCCTCCAACCCTATTTCCTCTGATGCAGCCACCCCCACTTTGCAACACAAAACTCGAATTGAAACAAGATCTCTTTCAGCTAAGAGAGGAAACAAGATTCACCATTATCTTTAACCTATCCATGTATAAAAAATTAGCAACCTGGAATGTGAGAGGTGCCCACTCGAATCTGAAACTTGATCAAGTCAAAAGCATAATTAACATGTATGATATCTGCCTTTTTGGCATACTTGAGACCAAACTCAACCATCCCTTAACTATCAAAGCAGCAAATTATATCAACCCACAGTGGGATTATTATCATAATCTGGATGCTGCATCTTATGGCAGAATTCTTGTTATTTATGATCCCATTGTTTTGAAATTATCCCCTATCTTATCAACTAGACAGCTCATCCACTTCCATGTTCAACTTTCTCAAACCCCAAGCTCTTTCTACTTAACCATAGTGTACGCTGACAATACTTCTAATTCCAGAAATACCCTTTTCAACTCCCTACCCCCTCTTCGCCAAAACTCTCATCCCTGGGTTGTACTTGGTGATTTTAACACTTGTTATAGCCTTGATGATAAAATGGGAGGATCTCCCCTCCTACCAAGTCACGTTGCTCCTATTAACATTGCCATTAGCGATTCGGATCTGCTTTTGATCAACAAGTCTGGAGCAAAGTACTCTTGGAATAATCGCAGTCGTAGTGGTGTTCGAACTTTCACCACCATTGATCATGCTTTTTGTAATCTTTCCTCTCTCAATTTATGGCCTTCCTTGTCTGTTTTTCTCCCACTCCCTGTGCTGTCTGACCACTCTCCCCTCATCCTTTCCCTTAATCCCCATATAAGAAGAGACAAAAGAAGTTTCAAATTTTTTAATGCATGGGGTAAACATGATGATTTTCTTGGTATTGTTTCACGTGTGCACAATTCGTTTAACTGTTATGGTAACCCTATGTATAAGTTTTGCAGGGAGTTGAAAAGCATCAAGCAATCTGTTAAAACATGGGCTTCTTCTACTTTTGGCCATGGTAGCTTACTTTCGACTACCCTTACTGAACAACTTAAAGAAAAACAGGTATATATGATGGAAAACCCTGAGGATGTCAAAGCTGCTGATGAAGAAGGCCGTATTTTCATGGAAGTGCAAAAAGCTTTGCAGCTGGAAGCCAGTATGAAAAGCCAACAACTTCGCAGCAAATGGTGTGATGATGGTGAAAAGAACACCAAATTTTTTCATGATTCCCTTCGTGTCAAGCATGCCAGAAGTAATATCTTCAATATTATGGATGATGAGGGTACTGTCTACTCAACTCCTGAGACTGTTGATAATGCTTTTGTTGATCATTTCACCAATATTTTTAGCAACTTGAATGGATTTTCTCCTGACCTCAATCTTATATCTTCCCTCTCACTCCCTTGCATTACTGTTCTTGAATCTGAAGCACTAATCAAACCTGTTACTGATGCTGAAATCAAGTGTGCGCTTTTTTCTATGAATCAACATTCTTCTGGGGGTCCTGATGGCCTTAATGTTCCTTTTTTCATTGCCACTTGGTCTGTGCTTGGTCATGTCTTTTGCCAAGCCATTCATAATTTTTTCTACAAGTGCAAAATGCTGCGTGAGATCAATGCCACTAATATTGCCTTAATCCCCAAGTTTTCTCCCCCTACTAAAATCTCTTCTTTCAGGCCAATCTCATGTTGTAACGTTCTGTACAAATGTATATCTAAAATTCTTGCTTCCAGACTTGTAGCAGTTCTGCCATCTCTTGTGTCTCTCAATCAAACTGCATTCATCCCTTCCAGAAATATTCTTGAAAATGTTCTTCTTGCCCAAGAACTTATGAAAGGGTATGGTAGAAGTAATGCTACTCCTGCTGCAGTGCTTAAAATCGATATTACTAAGGCATATGATTCCATTCATTGGGTCTCTATTGTGAGGATCATGGCTATGATGGGCTTCCCCAAAACTTTTGTTGCTTGGGTTTATACATGTATTTCTGCCCCTACTTTCTCTGTAATCGTGAATGGTAGGCCAGTTGGCTACTTTGGTTGCCAAAAAGGCATAAGGCAAGGTGACCCAATTTCTTCTTATTTATTTCTTTTGGTCATGGAAGTTCTCAACATTACTCTGCAAAACAAATTCTCTGAAAGGCTAGTTAAATTCCATCCTAAGTGCTCCCTGCATAACATCACTTCCATCATGTTTGCTGACGATGTTATGATTTTCACTAAACCAGAAGCATCCTCATTAAGTGAAATTTTAAGTGCTCTGCACTCCTTTTATCTCATGACAGGCCTATCTATTAACAAGCACAAATCCTCCTTGCTTATGGCAGGGGTCACTGATGTTCAAGCTTCTTGCTTGTACCAACTGTGTGGACTCACTAGTATGCATTCTGACATGATGTACTTGGGTCTCCCCATTATCACAAAAAGAATAACCATTGCTGATTGTATACCCCTGTATAATAAGATCACCTCAGTTATGAATGCGTGGGAAAATTGTAGATTGTCCCAATGTGGTAGGCTTGTCCTCATCAAATCGGTTGTGTTCCCTAGTATGGTCTACTGGGCTCGTTCTGCCATCCTTCCTTGCAAACTTCTTCAACTTGTTCGCACTGCCATGTATAGATTTTTCTGGACTGGCAGTATGTTCAACAAAAAACTTTTGCCTTGTTCTTTTGCTAACTTTGAAACCACCTTACAACTTGGAGGATTGGGTATTATAAATGTCAAAAATTGGAACACTGCTGCATTTAGTACGCACTTCCATGCTGTCATAAACAAAAATAACAGTCTATGGGTTAATTGGATTTGGACGTATAATATCAAGCATAGGAGTTTTTGGCTTATGGACATTGCTCAAAATAGTAGCTGGACATGGAGGAATATACTTAATCTCAGGGAAGTTTTCCTTCCAATGATACGGTACCATGTTCACCATAACTCGGACACTAGTTTTTGGGATGAACCTTGGGTTCGATCTGGTATGATTCTTTCTGCTGTTTTTGACCACTCATTGATAGTTCAGTCTGGTATTAATCGTCAAGCAAAAGTCAGTGAGTTCATCAGTAATGGTTCTATTCAGCTTCCATACAATAGTAGTCAAATTATTAGGCATATTTGGAACTCTGTTCAGTGTTCTTCTCTCAGTTCAGACCATTCTTTAAAGGTGACATGGGTTAATAAGCCTCATCGAACTAAGCTGGTGTATAATTACATGTCTGGTGATAATGCTTACCCTGCTGCTAAGTGGTACAAAGTTCTCTGGAACAATGACTCTACTTCTAGAGAAAATTTTATGTTATGGAAGGTGGTTAGCAATGCTCTTCTCACCAGGCAAGTGTTAATTAAATATGGTATAACTAGTAACCCTGAGTGTATTTTCTGTGATCAGTTTGTGGAAAGTGTTGAGCACATATTTTTCGAATGCTCATGTCTTCATGCCCTAATTGATAATATTGTTTGTTGCATTCAACGTACGGTTGCAGTCCCCTTTTCTGCAATTAACTGGAACATTATCTTAAAGGCCACGAGGTGGAAGACAAGTAGATACTGGGTATTGATTATTTGCATTAAAATATACATGGAAGTGATATGGAAGGAGAGGAATTCTATTGTTTTTGAAAACAAAAGGAAAAGCATTGGCTCTTTATGGGCTGAGATTAAGAACAGAATATATATGCAGTTGAAAAGGAAGGAGTGCCATATTCCTGGAATTAATGTCAGTAGTTGGTGCTGATGTTTTGCCTGATATGTGTTTTCCTTGTTGTTTCTTTATTTCCCCTGTAATTTTCTTTTTTCTGATTCGAAGTGTGTTTTGAATCCTTTTTATTGTGTTGCAATAAACTGGTAGGGGCCCAGTTAACCCCGCTGGCTTTGCCAAAAAAAAAAAAAATGAATAAATAGTTAATTAATCAAGTAATTTAATTTTGAAGTAATAGTTCATTAATTAAGTAATTTAATTTAGAATTAATAATTAATCAATTAAGTAATTAGCAGTTAAATGGATAATTAAGGGTACTTAATTAATGAATAAGGAATAGTTAATTAAGTAATTAGAGTTAAACAACTGGATTAGGAAGTAATAAATTAAATGATGGAATAAAATAATTAAGAAATTAATTAATTAAGACTTAATAATTGATTAAGCAATGATTAATTAATTCGAATAATTTGAAAGGAAATAAGTAATTAATCAAACAAGGTTAAGCGATTAATTCTCAAGTAACTGATTTTAAATTGAATTAATTGCAATGAGAATTTAAAATGATTGCTTATGGATTGTTGTGTATGTAGGATATCTGGTTTGTGATATTTATTGATATTCTGTGATGCTGGGTGATATGCTGTGTTATATCTATGATGATTGTGTATGATTCATCTGTGATATTGTATGTTAATTCAATTGTTGAATTTAAATTATTTAAACTGTTAAGTTAATTAGACAACTTGGCCTTTAAAATGGCGTTTGGATTTCGATGAGACCGGGATCGGGTATCCAATTGATATTCCGAAAACCACATCGATCCAATTTAAACATTAGGTCGTGAATTCTAAAATGAAGATCGAGATGGTGATTTAAGAATGCAAGGGTTATCGTCGTTAACTCTAAGGGTGATTCCAAAATAAGTGTGACGAGATAATGCCTTCGGTTTCGTTCGAACCCGGAACGAACTTTTATGGATTGAATGCTTTCAGCACATCGTCAGGCGGACGATGAGCATTCTAAGAGATTTGTCCTATAAAGGTAATCGCAGCCTTAAGCCTCATCAACCGGGAATGGCTAAAACAGGGGAGATGCAGCAAGGTTAGGTGGGTCATGCCCAAGGAGGACAAGATATTTCCCCTGTCTAGATGTCCCTTTTTATTTCGGCTGTGTGGGCGGTTGCTAGCTACAACCGTGGGGTTTATCTTGTTCGGGACTGTTCAGTAAGGAATGTTTCCGGCCTTGTGTTGTAAGGGGTCGAGAATGATCCTCGGTACAGTGATCTAGGCCCCGTACTATGACGGGCGGTATCCCAGCCATTGTTGGAAATCCATTTTCCTACGAGACCCTACGGTTTTGATTTGTATTACCCACTTTTGTGGCTAGTAGCTGGAATTTAATCATGTAACAATTTCGGCTATTTTCTATTTACTTGAAAACCCTAGACACTATTATAATAATACTAGATTTCCTATGAAATGTTTTGGTTAGCGTAAGGTAAAAACTTACCCGTATTTATTTGTGGGGAGTCTTACGTGATACCTTTATTTTCAAATGTTTTTCAAAGTTAAACAACTTTAAACCGTTTACTCATACCAGACCCATGTCTGAACCGGAGTTTATATTTTGTTTTTCATAAACTCTTGGGTACTTAAATTTTTATGAGTAGCCAAGTGATAGGTTTCGGACTTTGATTTCTAGAGGAGCTTGGAGCAGGAGTTTCCAGACGTATGTAGCTACCTATCTAGTTCCGCTGGGTTAGTTGATGTGTACTGTATCTCTGATGTATATAGTGATAGATGTATGTATGACTGTCATATGTATTGATATTGTATAACCCTGATATATGTAAAACTATGTAATATTTATGTGATATATTATATTTTGTTCCGTTCCGCTGTGAGATTCTGATGTTTTTGTTCTTTCTTTTATATTTTCTATCCCTTTCTTTTCTTAATGATGATACGTCTTTCTGGTAGTAGAAGGGCGGGTCGTCACAGTTGGTATCAGAGCTTAGGTTGGTGATAACCTTGGCTCTGGTAGGAATTACTCATAGAATAGAGTCTGTAGTACTCTAAAATGAGTTTGAGTGTATTAATAGATATGAGCGCGTATTTGTTAGTGAATATAAAATTGTTTTCATATTGCGTTGATTTATTTGTTGAGTGTTTATGGATTATGGTCGATGTGTGGGACGCCATTTCATCGATAGGGATTTCTAAACTCTTAAACAAGATAGACCGACACAGTATTATTTTTAAAGTAGGGTAAATGAAATAATTTTATCCAAAATTATATTCTAACATAAAATAAATATTTTTCTGGAATTATTATTATATTTGGATGTTTGGTTGTTAATACTATAATTGAACAAAAATTTAAAATTTGAGTGGTTTATAACCAAATAAAATTGTCTAAGTATGGTTTTAATAAAAAGGAATATAACTAAAACTTGATTAAACTAGAATTTAAGTCCCGGAAATTTGAAAAGTGTTTAACTGAATTTAGGAATTTAAAAATCTTGGGAATGTTTGAAATGTTTTTCCAAAGATTTGAAGGCAATAATGGAGTATTGTTTTGTAAAATATTGTTGAATGGAAATTGTTTTGGGAGGAAATTATGGAAGTAAGGAAGCACTGAACTCACTTCAGTCGCTGGAAAATAGTCCTGATGATGATGGCCACATCATCAGTATTCATTTCCGAGTTTCTAAAAGTGATGGATTGTTACCAGGATAGTTGGTCATGATATTGTTCGGGCTTGTTGGGCATACAAGTTGTTTTAGAAATTTCAAAAGGAAAAAAAATTTTTGGTGAAAACAAGTGGTTGGAATTTGGAAATTTGATTTGATATACCAAGTGGGTATGTGTAGTTATCATTCCAAAATGGTTTTGGAAATGAAAACCGGGCAGCTGAATTCTAAGAAATTCTATTTAAATAATGTAAAAAGTTAAAATGGATCAACTATTGAACTTATAAAGTAAAGTTGATATTAATAAGAAGAAATTGGGAATTTTAATCCGGGAATTAAAATTTGACTTAAGTAAATGAAAGTGAAGAAAATGTAGTTGAATTTAACCTGAGATAGTTAAATAAAATTTAAATTGAATTAAATTGAATGTAAAACTAGAAGGTAAAATAATTGAAATTATGTAACAAAAATTTATACCTTAAGGTAGTAAGTGTTATATATAATCTAAAATTGTGGATATAAGATGAAACGACTCGAATGAGCAATATAAGCTTTTTAAGTAAATAAATAAGTTTGGAACTCATATAGTGAGTAATAAAATTAAAAGAATGGTAAGTAGCTAGATTTAACTGAAGTTGAGTTGGAATAAAACTGAATTTGAATGAATTCAATCGAGTTACAAATAATATTGAATGGAATGCAATTCTTACATAAATAAATAAATGTAAACCAAGTAAGTATTAAATTGGTGTGAGTAAGTTGTAAACAAATCTAATTCAAGCATAAATTGAATGACCTTATTATAAATAAATTCAATAATGAGTTAATGTAAATTAAAATTTAAGAATGGATAAAAGAATGAACTAATCAAATAAAATAGTAAATAGATGGGATTTGAATAAGGGAAAAATCAAATCGAAGATTGACATGGAAATTGGTGGAATAGAATAAACTTAAGTTATTGGGTGGAACGGTTTGGAGAAAATAAATAACTTGAGCAAATTGTGAGATGGTCATTTAAAATATTGGTTTTCAAGTTTAATAAAATGTTTGGAATCAAATTTTTTGAAATGAAAGAAAATGCAATGAAAAGATTGTGAATAAATTAATTGGGATGGAATCAAGTGTAAATTGAGTTGGAATCAATTTAAAGTTGTTATAAAGCTTAAGTAATTATTTATTCACAATGATATTGTCGAATTGCATATGAAAATGGGTCGTTTGAAGTAAATGAGATTAGATAAAATTTTATGAATTATGAGAAGCGAAATAGGATGATTTTGAATATGAGTTTGTTTTGCTTAAATGGATTATATATAAGCAAGAAAGTTGTAAATCATTTAAACTGAAGGGAATGGTTTGAGAATTGGTTGGAAGTAATTGTAATAAGTGTTGAAATTATACATATGTGCTTATGAAAATATGTAATGCTAAACAAATGGAGATTCTGCCAAAACTTTTCAAAAAAAAATGTGAACCAGAAATAAAAAAGAAATTAAAACTTTAGGAACAAACCGACTTCAAATTGGAAATTGAAATAAATTAGTGGATGAAACTAATTTCAAAATAATAATAGGAATCAGTTATAAATGGAAGATAGTCAATAAAATTCAATATTCAGAGTTAAAGATAAATTGAATTCACATGAAATTGGAAATTCAGATTTAAATAAGAGGATATAAAGGCTAAAGTGGTAGAGTAATAATATAAGGGTATATATAATGCTTATATTAAACTTAAGAAATGAATGGTGAAATTCTTAAGTAAATTTGATATTGAGAAAATTATTCCAAGTGGATAGAAATCAAAATAATGTGAATAAAAGAAAATTGATATAGTTGACAATCAATGGATATAAATACGTAGGATGTATGTATATTATTTTACTCGCATGACAATTTGATCCAGATTCGAGCATAGAATTTCGAGATAGTTATATATCAATCCGAGTTGTGATTTTTCACTCGATTTTCGACGACGAACCATGGATATGGATTTTGATTGATTCTGGAAATTCTCTATCATAGTTATGGCTATGCAAGGAGAATGACAGTTTCTGATCAAGAAACCAGATCTGAGTCCGCACTAGAAAGTCGGGTGGACGATACTAGTTCGGAAGTGAAATTGTGTGATCGAGCGAGCGATCGAATTTGATATTGCGTACGAATGGTATATGTACATCATACGTCTTGAATGAATAGATATTGAAATTCTGTAAAGAAGTCAATAAAATTGGAAAAGAGTTGGTTCTGTAGCTATCAGAATTGAATTGCCAGAATGAATGTCTGGAATTCGTAATGTATTCCATGTATCCCATCTAAGGGAATTTGTTCATAATTCCTCCATTGTTGTTAATTCAGTAGTTCAGGAATGTGGAAGTTGAGTCGAATTTAACTGTGGTCAGGAATCCAGTTCGGATTGTTGATCATCGAGAGACAACTCTGGATAATTTTAGGGAAGCTTATCCGAACTTGTGTTCAGATAGCTAGTGTTGTTTGTTAGGATAGACTATTTGGTTGTTCGCTAATGTATAAATGATATGCAGATTTAAATGGTTGATTAACAGCTTTTAAATTATCTTTTTTTTAAATTTCGGGGACGAAATTCCTTTAAGGGGGAGGAATGTAACGACCCTGGATTTTTGGCCCCGTTTATTTTAATAAATATTTAATCTAATTAAATAAAATGTGAACTGATCATATTAAAATGAATATGATTTTAGAATTATTGCTATTTATTTATATAAATTGTATTTTTTTTAAAAAGGAGATTGATTTGGAAATTTAAAATAAAATCTCGTAAGGATATTTAAAGTAAAATCTATCTTGTATATTAAAGGAAAATATTTTTCTTGTTATAAATATATAAATGCAATATATAGAAAATAATGTTCAAAATAAAATCAAAGCTAAGTCAAATACATGAATATAAATTAAAAATTGATAGTTAAAATACAAATACAAACAAATGTATAAAGCTAATATAAGTCACCATATTGATAACTTAAATATTGTTAGTCATAGTCAAAATACAAATATGAATACAAATGGAAATGGATATAAAAATAAGTATAAAACGTAACTAAATCATATTGTAAATAATTTAAATATTGATAGTCAAAGTTAAAATAAAAATAAGAATTAAGTGTTAGTGTATGTTTGCAACCTAAAATTTGAAAATTGTAAACATAGTTGACAAACCAGATAAACATTTTCTGTTTGAATAAAGTAAGAATTAATTAGTTAAAATATGCATACAACAAAAGTTGAAACTTGAAAGCATAAAATAAAATAAGACAAGTATGTACATAATTATTCAAGCTACAAAATAATAAGATAAAATAACCTTCTTTCACAAGAACATCTACCTACAAGATACAAAATAAATTATCTTCATTAAAGTCAAATGGGACTAGTCAAAGTCAAGAATAAGTGAAATACATACATATGCTGTATGCAAAATAGGAATAAATAACAAAACAAATATTTTATGCAAGACCAAAGTAAGGTAGAATCTGACAAATATATTTACACAGACATATATGTATTTTGAAGTTCAAACTGGAAAGAATAAGACAAATATTCATATATAAACAAATCTTCATATGCACAAGAGAAGAAACCTGACACAAATATGTACATGAGAGGGTAACAAAATAGACATATGTATAAACATGTCTTCATTCACAAGCCATGTTGACTTGCAAAAGTACAATCTTCGTATAAATATCCTTAAAGCAGCCGAATATAATTATAATTATGTAAGCTAATAGAGAAACCTAAGTACAAATTACTATCATTTCATCACATTACTCTGTCAGTTCACAATATTTATAAGATCTGTTCTTATCAAAGCCAATTAGAAAAACAACTGCACTAATTACTACCTACTTTCCATACAACTGTTGTTCTCTTATATATATAGGAGAAACCCTTCTCTCTTCAGTTGGAGTTCATTCTACAAGCATATAACAAACCTGAGAAAAATAAAAAGAAGAGAAAAGGAAAGAAAGAAAAGTAAGTTCAAAATTTTAATTGAAACAAAAATTAAGCAGAGAAGATCTAAAGGCAGTTTCAAACTTCAGTTTCAAAGCAACAAGATTTCAAAACATCAATGCTTAATGTTCTTTGTTCAGGAAGGTTATAGGTGAGTAAACTTAATTCTTAAAAGTTTTAAGTTAATTTAAATAGTTCAAACTCACTTGATAAACTGATTATATATGCTTCTGTTTGCATATGTGTTGAGATACTCTGTGTTTCTGAAATTTGGTACAAGTTTCATATTTGGGTCTAAACTCAAGTTATTCTTATTTAAATCTTTGATAAACTTTGATTTCTCAACAAATAAGATGCTAAACTTAAATTAAAGTTTTTTTAAGGTTGTTTTAAATCATCTTTATCAAGTACTTCACTGTAATGTTGATGTATATGAAATCAAGTAATAATTGAAATTATTCGATTGTTGTAAAATACTGATTCAAGATTATATATTCAATTCATACCGCAAAATATGATTTTTAAAACAAAAATCAAGATTTATAAATTAATATTCAAAGAGCAGTTTAGAATTAAAGTAAATTTGCATTTCTTCCTATTTCAAGTGAATGGTTCAATTTTAATTAATGGAACTTGGATTGAAGCAAGTTTATACATCCATAAACTCGGGAAAAATGTGAGTTAATTTTTCTATCGAGTGAAATTTGAATACGAGACATTATTAGTGTTTTACTGGAAGTTTTGTTCTTCTCTGTACATAAATTGCGTACGACATCCACGCGTGATCGAGCTCCACGAAATTCAAGGGAGTGGTAGAGGGTCGTGTTGTCATGGTGTGGCTAAGGGTGGAGGGGCTCAGGTAGTCTCTGTAGGGATGGCGAGGCCGTTTTATCGACAGAGGTGAGTTTCTGTTTTTCGAGCAAAAAGGCATTTTTTTTATTCGAGCTTCATTGAGATGATTCGAGAGTGTTTTTAGTGTCTACGTATAATATGCGACTTGCCGATGTTGTTGGTGATCGCTGGAGTGCAGTGGTGCCGCCGTGCACGTGTATGGCGGTGGATGGTCGTGCCTGTGTCGGCGTGGGGTGTTGTCGCGTGGCGTCTCGAGTCGTGCACGAGTGAAATAGGGGAAAGACTTCAGGTTTGTTCCTTGCCGTGATCGTGTGAGTTTCTGTGTTCATTTGTACTTAGTTTAAGTTTTAAACTTACAGGAAAAAAAAGGGGAGAAGAAGAAGACGTTTCAGAGTGACGCGGGGAAAGGAGGCGGGAACTCAAAGTAACACTCGAGTCTAAGTAAGGGGAGTCTCGGGTTTTGACAATTGCAGTATTGCATTAGTGTTGAAGTAAATTAAAATTTGGTTTTTCCATAAATTTTAAGCATCGTGAAGACTTTGGATTCAAGTTATGATGTTTCTATTTAATACGTAACGATGTTTTAAAACACTTAATTTTTATTATTAAGCAATTAATCTAAGTTAAGTACAAGTTAATTAAATATTTAAGTTGTGTAGTTAATAATAAATTGATTTTCAAGTTAAAGAAAAATTCTTTTTAAATGTTAATTAAGATGAATGATTAATATTAATTAATTATTTCGGAATTAATTGAGAGTAATTACTTTATAATTATAATTAGAGATTGATTAATAATTTAGAAATAAGGTAAATTTGTAATTAACTACTTAAGTAAATTAATAAATGAATAAATAGTTAATTAATCAAGTAATTTAATTTTGAAGTAATAGTTCATTAATTAAGTAATTTAATTTAGAATTAATAAATAATTAATTAAGTAATTAGCAGTTAAATGGATAATTAAGGGTACTTAATTAATGAATAAGGAATAGTTAATTAAGTAATTAGAGTTAAACAACTGGATTAAGAAGTAATAAATTAAATGATGGAATAAAATAATTAAGACTTAATAATTGATTAAGCAATGATTAATTAACTCGAATAACTTGAAAGGAAATAAGTAATTAATCAAACAAGATTAAGCGATTAATTCTCAAGTAACTGATTTTAAATTGAATTAATTGCAATGAGAATTTAAAATGATTGCTTATGGATTGTTGTGTATGTAGGATATCTGGTTTGTGATATTTATTGATATTCTGTGATGCTGGGTGATATGCTGTGTTATATCGATGATGATTGTGTATGATTCATCTGTGATATTGTATGTTAATTCAATTGTTGAATTTAAATTATTTAAACTGTTAAGTTAATTAGACAACTTGGCCTTTAAAATGGCGTTTGGATTTCGATGAGACCGGGATCGAGTATCCAATTGATATTCCGAAAACCACATCGATCCAATTTAAACGTTAGGTCGTGAATTCTAAAATGAAGATCGAGATGGTGATTTAAGAATGCAAGGGTTATCGTCGTTAACTCTAAAGGTGATTCCAAAATAAGTGTGACGAGATAATGCCTTCGGTTTCGTTCGAACCCGGAACGAACTTGTATGGATTGAATGCTTTCAGCACATCGTCAGGCGGACGATGAGCATTCTAGGAGATTTTTTCTGTAAAGGTAATCGCAGCCTCAAGCCTCATCAACCGGGAATGGCTAAAACAGGGGAGATGCAGCAAGGTTAGGTGGGTCATGCCCAAGCATGACAAGATATTTCCCCTGTCTAGATGTCCCTTTTTATTTCGGTTGTGTGGGCGGTTGCTAGCTACAACCGCGGGGTTTATCTTGTTCGGGACTGTTCAGTAAGGAATGGTTCCGGCCTTGTGTTGTAGGGGGTCGAGAGTGATCCTCGGTACGGTGATCTTGGCCCCGTACTGTGACGGGCGGTACCCCAGTAGCCCTGCCATTGTTGGAAATCCATTTTTCCTACGAGACCCTACGGTTTTGATTTGTATTACCCACTTTTGTGGCTAGTAGCTGGAATTTAATCATGTAACAATTTCGACTATTTGCTATTTACTTGAAAACCCTAGACACTATTATAATAATACTGGATTTCTTATAAAATGTTTTGGTTAGCGTAAGGTAAAAACTTACCCGTATTTATTTGTGGGGAGTCTTACGTGATACCTTTATTTTCAAATGTTTTTCAAAGTTAAACAACTTTAAACCGTTTACTCATACCAGACCCATGTCTGACCCTGAGTTTATATTTTGTTTTTCATAACTCTTGGGTACTCAAATTTTTATGAGTAGCCAAGTGATAGGTTTCGGACTTTGATTTCTAGAGGAGCTTGGAGCAGGAGTTCCCAGACGTATGTAGCTACCTATCTAGTTCCGCTGGGTTAGTTGATGTGTACTGTATCTCTGAGGTATATAGTGATAGATGTATGTATGACTGTCATATGTATTGATATTGTATAACCCTGATATATGTAAAACTATGTAATATTTATGTGATATATTATATTTTGTTCCGTTCCGTTGTGAGATTCTGATGTTGTTGTTCTTTCTTTTCTATTTTCTATCCCTTTCTTTTCTTAATGATGATACGTTTTTCTGGTAGTAGAAGGGCGGGTCGTCACAATATTGGTGGTTTCCCACACATAATCCAATGATTTGTATGGTCTCCCATAAAGTGCTTCAAGGATGTCATACCAATCGTCTATTTGTGACTACTATTATACTCCAATTCCACTAAGAGTAAGTGGTACTCCGCATGTCCTCCAAAGTCTATGTGCAAGCTTAAAAAATTCTCCTAGTTCCCATTCTCCCCTTTAGTTTGACCATCGACCTTCGGATGGTAAGCGGTGCTAAAGTTTAGTGAAGTTCTTAAAGCTGCCATAGACTCCTCCAAAATTTGCTAGCAGTTAAGGGGTCCTTATTACTAATGTGCTAACTCGAAATTCCAAGAAGTCGAAGCTCCTCCTTTATATGAATATATGCTAGAGACACTACGACCCTATTGCCCAAATGGGAATAAAAGGGCCTCTCTGTTCGGGCTATAATTTTTTTCTTCCTTCTTTTTCATCCTTGTCCAATAGAAGATTCTCTTCACATGTCTATATTTTATCTCTTTGTTAAATGGTGACATTCTGTGGGCTAAATTTTATTTTTCCTAAAATTCCAATATTTTAGGATTGAAATATATATTTATTTTAGGTTGCTAACCCAATTCCTCATTAACTTCTAGTCTTACTTATGGATTATCGTTAGTTAAGTTTCCCTATAAAATTTTCTTCTTGCATTGCTTCTCAATATGTATATATTTATCAAGTGGTTTAATCCCATTCATAAAATCAGTACAGGAATAAAATAGGGATATACCATACACTACATCATTTACTTTTCCAATAACCTAGGGAGACAACTAGCGATTACAAGCTAAAAAATTTAAAAGAAAATTTTGCTGGAAGCTGCTATTTATTATCAAATGGTATAAATGGCGTTGAGGTCCTAACACCCTTTATTGAATTAAGATGGGTATTTCTTAATACGTCACTCCATTTTTACCATTTTCCTTAAATTTCCTTTTTTTTATTAAGTCCATCCATTGCTCCAATTTATATATCCATAGCAGTTGATCATTATTGTCAAAATCGGACCATTTCGAATTAATCCTTGCTTAATCCCTTTAACCTTCTTCAGATTCCAAAAAATATCCATTACCGAGACCCAATTCTTTCATAAATGCCACATTAATTTTCATAATCATTCCCCATTTAATTACTCTTTCCTCTCATTAATTACAAATTGATTGCCCGTTAAATTTGTAATTAATGTACATAAATCCTAATTTGTTAATTACTAATTAATACACATATAGTTATAATTTATACTATTTGTATACATTTTTATCTCTAGTCGTTAAGCGTGGCCATATAAGTATCCTAATTTCTAAACTAGAGCGCTTAGTTACACATTTTTACTTTATTAGAGCTATCTTTAAAAAGGACTACCATTACAATCTCCCATAAATTACCTATAAATGATATTTTTGCTTTTTTTTAAAGTCATAAAGAATTATTTCTTTTCTTTTATTGAATGAAACAGTGTAAATAAATGGAAAGGATATCCATATTTTATGCATCTCTTTCTCTATTCAGTGCTTCCTTTGTTAATTCAAACCTTTTATACATATTTTCGAATATAGTAATTTATGGAGATTACATGAAACCACTTCAAATAAATTAAAACATAGAAAGTTACATTTTAAGCCATCTAAGGTAACCAAATTTGCAACCTAAATATGGATCTGGAATATCTTTGCACTCTACCATCTTCTTTAAACAAAGGTTTGAGACTTATTTTAAATTTCCAGATTAAGTTATACACTCAATTCCTATTTTATTTATATCCTAAAAACTTTTAATTCACCCTAACTAGGTAGTGATCCCTACCTACTCTACAAAAATTTGGTTTTCACTATTCTTGAATTTCAGCAACATACAAAATAATTTTAAATAAACTATTTTCACACAAATAAACTTATTTCATTAAATTCAGAATGAGCATTTATAACCCGACTTCTTTTAAAATTTGAAATTTCAAAGACATGAAGTACCAAATTCAGAATCTTCATCTTTAAGAATATAAACTTAGAAACATCAAGAATTCAAAATTGCTTAGTTTCGAAAAGGAACAAAATAATATCTTTTCAGAAAACTTTTTTCACCAAAGATTTATCCATTCAAAAGTTAGACTATTTATTCATATTGCTCAAAGATGCTTGGTTTTCAAAAAGAAACTATAAAAAACTTCTCTTTTGATGACTTGCTCTAATAAAGACTTACTCTTTTTGAAAACAGGATCCTTAACACGAAACATTCAAAACTCAATTATCATTCTAGAATAATTAATTCGATATTTATTATTTTAAAGATTTTTCTGATTACAAGACAGTTATATTATTTTAAAATATACGTCAACATCTATTTTTTTATTACTCAAAATATGTTGTCACTTAACCAAATACTTTTTATAACTTTGTTCAAAACTCTAAAAATATTAGCAATCCTTTTCTTGTTGTTCCAATAATATTCTTACTCAAAAAGTTCTAAGTTCGAATAGGAAAACTTATATAAAATTCTTATCCTTACATAGATGCTTTTCATTATACCCAAAAATCCAACTCGTTTATTAATTACCATCCAAATTCATTAAATTGTCAAAAATACCTTTTAAAACTTTAATGTTGGAAAAATGGAGCAGACAAAAATTAACTCCTATCTTATTCCTATTACTCATCTCCTATATTATTTATCATTGGATTAAAATTTCCAATTCTATTAATACCTAAATTTCAGCTATTATTTTTCGTATTTCCTTATATTGAAATTTCCTCCTACCTATCTTATTGGACATTCTTACCCTTTTATTTTCTATTTCACTATTCCAATTTGGTGTCATTCCCATTTATTCACCCTTTTAAAAAGTATTTTACGGAAAAGAACATCCAAATTTATAATGTAGAAGAAATCGTAGAAAGATAGAAGAACCCAAAAATGAAGAATCTAAAAGTTGAAAACTTTTTAATTCGACAAATTTTAAATTGAGAAGCTAACAAACGAAAAAAATTCTCTCATTTTTTTAACTTTCAAGTCATTGAATTTCCAATTAAAAATCATCCACCATTGTTTCCTTGAATGGTTAACCACCTTTTAAAATTACATCCTCTTTTCAAACTTTTCACAAAACTAATGTTAGTATATTTCCACAACCGTCTAAAATCGCTTTCTATCAAAAAAATCAACTTATAGAACATAAGATTTTCACTTAATAATATTTTGAAAAGTACTCTTTCAAAACATTTAAGAGTTTTCAAAATCCTTTCTATCAAATTCTTTCTCATAGGGTAGGTTTTTAAAAATTGGCTTTAATTATTCATTCCTTTGATCTTTCCTGCTCAATCCATTTAAAAATCAGGTTATCTTCTTGTGGTGATTAATACACACCTTCTTACGAAATTTTATTCCATTCCACCTTTACATCTTACTTTCGAACATTTACAAATATTGTGCTAATAATATTTAACTAATACCTAACATTTTATTCATTTCCTCCTTAATTGTCACTTTGTCCGCATTATTTTAACAAATGTTTCTTAAAAACATTTATTTACTTATTCAAACTTTAATTTGATGGTCTTAGTAATCTATTTAATTTCTTGTAGCTCCTCAATTATTGCACATTCATTGTTTATTAAAATTTAGAGTTACAATCTTTCCATCTATGTTTTCAATCCACATTCATTGTTTATTAAAATTTGGAGTTACAATCTTTCCATCTATGTTTTCAACCCTGATTATTTAATATGCTTATAGGGTCCACAATTAAAAAGAAATATATGTCTAACAAAGGAGTCAAGTACTATTCAGCTTTTGGGGTATTTTGTCATGCTCTTTTCAGCCCACTTCTTATGATGGCTCTGCTCCATAAGTAATTGAAGTAGCAGTATAAATTAAACACTGTTTACTTTTTTACAACCTATAGTCACTTCACCCATCCTTTCAGAATATGGTCCCAACTACTTCTATAGTCGGAATTTATAGGCATATATTCAAAACAAGTATATAAATTTATAGTAAAAACATTTTGAAAAACATTTTTCAAAATAACAAGTATGCCACATATAGGTATATTTTCCCAGTTGATCGGGTAACCTAGGCTATGATACCAATTGTAAGAACCCGCTCTGAAATAGACCAAGATTCTGACCTTGAAAAGGCCCATCGAAACTTAGGCTCATTCCAAAGTCGGCTATTAGTTGGTCAAATGGGAAACAATATAGAACTATCTATCTATTCTTTTAGAACTCACAGTGAAAGGAACAAATTATGATAACAATAATAGTACCCATTTATTTCAGATTATTTCAAATGTCATAATACATAACAACAACTGTCATAACAATTTCTTCAGAAGTACATTTTATGGATACAATAGAAAATAACTTGAAAAGATAGATAACAATTGCCATAAGCTTCACTTTCGCCATCTTCAAGCATCATCAACTCCTCCTCTAACTGTGTTGTAATGAGAAGGGAGTCAAAACAATAATTGTTAGTGAATAAAACCTCAAGCCTTATTATTTCAGTACTTGGGCAGTATATTTCAAAATAAGAATATGTCCTACGTACTTAAAACCATATAATACTTCATATAAGGAGGCGGTCACTCAAATAACCACTTAATACCTTCTATTCTCAAAGTAGGCTTCCCAATCCCATAACGCATAACCAATGTCATAAATCTCTAACAATGCGAAAGATAAAATTCAAGCCATTTAATATATTTTAATGGAAAATAGGCAGACTCTGATCATTTAAGATCTCAGTTGAGGTAAGCCCCCATCATTTAATACATACTTCCAAGGCGGAGTCCACATAGGTAACTATCTAGCAGACATTGCACGAAAATCTCTTCGGACACTCAATACTTCATACTAAAATGGACCTTTCCGACATACATATCTTTAACCGTACCTAAACCCAATCTCGGCTACTTAATACATCATTTGGGGAAGAAAGAGGACTCTCGAACAACCACTTAATACCTCTAAAACACCAAAGCAGGTCTTTCGTCTTATGACCCGTAACCATGGTTATGTCTCACATTAGCCTAATTATTTGTAGGTATTGATAGCTAGATTAATAGGGTAGATTTACCTATAGAATTGGGACTAACTTCACGTCATCCTACTTACTTATCATAGGTGATGTCTCACATCATCCCCAAAGTCACACTGCTGGTAGCAAGATTAGCTAGGCAGACTTTCGTGTTCCTTTTAATAGACCTCGCACCACTTATAACCTAGTCATATTTTACAACGCTCTATGTATAATCACACATCTCACAATGTCTATTAATTAGGCTATATAAAAATCCCTTCTTATTTTTCCTTAACAAATCAATTACTTTCCTAAAGGGGATTTAATTACACTTACTATCTAGCTAACTATGCAATTAATCCATTACAATTATATGCTATTTACGACAATTAATATATGAATAGACATGCTCTTAGTATTTTCTACACGTGCGGAGATTACGCCCTAAATAATGTTGATTATCAATTCCTTTTTAACAACAATATTACAAGTCCTTTTTCCATACTATCAATGTTACCGAATTTCCAATATCCATAGTAAGGGATTTCAATATCCTTAACAAAGGATTTATTATTCATATCTAAAAATTGTAATAAACAGACTTATACATAATAAAAATTTCAACTCATTCTATCTCATCAAATCATTGAATAAACTCAAAAATAGAAACTGGAATTCTAGTTTCAATCCCTATTCAACCCTTCTTTTACAAAGAATTAAATGATGGAATTTCTCTTTTATTTTCATATGGAATAAATGGTATAAACTATGAATAAATTCATACTTTACACTAATAGAGGTTCCATAATCAAAATAGAGGAGTGGAATAGAATTTGAAATCTCCAAAAACTGTAAAAACTATACAGCTCCAACAATTCTATGTAGACAATTGAGAATTCCAAAAAGAATTGACATTTTGAGTTAAAGGAGTTTTGGGGATTTATTCTTTTTTATTTTCGTAAACCCAAAACCCGTAAGGCATACTCAAATCCATAATATACTAATCAATTACTAAAATATAAATGCTAAGATTTTCACTCACAATTGGTCCTTAGCTTTGCTTCTCTTTAGATATAAAGTACCCATAATAATCTCTTTTAGATCTCTTCTTACTGATATATACAACAAAGGATTCATGTGTATGTATATATATATATATACACATACATACATATATATATATATTAGATTAAGAAAGATTGAAGGAGAAGAGGATTAGAAATTAAATAATAAACAAAGATAGGTATATAAGATTTCTTACCTGAAACCCTAATGGAGTTTTCTGGATTTAAGAAGAGGTGAACTTACAGAGCTTCACTGATGTTTCTAAAATATTTGTGAATAAAAGCGAGGGATCCAGGGTCTTATTTATAGAGGTTGAAATATACTTGAACCGTAGGATGAAAATAGGTCAAAAATGGATAAATATAGATTGTTTAAATATAAGAAAACCCAAGCCACCACCAACAGAAGCGATCGATCACCTTATATGCATCGGTCGATTGCTGGCGATCGACCGATTAGGGTCGGCGGTCTACCCCTCCATCTATTTTGATTTAACGTAATTATTTTTTGTACCATTAGTTTTATTTAATTCCTATATTATACTTTTAATATTAATGATTTCTTAACCCCCAAGTCTAATCTCATTTAGTTTCCAAATTTCAAATTTCAAATTTCAAATTTAATTATTTATTTGATTAGAATTTGAATCAAATTATTTTAAACCTGAAAACTTCAAATGCCTGTAACTTCTTCAGTTGAGCCCATTTTAAGCATATTACATTTGAAAATAGATCAAAATTTTGCCACAAATTCAATAGTATAACTTTCATGGTCAAATCCCAAATTTTACAAAATTTCATTTTTATCTCTATTTAATTTTATTCAGTTTACTTATTTAATTTTTACTTAGTTTACAGGTTGTTATAGTAACCGAGTCAGAACAATGGTTAACGAGCAAATCATCGAATGCAAAAGCTAACCAAACGCAAAATCTAATCGGGTGCATATGGATGCAAAGCTAACTGCATACACAACCTAAACGAATTTGTATGCAAAAGCTAATCAAATGAATAGCCTAATCGAGTAATAAAGATATTAATCTATAATCAAATTAAAGAAATGGTTAATCAAGCTTATCCATGAAAGCAAAAGCTAACCAAACGCATAACTTAATCGAGTACATATGGATGCAAAAGATAATTAGAGGCACAACCTAATCGGGTATGTATGGATGCAAAAGCTAAACGTATACACAACCTAATCGGGTATGTATGCAAAAACTAACTGAATTCATAACCTAATTTGGTAAATAAGGATACCAATTTGTAACCAAGGTAGAATAATGGTTAATTGAGTTAATCATCAAATGCAAAAACTAATTGAATTAACAACCTAAATGGGTACGTATTGATGCAAAGGCTAATCAGATACAAAACCTAATCGGGTACGCATGGATGCAAAAGTTAATCGAATGCACAACCTATTCAGGTATATATGGAAAACCAATATATAGCCAACTAACCAAGTTACAATGATGGTTAACCAAGCTAATCATCAAATTTCAAAGCTAACGGATGCACAACCTAATCGAGTGTTTATAGGTGCAAACCTAACCATTTACATGACCTAATTAGGTATATATAGATATAAAAGCAAACTAATTGCATGAATTAATTAGATATATAAGAAAACCCATCTATAAATGAGTTAGAATAATGGTTAATCGAGCTAATCATCGAGTGCAAAAGCCAAGCAGATGCACAACTTAATCGAGTACATATGAGTGCAAAAGTTAGTCATACAAACAACCTAACTTGGTATATATAGATGCAAAAGCTAACCAAAAACACAACCTAATCGGGTATCTGCGAATCCAAAAGCTAACCGATTGCGCTACCTAAATGGATATGTATGGAAACCAATCTATAACCAAGTTAGACAAATGGTTAACCGAGCCAATCATCGAATGCAAAACCTAATCAGATGCACAACCTAATTGGGTGTGTATGGATGCAAAAGCTAACCGTATACAGAACCTAATCGGATGAACAATATAATTGGGTATGTATGGATGCAAAAGCTAATAGTATACATAACCTAATCGGGTATGTATGGATATAAAAGCTAATCATGTACATAACCTAAATGGTATGTATGGAAGCAAAAGCTAATAAAATGCATAACGTAATTGGCTTCATATGGAAAGTAATTAGTAAATAAGTTAGAACAATAGTTAACTGAGCTAATCGCTGAACAAAAGTGAACCAAATGCATAACCTAATTACATGCATATGGATGAAAAAGCTAACCAAATGCATGGCCTAATCAGATACATATGAATGCAAAAGATAATGAAATGCAAAACTTAATCAAGTATATATGGAAAATTATCTATAATCAAGTTAGAAAATGATTAACCAAGCTTATATTTGAAAGCAACACCTAAACAATAAAACATGTTATCTTAAAAACATATATATGCAAGGCAAAAATTTAACAAGCAAACATAACCTATTAAAATATGACTAAAAAAATTTGCTTGGCAAATATCAAATATTTTCCAGGCCGTTATTTGCCAAGCAAACAAAATAACAGTATCAAGTCATATTCAGCCAAAAATCAACATCAGAAAAATACCATTTAATTCAATTAAATAGAAAATGAAATCACTCTAATATTCTTCAAAATATAAACCTATAAGGTACAAAAACTATACTTGATTTTTTAACAAACAAAATACTTTATCGTGGCCTAGTTTCTTATATAAAGTCCAATATGTGTACCTATTCGCCTCACCTGCTGACCTAATCCATTCTGAAGAAGGAGAACTTTGGCACCATATCTTCTATTGGGCAGATTTGCTTCAAACATCTTCAAGTAAAACATCTTCCATTTGAAAATAATAAGTGGTTTTACTTTACGTTCTTCAGGTAAAACATCTTCCATTTGAAAATTAATAAGTGGTTGAATCAGGTGAGAATAAGATGCTTGGAAATAAGATGCTTCGAAATAGTCCTCAATATAAGAATATAAATTCAAATCAAAAGAGAGAATGCATCTAATAACCTAAGCACATGGAAACCCCTCAATATACCATAAGTTACAATTAAATCGTCGAACATCCAAATTTATAAGATAAGATTGTTGTGATTGAACTTCATAAAAATCAATGGTAGATCTAGTAACTTTCCATTGAATACTCTCAAGGTATGAATCTCTTAAACAATTTCCATAACAAGACACCATCGACTATTCTAAGTTTTACTTAGTTCGCATTAATCGAACATATGTTTCATGAGCTTCAAATGAATTCTATGTAAACATGCAGTGATAGATAAACACCTTTCCTCTAAAATCCAAGGAAAAAAACTTTCCATACAATTGGAACTCAATTCCCATATCGATTTTCCAGTTAAAAAATATTAGCTATTTTTCAAAAGGCAAACTGTGCAAAAAAATATACTTAGCCCTACCTGCACCCATAAATTCTGACAAAGTTGATTAAATATATATATTGTAGCAGCATTAGCAACTCAAGAAAAAATAAAGAAATAATATATTTCTTTTTTTACCTTGAGGAACCTTTTTTGTAAAAAAGAATCTTTAAATAACCCTTTAAATGGTAGTAACACGAATCATAAGCTGAACTTGAAAAAATATGAGGAACGACAAGCAAATGACCAGGATGTCAATTAGATACAAAAGTGAAATTACAATCATCAACACATAACATTTCCCTAAGCTTTGCTAAAAACCAATACCAATAAGGTTCATTACCAAATACAATGCCACAAGTAAGTGGAATAAAACGTAAAATAAAGAAAAAATACATATGTTATATTCACAAAATAAAAATAGATACATAAAATATACAAATTGCAACAATAAAGGCATCGCAAATATTTTCCATAAAAATAATGCAAATATTTGACAACCTAAATCATCAAAAACAACAAAAAAATTAAAGCGTACTAAAATATTTGCCAAGTAAATAAAATAACAACTGTAATACTAATTTGAAAAATAAAATAAACAGACAGAATGAATGAATAAACTACAAAAGCACAGCTCTATCAAATATTTGCCAGCTAAATAGGGAAAACATTGACATGTAGATACTTGACTGACTGAAATATTGAAAAATTGTATTATAAATTTTAAAACAAAATTATACCTTGATTACGATTCCAAGTAGTAGCATACATAATACAGTTTTGTCCTCTACCTCTTATAAAAGTCCCATCGAGAAAAATCAAAGGATAAAGATAATTAAATTCATATTTGCATGATTCAAACCTAAAGAAAACCCTCTCAATTCATGACTAACATGATCACTTTAAATTTCAACGTTACTACTAATATAATAAAGAGACGCAACTTCACAAAAGGATTTCAAATGATACAGAAGTAAATCATTCCCATGTATTTCTTCAAAAGTCAATCTTTCTTCCATTTATGAAAAATAGTAATTTAACATTATTTGCACTTGGTTGAAATGAATGAATAATATATTTTGTTTTCATTAAAGAATTCGTACGAATAATACCAACAACCAATTTCTTAAGTAATCTGCTAGAAATAGGTCGACGGTTAATATCTATAAAACCAGCTCCATATGAATGATTAGGTTGCATAGTTTTAAAAGCAAAAGGTTAAATTTACAAGAATCATGAATCTAATATATCAAAACTATAACAACACGCATATTTTAAGATTATATATTTAAATGATTTATTTAAATATAGCATCATTCGTCAGATTAAAGACCAAAATGCTACTTTTTGTAAACAGTTTGATTAGGACTCGAGACCACTTCCATTGAGTTCAAAATGGCGTTTGTGACCTTTTTGATTATAAACATCGATATGTTTGGAGTTGATTAGAATTTTGATATTTTTCTATTGGGCTTTGGGTTGGGTTCCAGCCCACTAACCCAACTTCTCTATCAAATACCCTAATTCCACTCATTTTCATTCATTTCACTCCTTATTTCCTAACACTCTCAAGCCATAGAAAGAATGGTGTGAAGAGGAAATTAAAATTCTTAAGCCTTAGTTTCTCTTAGGAATTCAAATTCAAGTTATAAATCAAAGAGAAGGTTAGGTAAGAATCCTCTTCATCTTCTCCATTTCAATCTCTCTTCAATTTTAAGAAATTCCTATAACTTAGGAAATTCATTTCATTTGATAACAGATTGAAGATTCTAGAGGTGTTGTTGAAGAGAAATCAATCTTTGCTTATTTTAGAGCTTCTCATTTCTATATTTAGGTTTAAAGTTGAGTTTTTGAACTCACATCTATGTCTATAACTTTCATTGTTGTTAGTTATGAATTTCTAACATCTATTCATGTTCATCTACTTTTGATTTGAATTGATTTGGTGAATTTTCCAAATTTTGGTGTTTTGAAATCAAAATCTTTAAAGATCCTATCTTGGATATTTGGATATGTTATTTGGAGTGTATCGAAGAGCCTATAGGACTGGGTTGTCACTTGGCATAAATCCCTAGCCTCCGTCGCTCGTTCGATCGCTTCTGGATCAATTTGGCCATCATTGGCCTAGGCAAAATGTTGCCCAGATCAGGAAGCCAGACGTCTGGTTGATCAAGTCCAGGCATCTAGTTATGGTACCGGCATAAAATAAAAATGGTAGAGACTTGAACAAGACGTCTGGTCCAAACCTACTAGACGTGTAGTTAGTTTTCAAACATCTGGTTAGAGTTCAGACATCTAGGAGGGTTCTGAAATATTTCCAGAACCCAAATCCAAATGTCTGGATTAATCCCCAGACATTTGAAACTATTCAGTTATGCCTATTTGCCTATTTTTTGAGTAAATTTTCGATGTTTATCGATTTTTGATGATTGGATTAGTTGTTATCACTTTTATCGACTTTGATGACTTCTTTTTCTGGATTTTTGGGGAATATCCATTTTGATGGATTTGGTATCGATTTCTTTGGATTGATTCACGTCTTTGAATGTGAATTTCTGGTGATCGAATTTATTTACAATCGTTTTCTATGATTTGTCACTTTAAAATACAAAGATTTGTATACTGGTCGTAAATATTCAAACTCTTTCACAAAAATGATTTCAACGTTACTTTTAATACAGAACTCATTTTCAAATTTCATTTTCTAATCTATTAGTATATAAAAACCTTTACCTCATTCGTATGAGAAATCTAATTAAACGACTTAGCAAAATAAGTGGTATCAAAGGCTTATGTTTTCTTTGTCGGTTAGTTCTTGGACTTGTTCGATTGAACTCTTGTGACAATTTTCGAGTGGAAATCTACAATTTGTTCGTAAATACTTAAGTTAAGCCAGTGGTTATAGGACATGAAGCTAAACTCATTTATTTACTAGCATAGTGTAATTCACACTTTTTATTGATCAATGGTGATCATTTTATGGTTTAGACTAGCGATATGCGTTGTCTCGTTGTCCACATGGGGGACTTTACCTCGTTTTATTAAACTTCGTCTCATTTATTTTATAGGCTAACGACATATAGGTTCTTTAGTGTTTCGACTTATTTTTTTATAGGCTAGCGACCCATATTCTTTTATGGAGTACGGTTCATCAGATGTACTGTTATTGTACTACGTCATCGTTTAGGCTTGTTAGGATCATTGGATGTACCATTATTGTACTACGTCGTTGCTCTAGCTTATCAACTTCATCGGGCATACCGTTATTGTACAACGTCATGGTTCCAAATTATTAGAGTTTCAGGCCCATCGGGCATACCATTATTGTACTACATCGATGTTCTGAATTATTTGAGTTTTAGCTTCCTTAGGCATACCGTTGTTGTACTACATCGTTGCACCGGCTCTATGGTTAGCGACCATGGGATAGAGACCCATTTGTGATACACGTGTTGGTGAGTTTTCATGCTCCCGTTTATGATAAGCCTCCCCTTTGTGATTTTTGGATTTCTAATTGATGGTTTCTGGAATTTGTGTTTCACCAATTTTTTCGATTGGCACTGATATGTTTGTCAATATTAGTGGTTTGGTGAATAAAATAAAGAATATGTCCGAGAATAACCTTTTTCTTCTTTCTTTCTTTCTTTCTTAAAGAAGAGAAACGGTTAGACCTTGCTGTCCCAGTGTCGGTCAATCCAGTGCTACTTCTCAGGATGGAGTATTTATGTTTTCCCAGCAGTTTTTAGATCTTGTAAAGAATGCTCAAGCTGTCAGACCCATTCCAGAGTCTACTCATCCTATATCTGGGTTTGCACGCTTGTGTGGAGATTATACCGATATGGATGGAAGGTCATTCAAGGGTTCCGAAAGTGTTATAGAAATCCAAGCTTGACTTAGATCATGCGACCGCATCTTTTCTCGCATGAATCTTGTTGATCTCCGTCGAGTCTAAGTGACTTCTAGCATGCTTTAAGAAAGTGCATTAGATTGGTATAAACTTTTGATTTCGGAGATTATCAAAGCGAATTTTACTTGGGAGCAATTCCTAGAACAGTTCGAGTTGAAGTTTGTGTCGGAAGCCGAAAAGGTAACTTTGGCTCGGCGCTTTATTGACCTTGTTCAAGGTGTATCTTCTGTGACGGATTACGTCGCATCTTTTGAATCTCTATCTAAATATGGAGTCGAGTATATTAATACCCCATTGAAGAAAAATCAGAGGTTTTTTTATGGATTGAATAAGAACCTTAAAAAAGCCTCTACTTCTGAAACTAGAAGTTTCTTTTGATCGGCTTGTTGATATCGCTCTCCGACTAGAAGAGGCTGTTAAAGAAGACGATGTTGAATTCGTCGGTGCCAAACAGAATTTCAACATCAATAAGAAGAGGCCTATTAAAATTTCAAGCCTAATCCCAACAAGAAATGAAAATAAGCAACTTCGGTAGCAAAGACTCCTACCTCTAGTCGTGGGCAATGCTACAATTGTGGTTCTAAGGACCATTATGCGAATAGGTGTCCAAAACCCCATTTTTTATCGTTATTGCAAAAGTTCAAGTCATCTTTTATCTCCATGTCCCAACTTCCAAGCAAGAAAAAGGGAAAGCTAAATGTTGTGCAAGCTCCTAGTAACACTTCTCTTGGTCAAGGTACTTCTCATTCTATCCTTGGTGGCATTATTATGTTTCACGATCATCCTATTCGAGTTCTTTTTTATACGGGTGCATCCCACTCTTTTATATCAAAAGAACTTGTTGATACTTTTTCTTTAAATGTTATGGCTTTGATGACTTCATTGAGAATTGCGAATCCGATTAGTGGACCCGCAACACTCGGTTTACTTTGTAAAGATGTTGAGATTATTTTATGTGATTATGCTTTGCGAGCCAATTTGCAAGTTATGTGTTACTTAGGCTTCAGAATGATTTTGGAAATGGATTGGCTTAACTATCATGAAGCCCACATTCTATGTCCTGAGAGGACTATTCATCTTCGACATTCTCAATCTGTTAAGCAGATTTCTATTGTTCTTAAAGATTCAAATACTAATTCAGTGGCATCCTTATATTCTTTAAACCCTCATGATGATGATGTTGATGATGAGGAAGATGCCATTTCCCTCATTCACGTTGTTCATGAATTTTCTGCCATAATTGAGCCTGTTTAGGATTACCCCCTAAGCGAGTAATTGAGTTCAGAATTAATTTAATCCATGTAGCTCTACCTATTACTCGTCCTCCTTATCGTATGTCTGATAAGGAAAATGAGGAGATGCGTAAACAATTATACATATTGGAAGTGAAGCAATTTATTTGTTCTAGTTCCTCTCCTTGGGGAGCTTCAACTATTTTTGTGAAGAAATCCGATGGTACACTTAGGCTTTGCGTTGACTACCGCAAGCTTAATGATCTCACCATCAAGAATAAATATCCCTTACCTCGGGTTGATGATTTATTTGATCAACTTAGTGGTGCTAGAGTCTTTTCACGGTTAGACTTAGCAATCAATTTTCATTAACTTCGTATTGTATAGGATATCATTCCTTTGATATTGTTCTGTACTCGTTATGATGTTATGAATGGATTGTTATGCCATTTGGTTTAACGAATGCTCCAGCTTATTTCATTGACCTTATGAATCGAGTTTTCAAAGACTTCCTCGACCAGTTCGTTCTCATCTTTATAGATGATATTCTTGTTTATTTTAAAATCGAGGAGGATCATGAAAAACATCTTCGGATAGTATTGGAAACTCTTAGGAGCAATCAATTGAAAGCAAAATTTTCTAAGTGCCACTTTTGGCAATCTCGTGTGAAATTTATAGGGCATATTATTTCTAAATCCAAAATTTCCATGGATCCTTCGAAGGTTGAAGCGATTCAAAATTAAAAGAGACCGGAGATGTAACGAAACGGGTTTTACCCGCTCGAAAATCGACATCCATACTTCAAATCGTATTCGAATGTCGTAGATTCGACCGTTCAAATCCGATTCGCCGGAGCTTATAACCACATTAAGTAAATAACACAACGGAATAAAAAGAATAATACATTGATATACACCTTTGATACACTATCTGATACAACAGATGATACAATAGATATCAATATACATCAGAGACACAATAAAATAGCAGCGGAACAAATAACTCTAAGATAGCCGTCAACGAAGAACTCCAAATCTGTAACTCCATCTCTAAGAACCAATCCAGCAATAGCTCGAACTAACCATAACGATGCACAAAGATAAGCAAGACTGGTGTGATCCAAAGACTGAACTAACTCCAGATAATCTACTACATCTATATCTGAAAAACCTAACTCTAGACTGCTCGTGTAGAAAATAATGAGCATCCAGAGTTTAGGAAAGGAACAATAAACTCCGGATCAGTCATGGGACTGGTGTGAGCAACAAAAACAGTTTATCTTTAAAAACAATCAACAAGAGAATTTTAAAGTAAATTCGCAATGTTTTTTTGAAAATGAAACTACCATAAGACCTCCCACCACACACACAATGCAAACGCAGGCTTGGAGGAGATTTCTTCTTATGATAGTCAAACATGCTTAATATGCAGAAAATTTCTTTGATATTATTATTATAAGTGCACGGTGCAGAAAAGCATTTTCGAAAGTAGAATATAAATCTTAGCCAACATACGACCATTATCGTATGCCTACTATAGCTACTATGTTCAATAGCAGGTTACCGCCACATTCCATAGCAGGTTATACAACTAAAACCGTACTGGGCTCGTATTTTTTCTTTGGATTTCCAACAATGGTCAGGCCAAGGAACTTCCCATTGCCACATGAGAACGCCTCTGGAAAGACGTCCCCGAGAACCTAACCAGATCTCTGCCAACACAAGGCCGGGTTACCCCTAACTGGGTAACTACTGACACGAGTATGCCATCCCCCGGTCCTTTAGGACCTTTAACCGAGCGCTCGATAACCAACATCACACCATAATAAATAGAGTGTTTTCCACATGAGTAAGTATCTGGGCTCCATACCATGAAACCACCCTTTTCCAGAAGGAAATGAACATACCCTAAAGGGGCGCTACCCCCTAATAACCTTGCTGCATCTTTCCTGTTTTGACCATTCCGGGGTGTGAGGCTCGACGAAGTCTCGTCCACAAAACTACGCTTTGGTACAAAGCCATGCTTTGGGTCAACAAATGATCAAAGTAACGATCACAAAGATAAATGATCAAACAAATGATCATATCATAAATGATCAAACAATGGTCATTTCACAGCAACACTTAGCATGTCACATTACCAAATTGGGAATATATCGCTGATAACCTTCAACTACATAATCTCTGAGCTCGTACGTCTCAGAGAAGGGTGTTAAGCTAAGAGAATAAATTCTCCGCCACCAACAGAAATGTATTTGAAAGAAATCTGCTTTATATCTCAATGTGTAATGTCAGACACACAATCCATACAAGTCTGTTCCGGGCTCGAACAGAACCGAAGGCACTTCTAAAGAAGCCCTTGCAAATCCGGGTATTCACAATCCCGATCGGACTTCCCATCACTTAGGGAATCTCTATACCGTAGCTACCCGGTGCAGAGACAATCGATAGGTTGTCCTATCATTCTCACAAATACCCGGTCTTCACCGCCGGTCTTCAAATGCTATCCATAACGACGTATCACATATTCGGAATGGGATATATGACACAAAGGTCCTCTCCCGGCTAAACCGAATAGTGAGCGCAACATTTAAAACATATGGATATGGGATTTCAATTAAGTCACAACTTAATAATTCAAAACTTTATTTTCAAATGGTTTAATCCAATTACCATTTCAAATCCTTTAACAAAAGATTTATTTCACAAGTTTACTCCGTTTCACAAAGATCTATTTACAGATTTCAAAACAATTTCATTTCAATTGGATTTACTCGTTTAAAATCTTTAAATTAAAGATTTAACTTATAGCTTTCAAATCGTTTCCATAACTTGAAAATCATTTTCATTTTAATCTCAAAGTTCTTTTTTTTTTAAACACAATTTGGAAGTTCATTTCCTATCTGAAAGCTTTAATTATTTGTAAACCAATTTTTTTTTTCTTCAGAAAAATCCAATTTTATTTACACGAGTGAAAACCTTTGAATTTAAATTCCCAAATCAATACCTTTAAAATAGTTTAATCCATATAAACTCATTTTATAAGTTGAATAGCCTTTTAAACCCTAGTTTCATACTTATAGAATTTGGTTTCAAATATTGAATTCAAATTTAAATCATAATATTTAAATTCCAAAACTTAATCAAGTTTTTCAAAATAAACTTCATCTTTGAAATTACATTTCAAAAGCTTTTCACTTTAATCCCAAAACATTTCCAAACCATTTGAATTCAAATATTCAATTTTAAAACTACTTCAAAATCTATGACTTAATCATTTCCCCATGAAATCCATATTTGTGTGTGTATAAGTGTGGTCCAGGGGTTTAACACAATAGTGCAACATCATTCAATCATCACAGATCAAAACACAGAATATAGTTGATAAGCGGTATTGACTATCACGCTTATCGTTCATTCACAGATTCACAGATAATATACAAATGTAAATAATGGAATAAATCATACACGGCACAAACCACAGAACAATATATCACAGATCAGATAGGACAATCAATTCAAGGTATCTCATACAATACCATCATTCATAAGTAAGGTCAAGTATTCAATAATCATTTATAACAGGATTAATAAATTGTTTAATCCTAATTAATTCAATTTATTTCCAATTAAATTAATTACTTATGAAATAATTGATTATCTAAATTGATTAATCTAATTAATTCTTTAAAATTAATCATCTTAATTAGTACTTAATAATCTTTAGTTAATTATTTTTATTAACTAATAACATTTCTTTAATTACTTTTTAAAAAAAATATCTTAGATTTAAATCATTATTAATCATCTTCATAAATCATTCTTTAATTCTTGTATAAATTAAATTCTTTTATTATCTTAATTATTCCTAAGGTAATTCGTTTACTTTATCAGTGGCTTCATTAACATTCGAGTGTATTTAAAACATTACACTTCTAAATTTTTAAAGCTTCCCAAAATTATTTAACAAAATTTAACACAAATTCTAAATTATTCATTCTAATTGGCTCAATAATTAATGGATTAGAAATCATTAAATCTTCATTTACTTAAGTTAAAACTTATTCTTGATTTAACATGTTCTTTACAACATGCTAGAAACATTGTTTTCAAATTTCCTTTTTAAATTCCTATTTAAATTTTGAAAATTAATTATTTTACTAACTGCAACCTTAATTGTTAATTTTCTTTATGCTTAACTATAGTCATTAGTTAATTAAAATAATTTATAAAGAGTTAAAACATCGTTAAACATTAACTTTCTTTCTTTTCTTTAAAAATATAATTCTGCAGTTTGGTGAAAATTACCCGAGCAACCCAGAAAAACTTCGAGTTCAACCCCGTGAATTCCCCATCTATCCCCGAGTCTCCCTGTACCCATTTCTACTTTTTTTTCTTTCTTTCTTTTTTTTTTTAAAAGTAACGAACTGCTGAAACGTTAGCTCACTCACGCACAACACCAGAGTCTCGAGTCAACTCACGAAAATCCCGAGCTCCACTGCGAGTTCAGCATCTTCTTCCCCAATTCGTCCCTGCCGATATATCACGTGCACACGATGCACATGAACCATCGTTGCCGACCTCTAGCGATGGTCGCGATCATTCCCTAAGTCCACTCGAGCCTATTCCAACCTAAACGCAAACCCAAATGTCACTGACATCCATAGAATCAAAATCGAGCCATTTATCTCGACATCAGGAAAACAGCGCTCGCCAGAAAACCCCTCATTCCTTTCGCCTCCGCCTACGAGAACACCAGCAGCTCCGGCCATCCACCTATCGTCGCTTCCTCTTTCACCTCCCCGTACCACGCGACACTCGATCAAACGAAGAGCACGAACGAATTGATAATTTTCGACCCTCCAAAACTAGGTTTAAAAACTTAAACCTTGCACCGCCGTCACCACAGTGGCCGTGGCCACCTCCAACTATTTTTTCCATCACCACCACAGCCTCCTCTATCACCATGAAAAATTCCGACCTCTTCGATCAATGACATCGACCGTGGCGACCAGAAATGCCCAACTCAAACAAAATTAAACTGCTCTCCACTCCTCTATTTAAAAATCATGATTTTAACTTTAAAAATCATTTTTTTTAAGAATTTAGTTTACATTCCTGAATTTATAAATTAAAATGTTTGCAATTTGGCTTATAATAAGATTGTTCAGCCTTTCTTGACTTCCAAAGGTTCCACCAATTTATTTTAACTTAATTAAGTTTTTAAACCTCACTCTATGATAAAACAAGTAAATTTTATTTAAATGCTAAATCCTAATGATAACTAGATCAAGGAATAGAACATTTCAAATCAGATCTTAGATTTGAAACTGGGAACTAGGTGTCAGGCATGCATTCATATTTCACTTGAATATGCACAAAATTTCACTACTATATACATACAAACATATTTAGCTTTATATATTAATCACGCAACCTTATTCCATAAACCTAAAATTTTAAACAGTGATGCTACTCACCTGGATCTTGAATAAGGCAGAGAACAAGAACAAGGAATAGAGAAGAAATTTGAGCCTGCACACATTTTTTCTCTTTAACTTTAGAAACTGGAATGCTAAGACAGGAACATGATGATTCAACTTGATTCCAGGCTTGCAGTTTGAAGATGGAATCTGGTTACAACTTATAGAAAATTGTTTACAGGGTTTGAACTGAAAGGAGAAGCTTGATATATAAAATAGAAGTGTACAGAGAGGATGTTACTTATACAGGTGATATATTTTTATTTTATATTCTTTTTTGTACAAATACAGGGGTTATTTATATTCAAATGGTGGCTAAAGATCCAAGCATTAATTGCTTTTGATCTTCCTGCTGATTTCTTGCTTCAGTTATAAAAGAAGTTCCTTTTTTTTCTTACTGAACAAATATGGCAAATATGGATGTATAGTAAAAGAAATAGTGTTATACAGGGAAGTATTTCTTTTGTACTGAGAGGATGAGGGCATTAAATGCATATGTACCCTTGCCTCTACTTTGTTTTGTTTTATACTTGCCTGCATACTTATTTTTCAAGTTTAAATATTTGTTATAATTTTTTAGCCAATCTGTTTCTTTATATTTTAATTTGTTTACAACTTCAAACAGACTACATGTTCTTGTATGTATTAGAGATGACATTCCTTTACTTAGTTTGATTTTATACTTCATGTATATAAATATAAAGCTATTTTACTTATTGTTATAAAAATAACTCCTTGTTGATTTAAAATAATTTATAAAAGAAATTGTTTTCTTATTAATAAATAACACAAACTATTTGAATTTGGAAAAACTCCAATCGATTATCATTAAATTTCACAATTTTAAATCAAAAGTAAATTTAATTATCAATTTAAAATAAATTAAAATTCAGGATCGTTACAGGAGAGTGTTACGGAAATCCATAGTTTCCTTGGATTGGCGGGCTATTACCGTCGGTTCATAAAATACTTTTCTAAAATTTTCGTGCCTCTTACTAGTTTGACAAATGTGAAGCTTCTTTTTAGAAATTAAAAGAACTCCTCTCTGATGCTCCTATTCTTATGATTCCTGAGGGGAACCAAGACTTTATTGTTTATACTGATGCTAGTAGTGTTGGTTTGGTAGTCGTTCTCATGCAAAGGGAACGTGTTATTGCTTATGCTTATAGGAAATTAAAGTATGTCGAGACTAGATATGCCACTCATGATTTAGAGCTTGTGGCTATTTTTTTCGCACTTAGGATTTGACATCATTATCTTCTGGAAGATAAATTTATTCTCTACACCGATCATAAATCATTGAAGTATTTATTTTCTCAAAAGGAACTTAATTTGCGTCAACAATGTTGGCTCGAATTCCTCGATGTTATGATCTTGATATTCTCTAAACTCCCGGTAAGGGGAATTGTGTTGTCGATTCCCTTAGTCATAAGCAACAAGAGGTTGTTTCTATGATGATATCTGAATGGAATGATCTTAAGACTTTATCTACTTGTGAGATTCAAGATCGTGAATCCAATTCATGTTCATCTCTAGTTTTATGTAGCCTAGAGGCTCATCCATCTCATTTAGACCGCATTCTTGATGCTCAAAAGCATGATCTCGAATTGGCTCATCTTAGCAAAAGTTGTCGGGTTAGTAATACCGATGGATTGAAAGATTTCGAAATCGATGCTCGTGGTGGAATTCCAAAATTTGGTAGACTTATCATGTCAAATATTAGTGATCTTCGTAAAGATATTTTAGAAGATTCTCGTCATTCTAAATTTACCATTCATCTCGGAAGTAGTAAAATGTACGCGGATATGAAGCGATTTTATTATTGGGATGGAATGAAAGCTGACATTGCTAACTTTATTAAGCGTTACATGACTTGCCAACTCATAAAGGCCGGCATCAAAGGCCCAGTGGGTTATTGCAACCATTATACATTCCTGTTTGAAAGTGGTATCCATGGACTTTATTGACGGTCTTCCTCGTTCTCGTCCGGGTCATGACAATTTATGGGTGATTGTTGATAGACTTACAAAATCCACCCATTTTATTCTCATTGGTCTAATCAGACCGTACCCATTTTGGCTAAACTCTATGTTAGAGAAATTATTGAATTTTATGGAGTTCATACTTCTATTGTTAGCGATCATGATCCTTTTTTACTAGTGGATTTTGGACGAGTCTTCAGAAAGCTTTGGGAATGAAGATTAATCTTAGCACCGCTTATCATCCTCAGTCCGACGGAAAAACCGAGCATTTGAATCAAACTCTTGAAGATCTTCTTCATGCATGTGTTCTTGATTTTGGTGGATGTTTGGAAGATCATATTTCTCTTGTTGAATGTTCCTATAATAATAACTTCCAATCTAGTATGTTATGGAACCTTTCGAGGCACTCTATGGAAGGCCAAGCCGATCTCCTTCTTGTTGGCTTGAGGTCGGTGAGAAGCTGATTTTAGGTCTAGATTTTATTCGTGATTCCATAAAAAAGATTGACCTCATTCGTCATGGGATGAAAGAAGCGCAAAGTAGATAAAATTCCTATGCCAATAAATGAAGAAAGAATTTAGAATTTTCTATGGGAGATTTGGTGTTTATTCGCGTTTCACCTATGAAGGGTGTTATACGTTTCAGTTGATCGAAAAAATTAGCACCTCGATATATTGGTCCATTTCCCATCACCAAACACATTGGTACCGTGGCTTATTGCCTTTTATTACCGACTCAATTTTTTGCTATTCATGACGTTTTCCACGTCTCTTCACTACGGAAATGCATTTGGGATTCCAATTCTATTCTTAAGCCCGGTGTTATTGAAGAATTTGAAGTTTAACCTAATTTGACCTATGAGAAATATCCTCTTCGTATCATTGCTACGGAGGTTAAATGTCTTCGTATTAAGGATGTCCCACTTGTAAAAGTTTAATGGTCCTCAAATCCTCAGGATTGTTCTTGGAAATCTAAAGAATTCATCGAGCGAACATATTCAGACTTCTCGTGCTCTATAAGGTGAACTTCCTACTTCAAATTTTCTTTTGTGTTGGTATGCTTTTATGGTTGTTATTCTTTGTTTTCTTCTTAAGAATTGCGAGGACGCAATTTCTTTAAGGATGGAAGTCTGTAACAACCTGCATATTTAACGATTATATTTAAATGATTTATTTAAATCTAGCATCGTTAGTCGGATTAAAGTCTGAAATGGTACTTTTTTTAAACATTCGAATTAGGATTCGAGACTACTTCCATTGAGTTCAAAACGGCATTGCGACCTTTTTGAGTATAAACATCGATATGTTGGAGTTGGTTAGAATTTTGGTATTTTTCACTAGGCTTTGGGTTTGGGTTTTAGCCCACTAATCCAACTTCTCTATCAAATACCCTAACTCCACTCATTTTCATTCATTTCACTCCTCATTTCCTAACACTCTCAAGCCCTAGAAAGAATGGTGGGAAGCAAAAATTAAAATTCCTAAGCCCGAGTTTCTCTTAAGAATTCAAGTTATAAATCAAAGAGAAGCTTAGGTAAGAATCCTCCTTATCTTCTCCATCTCAATCTCTCTTCAATTTTCAGAAATTCCTATAACTTGACTTAGGAAATTCATTTCATTTGATAATAGATCGAAGATTCTAAAGGTGTTGCTGAAGAGAAATCAATCTTTGCTTGTTTTAGAACTTCTCATTTCTATATTTGGGTTTAAAGTTGAGTTTTTGAGCTCACATCTACGTATATAACTTTCATTGTTATTAGGTACGAATTCCTAACATCTATTCATGTTCATCTACTTTTGATTTGAATTGATTTGGTGAATTTTCCAAATTTTGGTGCTTTGAAATCAAAATCTTTAAAGATCCTATCTTGGATATTTGAACATGTTATTTGGGGTGTATCGAAGAGCCTACAGGACTGGGTTGTCGCTTGGCACAAATCCCTAGCCTCCGTCGCTCGTTCGATCGCTTCCGAATAAATGTTGCCCAGATCAAGCAACCTGACGTTTAGTTGATCAAGTCCAGACGTCTGGTTATGGTCCCAACATAAAATAAAAAGGGCAGAGACTTGGACCTGACGTCTGGTCCAAACCTACCAGACGTCTGGTTAGTTTTCAGATGTCTGGTTAGAGTTCAAACATCTGGAAGGATTCTGAAATATTTCCAGAACCCAAATCCAGATGTCTGGATTAACCCTCAGACATTCGGGACTGTTCAGTTTTTCCTATTTGCCTATTTTTTGAGTAAATTTTCAATGTTTATCGATTTTTGATGATCCGATTAGTTGTTATCACATTTATCGACTTTGATTACTTCTTTTTCTGGGTTTTTGGGGAATATCCATTTTGATGGATTTGGTATCGATTTCTTTGGATTTGATTCACGTCTTCGAATGTGAATTTTTGGTGATCGATTATTTTTACAACCGTTTTCTGTGATTTGTCACTTTAAAATACAAAGGTTTCTGTACTAGTAGTAAATATTCAAACTCTTTCACAAAAATGATTTCAACGTTACTTTTAATATAGAGCTCTTTTCAAAATCCTTTTTCTAATCTATTAGTATATACAAACATTAACCTCATTCGTATGAGAAATCTAATTAAACGACTTAGCAAAATAAGTGGTATGAAAAGCTTGCGTTTTCTTCGTCAGTTAGTTCTTGGACTTGTTCGACTGAACTCTTGTGACAATTTTCGAGTGGAAATCTACAATTTGTTCGTAAATACTTAAGTCAAGCCCGTGGTTATGGGACATGAAGCTAAAATCATTTATTTACTAGCTTAGTGCAATTCACACTTTTTATTGATCAATGGTGATCATTTTATAGTTTAGACTAGCGATATGCGATGTCTCTTTGTCCACGTGGTGGACTGTACCTCGTTTTATTGAGCTTCGTCTCATTTCTTTTATAGGCTAATGACCTATGGTTCTTTGGAGTTTCGACTCATTTTTTTTATAGGCTAGCGACCCATGTTCTTTTATGGAGTTCGGTTCATCAGATGTACCGTTATTGTACTACGTCGTTATTCCGGCTTATCAACATCATTGTATGTACCATTATTGTACTACGTTGTTGTTCTGGCTTATAGGTTCATCGGCCATACCGTTATTGTACTACGTCGTTGTTCTGAATTATTAGAGTTTCAGGTCCATCGGGCGTACCGTTATTGTACTACGTCGATGTTTTGAATTGATTGAGTTTTAGGTTCCTCAGGCATACCGTTATTGTACTACGTCGTTGCACCGGCTCTATGGTTAGCGACCATGGGATAGCGATCCATTTGTAATATACATGTTGGTGAGTTTTCATGCTCCCGTTTGTGATAGGCCACCCCCTTTGTGATTTCTGGATTTCCAATTGATGATTTATGGAATTTTTGTTTTACCGATTTTTGCGATGACATTGATATGTTTGTCAATATTTGTGGTTTGGTGAATAAAATAAAGAATATGACATTCTTTTTGGTGTTTGAGATTCTTGAGATATTGTATGATTTTTGTTATTGTTAAATGTATACTTGTCACAGTATAACATTATTGTTATCATATAATTTTGTCATATCTCTTATCCTATCTCATTTTATCTGATATTTATAGCTAGACTGATCCATTTATTATTTTCTTCTTAAATAATACTCGGGTCAGACCGAGGTATTTCAGGTACTTCTGCTTGACTTCTTATCTAGGTCTGTCATCTGACTTTTGGCTAGCTACTATTTTAGTAGTTTTTGTTCATATACATTCGAGATAGTGACTCTTTGATGTATACATATTCTTTTGTCTAGCACTTGTACTATTCTTTTATGATGTAATGGATCTTGCATGACCACTACATTGATGTACACTTCTATGTGTTTTATTCATATCTGTTTCTATGAATATCTATGACTGATTTTGTGTTATGTTGATTTTATATTGGTTTTCGAAGACCACATAGCCACTGTGTAGTAGCCTTGAATTTGTATCGATATGTCGAATTTCCTCATGAAATGAAAGTGATATTTTATCTGGCATATCGGTACTCGCACAAAAAAATTACACATATGGTCGCTTCTCAACATCCTTATTTTTCGTACTAATCGACGGCATTATCCCATAGTGTCCTTGGCTAGTGTGAGTATAGAGGTAGGGCGTCACAACAACCTTCTGGTGAACAAATAGCTATAACTCACTCCCTATCATTTTTAATAACATTAACTTTATATTAATTCAAAATACAAAATATCAAAAGATATAATCGGAACTCTTCAAAACCACTAGAAAATCTTTAACCAACACCAATAAACACTAGATTACTAGAATCATTTTTTGACAATCATTAAGTAAAACTAGAATCAATAGAAGAACCAACCATTAAAGAAGCAGATGAGCCACACTTAGTAAAATAACTAGCAAATGGAGAACTATGACAACCAACATCAACGGAAATTCTTTTACATTGCTTAGATATAATAGAAACAAGTAGAAAATCATCACAGCCATAAGCAACAAGCAAAAATATTCTGTGTAGATTAGAATTAGTTTCAATTACTCTTTATATATCATCTCTTTCCCTAAACAATTCAATGGAAGCAGGTGTTAATTCAATCCAATGATCATAAATATCATTTCTCAACCTTAACACACAATAATCAAATGAAACCACCTATAATAAGCACCGTTACCCAACACAAAAATGACAAGAACATCAATATGATATGTTTGAAAGGGAGTGTGGATTAAGGATCTTAAGGCTAATTTAACACTAGAGGGGGTTGAATAGTGTTTAATGGATTCTAAGACTTATATGGACTAAATTAAAATTATGACACCAAAAAAAGCACAGCTTAATCACAAAACAGTCACAGAATCAAACATAGATGTAGAAAGTAAATAAAAAGCAGTAAAAAGGAAGAATAACCAGATTTTATACTGGTTCGGAGTTACCCTACATCTAGTCCTACGCCAAGGCAAACACCTTGTACAGATTTGTGTCATACCAATGTCGAGATTACAATCCTCAATTTCTAAAGGCCTTGAGGTACCCTCCTGTCTTCGAGTCTGGGGCAAACTATCTTGATTTACGGGACAGAAGATCACCCAATTGATTTCCAAGCATAACCACACCTTATAGAGAGACTCGATAAACTTTTGATTACAAATTTATCCTATAACTCTGAATAGATTCCGACCTTCGAGAGAGAGCATAAAATCAAACAAGAATGAGATTCTAATTTGATTCACTTGAGAATTCGGCAGAATTTCAGCACGATCTTAAAAATATGAAAATTTTAGAAATGGATCTGTGGAGAAGAGGAGTGAAGAAAATAAAAAAAATAGTTAGTTAAAAAATTTGTTTGTGAAGGCTATTTATAGACCAGTAACGGTCATAACCATTCGAAGAGATTTAAACGAATAGACACTTCTTTTAAAAATTGAAACTTTTGAATTTAATGGCCATCTTGTCGACAGGGGGTATCCCATGATGTCAACATCCCTTAGTTAAAAACAATGTAAAATTTTCTTTGAAAATGGTGTTGAAAGGAAAACAAAATGAAATGATTCTGAAGTAAAATAAACTAATTTTCCTATGTTTTAAAATGAAGAAGAGTAGAAAAATATATTTTTAGAATATATATATATATATATATATTTGATTTTAAAGCTTGAGTACATATATTATAAAAGAATTTTAAAAAATCGGAAGATAGTTTAAAAATAAACGAAGTTTAAAACAAGATTTTACTTAAAACAAAAACAAAGAATATTTTAAGGCTAAAACATATTTTTGAAAATCATTTGAAAAGATAATTTTTTAAAGCTAAAACATTTTTTAAAAAAGTTTCGAAAATCATTTTAAAAAAACCATTTTGAAGTAGTTTTGCAAGCTTCTTCCTACATAATATCTCATCACATTAGGACTCAAGAATTTGTACAAAACCAGGATGTTCGTGGATTTGTAAGCCACTTGTCGTAGGTTTGTAAGCTACTTGTCGTGGGTTCGTAAGCCAGTGAGAAGGTAAAAATGGGTTCCATCCCAAATGATATTTGAAACGAAGATTACCACGCTGTTATGAAATTTTAACAAAACTAGACACTTATTTTGAAATCTTGATCTTGATATTCATGAGTCTTCAAACTTGATTTCTTCGTTCTTGATCTTTATACTATACAGTCTTCAATAATCAATGCCTGCCTTATATATATATCCTACATAATAACATTCATATATATCAAGACAAAAGTATTAGTATATAAGTTATAATAAAATAAGTTACAAAGGTTGTTGTCATCAAAACCACTATCTCCAGTTCTTAACAATCTCCCCCTTTTTGATGATGACAACCTTATAAAATCTACATACCACTTCGATCATACCATAACTCTCCCTTACACCAATAACTCTCCCTTACTCCAAGCCTACTATTTTATATAACTTCTCCCCCATTGTCATCAACAAAAAAATGTCCTATAAACCTCGAACTTAATAGAAAATGAGATAAGCAAACATATGACACAAGAATAATAACTATGTATGAGTGAAAGATAGCATCCTAAGTTAAATAGAATTCAAAATATTATACACCAAAGATTGTTTTTAGAAGAACATTAACACTTATATACAAATTAATAAACCAATATACAATCAAGAAATAGAAAAAGAAAAACGCTTAATGAGGACCCTTAATTATTGGTGATTTATGGACCGAACAATTTGGATAGTGGAGATAAAAGTTTCCATGTTGTTTGACCAAGTTCCTATTAGTGTCAAAAAGGACCTCTCCAATGCAAATCACGCCATTGTCTTCGTCCATATGAACACCTAGATTCGGCAGAGAATGTTCTTCTTCTTGATCCTCTTGTGTTCATTTAGAGGCTCTTCTTCTCCAAAATCCATGGCTTGTGACGATTCTTCGATGACAATGGGATTAGCATGGTTATCCATAAGGAAGTTTTTTAAATTCCTAAGGATTCTGCCTTACCTATCTTGTTCTCCAGACATTCGCAGTTGACTCACTTGAATTTCATTCATCATTTGAAGCGAATATTTCATCTTCTCTTGTAATTTGATGACTCGTATGTGTGTGGAATGTTGAAAAGGACCAGAATAAGGAGAAGTAGGTGAAGAAGGTTCATTATTAGAAGAGGAAGCCGTTAATTTACTGTTTTAGAAGTTTATTACAAAGAATAGAACAGAGAAAAGGAGTAAAAGTCGAAATATATAAATATATAACCAAATAACTTCTTTTAGAGGGAAATTTAAATTTGAAAATCTCGTCCTGTATGTCAACATAGGGGGATGGGTCATGTCGACATGCCCAGTTCAATTTTTGAGAAATTTTTATTTATATTAATATTAACTATACTTGTATTATTTATAATTTATATTTCAAGTAATGAACATATACTTGATTCTCTTCTAAATTTAGTAAAGTTTTGTTCATTTAATTGTTTGGTTAATATATCGGCAATTTGTTTTTCAGTATTAATATATTCAAGAGTTATGACTTCTTTACTTATATTATCTCTAAGAAAATGATGTCTAATACCAATTTGTTTTGTTCTAGCACGATGAGTTGGATTTTTAGATGGGTTATTGCACTAGCATTATCACAATAAATTTGCACTAGCATTATCACAATAATCAGCACCTGCATTATATATATCCTACATAATAACAATCATATATATCTACACAATAGTGTTAGTGTATAAGTTATAATAAAATAAGTTACAAAGTTTGTTGTCATCAAAACCACAATCTCCAGTTCCTAACAATGTTATCCACATATTTCTAAAGGAAATAAGCTGAAGAAGCCATGCTGAAAATAATGATTTATATTGAAGAGAAGGCAAGAAACTATGCAGGAGGAATAGTTGGTATTGAAAGCTTGCGTTAATAAAGATTCCATGCTCCATTAATGATGCATTCAATTGACACTGAAATTTGACATTGCGCTTCGTCAGCTTAGAAATATAACCACATAGTAGGTCGTAAGCCATCAGTATGATAGGGGCATAGTGTATCATCAATACCGAACCTCACTAATGCCACATAACATCAAAACCAATGCCTCCAGAGGAAAAGGGGAATATTGCAAAGGTTGTTATCGCTTCGGATTAATATCACTCCATATTGATATCGCTTCTTATTGATGTCGCTTCTCATGGCAATCAGACGCCATCCATGTAGCACTTTATTAAAGCCCTTCTACATATAATCAATAACATATGTCATCAATGCTGCATCTTTTTTATCACCCCCTCTCCATCACCGTCTCTATCTTATGCCGCCACTGCTTATTGCCACCTCTTAAGTATTACCCTATATCAATAGAGCTAAGATTGATATCGTCCTAGTTGGTATCATTATCAATCAATGTCGCTGGTAAGCAATGTCGCTTGTCATCAATGGTGTCTTATTTCTAATGCTGCTTTATATCAATGCCAAACTTTGAGGATATCATCGCAGATCATGCACTTTGAGGATATCACCGCAGATCATCGATGCGATATTGATGATGGATGTCAAAAGTTAATTAATGTTATTGCATAATAATACCACTATATATTAATGTCGCTTTATGGTTGATGTTGCCTCCTATTGATGATGCATACCAAAGGTTATCAAAAGTGAAGCGTGGAACCCAACGTCGATAATAGTGCTAAGAGTTATGCATGCTATAAATTAAGCATGCCAAGGGTGGCATCAAGCATTTATGTTGAACCACTTTACCCCTATAAATACAGAACTAGAGGCAAGTAGTAGGAACTGGAGATAGTGGTTCTGATGATAACAACCTTTGTAACTTATTTTATTATAACTTATATACTAACAGTATTATCTAGATATATATGAATGTTATTATGCAGGATATATATAAGGCAGGAACTGATTATTGAAGACTGTACAATATAAAGATCAATAATGAAGAAATCAAGTTTGAAAACTCATGAGTATCAAGATCAAGATTTTAAGATAAGTGTCTAGTTTTTGTTAAAACTTCATAATAGCACGGCAATCTTCATTCCGAATTTCATTTGGGATGGAACTCATTTCTACCTTCTTAGTGGCTTACAAACCCACGAGAAGTAGCTTAAAAACCTACGATAAGTGGCTTACAAACCCACGAGCGTCCTGGTTTTGTACATGCTCTCGAGTCCTGATGTGATGAGATATTATGCAGGAAGAAGCTTGCAAACTACTTCAAAATGATTTTTCAAAATAATTTTCAAAACTGCTTTCAAAATTTTTTAGCCTTAAAAATTATCTTTTCAAATGATTTTCAAAAAGATGCTTTAGCCTTAAGATCCTTACTCCGCAACCACTTTAAATTTTAGCAGAGCATAGGTTTCCATAGTTTTCATAATCTGAAAGTTAAAAAGTTAAAAATGGCATTTTAAAGAAATTTTTGTTAATACTTATTTGAATTTATGCATTGCATCAAAGTATTATAAGTCTGCATATAGTTTTTATGAAAAATCAAGTTATCTATCGAATTGGTTTATTATGCAGGAACAGACATGTTACATGGCTTTTGAAGAATCAACAACCAATGGAAAAACTGTGCAAATTGAGAAAGAAAAATGGATACTTGATAGTGGCTGTTAAAGGCATATGACTAGAAATCCCGAGATACTCAATGAAATTATATATCAAGATGGTGGATTGGTCAACATTGGATATAACTCAAAAGGATATGTGGTTGGCATCGGCAATGTCGGTAATTCTAGAACTTCTCTTATTTCTGATATTTTGCTAGTTAGAAATTTAAAACATAATTTGCTTAGTATAAGTCAACTATGTGATAAAGGATTTAGAATTACATATCGAAAAGATAAGTGTCGCATCGAAGATGATAAGTCAAATATTATCTATAAAGGAATTAGGAAGAAAAACATTTACATCCTTAGTATGAAAGTTTTAAATGACAGCTTGTGTCTTTTGGCTAATACAAGTGACCCTTGGATTTGGCATAAAAGATTTGGCTATTTAAGTTTCGAACTGTTATCTAGGTTATCAAAATTTGACTTGATTAGAGGTCTTCCCAAGTTAAATTTTAAAGTAGATAGTATATGTGATGCTTGCCAATTAGGAAAAATTAAGAAAAGTTCATTTAAATTAAAAGATATGATTTCTACTTCTAAACCTCTAGAATTACTTCATCTAGATTTATTTGGTCCATCTCAAGTTCAATCTATTAATAATAATAAATATGTTTTTATAACTGTAGATGATTATTCTAGGTATACTTGGACAATTTTTCTTAAACGTAAAAGTGATGCTTTTGAATTATTTAAAAAATTTGCTAAAAGAATTCAAAATCAACTTTCTTTAAAAATAAAAACTATTCGTAGTGATCACGGTGCAGAATTTGAAAATGAAAATTTTGAGAATTTCTATAATCAAAAAGGAATTACTCATAATTTCTCCTTTTCAAGAACTCCACAACAAAAAGGAGTGGTAGAACGCAAGAATAGAACGATTGAAGGGTGTGCTAGAACAATGCTTTCTGATAGTAACTTACCTAAAAACTTTTGGGCTAAAGCAGGCGCTACAGCATGTTATATATTAAATAGGATTTTAATTAGACCATTAACTAATAAAATACCATATGAATTACTTTACAATAAGAAATCCATAGTAGCTTATTTTAGAGTTTTTGGTAGTAAGTGTTTTATTCTTAATACAAAAGATAATTTAGATAAATTTGAACCTAAATCCGACAAACGTATCTTTATCAGATATTCTAATAGATGTAAAGCATTTAGAGTTTATAATTTAAGAACTAACACTATTAAAGAAAAAATGCATGTATCTTTTGATGAAAATTTTAAAGATACTGTACAAATAGAAAATGAAGAAGATTTTGTAACTTTAAATAATGAACCTAATGAAACTAATTGTGAAATCATTCAACCTAATAAAAGAATTAGGCTATTAAAAGATCATCCTGTAGAAAATATACAAGGAAATATTGAATCTATAGTTAAGACAAGAAATCAACTAAATAGTATGAGTAATGTAGCTTTTATATCAACTATTGAACCTAAAATTCCAAAGGAAGCATCATTTAATGATTCATGGATTCTTGCTGTGAAAGAAGAATTGAATCAGTTCACTAGAAATGATGTTTGGGAACTTGTTCCTAGACCTGAGGATAAAAGTATAATTGGAACAAAATGGGTTTATAAAAATAAAATGAATGAACTTGGTTAGGTCGTAAGAAATAAAGCTCGTTTAGTCGCGCAAGGTTATTGTCAAGAAGAAGGAATTGATTAGGACAAAACCTTTGCACTCGTAGCAAGACTATAAGCTATCAGAATTCTACTTGCTTTCGCAAACAACAATAATTTCAAGCTATATAAAATGGATGTTAAAAGTGCTTTTCTAAATGGTTTCGTAAAAGAAGATGTTTATGTTGAATAACCGCCACTTTTTGAGATAATAAATTTCCAAATCATGTATATAAATTAAAGAAAGTTTTATATGGTCTGAAACAAGCTCCTAGAGCCTAGTATGAAAGACTAAGATCTTATTTACTACAATCTGGTTTTGAAATTTGTAAAATAGATACAATTCTTTTTATTAAAAGAAACAAAAATGATATTCAACTAGTACAAATATATATAGATGAGATAATATTTGGATCAAATAATAACATAATGAATAAAGAAATTTCAGATATAATGACTAAAGAATTTGAAATGAGTCATATGGGAGAACTAAGTTTCTTCTTAGGACTTCAAATCAAACAATTAGATAAATGAATTTTCATTAATCAAGAAAAGTATGCTAAGAATTTAATTAATAAGTTTGGATTGACCACTCCTAGTGGGGAACCAACTCTAATGACAACTAATGTAGCTTTAAGTAAAGAAGATAAATTAAAAGATGTTGATCAAAAATTATATAGGGGAATGATCGGTTCGCTGCTTTATATAACAGCAAGTCGTCCTGAAATCATGCATAGTGTCGGTCTCTATGCAAGATACCAATCTCAACCTAAAGAAACTCATTTAAAAGTTGTGAAAAGAATTTTATGATATGTAAAACATATTTTAGATTATGGTTTATTTTACCCTAAAAACAATGTATTTGATTTAATTTCATATTGTGAAGCTGATTACGTCGGTTGTAAATCAGACCGAAAAGGTACAAGTGGAACTTGCCACTTTCTAGGACATTCTCTGGTTTCCTGGTTTATTAAGAAGCAAAACATTGTATCCTTGCCAATAACCGAAGAATAATATATATCTACTGCTTTGGCTTGTTCTCAAGTTATATATATGCAACAAACTTTAAAAGATTTTGGATTAAGTATAACTAAATCACCAATTTATTTTGATAACACTAGTGCAATAAATCTATCTAAAAATCCAACTCATCATGATAGCACAAAACATATTGCTATTAGACATCATTTTCTTAGAGATAATATAGTAAAGAAGCCATAACTCTTGAATATATTAATACTGAAAAACAAATTGCTGATCTATTAACCAAACCATTAAATGAACAAAAATTTACTAAATTTAGAAGAGAATTAGGTGTATGTTCATTAACTGAAATATAATAAATAATATAAGTATAGTTAATAATTAATATAAATAAAAGATTCTCAAAAACTGAACTAGGCATGTCACATGACCCATCCCCCTATGTCGACATACAGGCCAAGATTTTCAAATTTAAATTTCCCTCAAAAATCAATTAATAAGTTATATATTTATATATTTCGACTTTTACTCCTTTTCTCCGTTCTGTTCTCTGTAATAAACTTCTAAAACAGTAAATTAATGGCTTCCTCTTCTAATAATTAGCCTTCTTCACCCACTTCTCCTCATTCTGGTCCTTTTCAACTTTCCACACACGTACAATTCATCAAATTACCATAGAAGATGAAAGATTTGCTTCAAATGATGACTGAGATTCAAGTGAGTCAACTGCGAATGGCTAGAGCACAAGATAGGCAATGCAAAATCCTTACGAATTTACAAAAATTCTTTATGGATACCCTTGCCAATCCCATTGTCATCGAAGAATCATCACAAGCCATGAATTCCGAAGAAGAAGGGCCTCTAGAAGAACCACAAGAAGAACAAGAAGAATATCCTCTGCTGAATCTGGATGTTCATATGGATGAAGACGATGGTGTTATTTGCATTAGAGGGGTCCTTTTTGACGCTAATGGGAACTTGGTCGAACAACGCGGAAACTTTTGTCTCCACTATCCAAATTATTCGGTCCATAAATCACCAATAGTTAAGGGTCCTCGTTAAGCGTTTTATTGTTTTCTTGATTGTATATTGGTTTGTTAATTTGTATATAAGTGTTAATGTTCTTCTAAAAACAATCTTTGGTGTATAAAATCTTGCATTTCATTTAACTTAGGATGTTATATTTCACTCATACATAGTTATTATTCTTATGTCATATGTTTGCTTATCTCGTTTTCTATTAAGTTCAAGGTTTATAGGTCATTTTTTGTTGATGACAAAAGGGGACAAATTATATAAAATAGTAGGCTTGGAGTAAGGGGGAGTTGTTGGTGTAAGGGGGAGTTCTGGTATGATCAAAGTGGTAAGTAAATTTTATAAGGTTGTCATCATCAAAAAGGGAGAAATTGTTAGGAAATGGAGATAGTGGTTTTGATGACAAATGTAACGTCCCACCTTTTCGCACGCTTTAAAACGACGATAATCCACACATGTCGGACTTAAAACATTCAAAAGGGCGGATTGTTATGGGGTAAATAAGAAAACAGAGAAGAAAAAAACAGAATCTTGCAGCAGAACGATAAAATATAATAATCAATATACAGTTCATAAAACTATTTTACAAAACATTTGATTTTTCTTTATACAATAAATATCAGAGTTCACATACCAATAAATAACAATGCAGCGGAATACAGTGTGTGGTGGAACAATATAATATAATAATAATAATGATGAAATCTTCATTTTCGTCCTCCAGAAATGAAGTCTTCGATCCTGAAAAGCTCGGACTGACCCGAGCGAATTAAAAAGGCAAAACACTCGAGTCAGAACTAAAAGATCTTATGAGAGTTAAATCACAGAAATAAATATGAGTGCAGTAACTTAAGAGATGCTCGGTATTCACATCCCCTAAGGATCCGTTAAACTATTTATTATGTAGTATATTTCGCTATTATAATAGTGTCTAATTGTAAAATAAACTTACTTTTAAATAGCGTTAAGGGGTTACCTATATAGCCCTTAACACAAATAATGCCAATAGTTTATACAGTACCGTAATATCTCCTGATCGGGAGCCTACCAGAGGATACTCCATAGGTACGACACAAAAAAAAACTCGTACAAGGCGCGATAGGGTAGGTGACACGGCACAACTAGGCAATGCCAGGGTAGATATACCAATTACGCTTCCGGGTCGGTGGTAACGCGTAGCCGCAGCTACCGCCCACCTCGAGCCACACCCCCAAATCAAAGAATCAAAAGTGGCCACAGAATAATCCAAAACTCAGAGTATAATATCGAAGGGGTGTGTCCAATCAAAGGTGCTACCTCATTAACTCGTCGATCGCTCCTGTTTTAGCCATCTTATGCCAACTCACGTGAGTTGGGTCCACGTATTTACCTCAAAGGAAACGCCGCCACCATCCTACTTCATTCTGGAATCTCCACCGCGTACACGGTTGTTAAAGTGATTTTCGGAGTTGGTAGAGAGTATGACAACTTCCGATCTCGGTCTCTTCAACTACCAAACGTAATTATAACACCACAGTTATTTCAAAATAATTTATACTTTAGAAACCAAGATACAATCTTCATTTCAAAACCATATAATTACGATATCATTTCCCTTTTAAAACCAAATCAATATGATATCTTTTCAAATATATCCTTTTCTAAAACCATAACTTTTCATAGTTAAAATATTTCTAAACCAAACGCTTGAAATATAGCTTTTCAAACATAAAACTTTGAATTACATAACTTTGAAATATAACCGCACCACTTAAAAGGTTTAAATATAAATTACTTTATATAATAAAATAGTTTCTTCACCTTCACAAATCAATTCCAAATATAGATAAAAATCCAAATAAAACATTTCAATTTATATATATTTCAAAGCTTTAATATTCAATGTTTCAAAACTAAATTTTATAATTCATATATATATATATATATATATATATATATATATACACACACACCAAATTTACTTTACTATCATTTAGTTTTGAAATATTTAATTTAATAAATCCAGTATCCTTTAAATAAACTTCAAATTTCAACAATTTAATATTCCTAAATTTATTTAGACTTGATATATTCACTTTAATCACGTTAACCCTGAATTTTGTTATAAAGGAATATTCTTTTAAAAATCTAAATTTCAATAAGTTCCAAATGGACACTTATTAAATATAATTCTTAATTAAATAAAATCTCAATCAATTTCGACTATCTTCTCAACCTTGATTTATAAAATCAATATAAACTCTATATTAATATAATTTAAGTAAATACTTATCCATATTTATATTCAATAAAATCAAACTTTATTTTATACTTTAAACCAATTTTATACATAGCTTCAAACCAAAATTCACTATATATAAAATAACCTTTATCAAATATCCAAATCAATATATCAAAAATGATATATATTCTTTACAAACCATAGATATCATTTCAAAATATTATTATATATATACCGCGGTGTCTATATATAATTTTCTATCCTATGGTCAAGTGATACAGATATTTATCATTTCAATCCGCAATTTCAAAATAAAAATGCGGTTGTATATCATTTCAAACCGCAATACCGAATGAAATGAAAATGCATAATAATTTGCAGTTTATAACAATATATAAAATACAGTATCCATTCATCCAATATCAACCATCAGTCATTTATCACAATCATCATCAATTCAAACAATAGCATCAATATAGAACGGATAATAAACAGGTAATTACTGGAAGTTGATATTCAAAATAAATAAATTAACCGGCAGTGATATTCAATAATAAATTTAAATGAAAATTTAACTGGCAGTTTATATGCAATAAATAAATTTGATACCAAAATTTATCCAAATAAATGCAATTTGACTGAGATGATGATTAAATATATGCCAGACAGCTATAAATAAATTTCAAATCACATCATAAATAAATTTTACAAACATAAAAAAATTTAGAAGTTGTAAGTGGGTTAAAACACTCACCTTTTGAATTTAAATTGAATATAAATCCAATTTAAATTCAAAATTTGATCAGTCTCCAAATCCGTCCAAACCAGTGCCAAAATGTCCAGAATTTCAATACGATCCTAATAAAAAAAATCGTGCATAAAACGGATATCGTATGTGATAGTTATTATCATTACAAGTTCAACGATTTTTAAAAATATATAAAAAAATAAAATAAACAAGACATTACCTCCCTCACGCCACGTCATCATTCTACAGCAAACACGCGAACCCTAAAACATCGTATACCTGAAACTGCGCCGCCACCGTAAAGACCAAATCGCCGACCGCCACATGCCGCGCTGTCCCCATCGAACTCCTCCTCCAAGTCGCCCATCACCGGACGTCCCCCGGGCCCACGCGGCGTGCTCCGCCTCTGCCCAGTGGACAGCCGCCGCCACACCATTATTCTCGATTTCTGGCGATTTTCGACCCCCATAGTACGAACCAACCACATAGATCGAAGCCTCTCGACACCCTCTACAATCTGATGCCCTCCGACCGAGTAATCGTCGACGATCCGCCGTCCAATAGGAAACCCTAGCTACGAACGGCCGGAAGTGATTTGTGATTTCTGGATAAAGGTGAATCGATTCGAAAAACGAACAGCACCAGAAGATTACACTCATTGAGAGCTTCAATATATATTTTTTTTTCAAATTTTTCTGAGGAGTTTGAAATTTCAGCGTTGGATTTGATTTGGAATTGGATCTAGAATTTGTTTGTCTGTCATTGAGGAGGAGAGAGTTGAGATGTACATACAGACAAATGAGAATAGGGGTAGGCTAGGGATTATAACCGGGTTTATATAGGTAGGTCAGAAATTAGAATGGATGGATAAGGTTGGATATACGTGCTAACGACAAAGTGACCCAAAAAACCCGTTTCGACTCCGGAATGAAATTGGGTCAACCCATATATCAAAATAGATGTTTTAAAATATTTTAAACGCAATGGAAAAGGTTTCAGGTTCAAATTGCATCGTATGAAGAAGTTATGCTAAAATCAATATTTTTCAAATGGATTTCAATTGATTTCAATTAAATCGATTTCGGGGCGTTTCGCATTCGTATGATCAAACGACAAGTCCGATCGCTATGAAACATGAAACCCTATAATAATACACCGATATGGATCCAATGAAACTGGTTTCGTCGAAATCCGAGTTAGTGGTCAAAATGACTATTATTATATTAATTAAATAAATTAAAAATTAGTCAATTTAATCAAAATTTCAATTTCAATTCGATAATTGACAATCCTTATCAATTTAAATTTTCCAAATCATTTACACTGATTTAAATAAATTTAAATGTCAAATTAGAGTTGATTAATTTATAAATTTCAATATAAATCCTTCATTTCATTAAATTCAAAATTATAAATAAAATTTCCAATAATTCTATTACATTCACTTTTCATTCTATTATTTAATTCATTGTTATCAAAAGGGTGCAATTTACATTGGTTCACGATTGATTGCCTTTATTTTCTTAGATTTCATCTACATTTCCATTTATGTAATATTTTAAATATTAAATTTTCATTTAATTGCAATTAATCCTTTTATTTAATTTGTAAATTCCAATAGATTAACAAAGCTTTATTCCCGATCCTTATAACTCAAGAAACTGTCCAATATGAATAACATTAACATTACTTACAAATATTATCTTAATTAACATTAACGTAATATTAAATTATAATTACTGTAACAAATTTCAAAGTTTTAAATTTTACAAGCTACAAACATAGGTAACATATAATAATCGTTACCGTTAACCTTCAGTCACATTAGTAGGCTTTTATTACTTGCAAAACAATGTTAACATTTATTTTCAAAATGCTAATTTCATTCACTCTATCCGTTACTACATTTATATCCATTAAAGTAATATTTAATTACCATTATTCGAAATAACCGTTTATCACCAATATACTCTTTATAATACTTGTATGGTTATTCTCCACAACAATTACCATCCATCCTATTATTGCACCCATTATTTATAATTAAAATCTCAATTAAATTTATTTATCTTGATTTCATTCCTTTATTACACCATTTATTACTTTACAAAATAACATAACATTTAAACTCATCAATGTTATACCAAATTTCCATTCTAAATCCAATTGATTTCCAAATCAAAGTTTATACGTATTTCAAACAACTATTATAATTACTCCCAGAACATTGGTTTTATTAAATGACCATTTATTAATATTTAATTTCCTTAATTTAATCCAATGCTTACATTTTGTTTCATATATTCAATTTGTAGCTACGTATGCATTTTTGTTAATTCCATTAATTTGCATTAACTCCATTTCATAAATCTACATCCAATTACTACTTAAAATAAGTTTACGTTTCTATTACTTTTCATTCACACTTCCGTTATTTTATATTACAATCATTATAGTAACGTTTTTCATCAACACAAACATTATGAATACTTATCAACCTGCATCATCCTTATTACATTAATTTACCTTTTATCCCATTATAAATCAATGCGTACATTAATTAATTCATATTTACAACTACTTCCGTATATAAATTTTGTAACCAAGTTATAACATTTACATTTATTTTTCTTATTTTAATTAATTACCAAATATCCCTATTTACGCTCAATTATAACTTTGCAATTTTAACAAATCCATAAATTGTCAATTTCCTAATATATATACATTAATTACCATTAAAGTTCTTCATAAATTTATTTACTTGGTTTCAAACCTTTTTATTCATCAATTACTGCCCTATAAATAAACTTACGTTTCAATTCAATTTACATCATTTCCAATTAATTGCAATATAAATTTTAAATTGTTAATTTTAATTTCAATTGCTACATCTAATTTCTAACGTTCTTTCCAATATAAATTATAAGATTTTTTTTCTTTTTTTCCTTCTTTTTTACCTTCTAAATTTAACTAAAATCTTATTAATTTAACTCATTTTAATCGTTAAATTTTTCGGGTCGTTACACAACAACCTTTGTGACTTATTTTATTTTGACTTATATACTAACACTACTGTCTAGATATATATGGATGTTATTATGCAGGATATATATAAGGCAGTTACTGATTATTGAAGACTGTACGGTATAAAGATCAACAATGAAGAAATCAAGTTTGAAGACTCATGAGTATCAAGATCAAGATTTTAAGATAAGTGTCTAGTTTTTGTTAAAACTTCATAATAGCACGGAAATATTCATTCCGAATTTCGTTTGGGATGGAACCCATTTCTACATTCTTAGTTGCTTACAAACCGATGAAAAGTAGCTTACAAACCCATGACAAGTGGCTTACAAACCCACGAACATCCTAATTTTGTACAAGTTCTTGAGTCCTGATGTGATGAGATATTCTGCAGGAAGAAGCTTGTAAAACTACTTCAAAATGATTTTTCAAAACAATTTTCAAAACTGCTTTTCAAAATGTTTTAGCCTTAAAAATTATCTTTTCAAATGATTTTCAAAAAGATCCTTAATCTGCACCCTCTTTCAGCAAGGAGGAAGAGGCGATCTTTTCCTCGCTCTACTCTCAAATTGAAGTCTTGTAACCTTATGATTTGAGGAAATTCCAAATTGATTGCAACTATGCTCAATTTATATGAATAAAGACATGGACATGCCCATTGCCTTGATTATGCATTTTGAACATTATTAGACATAAGCACGTATACAATGAAGCTCTTTAGACAAGCAATTATGAAACGATTTTACAAAGTTTCATATGAACTTCGGTCTAAACTAGTGTTCATATGCATGTCTCCTATCTTGCCTATAACATATAGACATTAGACAATGAGCATAAGAGCTATTTATTTAGTTTATTGACACGCTTAATGGGCTATGGAACATATTTACTACTTAATTTCCTTCTCCTTTGAATATATGACACGGAACCATGATTGTTCTATTCCTAATGACCATATAGATTCTCTAATATATTACTCTAAGTGATCTCAAGGGCTTACGAACATCTTGTTCCAAGTGACCTTATAAGATATCGAGAATTGTATTCCAAGAAATAAATGAGTCATCGAATGTGAAACCTCAAAAGCCCATGGGCAGACCCATTTCCTAATGATGTCATCTTGTGCTTATCCATGAACGCTAAGTTTATTCTTGATTTAATCACTACCAACTACGCCATCCCTAGTCGTGTCATCTTATTTACTTGAATCAAGAATTCATTCATTATTCATGGCATCATGGGTGTTATACCAATTATTGGTCCAACATTTTGATGTTGGAAGGAGGGTCTGAACCTCTGACCCTATTTAGTTCTTTTCCTAAGCTAATTAAACGAATTTTTGTTTTAGGAAAACCAGATCAAGACGATTTAATGTTTACGAAGAATTCGCATAAACGACGATATTGGAATAAAATTTTATTCCCAACTTCAACCTGGGAAATGCAGAGTCAAGATAACCATTAGAACCGGCACAACCTACCAACAACAAAGTCGGGATTAAAAGCCTAGAACAATATGTGTTAATGATGAAAGAACTTTTGAAAGGAATCCTTGCTCAAAAATCTTCCAAGATCAACAGGCTCACGGGGGGAGATGAAGTAGAGTCTCAACTGAGGAACTTGGATGCTTCTCTACTTAAAAAAAAGTAAAGGCAAACTTGTTATAACTCCATAAATGAGAAAAGGTGACCAATAGGATAAGGAAACCAAGCATTATCTAAGATCATTGGTGAACAATAAGATTAAAGAGAATTGTCAAGGAAGATTAGAGGAGAAATCCAAGGAGCATTTGGAAGTTCAACCTTCAAAGGTTACAAGCCTATTAGGAGTTATTACCATAGTGATGAAGCTTATCTAAGAGATATGGCCAGGAAAATAGCAAAGGATAAGCTTAACCTTAAGGGAAAAGAACCCTTAAAGAGAGGGTCAATAATAACCATCGAGAAGAACCCTTCACAAATGATAGCATATCCACTAGGATTCCTTTCCACATCATGATTTCATCCTTAAAATACAATGGGACTACCGATACAGATGATCACTCAATGGCGTTTGAAATTCGGATGGACCTTTACAATGCATCTGGAGCGATGTGCTGTAGACTTCTTCCTACTACATTTCAAGGTGTAGTGGCTAAGTGGTATAGACATTATCATGAAATCACTATCTATTATTGGAAATAGTTCTCTTATGAGTTCTCGATACAATTCTATATTTACAAAGATCCCATTATTGACTATAGTGTTCTAGCTAATGTCAAGCAAAAACGAGGAGAGTCATTGGGTGAATACCTTAGGAGGTTTAATCCAAAGGCATTGAAGGCGGAAGATATGACCGATAGAGATAAATTAATAGCCATGCACTTGGGACTAATCGAGCGAACACCTTTCCGGCGAGAGCTTTATATTCATGGATGCAAAGATTTATAAGATTCACTTTCAAGCTGATAAATTAATCCATATGGATGAAATGAATTATGCTAGAAAGAAAGCTCAGACTAAGAAGGAAATGGGAAAATCTAGCTATAATTGCAACAATAGGAAACCATTAGATGGGAGGAGGCCCTGAATACTAATCATGTTACTTTGCACAAGCGAATATCCTACATATATGCTGAATTGAAAGAAAGTGGTGACTTTCTAGTTTCTTACAAGGATAAAGTTGATCCTGAACTGAGAAAAGGGGGATATTACTATAATTATCATAAATTGAATGGGCATAAAAAAGATGAATGTCGAGTACTGGCAAGCATAATCCAATGCATACTCATTCTGGACACCTGAAGGAGTTTATCAAAAACAATCAAAAAGCTGCTCATTCCGAAGACGGTAATCCAAAGCTCACGAACAATACTTTAAAATTTGTAGAAGGTGATATTTAGTCTAGTTTTATTCCACCTGTAAACAAAATCGAGGTTATCCATGGAGGCCTACATCTAGCTGGAAGTAGCAAAGAAGCTATAAATCGCTACATTAGAGAAGCAAGAGATGGGGTTTTAGGTGTTTGAGAAGAGCCATCGCTTAAAAACCCCAAGTACCAAATCCAGATGCACAGCTTGACCATCACCCTGTAAGAATTAAGAGGAGTCCGTCATCCCCATAATGACCAGCTTATGGTCACTGTTAAAATTGGACTTTCTATGGTTGCCGAAATTCTTATCTGGTAATGGAAGTGATGTCAGTGTAATCTTTAACCGCTTTTAATCAAATGGGGCTTTCATAAGAATAGAGTTAAGCTTTGAGGCCCATTTTCAGGTTCAACAAAAAAGGATCAATCCCTATGGAACAGATAAAGCTCATGGTACAAATGGGGATTTCGTCGCTCTTCAGGACCTTCGAGACTCTTTTTGTCATCATAGATCAGCTCGCTTATTATATTACCTTCTTTGGGAGACCAGTTTTAGATGAAGTTGATGCATTTATTTTACCAAAATACTTGATGGTGAAGTCCTTAACCAAAAGCGGCTGGGGAATGATAAGGGGAGAGCAATTTAGCTCTTGTGAAATCCATTTTGCCACACTTGCGTAATATGAATGAAATTGTCTTTCTTATTATAGCATTGGCAAAGTAAATCTGTTGGGATTGAAATTACACAGCTTTTGGATGAAGGGTTTTCAAACCAATCATCCAAAACGAAAATAGAAGGTTGTGGGAGGATTGAACATCCACTCGGAAAATTTAACTCTTCTAAAAGGAAAAGATAGAGGAAGGAAACAAATGTGGTAGAGGATGAAATAGAAGGTGAAGGGATAGTCACTGAATTAGATTCCAGAGGTGAACAAGAAATAATGAAGCCTATAAAAGATCTTACGGAAATATGCTTGGATTCGACTGATCTAACGAGGACGGTATAAATTGGAAAAATGCTGAATACCAAACTTAAAGGAGAACTAATTCAATTTCTTCAATCGAGCAAAGATATATTTGCTTGAACTCATTCAGATATGGTTGGAATAGATCCAACTGTTATGTGTCATGCTTTGAGTATAGACCAAAATGTGACACCTATCCGATAGAAGAAGAGGCAGTTTGATAAAGTTTGATCTAATGCCTTGAAAGAATAAGTCAAGAGATTACTCGAGAATGGATTCATCAGAGAAGTACTTTACCCAAAACGGTTAGCGAATCCAGTATTAGTCAAAAAATCTAATGGGAAATGGAGGACACGCATCGGTTACACTAATTTGAATAAAGAATGCCCAAAGGGCTGCTACCCTTTCCAAGAATAGATCAACTAGTCGATGTAACACATGGACACAAACAATTATCCGTTATGGATGCTTACTCCGGATACAATCAAATTCCAATGTTCAAACTTGATGAAGAGTATACCAATTTCATAAAAGATTAGGGAACATATTATTACAAGATAGTGCCTTTTGGATTGAAGAATGTTGGAGCGACGTACCAAAGGTTGGTGAATAGGAAGTTCAGGGAGCAAATTGGACGAAACATGGAAGCATATGTAGATGATATGCTAGTCAAATCTCAAGAAAAAAGCAACCATCTGAAGGACCTTGAAAAAATGTTCAGAGTACTATGAAAGTATCGGATGAAGCACAACCCACAAAAATAATTTTTAGGATTTAATTTGGAAAGTTCTTAGGATATATTATCAGTGCTGTAGGAATCGAAGCCAATCCTTACCAAATTCAGGCTATTAAGGATATGGCAGAACCTAAGACAAGGACGTGATGAGCTTAAATGGAAGAGTAGTAGTGTTAAGTGGAATTATCTCTAAGGCTACAGACAAATGCATCTCATTCTTCGATGTGATTAAGAAGAAGAAAACTTTGAATGGAGAGAAGATTGTCATCGTAGAGCTGAAGGGTCATTTTGAGAAACCACTAATCGTGTCCGGTCCCATAGACGGGGAAAACCTGTACCTTTACATGGCGGTTTTTGAACATGTCGTTAGTTCCATTTTGGTAAGAGAAGAAAAGGGGACTCAATTTCTAGTATATTGTACGAGTAGAAGGCTCAAAACGCAAAAACTAGAATCTAGTTACAGAGAAATTGGCATAGTTCTTAATGCTCACTGCGTGGTCTAAGCGCATCCGATCAAAGTCTTGACCAACTTCCTGCTCAAGCAAGTTTTTACTAAACCCAGAGCTTCAGGAAGACAAGTAAAATGGGGAATAGAACTCAGCCAATATGATATTGAATTTCTACCCTGAGTGGCAATCAGAGGACAAGCCCTAGCTGATTTTGTTATTGAATGTACATGGATCATTAAAGAGAAATTTAGAAAAGGAAAAAGATTTAAAGCCTAAATGGCAATTGTTTGTAGATAGAGCTTCAAACGAGCAAGGAGCTGGAGCAGGATACGTAATCGTTATCCCTGGTGGGCATCGTTTGCACTATGCGATGAAACTGAGATTTCCAACCACTAATAATGTAGCGGAGTATGAATCAATGGTGGCAGGACTCATCTTGGCCCTACAATAAAAAAATCCTAGCATTGAGATTTTTCTTGATTCTTAATCGATGGTAAATCAATTAAACAAACATATTAGACAAAGGACGCCCGTTGGTTACATATGTCAAGAAGGTGTCAAAGATGTTAACCCAATTTGAGGATCACTCCATACATTAAGTACCGAAAGGAAAGCATTCTCAAGTTGATTCTAAATTTGCTAGCTCATGAGAAGCACTAAAGACATAGATTATACCGGTGGGCTACCAACCAGATCCCAGTATAGAATAAAAAGCCCCCGAATCAAGAAGTGAATCCATGGTATTAACCAGACCATAAGCTTTAACATGTGCAAAGGAGGGGGGACGAGAATGAAAGTGAAGCCCTTCAAGAAAGGTTTTCTTATCCAGAGACAAAAGATCAATATGAGAATTATTGGATGAATCCTATTGTTGAATACCTAATAAATGGGAAATTGCTGATAGAGAAAAAAGAAGCATGAAGAATAAAGCACCAAGCTCCAACTTTCATCATGATGAGTGGAATACTCTATAAGAAAGGATTTCTCTCTCTTATCTAAGATGTGTAACTCCAAAAAATGCATTAAGATTATTGAAGGCAGCTCATGGAGGATTTACGGAGACCATTCTAACGATATAAAGTTAGCCAAGAAATTTATGAGAAAAGGCTTTTATTGGCCTCAAATGACTAGTCATGCCATCGATTATGTGAAGAGATGTGAAAAATTCCAAAAGTTGTTTAAAATCCTATGCCTTCCACCAAATGAATTGACTTCAACCTCAAGCCCGTGGCCTTTCGATGCATGGGAAATTGACATAATCGGACCACTACCAATATCAAAAAGAGGAGCAAATATGGTAGCCATTGATTACTTTACAAAGTGGGTAGATGCAGAACATCTTTTAAATATTACATCAAGAAAAGTGCTCAAGTTCGTAATCTGGAATACTGTCATTAGATTTGGAATTCCACATAAGATAATATCCGACAATGGAACTTAATGTGGGAGTGAGGAATTCACACAATTCTATAATAAAAATGGAATCGTCAAGAGCTTTTCATTAGTAGTGCACTCCAAGGCTAATGGAGCCTTTAAAGCCGCTACTAAGATTGTTAAGACCATTCTCAAGAAATGGTTAGATAAAGCTAAAGGAAATTGGATAGAGGAACCACTTCTTGTACTTTGGGCATTTATAACATCTACAAAAACCGCAACAGGACATACCCCATATTCCTTGACATATAGTTGTGAAGCCATGCTTCCAACTAAGGTCCATATACCTTCCCATCGAAGGATTGTATATGCATTCACTTCGAATGAATAATTAAAGAAAAAAATCTTTAGACTTAATTAATGAGTTGATGAAGATGCCATACAAATAGTTGAGTATCAATGAAGAATATTCAGGGATTACAATTCTAGAGTAAAGGAAAGATCATTTCAAAAGGGAGAGTTAGTGCTCCGAAGAACTATGTCAAATATTAAGAATCTGACAGACGGACCAATCGGGTCAAATTGGGAAGGTACCCTAGTCGTACACAAAGCAATCCCGCTTGGGACTTATAAACTATGCCAATCGGATAACAATGTCATAGCAAGAACATGGAATCCCAAATATTTTCGGTCATATTTCCTAACAATAGATGAATAAAGAATTTGAAGAAGAAATATTTACTTGCTTAACCGTAGAAGGGAGTAATATTTTTGTGGAATAAAAGGAAAAGCCCAATCCACTACTTAAGGCGGTAATAAGGGACAGAAAAGCCTTCAGTGCCATCATCAAAGGCCTCACTGTAGTGCCTCCTAGAGGGAGGATGGAATAAGACTTTGGTCCTGTTTAAGTAACCTTACCAAAGCACCAAACCAACCATTAACGTCGTCATCAAATGCCTCACTGAAGCGCCTCCTAAAAAGAGGACGGAGTAAGCCTTTGGTCCCGTCTAAGATGACCTGACCAAAGCACGAAACCAGCCTTCAGTGCCTTCATCAAAGGCCTCACCAAAGCACCTCTTAGAAGGAGGACGGAGTAAGCCTTTGGTCTCATCTAAGGTGACCTGACCAAAGCACCGAACCAGCCTTTAGTGCTGTCATCAAAGACCTCTTTAAAGCACCTCCTTGAGGGAGGACAATGTAACTCTTTGTTTTTTCTTAAACTTAGAAAACCAAACGCACCGGACAATAGACCTAAATCATCGCCTAAGACGACGATAAAGGGTTCCATCCATGTTGAGATCGTCACCTAAGATGGTGACAAAGAAAAAGGACTAGGATGTCTAGAGCCCAAAGAGCAGACTATGGTGTCAAACACCTGAAAAGAGGCAAAAGAACTTGATCAAAATAAGCCAATTGCGCTCTAAAGAAAAAGAAATCTTCTAGAGGAAAAGCAATCAGAAGTGAGCCATCTATGCTCCATGAAAAACCAAGCAATCGAGCCGTAGGGCAAAAGCAATTTTCAATTATCAAATGGGTTTTATAGTCTTTTAGTATTATTGCCAAATGAGTTTTCCTGTCTTCTATTATTATTGCCAGATGGATTTTTTGGCCTTCTATTATTAAAGCCAGATGAATTTTCTGGTCTTCTATTATTATGGCCAGATGAATTTATGGTCTTTTATTATTATTGCCAAATGGATTTTCTAGTTTTCTACTATTATTACCAAAAGGATTTTCCGGCCTTTTATTATTATTACCAGAAGGGTTTTTTGGTCTTCTATTATTATCAATAGGATTTTCTGGTCTTCTATTACTGTCGGAAGTATTTTCTGGTCTTTTATTATTATCGGAAGTATTTTCGACTCTTCTATCATAATTGCCAGAAGGATTTTCTAGTCTTCTATTTTAGCAAAAGGATTATCTGGACTTTTATTCGGGATACTCGAATTATGGCCAAAATGAGTTGCTGGACTTCCCTTCTATGACATTATTAGATGACTTTCTTGTTTGCTATTCAAGAAATTAAATTCACCACATGATTTCCAAAGCTTCTTTTTCGAAAAATACTAGTATTCGCTATTGAAAATAATCTCGACTTATACAAAAGAATGTAGGAAATTCCCTAAATTAAAGAATAAACGACAATCCATAGCATAATAAGATCACTAAAAGTTTAAATACTAAGTTTATAATAAAGATTATCACTTGTTTTGAATTGTGCTAGAAAACAAAGTTTGAAAGGAAACCTTATAAAGAATCGGTGACACAAAGAAATTCTTGGTTTCACACTAAGTGTAAAAAGCTTTTTATACAAGTAGGGGGAAAATGTTATCCATATATTTTCTAAAGGATATAAGCTGCAGTAGCCATGCTGAAACTAAAAATTTATATCGAAGAGAAGGCAAGAAAATGTGCAAGATGAATAGTTGGCATTAAAAGTTTGTAGCTAATAATGATTCTATGCTCCATTAACGGCGCATCCTATTGACACTGCATATCGACATTGCTCTTTATCGCCCTAGAAACATACCCTAGGCGATAGGTTATAAGCTATCAGTGTGATAGGGGCATAGTGTATCATCAAACCGAACCTCATTAATGCCGCATAATGTCAAAAATCAATGTCGCCAAAGGAAAAGAGGAATATTACAAAGATTGATATCACTTCGGATTGACACCGTTCCACGTTGATATTGCTTCTCATTAATGCCACTTCTCATGGATATTGCACGCGACCTATGCTGCACTTTATCTAAGCCATTCCGCATATGATTAATATCACATGTCATCAATGTCGCATCTTTTTGATGTCACCTCCTCTCTAATGTCATCTCTATCTCATTTCGTCTCTTCTCAGTGCCACCTCTCAAGCATTACCCCATGTCAATAGAGCTGAGATTTATATCACCTTAGTTAATATCATCATCGATCAACATCACTGGTAAGCAATGTTGCTTGACATCAGTGTTGTCTTATTTCCAATGCTGCTTTATATCAATGTCGCACTTAAAGGATATCACCGCAGACCATTGATGCAACATTGATGACTAATGTCAAAAGTTAATCAATGTCGTTGCATAATAATACCACCACATATCAATGTCGCTTTATGATTGATGTTGCCTCCTATTCATGGAGCATATAGAAGGTTATCAAAAGTGAATCAAAGAACCGAACGTCGATAATAACACATATAGTTGTGCATGCCGAAAATTAAGCATGCCAAGGGCACATCGAGCACCTATATCGAACCCCTCTACTCTTATAAACATAGACCTAGGGGTCATGAGGAAGGGGCAATTTTTTCCTCCCTCTACTCTCAAATTGAACTCTTGTAACCTTAAATTGGTTTGAAGAAATTCCGAATTGATTGTAACCATGCTCAATTTATATGAATTGACACTTGGACATGCCCATTACCCTGATTATGCATTTTGAACATTATTAAATATGAACACGCTTACAATGAAGCATTTTAGACCTAAAACTATTATGATACTATTTTACATAGTCTTATAGGACTTTGGTCTAAACTAGCATTTATATGATTGTCTCATATCTTGCCTATAACACATGGACGTTGAACAATGAGAATAAGTATCATTTATTTAGTTCATTAACACGCTTAGTGGGCTATGGCACATATGTATTACTTATTTTGCTTCTCCTTTGAATATATACATGGAAATTTGGGTTTCTATTCTTAAATGCCATATATATTCTCAAATATATTAGTCTAAGTGATCTTATGAGCTCATGAACAACCTGTTCCAAGTGGCCTTAAGAGATCTCGAGTATGATATTTCTAGGAAAAGAAATGAGTCATCGAATGTGAAACATCTAACCCCTGTAGGCAATATAGATCCATTTCCTAATGATATCATCTTATACTTTGCCTTAAGTGCTAGATTTATTCTTGATCTAATCAATGCTGACTAAGCCATCCCTAGTCGTGTCATCTTATTTACTTGAATCAAGAATTCATTCATCATTCATGGAATCACATATGTTATACCAATTTTTGGTCTAACATGAGCAGGCATGCAAAAATACATACAGTTTCAAATAAAAGTGTTACAATAGGAAAAATAGGAAAAACTACCATGGCAAATGTTTACTAGACAAATATTCGTATGATAAATATTTGTCATACAAATAATCGCCTGCATGAAACTTCACTGATGGATCGTATACTTTTCATGCCATACAATAACAAAAACACAGTTGAACTATAACAATAACAATATAATTAAACTAACTAATTGCAAATATAACAAAAATAATCACATTTGATTCAACATAGACAAACTGCCTTACAACTAATGGTCTGCATAAAATTTCATAGGAAGTTCATGTACTTTTCATGTCGTACAATACCAACCACATAGTTAAATTATAAAAATTACAACATAATTGAGATAACCAATTACTACAACGATAAAACAATCATATTTAATTAAATAGATGCTATAATAAATGTGACAGCCCACACCTCCGGACACACTGATCCAAAGCCTAGTATGACTTTCAAACTCGCATTATGCGAGAAGTATGAGCTATTGGGTTTTAAGACATAATAGAGACTAAAATTATAGAGGATAAAATCTAGGACATTCTACACTTTTAGATATCATGGTGTTAGACAGTAAGATATAAATACAGAAAATTTTCATCTTAGAAACTATTCCAAAACACAGTCTCAAAATATACATAGCCCAAAAACCCAAAGTTTTGCAAAGTAACAGCATATAGTCTGAAAGGTACTAAATATGATAAATAGTTACATGGAGAGTGATAAAGAGTAATTAGTGGTGCCAACGCCAAACTCACTTCCCCATATACTGGATCTAGGCTAATCACTTGCTGCCTTGTCCTCCTATGGTACAGGAAAAAAGAAAGGAGTGGGTCAGACAAAAATCCAGTGAATGAATTACAGTATCATTAATATACGATGATCACATGCAACTGAATTCATTTATATCTTATGAGACCTAGGGTATTCTGCATGTATTGTGTATTACTTACTAGTGTTGGTCATATTAACCTAAAGAATATAGCTTTAAATATGCCCACACCCAACATCTTATGAAGGTTACACTTAGGTTCGAATGACTAATCGAACCTTATATCAGCTGGATCAAACTAATAGCCTCTGGCGCTACTCTTAACATAAGGTTGCATACAATACAGCCTTCAGGACCGCATTTTTAGGAACAGGAGATAATGGTTTTGAGGACAACAACCTTTGTAACTTATTTTATTATTACTTATATATAACACTATTGTCTAGATATATATATATACATAAATGAATGTTATTATGCAGGATAAATACAAGGCATGTACTGATTATTGAAGACTATACAGTATAAAGATCAAGAATGAAGAAATTAAGTTTGAAGACTCATGAGTATCAAGATCAAGATTTCAAGATAAGTGTCTAGTTTAGTTAAAACTTCATAATAGCATGGAAACCATCATTTGAAATTTCATTTGGGATGGAACAAATTTTTATCTTCTTAGTGGCTTACAAACCCATGACAAGTAGCTTACAAACCTACGACAAGTGGTTTACAAATCCATGAACATCCTGGTTATGTACAAGTTTTCGAGTCCTGATGTGATGAAATATTCTATAGGAAAAAGCTCGCAAAACAAGTCAAAATGGTTTTTCAAAATGATTTTCAAAATTGCTTTTCAGAATTGTTTTAGCTTTAAAAATTATCTTTTCAAATGATTTTCAAAAAGATGTTTTAGCCTTAACATATTCTTTGTTTTGTTTTTAAATAAACTCTTGTTTTAAACTTCATTAGTTTTTAAAACTTTCTTCTGATTTTAAAATATTCTTTATAATATATGTACTTGAGATTTAAAATCAAATTTATATATACATTCTAAAAATATATTTTCTACTTTTCTTTATTTTAAAACATAGGAAAATTAGTTTATTTTACTCTAGAATCATTTTATCTTGTTTTCCTTTCAATACCATTTTCAAATCAAATTTTACATTGACTAAGGGATGTCGACAACATGAGATACCCCATCTCGACGTGGCGGCCGTTAAATTCAAAAGTTTCGATTTTCAAAAGAAGTGTCTATTCGTTTAAATCTCTTTACAAATGGTTATGACCATTACTGGTTTATAAATAGCCTTCACAACTGCATTTTTTAACTAACTATTTTTTTATTTTCTTCACTCCTTCTTCTCCAAAATCCATATTCCAAAATTTTCATATTTTTAAGATCGTGCCGAAATTCTGCCGAATTCTCAAGTGAATAAAATTAGAATCTCATTCTTATTTGATTCTTTTCCCTCTTTCGAAGATCAAAGTGCTATTTAGAGTTATACGATCAATTTGTAATTAAAACTTTATCGAGTCTTTCTACAAGGTATGACTGTGCCTGGAAATCAATTGGGTGATCTTGTGTCCCGTAAATCAAGAGAATTTGCCCCAGACTCCAGAAGGGTACCTCAAGGACTTTAGAAATTGAGGATTGTAATCTCGACATTGGTATTATAAAAATCTGTATGAGGTGTTTGCCTTAGTGCAGGATCGGAGCATGGTAACTCCGAACCAGTATAAAATCCAGTGTGTTCTTTCCTTTTACTGTTTTTTATTTACTATCTGCATCTGTGTTTGATTCTGTGACTGTTCTGTGATTAAGTTCTGCATTTGTTTGTGTCATAATTTTAATTTAGTCCATATAAGTCTTAGAATCCATTAAACACTATTCACCTCCCTCTAGTGTTAAATTAGCTTTAAGATCCTTAATCTGCACTCCCTTTCATGCATTTCCCAAACTATAACTATAGCGTATCGTACTTACACATTGAGAGAAAACCGTAATGCTGATTCAAGCTGAAGATGTCCTAGGGTTGCTGCATCCATGCCCAAGCTCAAAGGTAATGCTACATCATATATTGCACCGTGTTAGGCATCCACCAACAGTGTCCTGTCCTAATTACTATATGAACAAAGAAGCCTCTCGTTAGTGCCAAGCCACACATCTCTCAAGGCATCAACCAATAGTGTGGTGCATCCACCGAGAAACCTCCTCTGAGTGCTACTGATGGTCGAATCGCCTTTGTCGAATGAATAGTGCCTAGGCTAGATTGCCCTATACACTATCTAACTAGTCTTGTAACATCCAAAGGTCGAGAATTAGGAAACTAATTTCCTAACACACACACACACACACATTCTATAAATCTATAAACCCGAGTATTAGGCTGAGGTTCAACTCGCACCTTAAATTTAATGATCGATTGACTGCTAGATATTATAGCGGTCGACCACTCGTTGTCGACCGGCTATAGTAGGCATGTCGACTAGTCGATATAGTTTACGTTAAATAATAATTTTTTCCATTTGTTTTCATTTATTTGAAAATTAATTTTGTTTTCTAGTAAACCCTATTTCATTAGTATACAATTCCCAAAATTCTCAATTTTAGTTTATAACCATTTTGTAATTTCGTAAATGTATTTGTCATCAAATCAAATTAACCCAAGTCTAGAATCAACAGCATATTGATATCTCTGTTTATATTTAATTTAGCAAAAAGAGCATGTTCAACCTTGATCAACTTTTCCGAACAAATTTTACTTTAACCAAATTTAGATCAGATATGGATCATTTTTATGGCTTAAATTTCTATCAAATTCCCAATCTAATACAATCACTAGATAAATAACATATTTGAATAAATTAAGCCAATTCTAGATCAAACAGGTATAGACAAACTCAATTACATATAAATCAACATAGTTTACAATGAACCCACTTACTCCTAATAACATATTACCCTCTTAATCTGCCTTGAAATGCCTCCGCTTTACTTCATTCGATCTCTCTCCTTTTCGTTTGCCCTTGATATTATCTTTTTTTTCTTTGTAATCCATGATTTTTAATATTAAAAATTTATTTTTGAAGAACAGATGATTTGGAGAGAAATAGAGAGTTTTGATAGAGAAAGGGTTTTGTTACATTCAAAATTAGGTTAGGGTTTCTTATACGAGAACGTTGTATTTATAGAGATAAGAATCATCTTGGACCATTAGATTAAACTCTATAAGTCTAGGCCGTTTGGCTTAGGCAAACCCTGGCCAACAACATTTGACTGGTCGACCGATGAAAAGGAGTCCCAACCGGTGTCAATCGGCTAAACTTTCTTATTTTATATTTTCTTACCATATATTTTTATTTTAATTGTTTTCATTTCCGAATCTTTAAACTTCAATAACTTTTTATACGAGCTCCGATTACAAAACTTTATATATGAAAATTGTCTAAAAAATCGTTACGAATGCAACGATGCATGTTTTGTAGCCTAATTTAGGTGTTTGTGAAAATTATATTTTTACTCTTATTATAATTAATTTAATTTCTTTTTTAAATTTTCCCAAGGATTTTATCCTCAAAATCTCTAAGAATGAAAAAATGCAACTCGTATGTACCGAAATTAAACTTAAAACCATCTACTCAACGGCAACCATTGTCCTTAATTCATATTTTCCATTGTAATACATACATATAGGCATGTAATGCATATGTACCTAAACTAGTGCAAAAATTAATTAGTCTCCTGGTCTAGCCGATCTCATAAAATACAAGTGCTTGTTCCATGTATTCAAATGTATCAACATCCTATGTAAAATATCAGAAGTTCTATATGTATGCACAATCATTCAATCCATATGCATATGACATAATGCAATAAAATAAGCATGGTGTGAGTGTATGCTAATATATATGTGCCTGCGTGCAAAGATTGATAAATACATCTGTTAGCAACCATAATCCAAAACATGTCCTAATGATACGTTCGCGTCGATTCCAAACATCTAAAAATCCCTATCTGTTAGGTACATTAAGCTAAGCGTAAGCACCTTAGTAGGTGTACACATATTAACTAAAATGGAAATGTACCAGAAAAGTGTTCTGGCTAGGTAGCTTGGATCTTATCTTCAGGCTCCCATGTACCCTCCACTGTGTCATCTCCCATGGACCTTCGCAAGCTTAATAACTTTATTACAGTTTTGCTTTGTACTACGCTCAAGGATATAGGTAGGTGCAAGGCGAATAAGTGACTCCCTTTCTAATACCACCCCATCTAAGTGACTTAGCTCGACTACAGCCATTGAATCGTGTAGACACTTCCGTAAGTGTGATATGAAAAACATAGTGTACTCCCGCTAACTTCTTCACCCTATAAGCCAACTTCCTTACTCTACCTATGATCGAAAAAGGCCTTACAAACCTTGATGCTAACTTTCCTGAACTACCAAACCTCATTATATGCGTAAGCTGTGAGACCTTCACAAAGACCACGTCGCCTGCTGTAAACTCCAACTTTGTGCATCTCCTGTCAGCATAAGACTTTTGCCAATTTTGCATGGTTTTCATCCTTCTACAGATCAATTCTACCCTCTCTAGTGTCTCCCTTACTATATCTGGTCAAAGAATGATCCTATTTCTGGTGTCCCACTAACAAGATGATGAATTATAAGGCCTCCCGTATACCACTTCAAACAGTGCCATCCCAATATTTGCATGATTGATGTTATTATAAGTGAACTTCAATGGTGGCAAGTGATCCTTCTAAGAGCCTTTGAAATCCATGATGCACATTTGAAGTGAATCTTCCAATACCCGATTCATTGTCTTCCTCTGTTCATCCATATGTGGATGTTAAGCGGTACTCAAGCACAATTTAATGCCTAAAGTCTCCTGAAGATTCCTCCAAAACTCACTAGTGAAAAGTGGATCTCGGTCACTAATATGCTAGAAAAAACTTCATGTAGTCTAACTCTCCCCCTTATGTATAGAATTGCTACAGAGACGCAGCATTCCTCGTACTCCTAACCGGAATAAAATGAGCATATTTGGCCAGTCGATTGACTATGATCCAAATACTCTCATTCCCACTCCTACTTCCAGGTAGTCCATCAATGAAATCCACAGAAACACTCTCCTACTTCCACTATGATATATGTAATGACTGCAACAATCCTCCTAGTTTCTTTTGCTTCACCTTTACCTTTTGGCAAGACATATACTGAGACACATACTCTACTAAATGCTTCTTTATACCCGATCAATCAAAATCTTTTCATATCACGATACATTTTGTCTCCACAAGGATGAATGGTCATCTTAGAGCGATGAGACTCAGCTAATACCTTGTCAATCAAACCCATAACGTGAAGAATACATAGTCTATCATCTCTTCATAACCACCCCTTCGAGTCAATGGTGTAGTGCATTAAATGACTCAATTGCTCTCCTCTACCAAACTTCTCAAAAAATATCTAGTAACTTCGTATCTTGCTTTTGGCTTAACCCAATGCAGTCCATGAGTATAGAATGCACATCCAAACCTACTAACAATTCCATAGCAATGTCTGATGATGGTGAAAAATCGAACGTGGAGATAAACTCCAAGTGCTTCCACTCTAAGAACGTAGGACTCAACATCACAATCTTTCTACTCAAGGCATCACCTATAACAATGCCCTTGCCTGTAATATATGAGGTATCAAAATCGTACGATGCCAAGAATTCCTTCCATCTCTGTTGCCAAAATTCACATCCGTTTGGGAGAATAAATATTTCAAAGACCCATGATCCATTAGCAGCTCAAACAGCTCTCCTAATAAATAACGCGTCCATGATTTAAGGGCAAAAACAATGGCTGCCAACTTTAGATCGTGGGTAGGATAGGTTTCTCGTGGACTTTCAATCGTCGGCTAGTGTAACGATCCCGGATTTTAAGTAAGTTTAAATTGATAATTAATTTGATTTTTGAATAAAAATTGTGAAATTTATTGGTAAATTGATTTGAGTTTCTCCAAATTCAAATAAAATGTGTGTTAAATCATTTAATGTAAATTGTAAGTAAATGGTTTAAAAATAAATATATATATATATACACACATATTTAGGTTGGGAATAGAAAAATAAATATAAATATAAATAAGCTATATTGTAGAATATAAAGTAAATATATTAGCTAAAATTATAACCACATAATAAATCTATATTACAAAGCAATAAGATAAAAGGAAAGAGAACAAAATAAATTTGGGTAAGTATGTGAGCTTGGAACATAAGAAAATATATGTGACTGAGATTGCAAAAGAAGACAGCAAATATATGTATATTCGTGTACAAGCAAAATATAAGTATGAAGACAAAGCAAAGGATATGTATGCAAGCTTGCAAAGAAAGATAGCAATAAATATATTCAAGTATGAAACCAGATAAAGTAATTAATGCAATATCTTCAGCCACCCTAACATATCATATCAGGCCACCAAGGAAAAAAAAAAGAAAACGAAAGGAAGCTTCAACCTAAAAATAACACAACATCATAAATATGCATATACAAAAATTGAACTGGATTTGCTGTTAACATGAATGGGAACATATGTACATGATGAAATCATCTCAGCCGAGTTAAAGAAATGCAAGGCTAGAAGTAAGGACATAAACAAAGTATAAAATAAAAATATAATAAGATAAGTATGAAGACATAGGGTACATATGCATTAAATGCTTTCATCTCTAGCATAAACAAATAGTCGATTTGAAATGCATCAGCCACCAAAGCAAAGAAAATCACTGATCTTGTATAGTACAAAATCTTGTACTAGCAAAGAAATACAAGCCTGCATACTTCTTTTATATATCAACCTCCCTCATTTCAGTTCGTCCATAAAGTTGAGAAAAATCTGAAGTAATATCATCCAAAACTTAAAAACAAAACTTCAATGAAAACAACAATACAACTCAGATCAAACCAGAGATCAAGATAAAGACTTCAGCTTGCAAAATTTAACAACTCTATGTCAAAAAGGAAGCTCTGTTCTTTTTCTCAACACTGTGAGTAACTTGACCCAGTATCTTCTTCTTTAGATCAGTGAGTAAACAAGTTTCTTTGTTATATTTAAGAATAATTCATCTATGTATAACTTGTTTGAACCATACTGTTAGGAGTTTGAAGCTCTGTGAAATATGTTTTTTTTTCCTCTGTACTTTTGAGTTCAGGATGAAACCAAATAGAAACAATTCAATCCCTCATTTTCTGATCACTATCAAGCTCTGGATCCAAAACAAAATAGATGTGTTTAGGTATGAATGACAATCTAAAAATAGTTGCATGAAGTATAAATGTATACAAGGTGAAAAGATTAAATTTTTACAGAGGAAACTTTAAATTTTGGAAATTTCGAATTTCACAAAATATTGATTTAAGTATACAACTCAAATCCTTACTGAAAACTATGATTTTTAAGATGGGATTGATGATTTTTAGTGTGGTGATTTAAGAGCAGTTCAATGATGATCAATATGGGTATTTTGATTAATTTCCGGCGTTAAGTTGAACTGGGGTGACGAGGTTGTGCGTGGAGGTGAAGGAGCCTACGGTTGTGGTTGGAAAAATGGCTGGAGGTGGTCTTGACCATTGTGGCGACGATGGCTTACGATTTTTCATTTGTGAACCTAGTTTTTGAAGGGGACAGTAATTTGATCGCCATGGCCTTATTTGAACGTCGAGTGGCGTGAGCCTCTGGGTGGTGGAGGCTGGGTGGTTAACAAAGTCATGGCTGAAAGCCCAAGTCATCAGATGGTCGGAGTTGCGTCGACGAGGTTTTTCTTTGGTCGTTGTTTTGGCCGTGATGGCTCGAGCTATGCTCGATTTTGAATGGCGATTTGTTCGAGTTGCTTGTTGATTTGAGGTCGATGTCAAGGTCGATCGTGATTTGCTAGAGGTCTCGCTGATCATCGAAGCACCGTCGAAGGCCGGTGCACGGCCATGTATTTGTGCCTGGTGATGGATTCGTGTGTGAGACTTGGGGAGAAGCTCGAGCAGTTGAAGGGATTCATGGGGTTGCACTCGAGTTACCAAGGGTTTTGCTCGGATATAGTTTTATGTTAAACTGGAAGATTTTAAAGTTATAACAGCTTTTGTTTAAATACAAGATTAAGGATTTTGATTTAATTAATGGCAAAGTAATTAAGGGAAACTAAAGAACTTGAATTTAAATTGGAGTTTGAATTTGTAAAGAAAGAATATAAACAAAGTTAAATTAAATCTGAAACCTGGATTTCAATCTAACTTTGAATTCCGGATTTTGAAATAAAAGGAAGTTCTATAAATTTAAGTGTTAAATAAGTTTAAAATGTTAAGGTCTATTTTAATATGTAAATTTAAAGAGAATTTGATTTAAACTCTTTTAATTTCTTTTATGATAAAATGTTACTTAACATGTAAATTTAAGGGTTTTCAAAATTAGTTTTAAACTTTATTAAAGATAAATTGTTAAACTTTATTCAGATAAATCGGTATTCATTTTATAGTTTGAAATTAAAATGAGATTTAAGCAATAAATTTGAAAAAGATATTTTCTAACGCATTTGTGAGTGCTAAATGAAAACATTTATAAGAAGGAGTTTATCTTAAAGTTAATTCATGATTAAGGATTAACTATTTAAGAAATTAATTATGAATTAATAATTGATTAATTAAGAAATTAGGGATAATTACTTATTATGATTAATTAAGGATAATTAATCAAATGGAGATTGATTAAGGATTAATTAATAAATGAGATTAATTAAGATTAATTAAAGTAAATTGATTTACTGATAAAGATTAATTGGTAATTAATGATTAATTGTTATGAGATAATTACTTCATGGTAAGTAATTAAAGGTTTAATTTCTTGAAATAATTAATTAATTAAGGAGTTAATTAATTATGTAATTGGTTTAGAGGTTAATTTAATTAATGTGATTAATTAAGAATAATTTATTAATTAAGAATAATTAATTAAAGTGTTGATAAATTAATTTATATAAAATGATTTGTAATTAATAAATCAGGATTGGATAATAAATTCATAAGTAATTAATTTAATTAGAAATAATTGAATTAATTAGGATTAAGCAATTAATTAATCCTGCTTATAAATGATTATTAAATGCTTGACCTTACTTATGAATGATTGTATTGTATGAGATGCCTTGAATTGATTGTCCTATCCGATCTGCGATATTTTATTCTGTGGGTTGAGCTGTGTATAATGTATTTATTTATTTATGATGCATTTGTATAGTATCTATGAATCTGTGAATGAGTGATAAGCGTTATAGTTTATACCGCTTATCAACTATATTTCTATGTTTTGATCTGTGATGATGATGTTGTGCACAATTGTGTTAGACCCCTGGACCACACCATACACACACAAATATGGATTTCACGAGGAAATCGATTAAGTCACAGATTTTTGAAATGATTTTTTTAAATAGACAATTTGAACTCAAATGTTTTGAAATGGAATCGGGTTAAATGTGAAAAGCTTTTGGAATGGAATTTCAAGATAAAATTTATTTTTGAATGACTTGATAAAGTTTTGAAATTGAAATAATCTGACTTAAATTTGAATTGAAAATTTAAAATTCTATGATTTGAAACTAGGAATTAAATATGTTATACTAGTCATATATGGGTTAAACCATTTTAAATGTATTGATTTGGGAATTTGAATTTAATTCAAAGGCTTTAACTTGTGCAAGTATAATTGGATTTTTCTAAAACGAAAACTATTTGTTTTCAAATAATAAAAGCTTTCACATAAGTAATGAACTTCCAAATTTGTATTGAAAGGTTTCAAGTTTGAAATGGAATTGAAATGTTTTGAAAGCTAAGAAATGAGTCTTTGATTCAAAGACCGAACGAGTTAATCCGACTTGAATTGGAGTTGTTTTGAAAGGCTACGAATGAATCTTTGGAAATGAGTTTTGAAAGCTATAAGTTAAATCTTTGATTTAAAGATTTAACGAGTTAATCCAATTGAAATGGAAATTGTTTTGAAATCCATAATGGATCTTTGTGAATGGGGTGAACTTTGTGAATTGAATCTTTTTGTTTAAAAGATTAAAAGTGTGGAAATCGTTTAAACCATTGAAGGTTGTTGAAATGAATCTTTTTATTAAAAGATTGGAAATGGTAATTTGTTTTAACCATTTGAAAGAATGGTTTTGGGCTTTAAGCCGTGATTTAACTGAGACCCCAGTATCCATATGATTTTTTAATATTGCCCTCGTTATTCGGTTTAGCCGGGAGAGGACCTTTGTGTCATATAACTCATTTCGAATAGTGATACGACGTATATGGATAGCATTTGAAGACCGGTGGTGAAGACCGATATTTTCGAAAACGAAAGGATTTCTTATCGAATGTCTCTGCATCGGCTGATCCCCGGTATAGAGATTTGAGCATCCATTGTGATGGGAAGGCCGGACGTGATTAGGAATTATCCGGATGTGCAAGGGCTTCTTCGAAAGTGCCTTCGATTTTGTTCAAACCCGGAACAGACTTGTATGAATGTGTGTCTGACGTTACACTTTGAGATGTAAAGCTGGTTTCTATCAAATACATTTCTGTTTGGTGGCGGAGATTTATTCTCTTAGCTTAACACCCTTCTCTGAGACGTACGAGCTCAGAGGTTATGTAGTTGATGGTTACTAGTGATACATTCCCACTTTGGTGATGCGGCATACGAAGTGCTGCCGATCATTTGTTGATCAAAGAAAGGCTTTGTGAAAAGCGTAGCTTTGTGGTCGAGACTGCATCAGGACCTCACACCCCAGAAATGGTCGAAACATGAAAGATGCAGCAAGGTTTCAGGGGTAGCGCCCCTAGGGTATGACCATTCCTTCTAGAAAAGGGTGGTATCATGGTATGGAGCTCAGATAGTATATTTATTACTGTGTGATGTTGTTGGAGGGCCCTCGTATAAAGGTCCCAAAGGACCGGGGGTGGCATATCTTAGGTTTTATTCCCCGGGAAGGGGGTAGCCGGCCTTGTGTTAGCAGAGAGCCGGGTAGGTTCTCGGGGCGTCCCTCTAGAGGCGTTCCCATGTGGCAATAGGAAGTTCCTTAGCATGACCATTTGTTGTAAATCCAATCAAAACAATACGCGTCCTGTACGGTTTTAGTTGTATAACCTGCCATGGAATGTGGCGGTAACCTGCTATTGAACATGGTAGCTATAGTAGGCATACGATAATGGTCATATGTTGGCTAAGATTAATATTATACTTTCGAAATGTTTTATGCACTTTGCACTTATAGTGATAATATCAAAGAAATTCGCGTATCAAACATGTTTGACTATCATAAGAAGAAATCTCCTCCAATTCTGCGATTGCATGGTGTGTGTGGCGGGAGGTCTTATGGTAGTTTCATTTTCCAAAAGCATATCGGATTTTCTTTTATAAATCTTGTTTTATTTAAAAGATAAACTGTTTTTGTTGCTCACGCCAGTCCCACGACTGACCTGGAGTTTATTGTTCCTTCCCTAAACTCTGGGTGCCACAATTTTCCATACGGGTAGTCTAGAGTTAGGTTTTTTAGATAGTCAGGTTCAGAAGATTATCTGAAGCTAGTTCAGTCTTTGGATATGGACCACACTTACTTATCTTTGTGCATCGTTATTGGGAGTTCGAGCTATTTCTAGATTGGTGCCTTGGAGTTCTCTTTTGAAGACTATCTTGGAGATTATCCGTTGCTGATGTTATCTATTTTGTTTCTGCTGCTATTTCTTGTATCATATCTATGATGTATATAGATATTTATTTTATCATTGTTGTATCGAATGTTTTATATCAATGATATTCATTTCTTTTCTTACGCTGTGTTGTTATACTTGATGTGTTATAAGCTCCGGTGAACCAAATTCGACGTTTGGATCTGCGGCATTGGAATACGAGTGTCGTATTCGGTGCCGATTTTCGAAGGTCGAGTCAGGGTCATTATAGCTAGCATGGCTCATCCATCCTCCCTCTTACATCAAAACCATGATCAATCCGGTACTACTAGGGTTAATATAAACTGCAAATGTCTTCAAACCATCGGGTAATACTAGAACAGGTAGTTAATGGCTCCTTCAACTTGATCAAAGAATCTTCGCACTTTGAATCCCATGAGAAAACCGAAATCTTCTTGGTACGGCTGGTCAAAGGGGAGAAATTTTTAGCATGGTCCTTAATGAACTTCCTATAGTATCCCGCTAAACCAAGGAAAATTCTCACTTTCATGGCATTTTTGGGCACACATCAATCCTGCACTGTAGAAACTTTATTAGGATCGAACGATAGCCCACGTTCAGAGACAATGTGTCCCAAAGAGTGAACCTTCTTGTGCCAAAAATGATGTTTGGAAAATCTCGCCTTCAACCAATGCCCATGGAGAGTATTGAGCACTTCTTTAAGATGCAACATGTGCTCCTCTTCACTTTTCGAATAGACCAATATGTCTTCAACAAACACCACCTCAAACTTATTAAGCAACCCTTTAAAAACTCGACTCATCAAACTAACAAAGTGGGAAGGTGCATTGATTAGCCTAAAGGGCATGACTAACCACTCATAAAGTTCGTCGGTTATATGAAAAGCAGAATTCTTAACACTATCCTTGGCAACTCGCAATTCATGGAACCTGGTAGCCAAGTCAAGCTGAGAGAACACATTCGCTCCGACTAACTAATCAAAGAGATCATCTATGCGTGGCAATGGATAACGATTCTCCTTCATCAATTTAGTTAGCTCACGATACTCGACCAAAGCCTTGGAGAACCATATGCCATGCCTTGGTGGCAAAGACAACTGGTGCTCTCACTCTGGAATACTCTTTCTAATGAAGCCATTCTCTAACAACTCATACACTTACTTATTCAGCTTAGGAATAATGTGCCTCAAAGGTTAGGCAACAAGTCTGGCGTTCTCCTCGAGATAAGTTCAAAACTAGATCTCTCTCTATGGTGGAATGCTGGTAACTTCAGAAAAGATGTTTGGATAATCTCAAATTACATGCACTGAAGCGAACTCATCGTGTGATGGGTCTAAAAAATATAGGTAACTCAACATAATTAAAACTATGAGATTACGATAAACCTCTAGACCATGTCCACTAAAAGTAACAAAACGAATGACCTTCCTATCACAATCTAAGACTGCCCTATACATGGTCATCCAGTTCATCCCCAAGATCAAACCGGACCCAGAAAATCCTAAGATAAAAGCATTGCAATTGAACTCGACCCCCAAAATGAACAATTTCAAACCATACAAATAATAGTTAAATAAGCGGATTCTCCAATAAGGTTTGATATAACTACTAGGTCTGTAACTATACATTGTCTAAATGTAACTCATCTACAAGTCTAATCGAAATAAAAGAGTGTGATGCGCCAATGTCGAATAAGGTATGAACATGTAAATCAGATAAAGTTAACACGCCTTTAATTTCGACCATCTTCCCTTTGTCCACCATTGGAGACACACTCGAGATGGAAACAACATCTGGTACATAAGCTGAAACCACTTAGGCCGAGATCTTTGGTCGTGCCAGACGCTCCCTCCTCTTATAGTCGAGTTGATTATAGTTGAAACATTTGATACTTGATATGTCCATTCTGCACACCTTCGCAACATGACCCTTCTTACCACATTTTCTACACTTGACCTCCTATATCTTAATCTTCTCTTTAGCCCCCATTCTGCACTTGCGCTGATTCCACTACGGTTTCTTTCCTCCTAACTTCTTAGGCTCGCTCATCACCCCTTCCTTAGAAACAGTATTTAGTAAATCCATCTCCACCAAACCCTTGCAAGTCACCCCCGTGTGAATGTGGCTAATGGCCAAATCTTGAAGAAGTTGAATCAGCCCCTTTGCAAACTTCAATGCCTTCTTATGAAGGGTATTTATCAAACCGTACTGAACCAAGCCAACTCATCGAAATGATTTACATATTGCTTCATCAACATTTCTTATTGCTACAAATATATGAACTTCTCCAACTGTACTCCCTTCTCTACCGTGGGAAGAAATTTCATCTCAAAACGCCTCCTAAACTCTCCCTAAGCTATCTCTTCCTTATTAGTCTCCACCACTACCTTGTCCCATTGATTCAAAGCCTCTCTTGTGAATACCAGGAAGGAAGCTATCTCTTGACATCATCTTCAAGGCCCATCAATCCAAAAATCCTCTCATAAGTATGAATCTATACTTTTGAGTCTATATATGACTCAATTCCCACATATAGCTTCCCTCCTAGACTCACAAAGTCCTTATACACTTGGAAAAATTGATGACGGGTGGGTGAGCATGGGCTACACCTAGTGCCTGCTCCAGGGTCCCTTATTAGGGTTAAGCTCAACTTGTCCTCTCATTTGCAGATACCAGTGGAACTATATTGGGACGTTTACGTTCGAAACATCAGCTGCATTACCGGAGCCGCAACCTGTAGGATCTTTCATTCTCTCTATTTGTGATTTAGGAATTATTAGCAACTTTTCCACAGATAGTATTGACAAGAATAAGTAATAGTCTTTTTCATATTATACTTATATAAAACTTTTGAGAAACTTTTTATCTATACATATATACTTTTTGAAAATTCATTTTGAAAATGCTTTTTTGAAAGGCTTTTTTTTACCATTTTAATTACGTTCTATCAATACGTACGTGGCTCCTAAGGAATCTGTGACCTAGGCTTTGGTACCATATATGACAATTCATACCTCCAGACATATTGATCAAAAGCTTAAGGCGACTTTTGAATCTCGCATTGTGCAATAAATACATGCTATCGGTTTTAAAACATCGTAGAGACTAAGATTATAAAGAATAACATCTAAGATATTTTATGCTTTTAGATTTCACAGCGGCATGTAGTAAAATATAAATATAGAAAATAACACAGTCTCAAAATATAGTTAATCTAGAGTTTTACAAAGCATCGACATATAGCCTGAAAGGTAAAAAAATACGATAAATTATAACATAGAGTGTGGTAAAGAATAATGAGCGATGCAATGCCAAGCTCACTCCTCCACGTACTAGATCTGGATCAATCACATGTTGTCCCGTCCTCTTGTATTGAGGGACAAAGAAAGGATGGGTCAAACAAAAGTCTGGTGAATGAGCTACAATATTAATATAAGGTGATCATATGCAGTTAACTTCATTTATATCCTACGTGACCCTAGATGTCCTACTTGTGTATTACTTACTAGGGTTGGTCATATTAACCTAATGAATATTGCTCAACATATGCCTACATCCGACATCTTATGGAAGTTTAAACTTAGGGTCGAATAACCAACTGAACCTCAAATCAGTTACGGATCAGACTAATAGCCTTTAGGACTAGTCCTAACATAAGGTCGCATACAATATTGCTCTTGGGACTGCATTTTCCAAACTACGACTATAGCATATCATACTTACGCATCGAGAGGAGCCCGCAATCCTGACTTGCATCGAAGACGTCTTAAGGTTGTTGCTTCTACGTCAAAGCTCAATGGTAACACCACATCACTTATTGTATTGCGTCGGGCATCCACAAACAGTATAATGTCCTAATTGTCATGTGCATCAAGGAACCTACCGTTAGTGCTATACCACACATCTACCATGGCATCCACCAACATCTTTGTGCATCCACCGTGGAACCTCCTATGAGTGCTACTGGCGATCAAATCGACTTAGTCAGACAAATAGTGTCAAGCCAAAGCTCCCACATACATTGTCTAACTAGTCCCGTAACATCCAAAAGTCGAGAATTAGGGAAATTTCACTAACAATATACCAACATACATACATACATACCTACATACATACATACATACATACATACATACATGCATACATACGTTATAAATCTATAGACCTCGGCCTTATGCCAAGGTTCAGCCCGTGCTTGAAATTTGATGATCGATCGACCGTTGGCTAGTGTAGCTGTCGACGGGCTACAATAAGCCTTTCAATCGGTCGATTCGGTTTACATCAAATGCTGATTTTTTTCCTTTTATTTTCATTTGCTTGACAATTAATTTCACTTTTCAGTAAAGCCTATTTCATGAATATATAATTCCCAAAATTTTCAATTTCTATTTATAACCATTTTGTAATTTCATATGTGTATTTATCATCAATAAAATTAACTCAAGTTTAGAATTAATAGGGTATTAATATATTAGTTTATATTCAATTTAACAAAAAGAGTGTATTCAACCTAAATCAACTTATCCAAACAAATTTTACTTTAACCAAATTTAGATTAGACATGGATTATATTCATATGGTTTAAATTTGAATCAAATTCCCAATCTATTACACTCACTAGATAAACAATATCTACGATTAAAGTAAACCAATTCTAGATCAAACAGGGTATAGACAAACTCAGTTGCATATAAATTAACACAACTAACAACGAACTCACTCACCTCTAATAAGCTATTACCCTCTTAATCTACCTTGAATTGCCTTCGCTTCGCTTAGTTAATCTCTTTCCTTTTCGTCTTCCCTTAAGATTATATTTCACTTATTTGTAATCTTTGATTTTAAATTTTTGAAGAAAAATTGATTTGAAGAGAAACAGAGAGTTTTGGAAGAGAGTTTTGATACATCCAAAATTAGATTAGGGTTTCTTATGTGAGATTAACGTTGTATTTATAGAGATAAGAATCGACCTGCACCCTTAGATTAAATTCAATAAAATCCAAGCCGTTTGGCCTAGGCAACTCTAGCTAACAATGTTTCACCGATTGACCAGTGGTAAGGAGAGGTCGGCCGGTCCTAACCTTGATGTCGACTAGTTAAACTTCGCTAATTTACATTTTCTTACCATATATTTATATTTTAATTATTTCTGATTTTGAAACTTTAAACTTCAATAACTTTTTCATGCGAGTTTCGATTAGATAACTTTATATATGAAAATTATCTAGAAATCACTAGGAACACAAAGATGCATGTTTCATAGCTGAATTCGAATGTTTGTGAAAATTCTTTTTTTTACTCTTATTATAATTAATTTAATTTCTTCTATTAAATTTTCGCGGGGTGCTACAATAAACATTAGAAAAATAAAAATAGCTGCAAAAAAACATCGAACTCATTTAAACATCGCAAAATCAAAGAAGAAGATGTGCATGTTAAATTCACTAAAAAAGTTTTCCAATCAATAAACAACCTCGAATGAAAAAAGCACAAAATCTAGAAAAGTAGGAGATCTAGACGAGTAGAGATGGAAGAAGCGAAACAAACGACATTGATTTTGGAAGAAGAAGGGGGTAAATATGAGAACGTGATCATGTATAGAATTTTGAAAAACAAAAGTAGAAATGTAAAACATAATGTAAAATGGAAAGGATATGATTTATAAAATAACAGAAAATAAGGATGTGCCACCAATTTTTACTTATTTATTTTCAAAAGATCAACTAACTAACTATTCCATAATGCATTTAACATATTATCATCCCTTAGTCATTTGAAACTAATGAAAAAGTGCAATAATTTTTTTGGGAAAAATCTATATAATAAAACAATCAGTTTTTCTTATTAGTTCTTGTACCTGTCAAGTATAATTTTTTTTAAAAGGTAAATTCTATTTAAACCCTTAAATTTGCTAAGTAATCCCCTTTATTTTAAAAAATTAAGCAGATTATAATGCCCCATATTGCCGTTGTACATTCTATCTTTTAGTACATACAATAAAGTATTACTTTATCAACTCAATATTGTTCATAAACCCTAGTTTTTAATTAAAATTAAATAAATTTGAATTCCTTTTCAAGTTAATGGATTTTAATGAAAATAATGAAATGATTTAGCAACCACGGTACGTAAACTCATTTTTATTTTTATTTTACCTTTTTATTTGATTGAAAATTTTGTCATATTACAAAATTTGGATTTAACGATTACTGAAACAATAACGTAGCTAGGCCATTACATTATTGCAAAAAACATGTAGTCTGACTATGGGATTTTCAATATAACTTCGCAGAGCTCGCACGTGGAAGATACTGTAACTATGCGCTGCCTCTACATGATATTTCATATTGTACATTTTTCTCTGTTTTTTTAGTGTGTGAATTGAATGTAAAGGGCAGAAGTAAAACAATTATAATTATGTTGGGGCTACTCGATAATAAGAGGGATAAATCAATTAAATTTATTTTTTGAGACAACTCCGTGAATTTTGGGATTTGAATGAAATTTCCCTTTAATTTTTAAAGCCTTATAGTAACTTATCTTATATAACATTTCACTTACCACAATTATCTAATTATTTATGCCTATTGTTAAATGGGCCCTATTTTTAAAACTAAAGTGTCTTATCCAAAATTGGAGTACATTTGACCTTTTTTGATTTCTAAACAAGCACAAAAACCAAAGCTCCATCTATTCCCATCTCAGTATTTTCTTTTCTTACCCTTTTAGTTTTTAAGTATGCTTCTCACCCTAATATTTTCTTTTACCACCCCATATATTGCAAAACAACCCTTATCATTTTTAACTCTTCTTTCTCACCTTTTGCTTTTACTATTTTTTTCATTTTCATTTGATTCATTAAAGATTTGCAAAATCCTAACAATGATAGTGGTGTTGGCATTTTATCTATGTTAAAGGAAGACATGATTGATAATTTATCAACGACGCTAACTCTTGGTGTGGGTTATGCATTTTCAAAGGCTATAGCATTTCTCCCCACTCCTGTCGAGTTTCCCCATAACCCTTTTGTGTAGTCGAGGTTTTCGCCCGTACCACGCTAAGTCGATACATGGTTTTTTAATTACCCATGTTGGAAACAAAATTTCCACTTAATTACTAAGAGATAAATTGGAATAAAAGTTTTTGTATTAAAAACAGACGTGTAAAGTAATTAAAAGGGGTGTTAACGACCCAAAAACCAATGACCATCCCCAGTCCTGTAAATGGTCGAATACAGAATCAGATATTGCCATATCGGTATTCAAAATCATTTTCGAATATCGAATATCTGTATTCACGAACAGACAGATATATATGATATTTATAGGATATTGCTCGACCAGTTCACAACTGATAAATTAAAATAAATAAATAGAATATTTTAATTCATTATAAATCCATTTCAGTATTAAAAATATAAAAATAGTAATTATGCTAAAAAATTAAATTTAAGTAGCAAATATTGATTTCAATACATATGTTAACTTTTTACCTAGATAAAATAGCAAATGACAATCATTTTATGTCATAAAATACACAGAAAAGTAAATATGATTTTGATAAAAACCGCACGGATGATTTTCGAATGCAAATGCGGTCATATAGGCATTCACTTCATATAGGCATTCACTTCATATAGGCATTCACTTTTGTGAATATCAAATAGTTTTTACGGAACAAGCACCATTGTCCAAGTGGTTAATTGATTCGGCTTTGGTGCAAGAGGTCACAAGTTTGAAACTTGCTTTCGAACGTTTATTGATATGGGATATGTTATTCCAATGATTTGTTATACATAAAGTACCATTTAAAAAAAAATTGTTTTTACGGATTTTGAATTTTTTTTACACCCGTTCACAACCCTAACAATTAACATCATTTATATCAAACGCCCTAGCCATCCTCTCAATCAAGATCATTTAAACCAATACTTCACCGTTTCCTGTCACTCCGATCCATGGCAAAAAAGCACTTCCTCCATGTCCTTCTCCTCCTCTGTTTCCTCATCCAGTCTTCCCTCACAACCAATTTTGAGGGATTCGACGCCGACGAACTTGATGAGGAATTCGACGAACAAGAACCCTTATCGTCCATTCTGCCTCCAAATCCAACCACTTCCACCTCAACCCTAACAAACCCTGAACCAAGCAATCTCAGCCCTCCGTCTCCCTCCTCAAACCCCTCCCCTCCATCCGATCCCCTCTTCGATTTCTATGACTCCGACGAGTTCGAGGGAATTCCCATCCCACCATCCCAAAACGAACAACCAATCTCGATTGAACAGCCTCCTCCGTCCGAAATGAACGCAACAACTTCAACACCTTCAGATCCGCCATCCGTCCGTAAATACACTGTGGAAATTGTGTGCTTGAGTTTCTTGGTTATGTTTCTTATTAACTACTTCACTGGAAAGAAGCAGAATGAGAACATCGCGATTGCTTGGCTGAAAGTTTTTGCTGGAGAGGGGTCTATTTTTGAAAAGAACTTCAGTTTGCTAGGAATAGGAGACGGGAAGGAGGATCAACCGCTGCTGCTGAAAGAAGGGCAGGATGTGTTTAAGTTCTATGCAAGTGGGCGGAGGTTTTGCCAGGCAGTATTGGCGACGATGGAGCTGAAATGTAGGCATGATTTGATAGGGAAAGCTGTCGATTTGGTGTTTAGAAAGAAGGATACGATAACATTCGAGGTGGTGATGAACGAGGAGAATATGGATCATGTGGTGATGGCTGTGGCAAGGAAGAAGCTGGCGAAGGCGATGTTGAAGGAGTCGAGGGATTTGGTTAGGTTTGGGAGTTTGATAGCTGGTGGTCCTACAACTGGGAGGAAGTGGGTTGCAGAGGAGTTGGCGGTTGTTGCAGAGAGTAAGGAGGTTGCTGTTGATTTAATCAACGAAGCTGTGCTTGATCAGGTACAGTTTTATCTTTTGTGGATCAGAATGTTTTAATATCTTTAGTTTAGGGTGGAAATACTAGGGCTGTTATGGTTATGGTTACCATTACCTTACTGTATTTACCGGTAAACTGAAATTGCTTACCGTTTCCGATTTGCTGGTTTAACAAAGACTGATATATCGATAAATTGGTAACCGTTGCATTAGTAATGATAAATTACTATTTTTATAAAAAAAAGGTCAGTAACTTGACATGTTTTTACACTATAATGATGCGCTTCATTATACAATTAAAGTGTTACTTAATAAATGACATCAATAAAATATTAAATAAATGTAGTTATCATTATTTGATCTAAATTATTGAACTAAATTTAATCATTCGTTTGGTTTCTAAGTGCCTAAAATAAAGCATATTACATGAATATCCATGTGATGAATTGATCGGTAAATTTACCGTCCCCGTTGGTTTTAAAAAAATGTTACCGATGATTTACCGTAGAAAATGGTAATTTACTATTACTATATCGATTAAACTGATATACCGACTTCACTCAAAATGATGACCGATTGACTGTAATGGTAAATTTACTGCTACCATAACAGTCTTAGGAAATGCTAGGTTACCGCCAACCATGCATAAATTCCCATGTTATGTGCTTGGTTTTAATACCGATTAGTTGCTAACCTTGAAATAACAAGGAAATGTTTATGGTGAAACCGAAGTTGGCTTGCCAAGTGGTGAAGCAAAGTGTCTATTATAGAGTGAGTGGGTAGATTGAAGATTACATTGATGTTGGATATTCAAATCCATTGATATGATTTTTCTCCAAAGAACAACAACTTAACTCGAGCTTGTATGGTTTCAGCGCGTGTCATTTAATCAGCGGGTGTAGAGCTATGCATTTTAATTATGCAGCTTCTTATTCTAAATGTCAACCGGTATGCTACTAAAAATGTGATTGAAGAAACATAAATCAGAGTGCAATAGGGATGATAAATGGTAGATTAATAACTTGGTTTACTTATTGCAAATTTCCTTATTCTGTCATCATTTAATCAAAATTTGGTGCATACAACGTTACTGTAAATCTAGAAATTTGTATCATAGACCCTAAGGCTACTTATTTCCTAAATAAAACATATTATGAAGAATCGACAATACAAATGTGATAGCAGGCCATATATTATTAGTGGTAGTACTGCGTAATGGTTGGAGTCAACCAGAAACTTTTCTTACTATCCTATTTAATACTGTTGTAAATATCAGATCCAAATATTATGCTGATGTTTTTATTATTTTGATGCTATATTTCATTGTTGCAAAAAGCAAGTAAATATATCAAATGTGCATGTAATATCATGCAGAGTATTTTTTTTATAGAATAATTTTTATGAATTGCATTATACCTTGTCTTATTTTCATTTAAGGGTTTACTTTTGTTGTCGTGTTGTTCCATTGAGCATCTTCGTTGTTGTTACCTTTTTTAACAGTCGTATGCATCATGGTTAACGCGATGCAAAGGACAGTGATAAGAAAGAAAGAAAGAGATAGTAAGAAAGAAAGTAGAACATATTATCATGTAAAATATCTGGTGTAGTGATGTTTGAAATTCGTTGTGAAAATACGATGAGGCTTGATTGATTATTATATTCTCATTTAATATATGTATAAATATATGATAAAATCTGATAATGTGATAAAAATGTGAGTTGAACAGATTAATTGTATATCATTTTAGTACCTTAGTTTTCGTAGTTAATATTTCATTTAATTCTCTTAGGTTGTTTAGATTTTGTACATTAAAGAAATTTCAGTTGATATATAGAGTAACAATTTAATTGGGTATAATCATTGCATATAATGATGAATTAAGTTTTGATGTAAAAATGTAATGAAGTTTGATGGTTTTGGTGTATCATTTATATCTATGATAATTATCAATATGTTTTGATATCCGAGTGAAGAAGTCAATTATAAAACTATACTCACATGAGTGTTATACCGTGTTACCACATATTATGTATGAATATTCAACTTATATGTATTGTTCAAAAGTATACGAGTGATGCAATTTTAGAAACTACTTTATTTATACTATACGTACCAAAAGTAATAAAGGCAATATGGACATACATTACACATACATGCATAAACCATTCCACCATGAAAATGTTCTAACACACAAAAATCTGGCCTGCTTCTAACCAGAAGATGCTTTATATCAAACGAGAAAAATGTAAAAGTATATAGTATGACAGCCAAGGGTGACCCTTGGGTAAAGCCACCATAACCATGGTTTTAGGCCCATTTCATACTAGGACAACAAAATAGAAAAAAAAATTAAAATCAAGATGTAAAAACCTATTGTAGACGCCAACAAAAATCATTTTACAAAAAAGAGAGTAGACGCTAGGCGCAAGAAAGACGAGCATCAATTCATTATCTATTCCTTTAGTTCATAGTTTCTAAATTTAAAAATCATAACTTTTAGAAATCGTATAAATTCATAAGTTTCAACATCTACTTCCATTGAAAGAAATTGAGGAAATGTTAGAGGATATCAATTTCAAAAATCACAATTTTGCATAAGAGGGTAGACTTTTTTACCTTTATTTTTATTAACTTTATGCTATGAATTTATGTTTATAAAATATCAATATGATCTGAATGCTAAAATTCATGGTAAATAAGTTTCTATGCTTTGAAATTTAATGATTAACATTTCTAACACAAATCAGTTGCTAATTTTTTTTTGTTTTGAACTTTTGTATGCGCTGAAGTATTATTACCAAGACAGTTGCTTCTTTTTGTTGGTTTGTTTGTTGTCTATATCGTATATAAACCTACTTCGATGCTTTAATTTTATTAATATAATTATCACATGTAATTGGGCGTTGACTAACAACTAGATTTAGGTATCAGAACTCCTAAGACTGACCCTGATGATAGCTTTTGTGTGGCAATAGATAACCTATTTTGTAAAGCATCATCATGTGCATTCTATGACACCCAGACAGAAGTTGATAGTAGCCGATTTGTCTATAAATATAATAAATTTTAATTTCTGTATTTGTTCTATATTTCATATGAAATATTAAAGGCATTTGTTTATTTTGCACTAAAATTGAATTTCTGATTTTCTCTGTCTTTGATATGTAAATAAGAACCTTCTGAATTTTAAGTTGATAAATCAATCTTCATAGCGTTGGTAGATTTTAGCGACTATTTGCCATCACATATTTTTACCAATAAAAGGAATTTTTTAATCATAAACAAGGAATACTCATCTTTGTTTAGATAGTAGGTAATTATATGAATGATACATAATATATGTGCTTTATAAGAAAGATAAATTATAAGTGCGCATCAATATAGCTAGAGATCTTAAAAGCTTAAAAAATGAAGGGTATGTTTGTTGATCTGTTAACCTATAGAATGGAAAGAAAATCAGGAATCCAATGTTATGCAGTCATACGTGAGAATCAAATGTGTATCATAAACTTTTCTTGACTCTATAATCTGATATTTAAAGTCGTGTAATAGTAATAGCTGATAAACAAACAAAACAAATATTGTACGATTGTATCCAACTTAGTCACATGTCAAATTAAAGTTTGAGCTAGTTTTATCAAAAGGCTTCTGGAATGTTAAATTGGAGGCTTGGTATTTACATGTTTATTTTAGATGTGAATTTGAAACATGTGACTGTTATCTTTTCAGGGATAGTCGGTTTGAAATAAAGCTAAACATAGAGCAAAGTTTGACCAAATTCAGTTTTGATGACAACGAAAGCTAACTTATTTATCAATTTTAAAATGGAATAGTAAAAAAAAGAAATGACATTAATGCAAGTCATGTTAAAGTCTACAAATTTGTAATTGTAAAGCCATCCATCATCATCATTCATAAAAGCTAATAGAAAATCAACCAACAATAATTTTTCATCATTGCAAAGCAAAGCATGTAGTGATTAACAAACATGAATAATAGCAATACCAGTAATCGACATATTTGGTCACATAGTCAAGATAGCAGAATAAAATAAACATTTTACAATAAATCTAATTAACATCCAAACCTTACGGTAACTCCGTCCCACCAGAAACCCGTCTTTATTTCTCAAGCATTAAATATGTTTTTGACTTCAAATATTAGTATAAAAAATCTTGAAAAATCATTCAAACTTCTATCGAAAAGTAGAGTTTTTGAAATAGGAGGGCGGATTGTAATTGAGAGCACATCTAGAACGTAAAAGGATGAAGCTTTTAACTTTTGACAAGGTAAATAAATAGTTTTTATTATTTTATTTGGTTAGTAGGTCACAAAACATATCAAAATTTACTCACGTGTTGTGAGATAGTCAACACAATATTCTACTAAGTATTTGTCAGTAGGTTGATTTCAAAAACTAACAATAAATAGGCAAATTGGATGTACATTCAAATTCATGAATAATTAAATGTAAACATGAATTATTGTTGTTATTATTTATTGAAAGAAATGTGGTTTCAATATATTGTTTGTGAAACAAAGAGGGTAAGGACAAGGTCAGATATCAGAATCAAATGGTAAAATGTAAATTTTTATACATATAAATATTAAAATTTTGAAGTTTGTGTAGCAAAAACTAGATTTTATATAAAAGCTAGTGAAGTTGATGTTATCTCGCTTTTTGGCAAAGCCGTGATACCAAAAGATCGGTCGAAAATCAAAGACAGTTCATCTCAAAGATTGGTTGTACTTTGCTTCACCATGGATATCGATGAATTTTGTCCGAGCCCGGATCAGGCTACAATTGATAGGACATGACAGGCAAAGCCATGAAAGCCAGTGTTCCAAATTTCAGGTTAATTGGAGGTTGTATGAACGAGATATGATCGATGCAAGTTAGCCAAAGCATGCTGTTTGAACCCATCAAAAAGTTGGGGAGATGCTCAATTCGAATCCATGGAATTCGTATCCATCACTACTTGTCTTGTTCGAATCCGTTGGTTTACACATGCTTCGAATCGATCGAGTTTGAATCGATCGATAACGTGATATCGATCAGTTCGAATCGATCGGTTTCGAATCGATGGAGACGGCCGGACCCTCGTATCCATGAATTTCGTATCGTTCAAACCAGTACCTAGTTCGAATCGATGGCCTTCATTCGAACCCATCGGGGAGCTTCAGTTCGTATCCATCACAGATATCGATACGAACTTACCATCGATGCGAACTAAGCCCCTCCCGTCGATTCAAACTAGGCAGATACAGTTCAATGCGAGACTTACGTAGTTGATCGATTCAAACTATGCAACGTCTCTTGATACAAACGAGGCGAAGATCATGGATGCGAAGCGGTCAACTCGGAGAAAAAATAGGATCGATGCGAGGAGTGCGCGCCACGTCCCTACAGAACCACGTGCATCCATCGATTCGAACGCATGGATTCGAAGTGGTCGAGTCGAAGTAGACAGCCAACCGAAATGTATCAACTCGTATCGATCATATCTTCCAAACCGCTGATCCAAATGCAACGAAATTTTCACAGAAGCTTCCATACAAGGTAAAGTTTGTTCCTGCCAAATTTCAGCTCGATTGGATCATTTTTTAATCGCTTCGACTGGAGTTCGAATCGATCTCAGATTGAGTCGAAACTTGGTGGGGTCGGTCGCGTGGGCCCACTCACGTGCCAGGAAAAGTCTCCCGAAGTTTGAGCGAGATCTGGGCCTCCAACGCCTATAAATAGCAACCTGAAGGCTACAGAAAGGGGATCTTTTGGCGATTCAACGTCCAGACTCTGCCGGATTCAATTCCACACTTCATTGTCGCTGTTGTAATCAGATTTGAAAGCTATCATCAGTTGTAATCTGCTGAAATCGATTGAAATCATCAAGTGAATCAATAAAGACATAAGCTTCAGAGTGGACGTAGGCAAGATCGCCGAACCACTATAAATCCTGTGTTTGTAATTGTTATTTGTGAATTATTGTGATTGTTATTGCTTAGATTTGAGTTCTATATTGATTGTTGCTTATTTGTGTTCATAAACGGGTGCTTTCACGATAACAGGTGTTTGTGACCAATTTTGGCGCAAACATTTTGGTGCTTTCACCGAGAATAGCTGATTCAGGAGAAGTTGAATTTGAAGATTTAAGAATTCAGATCTAAGAGTTATGACAAGACAAACAAGTAAGAGACAAATGCCGGAGAGGAGTGAACATCAAGGAAGTCAAGAGGCTTCCTCAGGAGCGAATCAAGCGTCAGTCTTCATCACTAGGGACGAGATGGAGACAATGATGAAGAAACAGGACTTGATCCATAGTTTATTTCAACAGATAGGACAACTTGGAGCACATAATAGAGAAGCGGATGGAGTTCGGAACGGAGCAGGACCATCCGGCGTAGCACCTGAACTAGGGGGCACGCACATGGAGAATGTTGATCCAGTCTCGGAGAGAGAGAGAGGAGCATCTGCGCAACCTGGGAGTAGCAGAGGAGTGAACGCTCAGTCAAGGGGGCAGATCCTGGAGTTCCCTCGTGAACTCGGGGGGCAGGTTGAAAGTGGTGAACGAAGATTGCATCTCGGAGACAATGACAGATTGGCAGAGATGGTTAGAAGAGCTATGAGAGGCGGTTTGATAAACAAAGATTTCGAGGATGTTAATAGGAGTCCTTTTACTCCAACAATCAGACGAGCTAGGAACCCACCGGATTTCAAGTTACCATCGTTGGACATGTATAACGGGAGAACGGACCCCACGGTTCATCTGACGAAGTATATGAGGCATATGGAAGTGCTGGGGGGCATCAGAGGAGGTTATGGCCCGGTGTTTTCCATTGTACTTGGCGGATATTGCAGCGTTATGGTTCAGACAACTAGAGAGTGGATCCATCGGAACATGTAATGATTTAACTGAGAGATTCATGAGGCAATTCAGGGTTTACATTACAAGACCCAAGAATGTGATGACTTTGGCAACCCTAAAGCAGAAAACCGTAGAGACTTTGAGGAGTTATCTAACGCGATTCAATGCAGCAGCAGCTTCGGTGGATCGAGCAGATCCATCTATGGTGGTAATGGCAGCTGTGTCCGGAGTAGCCGACGGCATAAAGTTCAAAAATTCATTAACTAAGGATCCACCTGCGGATCTAGGGGAATTCTACGACTAGGCAGAAAAGTTTTTACGATTGGAAGATGCAAACGTCGAAAGAGAAGAATGAGAAGTAATTGATATTTATGCGATCAAAGGAGGAAATCCCCCTGAGAAAGGCGCGGACACTAGCAGAGGTAAAAGAAAGACTGAGAATGACGGGGACAAGTCAAAGCGGCAACGGAGGGAGCTGCGATTCACCACTTACACTGAGCTGAATGAGAGTCTGGAACGAATTTATTAGGATACCAAAGAGCAGGTCCCGTATCGTAGACCGATGCGAAGGGATCCAACTTCTGACGAAAGAAAATCAGATAAGTTTTGTGTATTTCATGAATTGAATGGTCATAACACTAATGATTGTAGGCATCTGAAGGACGAGGTGGAAGGGCATATCAGGAACGGTATGCTTCTTCAGTATGTGAGGAGGCGAACTCCGGCGGTGGAACCAGAGCGACCACAGTCTACATCAGCTAGAGGCGACCCTGAATCGGGGAGCCGTTTGATTATCTATTAATCGATTGAAATAACGATGAACAAGTTGTAAACCTCTCACTAATGTGGTTAAATCATTTACACATGTAAGCGATCGCACACGATCCATAGGCATGCTCTGAATGATTACCAACCGCATCATAGTAAGAGTTTACGCTTTGACATCTTCATCTTGCTTTTGCTTTGATTTTGATTTGAACATTTAGACTCTGCTTGTTTGGACATTTCTGTTATGAGATTCGTATAATTATTGCTTTGATATTTACAATTCTATGAAAGAATTTACTTGTATGCCCGTTGGATCGCGAACGGTCCACGAGCACCTATTGCATGGCAATGAACTGCCAAAGTCTTTGATTCGGAAACTCCCCCAAACATTAAGTCTGACAAACGATCCAGGGACCCACTCGAACGTGAGCCTGGTATCGATAATTTTAAGTCCCCCTGGCACACAAATTCGCCTCGAACGGCACACGATTGCGAACGATCACAATTCGCCTCGAACGACACTCGATCGCGAACGATCACAATTCACCTCGAATGGCACCCGACCGCGAACGGTCCCAATTCGCCCCGAACGGCACCCGTTCTCGAACGGTCACAATTAGCCTCGAACGGCACCCGACCTCGAACGGTCACAGCTCGCCCCGAACGGCACAACTCACCTCACCTCAAATGGCTCGATCACGAACGGTCGTCATTTGAGGTCGTCACTTGACCGCGCACGGTCGCACTTCACCTCAAATGGTTCGATCCCGAACGATCGTCATTTGAAGTTAGGCGCTTGACCATGAACGGTCGCACTTCATCTCAAATATCTCGATACCGAACGGTCGTCATTTGAGGTCACATAAAACTGTAAATTTCTTTGCAGGACATCAACAGGATATGAACATCCAGCTCATGGCATTACAAAACACGCCTTCCTACTGCATGACATATTTTGGGGGGCAAATGTTATCTCGCTTTTTGGCAAAGCCGTGATACCAAAAGATCGGTTGAAAACCAAAGACAGTTCATTTCAAAGATTGGTTGTACTTTGCTTCACCATGGATATCAATGAATTTTGTCTGAGTCCGGATCAGGCTGCAATTGATAGGACATGACAGGCAAAGCCATGAAAGCCAGTGTTTCAAATTTCAGGTTAATCGGAGGTTGTATGAACGAGATATGATCGATGCAAGTTAGCCAAAACATGCTGTTCAAACCCATCAAAAAGTTGGGGAGATGCTCACTTCGAATCCATAGAATTCGTATCCATCACTACTTGTCTTGTTCGAATCCGTTGGTTTACACATGCTTCGAATCGATCGAGTTCGAATCGATCGATAACGTGATATCAATCAGTTCGAATCGATCGGTTTCGAATCGATAGAGTAGGCGTTACCTCAACAAGTTCGTATCCATCTGTGGGTTGCGCTTCGTATCGATGGAGACGGCCGGACCCTCGTTTCCATGAATTTCGTATCGTTCAAACCATTACCTAGTTCGAATCGATGACCTTCATTCGAACCCATCGGGGAGCTTCAGTTCGTATCCATCACAGATATCGATACGAACTTACCATCGGTGCGAACTAAGCCCCTCCCCTCGATTCAAACTAGGCAGATACAGTTCAATGCGAGACTTACGTAGTTGATCGATTCAAACTATGCAACGTCTCTTGATACAAACGAGGCGAAGATCATGGATGCGAAGCGGTCAACTCGGAGAAAAAATAGGATCGATGCGAGGAGTGCGCGCCACGTCCCTACAGAACCACGTGCATCCGTCGATTCGAACGCATGGATTCGAAGTGGTCGAGTCGAAGTAGACAGCCAACCAAAATGTATCAACTCATATCGATCATATCTTTCAAACCGCTGATCCAAATGCAACGAAATTTTCACAAAAGCTTTCATACAAGGTAAAGTTTGTTCCTGCCAAATTTCAGCTCGATTGGATCATTTTTTGATCGATTCGAATGGAGTTCGAATCGATCTCAGATCGAGTCGAAACTTGGTGGGGTCGGTCGCGTGGGCCCACTCACGTGCCAGAAAAAGTCTCCTGAAGTTTGAACGAGATCTGCGCCTCCAACGCCTATAAATAGCACCCTGAAGGCTACAGAAAGGGGATCTTTTGGCGATTCAACGTCCAGACTCTGCCGGATTCATTTCCACACTTCATTGTCGCTGTTGTAATCAGATTTGAAAGCTATCATCAGTTGTAATCTGCTGTAATCGATTGAAATCATCAAGTGAATCAATAAAGACATAAGCTTCAGAGTGGACAAAGCAAGATCGCCGAACCACTATAAATCCTGTGTTTGTGATTGTTATTTGTGAATTATTGTGATTGTTATTGCTTAGATCTGAGTTCTATATTGATTGTTGCTGATTTGTGTTCATAAACGGATGCTTTCACGATATCGGGTGTTTGTGACCAATTTTGACGCGAACAGTTGAATTTTTACATTTTTTACAATCAACTTGCATACTTATAACTTAAGAACGCATAACAAATTTAAACAATACTAAATTTGTAATCCAACTTTGATGCTTATTGTTTTTGTTTGCTCAACAAGTTGATCCAAGAAGGGACAAGGGGGAAAAGGTGCAAATTGAAATTGTGTATCATGCATATGTTTATGCTTATTAACTTTGCTAATGAGAAAATCAAGTTTATTCTTTAATTTGATGCACACTTGTAAAATTGTAGGGTTGATTAAGTAAAAACATTAGGATGGGTACATTAGGACGGGTGCCCTTTGATGAAGGTGCTTGCATAAATATAGCTTAGTTATGTTTTCCATCAACTTGCCATACGGAGTATGCCAACTTGATTTTGGAAAATTTCACAAATACCACTACTACTAAATTATAAAATGTAATGTAATGTTGCACATATGTTAGTGTATATGTGTTGATATAGATTATGAATCATGTAAATTGAAGGGCAAGTTTGTCACACATGGCTGCGTTTCTAGAATATGATGTTATTTTTGAAGAAATTACAGTTTGAACCTTTAGAACATGATTGTGGTCAACGAAGTTTGTTGACATGATTATTGCCATTTTCTAATCCACTACATCGTTTACGATTCACATTTTAAATGTAAAGTATAGTGAGGACAATATTTGTGTTCTTCATGTTTGCGTTCCGTTCATCCAAAAAACAATCAATTAAAAATAAAATAAAATAGAACTAGATATTTGTATTTAAAACTTCAAAAAAAAATCATATCAATTTCTTAGTCAAAACACGTGTCATATAAGATGCACATCATATGTTTAAACATTTATATTTCACAATCAAGCTTTGATGTTTCGAACAAAACACCCAGATTTCAATCGTTCGGTTTCAAGTTCAATGAGTACCGAAATGAAATAATACCGAAACTTCGATTCAATAAAAAAACTATTGAACTTTGATTATGATATGAACATCAATTGTGTAGGTGTAAAGTTGACTACGGATACTTCTATTTTTTATAGCCGCAGTAACAAGGAGTGCTAAAGAAAAAACTTAAATGAAGAATTAATTTGAGTTTAAAATATACTAATATTAAGATTTTAACTTGGAAAATATAAAAAATCACAATATATATATATGATGTAACTAAAGGAAGCTAAAAACAGAGCAATGAATAATCATTTTTTGATGTAATAAATAGTTATGATTAATCGACATTCTTTTTTATATCTTATTTTTCAATTAAAGATAAATTATACATTTTGTTTCAATAAATTAAACAAACATATGCGTAATATTCCTAAACCGAAATTGAAGTTGAAGTTCTCAAAATTTATGAATTAGATCGAAATTTCTAAAATTATAAAGAACGAAACCAAGATCGAAATTTCCAAAATTTTTGAAGTAGAAAAATATTTTTTTATAAAAAAAGAGAAGGAGAATATGATATTACATTTTTTTGCCACTAGACTAGAATTGTATTCTAGTAATATATGATACTAGCAGTGGATCAAAGATGTAGTTATCGATTCTCCCGATAGACCATAATTAACGCGAGCAAACATATTAATGACGAGGAACGTATTTTTGCTATGCTACTAATACTTGTACTTGCTCTGCTATTCTGCCTAAGCATGGCTGAGGAAGAGTTACAGAAAGTCCGTAATCCTAGACGTCAGGAATAAAAAAAGATTTTGAATGTCTGAAGCGATCGAGGGGAGCGGAGAGAGAGAGAGAGATTCAAACCCTCGGTACAAATAACTCGTACAACGGATTAGCAATCTGTCGCTTTAGTCCCTTCAGCCATCTCTCTCAATTCAAATTGATTTTTTTCATGTTGTGTGACAGACGAAGCAAAAAATTAGATTGAAAAACCTTACTTGATTTTCAAGGTTTTTCAATTTTTTTTACTTTATCTGTCACACCACATAAAATAATTTCAATTTGAATTGGAAGAGATGGTTCGGTGGACTAAAACGACAGTTTGCTAATTCGTTGTACGAGTTATTTGCACTGAGGGTTCGAATCCTTTTATCTTTGTGAGTATCGGGAATACCCCATTCATAAGTCTGAGATCCACACCTATGACTTGAAAAGTCCGAATGATCAACCCTGCAATCAGTTGTTAGAATCATAGGTGTTCAAATCGTTCATTTGAATAAATTGAAATCCTTCTTATTGGATGATCGTGATACTTCCTAAAGACCAAAATTCTTGATCAATGGAGGAACAATATTACTATTTCCCTAGATGCTGTCGGAGTAAAAGATCGTCAATAAGAGCGTGCTAGTGCGTTGTAGATTCTTATGTAAGACTTGAATCATTTGATGATACCATGTGAATCGCTAGAAACATGCGAAGTGTATGAATAACTCAATAAGGAAAGTTTCGTAAGGGGACTCGAGCATGTTACCATGAGACAAAAGATCATCTTTCTAAAAGCGATTCAATTCAGAACTATTATATGTTCAAGGTCCAATATTGAAATCATTTCAGATATATCATTGATGTTTTTATTCTCCATTTTTATCACCTTTTCATTTATCTGCATCCCTTTATTTATTTTTATTTTTATTTCAAATCCACAAATATTTTTTGTTATGGAACAATTCCAGTTGTTGCAACTATATGATTGAAATAACGGAATTCGGGGTTGTTTGGTCAAGTAACGAAAATCAATCAAATTTATAACTGTCTTTATAACCTTTTCCTTTTTTTTTTGGTTGTCTAAATATTCAGTTAAAACCATTCTAATGCTACTTTTCGTCATGCATAAACTGAACTAACAATTAGGATAAGCACGAAAATGAAAGCTTGAATATTTTTTGGAAGATTTTTGTCAAAATTTTCATTCACGCCCAATCTATATCGCGAAGCTTAGTAGTTCTTCCGCTTTCAAGATAAATTCCCCTGCTTGTGCATCATAAAAAGAACTAGCAGGTTGTGAATCATAACCCTGATAATATTGATCTAAACATCATGCATGAGCAGTTCTTCTATCTTGAAGAATTGGATTAAAGTATGGATTAAATTAAAAAAATAGAATTGAACGACGGACCGTGCAGACACCATTTGTGAATAACTAAAATAAATAGCTGAATGAGAGATAGCGAAAGAAGGAAACTAATTATTATTATTATAAAAAATTTATCTATCTTTCATAGGTTCACTAAAAACTTGACTGTTGGCATGTCTCTTTGTATGTGTTGTCCGAAAAGAGGACTTAATATACAAATAACCTCCGGGTTTTTTTCAGATTTGGCGAGCATCTGGAATAACTAGTGAATTACAACTCTATTATACTGCAATTGATGCATTGGTTTTTGCATTGTTAATGCTTTTTGTTGGTTGGTTCTATTATCACAAGGCCGCCTCAAAATTAGCTTGGTTTCAAGATGTAGTGTCAATGTTGAATCATCACTTAGCAGGTTTACTAGGACCTAGATTCGACCCTCTGATAAATAAATCAGTACATTTTGCTAGAGCACCATCATGTACTATTTCTATTTACCAACCCAATTGGGTTCCTAATAGGAATAGAACAAACTATGTCGATTCAAGAGCTCCGAATGAATCTCTTTTAGGAAGAAGTTCTTTTGTCTCATGGTAGCATGCTCGAGTTCCCTTACGAAACTTTCGTTATTGGGTTAGTCGTACACTTCGTATGTTTGTGGCGATTCACATGGTGCCGAACCTAAACTCATGCTCGAGAGATAGCTGTCCTTACACTGATAATGGATGTATGGATTCTCGAGAAGAGAAGAGCTGCGGTGGTCCCTCGGACCGCCCGGATCCCACGAGTGAATGAAAAGTTAAATCTACATTGGACCTCACCTGAATCGCTTCTCCCATGCAGAAAAGGAATAAATAAATTAATCAAATTACGAGAAGCTTCATAAAGTGCTTCCTTAGGAGTTAAACTTTCATCCGTCCATATTTCTAGAAAAAGTATTTCTTGTTTTTCATTTTGTGAATTTATGTGTTTTCTAACCTAAAATTTCAAAATTTGAATATTCATGTATTTGCAACTCAAATTAATTATTTTTTAGAAGTTTTTTCTATAAAATTTGAAGTTCAATTTTTTTTAATATTAAATCAGAGTTTCAGTTTGGGTTTCGTTTCGGCCTCTGCTGCAATCAAAATAGAACGACTAGAATCTCGGTGTTTCGGTCGAAACCTCCAATCTTGGTAAAACTCCTTTCAGTTCTGTTCATATTATTTATAAATATACATTTTATGAATGCAAATCATACATTAAACTTTTTGTATCTTGGATTATTTCAGAGACTAATCCAACAAATGATAAGGAAAATTAAATAATGGCAAGAGGAGAACTATGGAAACTTTACAATGTTGTTTTATTGATTATTGCTGGTATTATCATCGTTATTATTGTCAGACCATTATATTGTTGTATACAAACAAAAATCAAAAGTTTATATGCACAAGCCATCTTTTTTATGGTCAGTGTACGGTTTAAATTGCATAATGTATTTGTTGACAATTAATTTATTGTAGATTATCACGCAATGACAACAATTTTTGTTTTAGATATCAATGACTTTTTTTGCTTGAAATTTTACATTCTAAGGCATGAGATGTTGTAAAGAATATTCTATTGTATGAAAATTTATATGGAAATCTAGGTTAATTATACTATGTATAATAAGAAAATATTTCATTCCTTTTTATATAAATGAAACAAGCTTAGTTAATTAAAAATAAAAGAAAAAAGAGCTGCTTCATACTATGTTCTTTTTGTTTAGGCTTCAAGAGACGTTTTACACATAAAGAATGATTGACCTCTACCCGTGTTTTCTAAGGCTTTGTCTAATGGTGTCATAGCGTGTTAAAGTGCTCTTTTGACTCTCATGTAATCTTCTTTATTGAAGTCTTGTATATTGAACGCTTCAACCCATAGAGCGTACCCTTTTTCCACACCTACTAATAAACTTCTGCACGATGAAAGTGTGTTTACTTCATTGAGTTCTACTTCAATTCATCATAAGTTCATGCTTTATTGTACAAGAATGGTTTTGGTCAGGTATATGATGACAAAGTGATAAATTACTTGGTTTTCTTCCTTCAGGTTTTTAGTGAAAAGGCATTTGAAAAAGCAGGAAAGTGGTTTATCTCCCTTCACTTTTCAGATCAATACCCAGCATCATACAGGAAAGTTCTTGTATTCAAATTTGCACTTCCAGACGAAAATGAAATGGCTGAAATGACTAAGCTCGTTGCACTTATACCATACTACATCGATCTGATTGGGCGCTACAAATTAAGCTCTCAGGTCCGTTTGTCTCTACTTCAATTGTTGTACAATCCAAAATTTTCAAATTAAACTGTAAAATTTAAAATCAAATCTTGATTTACATCATACACTCCAATGATTCATATTCTAATGTATGCTTTGGAGTATTAACCTCCAATTACCCAACTAGATATCTTACTACTATTACATGTGGTCATTGGCAGTTATTAAATGAAACGTAAGTGTGTGAATACATCAAGATTTGTTTTTGCCGCAATAATTTATGTTTTTTAAGAGAGTGGTAATGAATAAAACCGTGAATTGAGGTTTCAGTTGGACTTTTAGAGTTGAATTGAAATTGGGGAGACTCAACTCAAACACATTCAAATTATAATTTTTTGATAGATTTTTTTTTTGAAAATGATGATACCATTTTTACATTGAAATACATGTCTTTGTTATTTTAGGCGCGTTCCAAAACTGAAACGGCTAGAACAAAACTGGCACAAGAGGCATATAAAGAACTGCAGTATGCAAGGCAGGAAGCAATACTGAAGAAGAAAGCAGAGAAAAAGAAGGCGATGGAAGAGGCAGCAACTAAACTGAGCGCTGAGGCGCTTCGCAAGAAAGAAGAGAGAGAGCGTGCAAAACAACTTAAGAAATCCGGCCCAAGGGTTAAAATGATCCGCTAAAAAACAGAATCTATTCATAGAAAAGTGCCTGCATCAAGAATCTTCATTTGAAGATTTCTTTATTCTCTGTTTTATAATACAGCCGGCAAGAGCATGTTTAAAATTTTCTTGGCGGAAGCCAATGTCATGCATGGCTGTGTACTAATTTAGTATGAAAAGAGATTAGTTACGCAGATATAAACTTATAGATGCTGCACGATTATGGGCTTAAACATTATTATTTTTCGGACCTTCAATTTTGGTGAACTTTCTTTTGTGCTTTATTGCTAGAGCACTTTTTCTGATATCACTACTGTAGGATTTTGCCTATAATCAAGTGGCTTATGCGTAGCTCTATTGATCAAGGTATTGACATGCAAAAATGGTCATATTGTTATGTTAATATGTATTTAAACAATGTATTGAGGTCCTTTTTCCTCCCTGATTTTTTCTAATCTGGTTGTTGTTATAAAGCACCGTCCGATACAGTTGGTTAATTCTAAGGGTTGATTTGGTAATTCCTTACTTCGAGGCTTATTATATCAAATTCTATTCTAATCAAATAATTGGTGCAACCACAAACGTTAGGAAACTGACTATCTGGTTATATAATTTTTAAGTAAAAAATTATTATATTTTTTTAACTAATTGTAATTAAATACTTAACGATAATGTGCTGCCAACTTAGCGTGCTAATAGTAATTTTCATTTGTTAATTATATGAACATCCATAATACGATGAAACAATAATGATCAAAGTATCAAATTCCTCTCTTTTTTTTACACTACTCAAACATACAACACTAACGCTTCTTTGGTTGACATTTGGTTTCTGCTTCCTGCTCAAATAATCCTTCTAAGTTCATAATAATCCACTCTAAATATGCATATGACATTCAAAAATGCTTGAAATGTGATCATAATTTACCGATTGAATTCACCTTTTTGTTACTCCCATTTCGTGTCTTCCATGTTATTCAAATAACTAAAATGTACAAGTCTTTCAACTAGCATTGTCCTTCAGCTTAATTATTTTCAAAGTTTGTCATTCAACCTAAAAATGAAACTTGTTGTCTTTCAGCCTAAATTATTTTTAAAGTTTGTCCTTGTGTCTAATTTCCACATTTATTCCATTTAGAGCATCTCCAACAGTTTGGAGTGCGGAAATTGGATTTTCCACACTTCGAAATATTGTAGGCCTCATTTCTGCAACAGTAATAAGGCCAGGCGCCTGTTCAACAGGCGCCCGCGTTTTAAAAAATCGGACGCCTGTTGAACAGGCGTCTGAAGCCCCGGCGCCTGTTCAACAGGCGTCTGGTGATCGCGCCTATTTCAGACGCTCCCCTCCTCTCCTCTTCATTTCCACCTCTTCCATCATCTTTTCAGTTAATTTTTTTTATTTTACTTTGCGTTCAAATGCCACCCCGTCCGGTCAAAACTGGTAGACGCAACCTTCGATATGCGACCGATGTCAATATCAGACATGCTCATGTCCCTCCTGATGCTACCGTGACTCCAAACGATCTTCGATCCTTGCACGACTTGCCCCATACTGTTTCGCATCGACTTACTGCAACTATAGCGACGCCACAGGTATACGTTTATTTTTTATTGTTTGATGAATAACCGTATAACTGTATATGTATGATAATTATTTGTTTATTTTAACATTAAATAATCATATATTTATGTTCGTCACGTAGCGATGCGAGGTTCTTGGTATAGGTGTATGCCTGAGTATTTTGATCAGTTACCGCAACCAATTTTAGATAGACTACATGCGTCACCTTTTGGTGAATTTCTAGATTTACCTAGATTTTCACATGCAGATCATTGCCTAGTAGAGGCCCTCACCGAGAGATGGTGGCCTACCACTCACACATTTCATTTCCCTAATTTTGACTTAGGACTGACTCCATTAGATTTTTATATGCTCACTGGCATAGAGGTTGGTCGACCAGACCGACTCCCTGTTCCACTTGATAGTTCATTTGAGAAGTTCGAGTCATATTCAGCTTATTTACCGACTTTGGCCGATGAGGAGGTTAGAAACGGAGCTGTTACTCTGCCTTGTTTGTAGCGGTATATAGTAGAGTACATGGCCGTTGAGGATATGCACACTTTGGTTATCCATGCCTTCGTATTATACCTTTTTGGATCTATATTTTTTAGTAACAATAAGGGTACTATTAAACTTGGTTTTTTGGCTGGATTAGTAGATGTGGATGGACTACATATATATGATTATGGTACTGCTATTATTGGTTATTTGTACGTAGCACTAGATACTTATGCACTTCAGCAGTCTAGACAGATGTATGGATTTTGGTACATTCTTCCATTTTGGTACTATGAGTATACTGCCAATACGAACCTCCGACTTATTGTAGAGGCGAATGCCACACCTTATATTTACTTTCCTAGATTGCGTCGTTGGGGTCCTCCTATGCATTTGTCCTGTGTTGCACAAGAGGTGCACAATGAGCTGATGGATGCTAGACAACAGATGGATATGAGACGGCGTGGTAACATTATCGTTCGTCCATGAGATAAGTACTTATAATTTCTAGAGCCCGGTCTTGATCACCCACTCACTTTTTAGCTTTCCATGCCGCGACGCAAGGTTTGCTTTTCGGTTCCTACATGTCCATTCATATGGTATTTAAGGGAGCGGTGTTGGCTACAATTGTATGATATAGTTCGCATTTCATCAGATCCGCTGCCATGGGATGATGTGTATGGTGATATTAGGATTTTACCAGCTTATATTCTTGTGATGAGGGGTGCGGGATGGGTGGATGGTGAGCCTTTTACAGTTCTAGGAGACTTTGATTCATATTGGGCTCGAGTAGCCCCACGTGCTTACGCGTTGCCTGATTATATTCGGGGTTTGAACTTCGATCATATTGATCCACATACCTCTTCTGGTAGAGTTGTACTACCGCCTACCACCTTTGAGCCTACATCATCTTAGTATACGCAGCCACCTACTTTCGACCCCTCCTCCTCATTAGTTTAGAGCGTATGATGTACATGGTCAGGTGGTGGAGTATCCCTTGCAGTATCCTACAGATGACGCTATTACGGGTGTACCATCCGCCGGATTGTATCAGCCTCATCAGGTTTGTACGAGTTTTAATTTTTCTTTAAATTACTTGTCATTATATTCTCCACCTATGTATAATTTTTCTTGTACGCATATCAATATTCTCAGTACATGGATTATGATAGACGGATGATTGGCGCATTTGAGTGTATGACGCTCAATTATATATAGATGATGTATCAAAGTTACCAGACTGCGGTCCAGCAGCAGCAGACTCAGTATGATGCGCAAATACAAGTATTACAGACCCAGATTCAGCAGCTTCAGGAGCAGCTCCATGCCGGACCTGAGCCTCACGACTTTGATGACGTCAACGATGGCAGTGACGACGATAGTGGAGACGAGGAGGAGATTGATAGCGGTTCCGATCACATAGACCGATGTGCTGCATTTAGATGTTTTAGATTGTGTTATTATTTTTCACACCTTACATTAGTTGGTTGCTTGTTATGTTGGTGATGATGCTACTGTTATATGTGATTGTCTATATGTTATGGCATTGTGTCGATTATATTTTATGTTGAGTATGACATTGTGTTGATTATAATTTACGCTTATTTATCATTAGACGTATATGAAGTCAAAATGTTGAAGTAACAAACACAGTTGTGTTTGTTTGTCAAAAATTTTATGGATGTTTGATACGTGGACGTTAATCTCATGCTTCATTTTTTTGATGTGGATCACGATCTCTTTATTTAAGATAAAGTGTTATATTCTAATGTCACAACATTTAAAAGTTTGGTAAATTCAATCAACGTGTAACATAATATTTTCAGCTACAAAATTGAAACTGTTAGCAAGTTTTTTTATACAAACTGATTAGATGTGCGACGATGAAGAGATAATGGCAACTCAGTTTTGAGACACTATTGTTGAACTTTACAATAGCAATGTTGAGTGTAGCAGTAGACGCACGAAGGTAGAGTTGAGGACTGCTTATGCGAACTTCTGCAATGCCTGTATGCGGTACAAAAAGGTTATCAATGAGGTTATATTTGAAAATTTGCTCGAACCAATCCGTTCCACATTTGAAGGTCGTTACTTTCTCAAATATCACAACACATTTACTGGACATGAGGCTTATATCATACGTCAAAATTGGATAGAACGATTTGAATATCCATAATTTGAGTGTATTATTGTTGAGTGTATTATTGTTTCTGTGTATGCATACTTATTATTGTCTTGTTTATGAGTAATTTAACTTTCTACTGTATTGTCAAATCAAAATATAGTGCTCATATTTAAACATAAATAATTTTTAGCATTCACACGCTTCAATATATACAGAAGAGCTTTTCTTCTCAAACATACAATTCAGTTCTCTGCTCCTTCAATCTTCTAATTCTCATATCAATGCCTTCTTGGTTATCATCTATCGACTCTGATGCCGGATACATTCCAACGGAAAGCGAATCACACCGATGAAGATTAGAATATCAATTACCAAGACTAGCATTACGAGGACGTTGCTCGTGAATTCCCAAATCTTGACCAACTCACACTTCAAGAAGATGTTCAACCTCTACACGAACAGTTGGTTCATCAACAACCACAGGAGGTTGAACAAGTATCAAATTTGCAACCTTCAGTTGAACAAGAGGTTGACACTTGCGCAGTATGTTTCCAATGTGGTTATAAGGTTGAAGTTGTGGTTAGAGCTAATGGCGAAGATATTTGTCGTCGAATCCAGTTGTGTCCTTTCTGGCCTGAAGGGTGCAATTATGCAGAATGGGTTGAAGAATGGCTGTGCCCAAGGGCCATAACATATGCCAACGAGCTGAGACGAGAAATAAGATGTCTCCGAAATGTCGTGCACAACTTACAATTTGACCATAACCGGTAGTTTCTTATTGTCAGTTCTAAGTTTTAATCGGGGTATTTTTGTTAGTTGTATTATTGTGGAGTGTATTATTGTGGAGTGTATTATTGTTTGTGTATGTATTGTCATTGGCTGTATTAATATTTGGGTGTTTCAGTAACATTGTCTTGTTTCTTTTTGTATTATTGCCTTAAGTACATGGCTACAGTTGTATGATGGGACGAGACACCGCATCAATAATCAATAGTTTATGGAGGGGACAAGACAGTGCAGACGTGACACCGTAAACAAGACACGGTATCAACAGTCAATAGTGTATGTTAATAACATGGCTACAGTTGTATGATGGGACAAGACACTGCATCAACCGTCAATAGTGTTTAGATGGGACGAGACACTGCAGACGTGACATAAATGGAATCTACTTTATAGATGGTGGTTGAATTGAATTAATGCTACCCGCATGTGATTGTTTGTTTTGTTATGAAAGCCAGCATGTGATTTAAGCTATAAAAAGCTTGTTAGATGTTGAGAAGTATTATTGCTCAATCTTATTTAATACAATTTGAAATATAACAAATGGCAACCGAAGATTATATATTTTTGATGACAGCGACGACGAATTTGATGAAATGATGGAAGATCATTTTCGCTGCGAAAAGGAACTAATAAGTATGGCTGCACTACAGGTTGGTCAATTAAGCAGACAACATGGTGGATCAATTGTTGGTCGTCGGTATAAAAATCTTAGACTTTCATGGCACAATGACAGACTGATGGATGACTACTTTGTTCCAAATCCTACTTACACAGATTTTGATTTTAGAAGAAGATTCCACATGTTACGTCCTCTATTTCTTAGAATCATACAATGTATCAAGCATCATGTCAAATATTTTATCTTCAAACCCAATGCATCTCGTACAATGGGATTGACTAGAATTCAAAAAATGACAGCTGCACTAAGAATGCTTGCATATGCAGGAACAATAGACGCACTTGATGAAAATTTGAAAGTGGTGGAAAGCACAGTATTAGAGTGTTTGGAGCATTTCTGTCAAGCTATCATAGACATTTACGGTGATCAATACTTACGCAGACCGAACGAGACAGATATAATATTGTTATTAAATATGCATGGTAGTAGAGATTGGCCTGGAATGTTAGGCAGTATAGACTGCATGCATTGAGAATGGAAGAATTGTCCAAAGGCGTATGTTGGATCTTATCAGGGTAAGTCTCGTAGGTCCTCTATTATTCTTGAAGCCGTAGCGTCGTATGACTTATGAATATGACATGCATTTTTTGGAATGCCGGGTTCGAACAATGATCTTAACGTAGTCGAAAGATTTATGTTGTTCAATGATTTAGCAAACGGTAGATCAAATCCTTGTACCTTTACTTTAGGAGGTAACACATACGATCATGGATATTATCTCGGCGATGGTATATCTCCTAAATGGAATACCATTGTTAAGACAACTCCTAACCCACAAAATAATAAACAATCAAAGTTTGCAGCGATGCAAGAAGACCAGAGGAAGTACGTTGGAAGAGCATTTGAGGTTCTTCAATCTAGTTTTGAAATAGTCTGTAATCCATGCAGACTTTGGTCACCAGTTAAAATGACCAAAATAATATACACTTGTGTTATTTTACATAATATGATTATAGAGGATGAAAGATACATGGAAGAAGATTACTTTTACGAGGGTGCTCCAATACCACCGCCTGTTTGACGTAATAATATGATTGAAAGCGCACTAGAACTCGAGCTTCATGTAGAAAACCAAATGTCTTACCGTAGTGTTCAACTGCATCGAAGACTGCAAAATGATCTCATAGATCATCTTTGGAGTTTTTCTGGAAATCAGTGAAACTATATTTCTGTTGTTACTTTTCCTACCGTTGTTTATGTAGTTGTTACTTATTATTGTTATTGTAATCTGTTTATGTTTAATTAATGTAATGTTGTGATAATCTTTTTTCAATGTAATGCAATTTCAATGAAAATACTTATATTAATAATTGATTGCATTCAGAACACAATACAACTAACGATAATTAAAAGATATAAAGGTTGTAGAAACGGTAATTCATTTAATGACCCTCTTCAAGTCTACGCCTCATAATTTCTCTCCTTCTTTGCTTCGTATACTCCAGTTGTTCTGCAGACATGTGTGACGTATCCATGAACATTATTGCATCTTCATCTCTTTGCCGGTTTCCAGTAAGAAGTTGATCCATTTTTGACAACTTTTCTTGACGTTGAATTGCTCGAGTTTCCATTGTCTTGTTAAATCTATCTTCAGATTAAAGTAAGAGTTTTTTAATTTCTACTTGATCCGCTCCAGCAGTCTGCTTCTTTTTGGCTTTGTTTTCTGTGGCTTAATAAAATGATCTTCGGTTGGGGTTGGGTCTTCTTTTGATCCTAAACTGTAGCTTTCTAGCGATTCTTTAAGACTAGAGCTTTCTCCAACTCTAGACGTTTTACCCCGACCATTGTTTAATTTCCCATAAATTCATATGATTAAAACTTACCGAATGGTTTGCGTGGGAAAATAAATTCTCAAAGGTGGGATCACTAAAAAGAAATAACAAAATGATGATTCAACAGTATTACTAACCATGGCTAACTGTTAAAATAAATATTGGAGCAGGAGACAAATAATGATCCTGCATGTTATAACAGTGAATTGTAAACTTCCTCCGAACTCTCATCGGGCAAGAAATATTATATTAGCGATAACGATAAATTGTAATAACCATGTTTTACTAAATGATATTGTTTTAACACATCGCAAAAGTCTCAGGCCATATGATGAAATCGATACTGGCCTTCATCTCTATTTACTATGCTTTTAAGAGCTAAAGACTTCCGACGTTCATATCTAGTTGGCACACAGTTCCAAATCTCAAAATACCAACTGAAAAATAAAATGATGTGGTACAACAAATCCAAACTGAATACTAAGAGTGATTCATAAACTGATGATAGCTTTAGATTTGTATCTGGCTTTGTCAATTACAGTGATTCTAAAATATGTTATAAAGGATTTTTATTTTCTGAAAGACCTTTAAATGTTCTATGGTTTTCAACCTCATTGCTCTGTTTGATAGATCATTCAACTTGTTCTCAAATGAATATACTTTCAAGTTAAGATTACACTGGCTACTGTTTATTTCGTTATAACAGAAGCAATGTAAACCATAAACAGACTGTGATCAACCCCTTTTTTTACTCATTATCGTCAAGTACTCATTAATCAAATAGCTACAATGTAAATTTATGATTTATCACTTTTAAATGGGTTTACTAACAATATTTAAGAAAAGTTCAACCGTGTTGGCCAATTTCTTCAACTGTAATAGCTACATGCATCCTTTCTAGCAATTATATTTGATGCTTCTAATAAAATAGTAATTTTATATAGCAACTGAAATTAAGAATCACATTGGTATGATTCAATCAAAGTGGCCCTGTGATTTTTTTTTTCTTTTTCCTTTTTTGAGCAGAGCAGGTATGTTTGATCCTTCAAATAATTTTTGAGTCTCTGAGTTTTAAACATGTATTATCCTAAAGACTGAAGGCCAAATGGTAGTGCTACCAAAATTACATGGCAATGACCATCTTGCAGTTACTGAAATGTCATAAGTTTCTATGTGTACTTACTTTGAATACATAACTATTTGAAACAAAGAGTGGCATTTTAATAAAAAATCATGATGGTATATCATATGTTCTTTGTTGATGTTACAAATTAGGTAAAAAGTTTTGATTGTGTTTAAGCAATAATTTCTACTAACTTGATCTGATCATCTATTGATACAAATGGGAAAATTATTTTACATGTAAGCATCTTGTGGCATGCTTGATATATTATAAATAAAATTACCTTTAATACAGTAGAGCTTGTTGTTGCGGTAGATAAGCAGATGAATTCTTATATCCTCCTTATCCCGGTCTCTCTATCTCCAATCAAATTACAGCCACACACTATTATTATTTAACTAGTGTGGACCCGTGCCTTGCACATGAAACTGTAGAATATAATTAAAATAATTTCCATAGTTATGGGATCAAAATATAAAAACGCGTGTATGCATATTTCGTATATTGAAGAACATACGAAATATTCTTCAATATATCGTATATTCTTCAATATACGATATATTTACTATTCTCGCATATTGACAATTCTCGAGTTGTAAATATATATTTTGAAAAGTTTCCATATAAAGACTCATGTATGCATATTTGCATAAAATTTACAATTACAAAACATGTTCAAATAACATGCACAATTAGTGGGCCTTGATCTGATAAACTTATAGGCAATATTTTTGAATGAAGTATATCTACGAAGGTAATTCGATAAAATTGAGGAAAACACGATAATATCACGTTATTTTGTATGTAGAATTATAATTATAAGTGCTGAATGACGCAAGAGGCAGAAGGAAACAACTCATATGTGGATACTGATCACAACAAGTTTGTACAGGTAGTTTATTTTCCTTAAAAAAACATATTTATTGAATAATTTATATGCTCTGATTATAGACAGTACCAAATAATCAATATATCAGTGAATTTATTAATTATAAGAAAAAGAAGCATAAATGTCATATGAATACATAAATTCATCACTATATGAAGATGCACCAGTATTAATTATGAAGATGCACCAGTATTAATTCATTTCCATTTTAAAATACGAAAGATGCATCTGTCAGCAAGAATAAAGTATAACGTAAAGTTACAGAACAGATAACTTAATCAGAATAGCAAATATCAGAAATAAAATAGAGAGGCCTACTTTCATGCAGTAAGATTAAATTATAAATCCAAGGAACACAAACAGATTCACGGTTAATTTAATCAAAACAGCAAATATCACAAATAAAATAGAGCGGCATACTGTAATACAGCAAGATTAAATTATCAATCCGAGGAACACTAACAGACTCACGGAAATAATTATAGTACAGTTGCTTGCTGTAAAAAAGGGCACTGCAAAAGCAGAAATATGTTTGCGTAGAGTGGCAATAATGGGTTATTGCAATAAAGTTGAAATCGTAGAGTAACAGATGTACATAAATAATGTTTTGTAACTCAGACAGCAGTCCAAATGTAAACTGGAAAAAGCGTGTTAGAAAGGTAATGCTGAAGATACTAAATTTTTTTGCACAGCACATCTTTTTCCCTAGTGCATAATGCGGTGGTAAACACTTTGCACACAAAGATGCAACTTTATTTCCATAGTGTTGAATCTGTCGCAGCAACTGTCGTTATCTAGAAGACTTCAAAAGCTGCTATTAGAGGTAGTCCTGCAAATAGCCTTCTGGTTGTCATTATTAAAGTCATGACTAAAAAACTATTCCATTGCTGTATGGAATAAGAAGAAGACTTACATGCGTGGTTAGGTAGAAACACAATTTAGTAAAGCTTTAACTTGTATTTTACCACTCGTATTTGAGGCCTACTTTACTATACAGGAGTCTGTTCTAGCAGTTATAGCTTGGTTGCAAAGTATGCAATATCGTTAATAATATGAAGATGCTAAAATAAAAGTTGGAAGTCGAGAGTGTGCTGATTTTTAAGAAATGAAGTAAAATGAAGGGAAAGTCTGTGACAGTATATTGAATATTTTGTATATATTCTCTGGCAGACTAATCCTATCCAAATTAAAGAAGGGAAAAAATATAGTCATTATCTGTAATAGGTAGTAATATTATGTTTGTAAATCATATCGATAATTCCAACTGTACCTGTGTTTGAAACGGGAAGCAGGTGCAATTTGGATGGTGCTGTGATGTACGTTGTTGAAGGTATGGGCGCACAAAACATTTAGCAAGTTTTCGCTAGTAATGTTCACACCACCAGTTGAGTTATTTATCCATACGATTACCTATTTAGAGAAAAAAATACGTCTTAAATTAAACTACAGTGGCAGACAACTGATACTTAGTTACTTGAAGTACCTTGTCGACGTAGTTGGGTGTTGGGGCTGTATGAAACTGTTAGAGAACCACATATTATCACAAAACCAATTGGTGATGTGAAGGAAGGTCTCTTAATATTTATGCATGATTTATATTGTAAATTGTCCGATGTGTGACTAATCTCAACACGCCCCCGCACGTATGGCGTATCATCAGCCAAACACGTGGACATTCATTGAGGGTGACGTGTGGCACAATTAAACCCGCTCTGATACCATGTTAGATAACCATATATTATCATAAAACCAATTGATAATGTGAAGGGAGGTCTCTTAGTATTTATGCAGAATTTATATTGTAAAATATATTCTAATCGCCTTCTTCCCAACCGCCTTCCCCTCCGCCGAATCCATCATCTTTACGATTATATTCTCAATATCTTCTCCCAAAACAACCTCATCCTTTCTCTCCCACTCTCTAATTTCAATCCCTACCTTCAAATACCTCGTTACCATAACCGCGTTCCTCGGCTGATCGGAATGCAACGACCACGCGATGATCAGAACTCCCATGCTCAAGCTCCCCATGCATGAGTTCCATCCGCAATGGCTCATGAAAGCCGCCACCGCTCTGGTACCATGAAAGGAATCAATTTAGAAATCAATTGCTTTCCCATTATATTCAACGTTCAATAATATATGGTTACAAGAGTTAAGATAGGCTATAAATTAGCCAATTGATTTGGTAAAACAAATGTATCTAAATAAATACTAACCAAATAAAGAGCCTACAAATTAGCCAACTGATTTTCTAAAACAAAGGCAACTAAATAAATAATAACCAAATAAAGATATCGTTAGTCAGAGAATAAATGCAAGAAATATTCTAACGCCTAGAATATATGTAAAATATATTCTATCACACCCCCTCAGTCGAAGCGGAAGGTTCTCGTATGCTTAGACTGTCCCTGAAATCATTAAATAATACGCGCAGAAGCCATTTTGTAAACATCAGCAATTTGGTAACGAGACGGTACATGAAGCACACGCACTTCACCACAAGCTACTTTCTCATGGACAAAATGAATATCCATCTCAATGTGTTTAGTGTGTTGATGCTGGATAGGATTGCCGGATAAGTATATAGCACTCACATTGTCACAATAAACTAGAGTAGCCGTTTGAATAGGACAATGCAACTCTAGAAGCAAATTTCCGATCCAGCACGAATCAGAAACAATTTTAGCAACACCCCTGTACTCTGCCTCAGCACTACTATGAGAAAGAGTAGATTGCCATTTCGAAGACTAAGAAATCAAATTATTTCCGAGGAATACACAATAAACAGAGGTAGAACGATGGGTGTTAAGACAACCACCCCAATCTGCATCTGTATATGAGATAATACAATTAATATTGGATTTGTACAGGTGGAGACCAAAAGAAAGGTTACCCTGGAGATAGCATATGATATGCTTAAGAGCTTTCATATGCTCATTAGTCGAGGCATGTGTATGAAGGTAGATCTGCTGCACAACATATGAAATGTCTGGCCGAGTGAATGTAAGATACTAAAAAGCACCTACAAGACTACGATATTTAGTCGGATCATCATAAGGAGTGTCTACGGTGGCACTCAGTTTGGGCATAGTGTCAACAGGAGTAGGACATGAACTGCAGTTAGACATTCCGGCACGTTCAATAAATTTTGCAGCATACCGTGTTTGAGATAAGAAAAGACCATGGGCATGACGAGTGACAACAGTACCCAAAAAGAAACTCAGAGGACCTAGATCCTTCATAGCAAATTCAGAAGCTAATAGAGTCATAATATGTTTACGAAGACGATCAAAAGAAACTGTAAGTATAATGTCATCCACATATAACAGAATATAAGCAATATTAGAACCATTCTTGTAGATGAATAAAGAGTGATCTGACGTACTATGAGAGAACCCAATGGTAGCAAAAAAATCAGCAAATCTTTGGTACCAAGCTCAAGGAGCCTTTTTTAATCCATACAAAGATTTCTTCAAAAGGCAAACATGATCCGGATAATTTTTGTTACGAAAACCCATGGGTTGACGCATATAAACTGCTTCATTGAGATGACCATGCAAGAAAGCATTCTTGACACCCATTTGATGAATGAGCCAAGATTTAGAAAGAGAAATGCTGAGAACCGCTCTAATGGTGACCGGTTTAACCACGGGACTAAACGTTTCATCACAATCAATGCCCTGCTATTGTGTACTTCCATCACCTATAAGACGAGCTTTATAACACTTAAAAGAACCGTCAGATTTATGTTTATGACGAAAGATCCACATAGACCGAATAATATTAATATTAGGCGGCCTAGGCACTAATTCCCAAGTCTTATTGTCAATTAAAGCATTAAATTCATCCAACATTGCACTTTTCCAATTATGGTCACTAAGCGCACTAACAGGATTTTTCGGAACAGGAGAAATATATGTAGTGGTGGTAGTGTGGTAATTGGAAGAATATTTAGGCTTGGGTTTAAAAATGTCATTTTATGCATGAGTGATCATGCGGGTTGAAATAGGGTTGGGAGGTCTAGGAGTGGTGTAAGGAATGGTCAAAGTGGGGGAGCTCATAGACGGGGTTGGGCTGTGGGGAAGAGAGATGGGTCAGAGGAGGAAATAGGACTACGGGAGGTAGTGTCGTCCAAAAGATGAAGAGGTGAAGTGGGCCGCTGCTGCATCTGACCCAAAGGAATAGAGGACCGAGTGTGGGCAGCAGTGGGAGGTGTGGAATTTGGGCCTGTGTGAGACTGTGGCCCAGATTGAGGAAGAGAGGACGAGTCGTTGGGCTGCGTTGTTGGGTCAAGTTGCATATTTTGTGGTGTGGTATCTTGAGATAAATGATGTATTAATTGAGGATTAATATTGTCACTCAAAAAATCATAATTCGAAGGTTTTGTTTTGTGGAGTTTGGAGAATGGAAATTTTGTTTCAACAAAACGAACATGACGACAAATTACGATTTTACCATTAGACATGTCATAGCATTTGGAGCCATGATAATTAGGAGCCGGACCTAAATAAGAACAAGGAGTCGACCTTTCTTGTAATTTATGAATAGTAGAAGAGGGGAATAATGGGAAACATAAGCAACCAAAAACACGCAAACCCGAATAATCCGGATCACTTTGATAGAGGATTTAAGGGGGAGATTGGTATGGATTACCTTGGAAGGAAGGATATTGAGAAGATATGTAGCCATGGAGAGACCATGATGCCAAAAGGAGAGTGACATTGATGCATGAGCAAGAATAGTCTGGATGATATTATTTATGGATTTTATGTGTCTTTCGGCCTTTCCGTTTTGAGGAGATGTATGAGGACATGGGAGACGGAAAAGCATGCCATGTTGCTCAAAAAAATCCTTAAAAGTGTCATTAATGTATTCCGTACCATTGTCACACTGAAAAGTCTTGATATTACGTTCAAATTGTGTCTTGACTAAAGCATAAAACGCTAAGAAAAGTTGTTTGACCTGAGATTTTTTTGCAATAGGAAAAGTCCACAAAAATTTTCTATAGTCATGAAGAAAAAGAACACAATAACAATGGCCGGAAGTACTAACTATAGGAGAAGTCCAAAGATCACTATGAATAATATCATACGGAAGAAAAGTATATGACATTGAATCATAAAAAGGTAGCTTAGAATGTTTCCCAAGAGGACAAGAAGAACAAAAAGTTTTACAAGCCTTATTACAATCAACAAACTTTTTACTACAAAGAGACTTAAGAATAGCATCGGCAGGATGACCTAAACGATTGTGCCAAATATTAGAAGGCAAAGTAGTAAAGGCAGAATGATTGTTGCAAGAAATGGCTTGAGAGTTGGAGAAAAGTGGATATAAGCCCTTAGTGCTATCACATCTCATTAGTTTGTTCCCCGTCTGTAAGTCATTAGCAAAGAAACCAAAAGGGTCAAAAGAGATAGAAACCCTATTATCTGTGGTAAATTTACGAACAAAGACCAGATTTTTAATGAGCCTAGGAGCATGTAACACATTGTTTAGGGTAAATGGTGGATAAGGTAGAGACAATGTAGTGCGACCGTGACCAATAATTGGAATTAGATGACCACTACCAACAACAATGTTATGATGCTTATTGCTTGAATTGAAATAAGAAGAGAGAATACCTACATCCGTCGTCATGTGAGATATAGCACCGGTATCCATGTAGTTGTTCCCATTTGGTTGAGAGAATGAAAGAGCATGCATAGCGGCCTCAATGTCGGTGGGCATGTAGCTAGGAGCAGGAGGAGCAACGACATTGAAAGCTTAAGGTCTGGACCCAAGTAAGCCTGACCTAGAAGAGAAGGGACGTTGGGCCGCTGGATTGGGCCTTGGCTGCCAAGAGTATGTGGGAAATGGGCAAGGAGAAATAGTCCACCTTCCCCAACCTGGCTACTACATCTGCTGCCACTGTGACGATGGGGCCTGCTGACGTGGCTGCCACTGGTGCTGCTGATATGGCTGCTGACTAGGACTGGACCCATTAGTACTTTGGTGGGCCTTTTTCTTTCCATTGTTTTTCGAATTGTTCCTCCCTTTATTATTGTTGTTGAGCTTGTTGCTTGTAGATGAATCAGTGGAAACCATGGCAGCACCATTGGACCGACTCTCAGAACCACCAATTTCACGAGCTTGACGAGCCTTGATAGTACGCTCAGCCATTTTCAACCTTGAACGACAACTGTCAAAGGATGGCAAATTCTCTTGATTTTGTATATAGCTACCGTACCACTATACGCCTCTGGTAAGGACCCTGTGAGATGTAAAACCAGACAACCATTTTTCACCGGAGCATCAACATCAGCCAAACTTTCCGCCAGAGATTGTAGATAATTACAATAATTGTCGATCGAGTTGAAAGCCTCAAAAGCAGCGTTCGTAAAGTCCTCCTCGAGAGGGTAGTCCGAGAGGCTTTGTTGTCCTAAAAAAGAGCTTCAAGATGGTTCCATGCCCCTTTTTCCGTGTCATTACGTATGAGGATAGCGAGGAGAAGATCGAAAGAAATGGTGCTGTAAATCCATTGTAAGACAACGACATCCAAACGCTTCCAAAGAGCCGGATCAGCGGACTTAGCCTGGGTATAGGCAGCCATAGCCTTCTCCTCCATTGGTGGAACTAAGTGATCATAAAGATCATGAACCCTAGCAAGATTGGTACATGGTTTGCTCATTGTCTAATGTTATGGGAATAAGAGATTCAACATTAGTGATGGTGAGTGCGGGATGAAACATGGATGAGTCTGCCATGGAAACGAATTAAAGATATAAGAAAAAGAATGGAGAAGAAGATAGGTGAGGCTAGGGTAAGGAGAATAGGATTGTAAGAGGCTCTGATATTGCGACGACCCGTCTTTCAATACCCAGAAAGATGTATCATCAGTAAGATAAGAAAGAGATAGAAATAGAAAAGATAGAAAGAAAAGAACAACAATCATCAGAATCTCATAGCGGAAACGAACAAAATATAATATTACACATATCCATTACATAGTTTTATATATCAGAGTACACAAAATCCATACAACTCAAAATACGACATCAAAAATCACTACAGCGGATAGAGATAGATAAGTACGTCTGGACTCCAGCTCCAGCTTCCTAAACATTTTCTAATCCCAACCTAATCACTTGGCTACTCATAAAAATTTGAGTACACAAGAGTTTATGAAAAACAAAATAAACTCCAAGTCAAACATGGGTCTGGTGTGAGTAAATAAGTTAAAGTTGTTTAACTTTAAAAATCATTTGAAAACAAAAGGTATCACGTAAGACTTCCCACAAATAAACAAAGGTAAGTTTTTACCTTACGTTAACCAAACCATTTGATAGGAAATCCAATGATATTATAATAGGGTCTAGGGTTTTCAAGTAAATAGAAAATAGCCGAAATTGTTACATTCATCAAATTCCAGCTATTAGCCACGAAAGTGGGTAATACAATCAAAACCGTAGGGTCTCGTAGGGAAAATGGGTTTCCATCAATGGCAGGGCTACTGGGGTATCGCCCGTCACAGTACGGGGTCTAGATCACCGTACCGAGGAGCCACCCTAACTCCCCTGCAACACAAGGCCGGAACCATCCCTTACTGGACAGCTCCGAACAAGACAACCCTGCAGTTGTGGCCAACAACCGCCCACACAGTCGAAATAATAAGGGACTTCTAGACAGGGGAAAATCTCGTCCTACTTGGGCATGACCCACTTAGCCTTCCTGCACCTTTCCTGTTTTATCCATTCTCGGTTGATGAGGCTTGAGGCTACGATTACCTTTAGAGAACACATCTCTTAGAATGCTCATCGTCCACCTGACGATGTTCTGAAAGCATTCAATCCATACAACTTCGTTCCGGGTTCGAACGAAACCGAAGGCATTATCTCGTTACACTCATTTTGGAATCACCCTCAGAGTTAACGACAATAACCCTTGCACTCTAAAAACTCCATCTCGATCTTCACTTTGAGATGTCACGACCTAACGTTTAACTTGGATCGATGTGGTTTTCGGAAAATCAAATTTGATTCCCGATCCCGGTCTCATCGAAATCCAAACGTGTCTTAAAGGCCAAGTTGTTTAAAGATTTAAACAATTCAATTCAATTTAAACATACCATCCACACAGTATTATCCACAGATAATAACCAATATCTATCACAGATATATACAATATCTCATCACAGTATATCTCAATTATCATCCAACAGATATCAACCAAATTCAGATATTCAATTCAAAACAATCAACCATAAGCAAGTGCATCTCTAATTCATTCATAATTAATTTAATTAATTCAAATTAAATTAATTAATTAAGAATTAATCACTATACCTTGCTTAACCAATCATTAATTAATTAACCATAATCATTTAATTAATTAATCACTTCTTAATTACCCTCATTATCAATTAACTAATCTTAAATTAATTAATTGATTATTCTTTAATTAATTATTAATTAATTACTCCAATTATTCACTATTAAAACTTGATTAGAAATTAATCATTCCTTAATTGATTATTAATTAACCCTTAATTTACAATCAATTAATCTTAATTAATTACTTAATTAAGTTCAAATTTTAAATTAATTTATCTTAACTACTTAATTAATTATAAATTAATTAACCTTAATCATTTAAATTAATTAAGCCTTAACCACTAATTAATTAACTACTAATTATGAATTAATTAATGTTTAATTACTTTATTAATTAACTCTAATCAATCAATTAATTAATTCTTAATTACTAATTTAATTAATTACTAATTACTTATTAATTAATCTTTAATTGTTTAATTAATTATTAATTATAATTTAATTTAATTCTTAATTATCCATTTATTAATCCATAATTAATTAATTAAGTCTTAATAAATTAATTAATCTAAAATTATTTATTAATTTAACCTTAATTACTTTATTAATTAAAGTAAACTTTTAATTCTAAAACTTAATTAATTTCCAAAACAAAACAATCTTATTAGTTACTAAAAAATATTACCTATATGGTCATCAATCTCAAAACTAGGACACTGACCCTTCCTAACTCTTCTGATAATTATTTTCAACATTATATCAGATTCTTGCTTGCTTGAAATCCTTTCCAGAAGAGATGGAATCACTTCCAAAAGAGATAGAACTGCATTTCTGCTAAGTGCGTCTGCCACAACGTTCACCTTTCCCGGAGTATATAGAATATCCAAATCATATGATGCCAAGAACTCGACCCATCGCTGCTATCTTAGATTAAGATCTTTCTAAGAGAAAAGATATTTCAACGGTTTGTGATCCGTGAATAACTCGAACTTTTCTCCTAAAAGATAGTGCCTCCATATGTTTAAAGCAAAAACAATGGCCAACAGCTCTAGATCATGCGTAGCGTAGTTTCTCTCATGTGGCTTCAATTGCCGACTCGCATACGCAATTACCCTACCATTTTGCATAAGTAAAGCTCCCAATCCAACAATATAGGCATCAGTATACACTTCAAACTTGCTCTTCCCATCTTGAATAGCCAATACAGGAGCACTTGTCAACCTTGCCTTCAGATTCTGAAAAGCCTCCTCACATTCAGGTGTTCACCTGAATTTAGCTCCTTTCCTTGTCAGCTTTGTTAGGTGAGAAGAGATCTTGGAATAATCCCTAATAAACTTCCTGTAGTAACCGGCCAATCCCAGAAAACTGCGAACTTCTGTTGGTGTCCGAGGCTGCTTCCACTCCAAAATAGTCTTAACTTTAGCTGGATCTACAGAGACTCACCAAAAACAATGTGGCCCAAAATTTTTACTTCTGATTTCCAAAAATGGCACTTAGAAAACTTCTCCTTCAGAACGTGCCTTCTCAGAGTTTCCAATACTATTCTCAAGTGCTTCTTGTGCTCTTCTTCTGACTTAGAGTAGACCAAGATATCATCAATGAACACCAACACAAACTTATTCAAAACATCTCCAAAGACTCGGTTCATCAGATCCACAAAGTAGGCAGGAGCATTGGTTAACCCGAAAGGCATAACCAACCACTCATAGAAACAATTAGGTCCCCTAAATGCAGTTAAGGGAATACTGTCCTCAGCTACCCTTAACTGATGGAAACCTAATGCTAAATCTAACTGAGAAAAGACTGAAGACCCATGAAGCTGGTCGAAGAGATCATCAATACGAGGAAGTGGATACTTATTCCGAATGGTCACTTTGTTCAATTCACGATGGTCTACGCAGAACCTTAGCGACCCATCCGACTTGGTGACAAATACTGCAGCCGAACCCCAACAAGAAAAATTGGGTCTAATCAAACCCTTCTCCAACAGATCTTGAGTTTGTTTCACTAGTTCCTCCCTCTCCCTTGGAGCCATCCTCCTACTAGGTTGAATTACAGGTATTGCTCCAGGAACCAAATCTATGCGAAACTCTATTTCTCGGTGCGGAGGCAAACACTTAACTTCCTCGAATACGTTTGAGAAATCCCAGACTACTTCAATATCTTCAACTCCCTCTTGAGAAGTCTCAACTCCATGTAAAAGACTACTCAAGTGTATTCCAGAGTTATTACACATTACTCTGGCAATCCTACCCAGATCAGTTTTCAACAAAACTGTTCTCTCATCACAATTTAAAACAGCCATATATTTGTGAAGCCAATCCATTCCCAATATAAGGTCAAAACCCTTAAAATCCAATACATAAGGGTCACAGGAAAAACTATGGGATAGATAGGAGATTCTTAAATCCTTACAGATCCTATCTAATTTGGTTACCCCCCTATTGGATTAGATACACAGATGGGATTGTCTACGATACTAAGGGTAAGACAGAAATTCTCTACAGATTCCAGAGAAATAAAACTTAAAGAAGCACCAGAATCAAACAAAACTTTAATATATTTGCCATCTAAAAGTAAGGTACCTTCCAAAACTCCTTTTCACTTAGACGAGGTTGATGGTGCACCTTCTAAAGCAAATACTTTGTTTTGCTGGACTTTATGAAGGAGCGGGCAATCTTTAATCATATGTCCCGGTTGATGGCAGTTAAAGCAAAGAGACTTCTGAACTAAAGCTGAACATGGTCCACTATAATGCTGCTGCTGCTTTCTTTCTTGAGGACACTGATTTGCCAAATGTCCCACTTGATGACAATTATAGCATTTTCGGGGTCCATTGTTGTTTTCGGACTTCTTCTTGTTTTGCTTCTTCCAATTAGGATTGAATTTTCTTTTATTAGGGTTGGAAGAATTTCCTCTTGATGCAGCTACTCACGCCACTGATCTTTTGTTCATCAAGTCGTCATATCTTAACGCCATATCAATAAGCTCCACAAAAGACCCTTTCAAATGTGCTGTCATTCTTTCATGACACTCTGGCCTCAGCCCTTGGACAAACATCTCATTCTTCTTAAGAGGGGTGTCTATAAGTCCTGGACCATAGCAAGATAACTCGTTGAATTTAGTCTCGTATTCAGCTATAGTCATGTTTCCTTGTTTTAGATTTAGAAAATCCTGATAAAGACGAGTTCTCGCTGCAGCAGGCATGAACTTCTCCTCAAAAAACTTCTTAAACTCTTTCCAAGACATATCGTCCTCCGAGACATTCACCGTCAATGCATTCCACCAGACTGCGGCTCCACCATGTAATTGCGATGAAGCCATTACTCTCTTCTGCTCATCCGATAATTTCATGCTCTTAAAGATTTTCTCACACGAGCGAAGCCATGCTTGGACCTCTATTATAGTTTCTGACCCTTGGAATGGTCTTCCTCCAAGATTAACAAAGTCCTTGCATAATGCATCAAAACTGACTGGAGACGGTACTGGATTAACATCCTCATTATCAGTCTGTTCTCTCCTATTGCTGGTTGATGCACTTCCTACAACCTTTCCCCTTCTCCCTCTTGAACTCATTCTGGCTACCTGAACAGGTAACACAACTAATTTAGATAGGGATATAGTTATATAAGAAAATTACAGATACACACTCTCAAGATAGATACTACTCCAGAGCCTAGGTGATTCTCAACCTATGCTCTGATACCAACTGTGACGACCCATCTTTCGATACCCAGAAAGACGTATCATCAATAAGAAAAGAAAGAGATAGAAATAGAAAAGATAGAAAGAAAAGAAAAACAATCATCAGAATCTCGCAGCGGAAACGAACAAAATATAATATTACACATATCCATTACATAGTTTTACATACCAGAGTACACAAAATAATACGTCTTCATTAAATCTGACATTCATAGGAGTCTTCCAAACCATACAACTCAAAATACAACATCAAAAGTCACTACAGCGGATAGAGATAGATAAGTATGTCTGGACTCCAGCTCCAGTTTCCAAAACATTTGCTAATCCCAACCTAATCACTTGGCTACTCATAAAAATTTGAGTACCTAAGAGTTAATGAAAAACAAAATAAACTTCGAGTCAGACATGGGTCTGGTGTGAGTAAATAAGTTAAAGTTGTTTAACTTTAAAAATCATTTGAAAACAAGAGGTATCACGTAAGACTTCCCACAAATAAACACGGGTAAGTTTTTACCTTACGCTAACCAAAACATTTGATAGGAAATCCAATGATATTATAATAGGGTTTAGGGTTTTAAAGTAAATAGAAAATAGCCGAAATTGTTACATTCATTAAATTCCAGCTACTAGCCATGAAAGTGGGTAATACAATCAAAACCGTAGGGTCTCGTAGGGAAAATGAGTTTCCATCAATGGCAGGGCTACTGGGGTACCGCCCGTCACAGTACGGGGTCTAGATCACTGTACCGAGGAGCCACCCTAACTCCTCTGCAACACAAGGCCGGAACCATCCCTTACTGGATAGCTCCGAACAAGACAACCCGGTAGTTGTGGCCGACAACCCGGTAGTTGTGGCCAACAACCGCCCACACAGCCGAAATAATAAAGGACTTCTAGACAGGGGAAAATCTCTTCCTACTTGGGCATGACCCACTTAGCCTTGCTGCACCTCCCCTGTTTTAGCCATTCTCGGTTGATGAGGCTTGAGGCTACGATTACATTTAGAGAACACATCTCTTAGAATGCTCATCGTCCACCTGACGATGTTCTGAAAGCATTCAATCCATACAAGTTCGTTCCGGGTTCTAACGAAACCGAAGGCATTATCTCGTTACACTCATTTTGGAATCACCCTCAGAGTTAACGACAATAAGCCTTACACTCTAAAAACTCCATCTCGATCTTCACTTTGAGATGTCATGACCTAACGTTTAACTTGGATCGATGTGGTTTTCGAAAAACCAAATTTGATTCCCGACCGCGGTCTCATCGAAATCCAAACGTGTCTTAAAGGCCAAGTTGTTTAAAAATTTAAACAATTCAATTCAATTTAAACATAGCATCCATACAGTATTATCCACAGATAATAACCAATATCTATCACAGATATATACAATATCTCATCACAGAATATCTCAACTATCATCCAACAGATATCAACCAAATTCAGATATTCAATTTAAAACAATCATCCATAAGCAAGTACATCTCTAATTCATTCATAATTAATTAATTTAATTCAAATTAAATTAATTACTTAAGAATTAATCACTATACCTTGCTTAACCAATCATTAATTAATTAACCATAATCATTTAATTAATTAATCGCTTCTTAATTACCCTCATTATCAATTAACTAATCTTAAATTAATTAATTGATTATTCTTTAATTAATTACTCCAATTATTCACTATTAAAACTTGATTAAAAATTAATCATTCCTTAATTGATTATTAATTAACGCTTAATTTACAATCAATTAATCTTAATTAATTACTTAATTAATTTCAAATTTCAAATTAATTTATCTTAAATACTTAATTAATTATAAATTAATTAACCTTAATCATTTAAATTAATTAAGCCTTAACCACTAATTAGTTAACTATTAATTATGAATTAATTAATGTTTAATTACTTTTTTAATTAACTCTAATCAATCAATTAATTAATTCTTAATTACTAATTTAATTAATTACTAATTACTTATTAATTAATCTTTAATTGTTTAATTAATTAATTATTAATTATAATTTAATTTAATTCTTAATTATCCATTTATTAATCCATAATTAATTAATTAGATCTTAATAAATTAATTAATCTAAAATTATTTATTAATTTAACCTTAATTACTTTATTAATTAAAGTAAACTTTTAATTCTAAAACTTAATTAATTTCCAAAACAAAACAATTTTGTTAATTACTAAAAAATATTACATATTTTAAAACATTCCAATTTGTTTAAACTAATTACCTTTTTAGAAGTTAAATTTAAATGAATATAGAATCATTTTAAAATTCAACTATCAAAATATAAAATATTTTCAATTAAAATGTTAAACATTTTACAAAGTAGTTTAATTAAAATCTCAAAGTTTGAAAACTTAGAACAAATTTTGAATTTTTTTTAAAACATTACAAGTTTCGGATTCGAACGACCAAGACTCGAACACTCAAGTCCATCTTCTTCATTTCCCATTCTATTCCTACAGCCGAGCTTCAACTTAAATCACATGAACCTGGAAAGATCGACACTCACTTTCGCCGATCCCTTCAAGAGCAACAATGACATTTCCCCGTGCACAAACACGAGCCAAAAACCCTTCAACTCGAACGTTGCTTCGAGTCACCCAACTTCACTGGCACAAAACCGACACGTGCACGTGCACGTCGCGCCGACGCCGTCGCCACCATCAACGGCACCACATGCAGACCCCACATCGACCATCGACACGTCTCCGGCCTTCAATCATCAATTACGCGAGCTAAATCAAAATATGATAGCTCGAACCCATCAGCCATCACATCATTTCGTCAGAAAATCCCCTTCACCCCACAACGTCGACCATCGATTGCTTCGAGATTCTGGCCACAACATCGTAAGACCTTGACGTAGCTTCACCCAAATCCACACGCGACTCGATCCATTCAAAAATTCACATTCACGAAAATTTCGAATGCAATCAAACACAACAGCAAAACCCTAGAATCCCAAATTCCAAACTCCCTGATGATCTATTATCACTTCCGCTATTTTTCTCGTGCTCACCGATCATCAATACAACTTCGCTCCAAATCTCCAATCCTAAAACCTTCCCAGTCGCCAGAATTTGCTCAAAGACCAATTTCAGGTTATCATCAACATACTTCCTCCAAACCAATTTTAAAATTCTGATTTTTATCTTAAAAATCATGGTTTACCAAGTTGATTCAAGATGTAAAATTGATTCAACAAAATTCAATGCATGATTTTTATCATGTTATTAAAAAATTCACTGTAACCCTGATTCAGAATTTTTTTAAACAGATTCTCTTTTGAATAATAATTTAAACCTTAATTCAAGTTTTAAATAAACCTTCTGCATTTGAAGATTCATGCTTAACAATGGTTGGTTAAGTAAATTTTTGAAATTTTTGTTTAAATTTACTATGTATCTTGAAATTACAGAGAAGCATCAGGAGATATAAACATGCATATTTTAAAACAAAAATAAACACAAGATTTCATCTATATATTTACATGCAAGTCATACAACATCACAGACATTCACATGCACACATTTGTTTACTAAAATTTTCTGATTTAAAATTTACTCACTTGAATTATTATTAAGCAGAGACCAAAATTGATTTTCTAGAAAAAGAAATGACTGCTGATTTTTATCTTGTAACTGCTTGATAGTGATGCTTCAATCTTTAATCAATCAGCACTTAATGGAAGAGCTTGAATTTGCCTTGCACTTGATTTTTCAGGAACCCTTGATTTTGCAGATTTCTAATGTGTTTTGTATCCAAATTTTTCTGATTTTGAAGTGAGGTTTGAGTTTTCTTGATTAAATTTTGGTTGAAAGTGTGAAGATTTTGATGAATTTCAGATTTTAAAATGAAAGAGTGATTTTTCTTTGATTTAGAAAATGAGGATGGAAAAATTAGAGAAAGAATATGAAGTAGCTTTTTATAGAGAAAATTTTGTTTTTATAAAAATTAAAGAAAATAAATTAAAAATTATGACACTTGTCATTATACCTTGCTAACTTCTTAACACATGTTATAAGTGTGTTATAAATTTTAACAAGTGTAATTTTCATGCAAAAAAAGAATTTTTAATGTTTTTCTTAATAAATTTTCTAAATTTAAAATACATTTTTAATTCATATAAAGTCAATTCTTCTTAAAGAAATAAATATAAACCAAATTTTATATACTAAATAAAATCAAATAAATACATCTTTAAAATCAAAGTATAATATAAATATAAATAACTCTATTTTGAAATTAAACTTAACAATTCAAATTCAAATTAAATTCCAAATTCAATCCAAAAAATCAAATTTGATATGAATACAATTTTAACACATCCCTCTCCTTTTGTATACATAAATTTTAATTAGAATCAATATTTACAACTCATTTATTATTATTGTTTAAAATAACAAATTTATCAATTTTAAATTAATTTATTAAAAAGATTACCATATTTTAACTCGGTTTGAAATTCCGAAATATGACATTCCTTCCCCCTTAAAAGAATTTCGTCCTCGAAATTTAAACAAAAGATAATCCAAAATTTCAGTTCATTTCAACAATTCAAGCATACATATCATCCATACATAAGCAATCAACAAACAAAACATCCAAACAACAATACATCCAATACAAACATCACTAGCTATCCGGACACATATCTGGATAAGCCTTCTTAAAACTATCCAGAGTCTCCCAGGTATAATCTCTGGGATCCTCACTCCCCTGGACTTTAATGAGCTTCACTATCTTGCTTCTGAGTTGCCTCTCTCCTGATCAACAATTCGAACAGGATGTCTGACAACTGATAAATCCGGCTTAACCTCTAAGTCTTTCTGCAAAGCTGGCTCCACAATAAGAGATGGGTCGTGCACATATTTCCGTAGATGAGATACGTGGAAAACATTGTGAATTCCAGCCATCCGGACTGGCAATTCAATCATGTATGCTACGGCACCAATCCTCTCGAGTACTTGGAACGGACCGATATATCTCTTAGCGAGTTTCCCTGTCTTCCCAAATCTTACTGCTCCTTTAATAGGGGAAACTTTGACAAAGACTAAATCACTAATCCCAAACTCCAATTGTCTTCGTCTTTTATCTGCATATTTCTTTTGATGATCCTGAGCAGCTCTCATCCTTTTCTTGATAAGCTCGACTTTAGCAGATGCTTCACGGATCAGATCAGTTCCAAGCACAAGACGGTCTTTTGACTCAATCCAACAAGCTGGGGATCTACACGGCCTTGCATATAGCGCTTCATAAGGAGCCATCTTGATACTTTCTTGGTAACTTTTATTATAAGAGAATTCCACTAGATGTAGATGGTCTTCCCGCGATCCACCAAAATCCAATACACAAGCCCTCAGCATATCTTCTAGAATTCAATTTAGCCTCTCCGTCTGCCCATCTGTTTGGGGGATGATATGCTGTACTCAATCTCAAACTTGTTCCCATAGCTGATTGCAATGCCTCCCAGAATTTGCTGGTAAAGATAGGATCTCAATCACTTACAATACTGACTGGAACACCATGCAATCTGACTATCTCTCTCAAGAAAATTTCTGTCAGAGAAGCTGCAGTACGGGTTGCCTTAACTGGCATAAAATGGATGCTCTTGGTTAGACGATCAACAATCACCCATATTCCTTCATTTCCCTTCTTAGTTCTAGGCAAACCGTCGATGAAGTCCATCGAAATCATCTCCCACTTCCACATCGGAATCTCCAAAGGTTGTAACAAACCGGCTGGCTTCTGCTGATCTCCTTTAACTTGCTGGCAGATAGCACAATTATTAACATAAGTAGTTACATCTTCCTTCATGCCCTTCCACCAAAAGACTCTCTTCATATCCTTATACATCTTCGAGATTCCTGGATGGATTTTTAATTTTGAGTGATGACTTTCTGACAACACCTCCTGTCGCAGATCTCTATTATTCGGAACACAAATCCTTCCATTAATCCTCAATGTTCCTTGGTCATCAATCTCAAAACTAGGACACTGACCCTTCCTAACTCTTCTGATAATTCTTTTCAACATTATATCAGATTCTTGCTTGCTTGAAATCCTTTCCAGAAGAGATGGAATCACTTCCAAAAGAGATGGAACTGCATTTCTGCTAAGTGCGTCTGCCACAACGTTCACCTTTCCCGGGGTATATAGAATATCAAAATCATATGATGCCAAGAACTCGACCCATCACTGCTATCTTAGATTAAGATCTTTCTGAGAGAAAAGATATTTCAACGGTTTGTGATCCGTGAATAACTCGAATTTTTCTCCTAAAAGATAGTGCCTCCATATATTTAAAGCAAAAACAATGGCCAACAGCTCTAGATCATGCGTAGCGTAGTTTCTCTCATGTGGCTTCAATTGCCGACTCGCATACGCAATTACCCTACCATTTTGCATAAGTAAAGCTCCCAATCCAACAATATAGGCATCAGTATACACTTCAAACTTGCTCTTCCCATCTTGAATAGCCAATACAGGAGCACTTGTCAACCTTGCCTTCAGATTCTGAGAAGCCTCCTCACATTCAGGTGTTCACCTGAATTTAGCTCCCTTCCTTGTCAGCTTTGTTAAGTGAGAAGAGATCTTGGAATAATCCCTAATAAACTTCCTGTAGTAACCGGCCAATCCCAGAAAACTGCGAACTTCTGTTGGTGTCCGAGGTTGTTTCCACTCCAAAATAGTCTTAACTTTAGCTGGATCTACAGAGACTCACCAAAAACAATGTGGCCCAAAATTTTTACTTCTGATTTCCAAAAATGGCACTTAGAATACTTCGCCTTCAGAACGTGCCTTCTCAGAGTTTCCAATACTATTCTCAAGTGCTTCTTGTGCTCTTCTTCTGACTTAGAGTAGACCAAGATATCATCAATGAACACCAACACAAACTTATTCAAAACATCTCCAAAGACTCGATTCATCAGATCCACAAAGTAGGCAAGAGCATTGGTTAACCCGAAAGGCATAACCAACCACTCATAGAAACAATTAGGTCCCCTAAATGCAGTTAAGGGAATACTATCCTCAACTACCTTTAACTGATGGAAACCTAATGCTAAATCTAACCGAGAAAAGACTGAAGCCCCATGAAGCTGGTCGAAGAGATCATCAATACGAGGAAGTGGATACTTATTCCGAATGGTCACTTTGTTCAATTCACGATGGTCTACGCAGAACCTTAGCGACCCATCCGACTTGGTGACAAATACTGCAGCCGAACCCCAACAAGAAAAATTGGGTCTAATCAAACCCTTCTCCATCAGATCTTGAGTTTGTTTCATAGTTCCTCCCTCTCCCTTGGATCCATCCTCCTACTAGGTTGAATTATAGGTATTGCTCCAGGAACCAAATCTAAGCGAAACTCTATTTCTCGGTGCAGAGGCAAACACTTAACTTCCTCGAATACGTTTGAGAAATCCCGGACTACTTAAATATCTTCAACTCCCTCTTGAGAAGTCTCAACTCCATGTAAAAGACTACTCAAATGTATTCCAGAGTTATTACACATTACTCTGGCAATCCTACCCAGATCAGTTTCCAACAAAACTGTTCTCTCATCACAATTTAAAACAGCCTTATATTTGTCAAGCCAATCCATTCCTAATATAAGGTCAAAACCCTTAAAATCCAACACATAAGGGTCACAGGAAAAACTATGGGATAGATAGGAGATTCTTAAATTCTTACAGATCCTATCTAATTTGGTTACCCCCCTATTGGATTAGATACACAGATGGGATTGTCTACGATACTAAGGGTAAGACAGAAATTCTCTACAGATTCCAGAGAAATAAAACTTAAAGAAGCACCAGAATCAAACAAAACTTTAATATATTTGCCATCTAAAAGTAAGGTACCTTCCAAAACTCCTTTTCACTTAGACGAGGTTGATGGTGCACCTTCTAAAGCAAATACTTTGTTTTGCTGGACTTTATGAAGGAGCGGGCAATCTTTAATCATATGTCCCGGTTGATGGCAGTTAAAGCAAAGAGACTTCTGAACTAAAGCTGAACATGGTCCACTATAATGCTGCTGCTGCTTTCTTTCTTGAGGACACTGATTTGCCAAATGTCCCACTTGATGACAATTATAGCATTTTCGGGGTCCATTGTTGTTTTCGGACTTCTTCTTGTTTTGCTTCTTCCAATTAGGATTGAATTTTCTTTTATTAGGGTTGGAAGAATTTCCTCTTGATGCAGCTACTCACGCCACTGATCTTTTGTTCATCAAGTCGTCATATCTTAACGCCATATCAATAAGCTCCACAAAAGACCCTTTCAAATGTGCTGTCATTCTTTCATGATACTCTGGCCTCAACCCTTAGACAAACATCTCATTCTTCTTAAGAGGGGTGTCTATAAGTCCTGGACCATAGCAAGATAACTCGTTGAATTTAGTCTCGTATTCAGCTATAGTCATGTTTCCTTGATTTAGATTTAGAAAATCCTGATAAAGACGAGTTCTCGCTGCAGCAGGCATGAACTTCTCCTCAAACAACTTCTTAAACTCTTTCCAAGACATATCGTCCTCCGAGACATTCACTGTCAATGCATTCCACCAGACTGCGGCTCCACCGTGTAATTGCCACGAAACCATTACTCTTTTCTGCTCATCCGATAATTTCATGCTCTTAAAGATCTTCTCACACGAGCGAAGCCATGCTTGGACCTCTATTATAGTTTCTGACCCTTGGAATGGTCTTCCTCCAAGATTAACAAAGCCCTTGCATAATGCATCAAAACTGACTGGAGACGGTACTGGATTAACATCCTTATTATCTGTCTGTTCTCTCCTATTGCTGGTTGATGCACTTCCTACAACCTTTCCCCTTCTCCCTCTTGAACTCATTCTGGCTACCTGAACAGGTAACACAACTAATTTAGATAGTGATATAGTTATATAAGAAAATTACAGATACACACTCTCAAGATAGATACTACTCCAGAGCCTAGGTGATTCTCAACCTATGCTCTGATACCAACTGTGACGACCCATCTTTCAATACCCAGAAAGACGTATCATCAATAAGAAAAGAAAGAGATAGAAATAGAAAAGATAGAAAGAAAAGAAAAACAATCATCAGAATCTCGCAGCGGAAACGAACACAATATAATATTACACATATCCATTACATAGTTTTACATACCAGAGTACACAAAATAATACGTCTTCATTAAATCTTACATTCATAGGAGTCTTCCAAACCATACAACTCAAAATACAACATCAAAAGTCACTACAATGGATAGAGATAGATAAGTACGTCTGGACTCCAGCTCCAGTTTCCAAAACATTTGCTAATCCCAACCTAATCACTTGGCTACTCATAAAAATTTGAGTACCTAAGAGTTAATGAAAAACAAAATAAACTTCGAGTCAGACATGGGTCTGGTGTGTGTAAATAAGTTAAAGTTGTTTAACTTTAAAAATCATTTGAAAACAAGAGGTATCACGTAAGACTTCCCACAAATAAACACGGGTAAGTTTTTACCTTACGCTAACCAAAACATTTGATAGGAAATCCAATGATATTATAATATGGTCTAGGGTTTTCAAGTAAATAGAAAATAGCCGAAATTGTTACATTCATTAAATTCCAGCTACTAGCCACGAAAGTGGGTAATACAATCAAAACCGTAGGGTCTCGTAGGGAAAATGAGTTTCCATCAATGGCAGGGCTATTGGGGTACCGCCCGTCACAGTACGGGGTCTAGATCACTGTACCGTGGAGCCACCCTAATTCCTCTGCAACACAAGGCCGGAACCATCCCTTACTGGATAGCTCCGAACAAGACAACCCGGTAGTTGTGGCCAACAACCGCCCACACAGCCGAAATAATAAGGGACTTCTAGACAGGGGAACATCTCGTCCTACTTGGGCATGACCCACTTAGCCTTGCTGCACCTCCCCTGTTTTAGACATTCTCGGTTGATGAGGCTTGAGGCTACGATTACCTTCAGAGAACACATCTCTTAGAATGCTCATCGTCCACCTGACGATGTTCTGAAAGCATTCAATCCATACAAGTTCATTCCGGGTTCTAACGAAACCGAAGGCATTATCTCGTTACACTCATTTTGAAATCACCCTCAGAGTTAACGATAATAACCCTTGCACTCTAAAAACTCCATCTCGATCTTCACTTTGAGATGTCATGACCTAACGTTTAATTTGGATCGATATGGTTTTCGGAAAACCAAATTTGATTCTCGACCGCGGTCTCATCGAAATCCAAACGTGTCTTAAAGGCCAAGTTGTTTAAAAATTTAAACAATTCAATTCAATTTAAACATAGCATCCATACAGTATCATCCACAGATAATAACTAATATCTATCACAGATATATACAATATCTCATCACAGAATATCTCAACTATCATCCAACAGATATCAACCAAATTCAGATATTCAATTCAAAACAATCATCCATAAGCAAGTGCATCTCTAATTCATTCATAATTAATTTAATTAATTCAAATTAAATTAATTACTTAAGAATTAATCACTATACCTTGCTTAACCAATCATTAATTAATTAACCATAATCATTTAATTAATTAATCACTTCTTAATTACCCACATTATCAATTAACTAATCTTAAATTAATTAATTGATTATTCTTTAATTAATTACTCCAATTATTCACTATTAAAACTTGATTAAAAATTAATCATTCCTTAATTGATTATTAATTAACGCTTAATTTACAATCAATTAATCTTAATTAATTACTTAATTAATTTCAAATTTCAAATTAATTTATCTTAAATACTTAATTAATTATAAATTAATTAACCTTAATCGTTTAAATTAATTAAGCCTTAACCACTAATTAACTAACTATTAATTATGAATTAATTAATGTTTAATTACTTTATTAATTAACTCTAATTAATTAATTAATTAACTCTTAATTACTAATTTAATTAATTACTAATTACTTATTACTTATTAATTAATCTTTAATTGTTTAATTAATTAGTTATTAATTATAATTTAATTTAATTCTTAATTATCCATTTATTAATCCATAATTAATTAATTAGATCTTAATAAATTAATTAATCTAAAATTATTTATTAATTTAACCTTAATTACTTTATTAATTAAAGTAAACTTTTAATTCTAAAACTTAATTAATTTCCAAAACAAAACAATTTTGTTAATTACTAAAAAATATTACATATTTTAAAACATTCCAATTTGTTTAAACTAATTACCTTTTTAAAAGTTAAATTTAAATGAATATAAAATCATTTTAAAATTCAACTATCAAAATATAAAATACTTTCAATTAAAATGTTAAACATTTTACAAAGTAGTTTAATTAAAATCTCAAAGTTTGAAAACTTAGAACAAATTTTGAAAAACTTTTTAAAACATTACAAGTTTCGGATTCGAACGACCAAGACTCGAACACTCAAGTCCATCTTCTTCATTTCCCATTCTATTCCTATAGCCGAGCTTCAACTTAAATCACATGAACCTGGAAAGATCGACACTCACTTTCGCCGATCCCTTCACGAGCAACAATGACATTTCCCCGTGCACAAACACGAGCCAAAAACCCTTCAACTCGAACGTTGCTTCGAGTCACCCAACTTCATTGGCACAAAACCGACACGTGCACGTGCACGTCGCGCCGACGCCGTCGCCACCATCAACGACACCACGCGCAGAGCCCACATCGACCATCGACACGTCTTCGGCCTTCAATCATCAATTATGCGAGCTAAATCAAAATATGATAGCTCGAACCCATCAGCCAGCACATCATTTCGTCAGAAAATCCCCTTCACCCCACAACGCCGACCATCGATTGCTTCGAGATTCTGGCCACAACATCGTAAGACCTTAACGTAGCTTCACCCAAATCCACACGCGACTCGATCCATTCAAAAATTCACATTCACGAAAATTTCGAATGCAATCAAACACAACAGCAAAACCCTAGAATCCCAAATTCCAAACTCCCTGATGATCTATTATCACTTCCGCTATTTTTCTCGTGCTCACCGATCATCAATACAACTTCGCCCCAAATCTCCAATCCTAAAACCTTCCAAGTCGCCAGAATTTGCTCAAAGACCAATTTCAGGTTATCATCAACATACTTCCTCCAATCCAATTTTAAAATTCTGATTTTTATCTTAAAAATCATGGTTTACCAAGTTGATTCAAGATGTAAAATTGATTCAACAAAATTCAATGCATGATTTTTATCATGTTATTAAAAAATTTACTGTAACCCTGATTCAGAATTTTTTTAAACAGATTCTCTTTTGAATAATAATTTAAACCTTAACTCAAGTTTTAAATAAACCTTCTGCATTTGAAGATTCATGCTTAAAATTGGTTTGTTAAGTAAATTTTTGAAATTTTTGTTTAAATTTACTATGTATCTTGAAATTACAGAGAAGCATCAGGAGATATAAACATGCATATTTTAAAACAAAAATAAACACAAAATTTCATCTATATATTTACATGCAAGTCATACAACATCACAGACATTCACATGCACACATTTGTTTACTAAAATTTTCTGATTTAAAATTTACTCACTTGAATTATTGTTAAGCAGAGACCAAAATTGATTTTCCAGAAAAAGAAATGACTGCTGATTTTTATCTTGTAACTGCTTGATAGTGATGCTTCAATCTTTAATCAATCAGCACTTAATGGAAGAGCTTGAATTTGCCTTGCACTTGATTTTTCAGGAACCCTTGATTTTGCAGATTTCTAATGTGTTTTGTATGCAGATTTTTCTGATTTTGAAGTGAGGTTTGAATTTTCTTGATTAAATTTTGGTTGAAAGTGTGAAGATTTTGAGGAATTTCAGATTTTAAGATGAAAGAGTGATTTTTCTTTGATTTAGAAAATGAGGATGGAAAAATTAGAGAAAGAATATGAAGTAGCTTTTTATAGAGAAAATTTTGTTTTTATAAAAATTAAAGAAAATAAATTAAAAATTATGACACTTGTCATTATACCTTGCTAACTTCTTAACACATGTTATAAGTGTGTTATAAATTTTAACAAGTGTAATTTTCATGCAAAAAAAGAATTTTTAATGGTTTTCCTTAATAAATTTTCTAAATTTAAAATACATTTTTAATTCATATAAAATCAATTCTTCTTAAAGAAATAAATATAAACCAAATTTTATATCCTAAATAAAATCAAAGAAATACACCTTTAAAATCAAAGTATAATATAAATATAAATAACTCTATTTTGAAATTAAACTTAACAATTCAAATTCAAATTAAATTCCAAATTCAATCCAAAAAATCAAATTTGATATGAATACAATTTTAACACATCCCTCTCCTTTTGTATACATAAATTTTAATTAGAATCAATATACATTTACAACTCATTTATTATTATTGTTTAAAATAAATTTTTTATCAATTTTAAATTAATTTATTAAAAAGATTACCATATTTTAACTCGATTTGAAATTCCGAAATATCACAGATACCATGAAAGAAATCAGTTTAGAAATCAATTGCTTGTCCATTGTATTCAGTGTCCAATAATATATATGGTTACAAGAGTCAAGATATGCTACAAATTAGCCAATTGATTTGCTAAAACAAAGGTAACTAAATAAATACTAACGAAATAAAGAGGCTACAAATTAGTCAACTAATTTGCTAAAACAAAGGTAACTAAATAACAATGGTAACTAAATAAATACTAACCAAATAAAGATATTATCAGATCAGAGAATAAATGCAAGAAAGATTCTAATGCCTAGAATATATGTTGAGATTAGTCCCACACCGGGCAATTTACAATATGAATTCTGTATAAATACTAAGAGACCTCCCTTACATTACCAGTTGGTTTTGTGATAATATATGGTTTTCTAAAATGGTATCTGAGCAGGTTTTAATTGTGTCACATGTCACCCTCAATGAATGTCCATGTGTTTGGCTGATGATATGCCACATGTGCGGAGGCATGTTGAGATTAGTCCCACATCGGACAACTTATAATATAAATCATGCATAAATACTAAGAGACATCCCTTTACATCACCAATTGGTTTTGTGATAATATGTGTTTCTCTAACAGTTTCACACAACCCCAACACCTAACTACGTCGACAAGGTACTTCGAGTAACAAAGTATCAGCAGTCTGCCGCAGTTGAGTTATTTATCCGTACCATTAACTGTTTAGAGAAAAAAACGTTTTTAATTAAACTACTGTGGCAAACAGCTGATACTTTGTTACTTGTTCCAATTCTCTTCGGAAGCACATGTATCGTTGAACCTATCAGATCTTGTTGTAAGGGTAGTGTGTGCTGTATGGAATGCATTATTAGTGAACACAGATGTGGGGTGATAGTAGCATCGTGCCTTTTGAAAGCAAGATTTCTTCTTTAGTTTCTAAAGAAATCTTTTTTCAAGCCCACGTCGGTCGAGTGTAGCAGCTAGTTCTCGCGGCGCCTACAGTTTAGGAGATGTAAGATAAAGTATAAGAACGAAATGAATTTTTTTTATTGTTGTGTTGATGGTATATATAGGTGGGATTGGAGAACCATTAGGGGGATATGTCCACTTGGATTACTTTAGAGCATAAAATGGATTGTAGCAGTATCATGTGATCGTCAACCTGTATGTGGCATGATTGCATAAAGTTTGTGAGATTAAATGAAATATTGACGGTCGTAGGAATTTCAATTATAAAGTCGGTGTTTGGAGATACCTGCCTATGGATGTCAACCTAACCCATAGCGGTATTAATTTTGTAGAAAGAGGTAAGTAAACATATTTATAAGGGAGGGAAAAAAGGCGTAATGGTTTGGTAAGCGTATCAATGCGTGGAGTACCTTAATTATTGGCTTGAAGTGGATGGTGTCGTATATTACAAAAAAACCGCCTAATTTCTTAAAAGTTCTAGACACTAATCTTTAGCATTACAAATAATCGAGCATAGCATTAACTTTGTATCATGATACATCAGTCGAGTCAAAATTTGAACACATTGGAACACACTTATCAATTGAATCAGTACCATAGGGTTCCATTTGGAAGGAATCAGATCCAATTGCTTTGCAACTGTTGTAATTCAGGAAAAATAATTTCATAGAAAATGCTTATTGTTCACGAAGCGATTGTATAACATAGATATGGTAGCAGTACATATTATTATGGAATTTAATGAGAAGTACTAAAAAGAATGAAGTCAACTGAAGTCAATTGAAGGCAATATGGAAAAATTACTACGTATGCAAGATATGATTAAGTTGGATAAGCCTATCAGACTCCAAAGGTGTAGTGCATGCTCACACTTCACCACAACAAAACACCACAAGAAAAAGGAGGCACTATATGTATTTAATGGAACTGAAATCATCAAATGGTTGTCTAGTAAAAACAGTTGATTAGCATGTTGATTATACATAGCACTGTCAAATTAAATCACCATCATTGACATTTTTCAACACCCAATTGAACTAAAAAAATTTGTACATATGTTTGTGTAGCCTGTAAAAAAATAGTTTTCAAATGGACCAAATTGGATGTTGCCAGTCTACCTTGCCCTAGAAGCTAACCCAAATGGAGCGAACGCTCACTTGTTTATCATGTAGTAAAATCAGTTAGATTTCTTTACGATGTCTTACTGTGTATTAATGTGAATATATGACATTTGCACCTGGATAAAAAGAGAGTAATGTAAAAGAAGATTAAGATAAAAAAGTTCCTGTTAAACTGTGGAATGTAAATGATTCCATCTTAAATAAAAAACTACGATACTGCAAGCCGAAAGCCCCATGGAAAATATAGCTGTCATAATATAAAGTTGAATATGGAAAATATAGCTGTCGTGATATAAAGTTGAATGATGGATATACGTGGTCATACTGTGTTTATATGTAAACTTTAAAATATCGAAAGAGAAAACTATGTATAGTTTAGGAGATTATTCACCATGAATAATATGAGAGAATTTTGAAGCCAAAAATTTCATCAAGGCGCTGGCACGCATTTTTCATGCAACCAATCAGTTTAAGCAGACTTTAGGTAAAAATATAGTGGAAATTTTATAATGTATTTTGTTATCTATCTATTGATGTGTAGATGAAGAATATGAACCATGATAGTGGACAAATAAAACATGTAAAAGTAATCATAAATACACCTGACTCTATTTACTTAGGTAAAGAACTTATCTGCAGGTAAATTTTCCTGAGATATTTAATATGGATTATAGAGTAAAAAATCCCAAGGAGTAAGATAACCGAAAATGTACAACGCAACTATTTATTCCACTAAGAGAGAACCAAATATAGTTAAATGAAGAACAAATTTAAGTTATATACACTAAAATAACATACTCCAACTATAGGCTTTTCTACAAACTTACTGAAAAAACATACCTGATTTCTACAGCTTTGTACTATGTGTTTGCTCATTTTCAAACTTCAAGAGCATAAATTCATGATATAGTTGCCGTTGAGTTTGTAATTTGTGCTTGCTAACTTTCAAAGCGCATAAAGAATAATGCAGATTTCATCTTCTGCACTTTAAAAGTGAGCATACACAAATTCTAACATGATGATCAAGCATTAGTTGTGCAATTTGTTTCCATCAAAATTTGTAGGTGGGGTAAGATATTTTGGAGGGTTGTAACAAAAATTTTCCTTCAAATAAATATTGGAAGAAGCTATAAAAAGATAATTGATGTCTTTTCGTAAAGCTAAGATATATGCAACAAATTTTATAAACTACTCTAAAATTCTAAGTTTCAAATGTCAATGCCGAATTTGCAGAATGAAAACTCCAAATTGAAAACTAATCTAGAGGAAGTTGAAACGTCAAAACTTTTAATTTCAACAATACTAAAAGCCAATTATTATACAGTTTGGCGTATATTTTTTTAAATGAATTTTTTTGATATAAATAAAATCAAAGCTTCAAAATTCAACAATGCTAAAATGAAATTCTATAATTTAACTAATCAAAATTTTGAGGCTTCAACTGCAAAAATCAAAATGTTGAAACATTGAAATCTTACAACCAAAAGTTTTAACGATAAAAATGCAAATTTAAGAAAAGTTAAGAAAGAAATTCAAAAATTTTAATTTGAACACTTCCAAAAATTGGTAAACTATAGTTTGAAGCACTAAATTTTAACTGTATAGTTACATATTGTACGCCTAAAAGCCAATTGTTACACGGTTTGACGCACATTGTGTATAGAACGGAAAAAATTAATCAAATCAAAGATTGAAATGCAACAACGTTAAAATGAAATTTCAATGCTTTCAAAGTCGACAAACTACATTTCAGACAACTGGAATCATAAAGTAAACAATTACTGCCCAAACTAAAAGCTAACTGAACAGAAGTTCAAACGTCAAAACCTTCAATTTTAATAATATTAAAGCCAATTATTATATAGTTTGAGTACAATTTTCTAGAGTGAAAAAAAAGTGAAAAAAAAAATCAAAGCTTCGAAATTCAACAACTTTAATTGAAATTCTACAACAATTTCGCATGTCAAAATTGTGAGACTTCAACTGTTAAAAATCCAAATGTTAAACATTTTGAACACCATAGCCATAGTTGCTTTTCCTGTGATTTTTTCTTCTCTATTTGTTGTCAATGAGATGGCATTGAAATCTACAGCTGTTTATTAACATAAAAAGACAAACAAATAAAATAAATTACATGGTATCAAAGAATCAAAGTTAGATGAATATCTCTACTATTTTGAACTTCAAATGTTTGTTGAGGCATTAAATTTTCATCAATTATAATGGTATCCAATAAAGACATGGCACATTTTATCCATATTAGCACATGGCCTTCATAGCCTTGTGATTACACTGGATAGTGAAGTATAACTTTGGTTATAACTGAAACCTACCTTTGTAACTAACATGTAGCTTGAAACACTAAAATTTACACATAACTGATGAATATTGGTTCATTTTTTAAGTTGAATGAACATTCCCTATGCCTCTTTATCATTGTTTATAACCCTATTTCGTAATAGGTAGCAGACTTATTTATCCATGGATTTCATGTCAAAGAGATATCTTTTAGAAGAAAAAAGTATTGGTAGGTTTGATTGAGTGGGTGTTCATTATTGGTATATTCCTAATGTGATAGAATAATACATTTCCATAAGTGAGAAAATTGCCAAAAACCCCACATGTGCGGATATCAATAACACTTTTTGACAGCTTCAAAAAAATTAGGAGTTATATAATACTTATTTCTAAACATGAAGGTTAAGCCATACCAATTTCTAAGCGTTAATCAAATGCATGTAATGTTATAATTAAGGGAATGAGATATCTATGATAGAAGGATAAAATTGGTTAGTAGACTATAATATTTTAGTTGATTCATCATGCATATTACTTGTTTTCTCATGGCATTGATTATTACATGTAAAGTGGGTAGGAAGGAAGCTACCCATTTAAGAATAATTTGTCACAAATGCGTTTTACTACAACATCTTCTCGAATTCTTCTATTGATAAGATGTTTTCCATCAATTATGCATTCCTAGACAAATCGACACTAAACTGGCAAAACAAAGCTTTTTGCATGGAACGTCTTTGTTACTTAATTTAATGCCACTATTTTTCTAACATGTTGAGTTATGGCTTAATTGTTTTATATGTTTATATAACAAACGGGCATGCACACCTCATCTCATCGATGAAACAAATTAGAAACTTTATAAAGGTAAACCTTTCTTGTACATACAAATCATGTGCTTCAATTATAGTGGTCATATTCAGTAAACCCATAGGAAAAAATCTCAATGCAACAGGAAGTTAGTACCTATATTATTAACCCCATTTCTATCGAAATGCATAGTTATCGATGATTCTTGTATAGGCGTCGGGTAAAATGTGAGATTTTACTGATTTTTGTTGCCTCTCCATCACAGTCATTAAACCTGGTAGAATAATTGATGGACCAAATTGTAAAAAAATTCACAGAACATTAAATATTATATAAGATATAGAAATAAGTAATAGATTTTTGTCTAAAGAACCAACCTAAATGAGAAGGGATAAAGGCCACCTATGGATACTATGCTGGTTGAAATATAACAAGTCGGGTTTAATTATTATGTTTGCATTTATTTGCAAAAAATTATTGATGAGCATGTAGTGCCAAAGACCTTCTCAAAAGTCTTGTATCCACATAAAATAGTTAAATGCATATTGAATTGAAATGAACTTATTAATCAATAACTAAAATTGGCATATGATCTGGATTTGGAAGTATGTTTCATTTGAAGTGCATGCAGAAGGAGGAACAAATGTACTGAAAATAAACCAAACAAAAACATGACTTCTAACACTGAAAAGATCCTACAACCATTGATGTTAGAATATGATAATTTACCTTTCATTCTTATAATGTTGTCAACAATTAGTTATGTATGGGAAATAAACCAAACAAAAATATTACTTCTAACGCTGAAAAGATCCTACAACCATTGCTATTAGAACATGATAATTTCCTTTCATTCTTATAACGTTGTCAACTATCAATTTAGTTTTCTCCCATCATAGTCCAAGTGAGATTAGTCAGAAAGAAGATTATTTTTTAAGAGACAGTTTAAGTCCTTATTCTTGTTGTTTCTATTAGTCAGCAGTTTAACACGTGAATTGGACCTCAGCAAGCCAATAATATTTCAGCTTCCAATACATGGTTGTAGGGAAGACCTTGCAAATATTTAATATAATGCAACATTGTAACAACTTAAATTTTGCATTTGATTTTTTCCATCTCCGCAAGAAAAGGCTTTGTATTTCATAGTAGAAAAAAAATAGAAAAAAATACCCACACAAACTAAACGCAATAGAGGCATGAATTTTTCATTTCAGCATACAAAGGAACACAGTAATTATTATCTGACAACACTATTCCACAAAAAGAGCGGCATCCTAAATTAAAAGGTCCGATCAAATAAAAAGCACAAAAAAATCAAGATCTCATGTTCGTATAAGCTGTGGCTTAAAACAGAGATTACCTTCCTTAGGTAAGTTGGCAATGGAGGTGGAAGAAAAAGGGCAGAACAATCGGCTGTAAACTGCATCCTTTCACTTCGAAGCTGACGGAGGGTGGACGAAGCACAGAGAAGTCAGCAAAACCCACGTCCTTTTACTTGTAGATTAGGAAAAAAGGACCATGCAGAGATGTGTGAGGGGAGAAACGGGGCGAATGAATCGCGTGTAAACAACGGCTATTCAATTCATAGGGAGCGGAATTTTTAGGTGGTGTATTACCGGAGACTCGGTGAGCGACCATTAAAATGCCCTAGCCTTTTTGTTTGTAGCTGACAGATAAAGGGAGGAAGCGAAGATAGGCTATGAAAATAGAAAAATATAAAAGGCGACCGTTCATTTGACAAAAACCAAAGGATTCTTCTATGAGCTTGAAATATAACTCATCAATAATATAATAGTATAGATTCGTGTGTGGGGCTGCTCATCCAACTCCTTGCTTAACCCTCTATCAATCTCCCATAACAACTCTGCCCGTCTATCCTCCATCTGCAATTGCTTGTTCAAATCTAATGAAAATGCGAATGAAATTTCTATGATTACTATCAAATTATTTACTGGAACGAGGAATTATAATGATGTGTTATTTTTTGGCATTGAAACTGACATCTGTAGGTGATTTAAATTTTTTCTGATTGAAATATCAAATTGTTTAAATAAGGAATTTGTTGGTTTCAATCAAGCATGCTCTTTTCTTGTGATTGAAATACCGAATTGTTAACTCTAAATTAGAAAATTATTGATTTTGATAAAGCATGTACTTTTGGTGCTGGAAAGCCTAACCTAAATGTAATTCTAACCTAAATGCCACAAGCTCTTGTATTTTTTATCAACAGTCTAGTTTTTATTAGCTACTGTTATCCCGCTTTTCGGCAAAGCCGCGATACCAAAAGATCGATCGAAAACGAAGGACAAGTTCGCCTCGGAGGTTGATCGTACTTCCTTTCGCCATGGATATCACTGAATTTTATCCGAGTCCAGATTGAGCTACAATTGATAGGACACGGCAAGAGAGACCACAGGAGTCAGCATTTCAAATTTCAAGTCAATCCAAGTTCGCATGCTCAAGCTATGATCGATTCAACTTGGAGGGGACATGCTGGTTTCGAACCCACCATGATGGGTGTCTTCGAACCCATCATCATGCACCACTCGAGACCATCACCTTCGAACCGAAGGACATCGAACCCATTGGTTTCGAAACCATCAAAGCGCCTCACCTTCGACTCCCTCGTGTTCGAATCCATATGCCTCGTATCCATGGAGGGGTTGCAGAGCTCATGTGCATCCAAGGAACACAAGTTCGAACCCATCACAGAAGCCATGCTTCGAACCCATCACAGAGGCCTTCTTCGAACCCATCTGTGATAACATCTTCGAACCCATCCTGAGTAACTTCGTTCGAACCCACTGGGTCAACCAACCACGATGACGTGTCTTCCATCGGTTCGAATGCGCCGAGATACATGGAGTCGAAGCGGTCAACACGGAGTGAAGTCCGGATCTATTCGAAGTTTACGCTCCACGTCACCACGAAGCCGCATGCCATGATGGATTCGAAACCATCGTTTCGAATACATGGGTTCGAACCAGACAGCTATGCCAAAAACCCAATTTCGAATCCATGATATCTCCTAACCTATTGATCCAAATGCCACGAAATTTTCACTGAAGCTTGCGTACATGTTGAAGAATGTCCACGCCAAATTTCACCTCGATTGGATGAATTCTTGATCGGTTCGAATGGAGTTCGAACCGATGCCAAAGTGGGCCCAAACTTCCTGAGACCGTGCATGTGGGCCCCCTCACGTGTCAGACGTGGTCTCCCGAGTTTTCAGCGAAATATCAGCAGCCTACGCCTATAAATAGAGCCCCAGGGCCAGCAGAAAAGAGATCTTCTGACTCTGAGACGCCCAGACTCTGCCGGATCAAGATCTCCATCATCCTATACCATAACTTGATTGTTGATTTCGAATTTCCAGTTGTAACTTGCTGTTGATCGCTGTAACAACTTGTAATCATTGAAAGAGAATCAATAAAATATCAAAAAACTTCACAGTGGATGTAGGCAACACGCCGACCCACTATAAATCGATTGTCTATGCATTTCCTTTACCGTTGATTGGAGTTTTTGTTAGATAATATCTATTTTGTACTTTCATTCTTGACTGTTATCTCTTCAACGACTCCCGAAAAGTGTTGTGCCCAATTTTGACGCAAACACTTTGGTGCTTTCACCGAGAAAACCCAGATTTTCTCCTGCTCGTTGGATCTGTCATCGATACCGGATTGAATAAATCTAAGAGAGAGATCCAGATCGTTAAATCCAACTTCCTTCCCTTCTATTCAGATTTGCATAAAGTCTAGGAAAGGAACTCAATTCTAAAGATGGTTAGCACAAGAACCACCTCGAACGCCGTCGATCAAGAAGGACAGGATAGACAGAATCCTGCCCCTCTACCTCCTCCTAATCAAGATGCCGCTGGGCACTCAGAACCGTCGGGTCCGGTTACCCGACAAGAATTGCATTTGTTACTTCAAGAGCTGACCCAGAGTCGGCGACAACTAGAAGAACAGCTACGCGCTAACGCTAATCTAATCAACAAGCTGGATCGCCAAAAACGAAAAAGATCCATGAGACATCGTGCTTCTCGCTCTTCCAGCGAAAGTTCTTCATCTTCTGATTATCATAACCGACCTCCACGACCCCGGTTAGATGGGAGTCGTATGCCACCCGCTGGAAACCAACCAACATTGACCGTTGGACAAATACGAGTTGGTCCGTCGGCCAGCTTCCAAACCGGACCCTCCTCCCGAGGAGGCGCCGTTCCTCATCACGCCACAGAATACCGCACCACTAGCGTTGCGGCTGAACCAGGGGTCGACGCTCAAGACCAGTCGGACCTAGACCGTCGTCATAGCGGCCATACTCCTGAACCGTACGTCCCAGAGGACTATGAGCCGAGAAGGCAAGATGTGAACCGTCAACGATATCCGGTTCAAACCCGAAGTATGGAACGTGACCATACTCCGGCGCAAATGCCGGATCTTTCCACTATGATACGTCAGACGATCCGTGAGAGTCAGGGATTCACAAACGACGATTGGGGAGTTTCCCGAAGTCACACTCCCTTTACGGACGACATTCTTAATGCTGAACCCCCACGGCGATTCCGAATGCCAACTCTGCCCATGTATGAGGGAAACTCCGATCCCAATCAACATATTCTAAAATATGAATGGTCGATGACTGCTGCCAGAGCCGACGACGCTGTGAAATGTCGTAGTTTCCCCATATCCCTGGGGGGCATCGCCACCATGTGGTTCACCCGATTGCCTCCTCGATCCGTCTCCTCATTCGACCAGCTGGCCACAAAATTCGTTGAGCAATTCCGCATGCACGCCGCGAGGCCGAAAGATGTCAACACTCTATCTAGTGTCACACAAGCTCCCGGAGAGACACTCAGACACTACTTAGAAAGATTCCATACTGCATGTGCAGAGATTAGTAATCCAAACGATAACTCCATCCTTATGGCGTTAACTAAGGGGATCGACCCCGATTCTGAATTTGGCAATTGGCTAGCTGGGAAACCGCCTGCGTCATTGGACCGTTTCCATGCCAAAGCAGCTCAATTCCTGAGACGGCAAGACGCGAAACAGTCTAGGAAGCAAACTGACGCAGGACCAAATGCGGGAGGAACCCAAAGCAATGTTGCAATAAAACAGTCCGGCGAGAGCTCCGAAAAAGTTCAGTTGAACATTAAAAATAAGCAAGCTCGGCGAAGAGAGAGCGTGAATCTACTTAAAAAACAAGATCAAAATCGCGGTCCGCAACGCAAAAATCCGAAGTTCGACAGTTATACTTCTTTGAATATTTCATTGGAGGACTTGTATTTGCGGACCCGTAATGCGATTCAATATGAAAAACCTGCTCCAAGACCATCGTCAGAGAGACAAACCCAGACGGAAAAATTTTGCAGGTTCCATGAAGGCTACGGGCACGATACGAACGAGTGTCGTCACTTACAGGATGTTGTTGAAAAACTGGTCAGGGAAGGGAAACTGGAACAGTTTGTGCGGACACCGCTGCCCAGAGATGCGGGCCCATCCAATCCAATCAATGAACCCAATCGACCGAGGCAGGAGGACTCGACTTGTCCCCGTGGGAGATTGGTGATAAACGCCGTCAGTGGCGCGCCTACTAATTCAGAAGCCTGGAACGACGAAGAACCTCGTCACTGTCACACATGACAGACTCCTTCAATCCATGAATACTTTACAGTTTCTTTTACGTTCTGAGTTTTGAATTTGTAATAAGGCACTGACTTTGCCACATTTTCTCATTTCAGCAAATAAAATGCTATCTCTTCAAGCTAAAGCTGTGATTCACCGAATACAACATTCAACAATCACGACACACGAAGAGCTAAGTTCCATCGAACAATGGAATTTATTCAAATAGCGAGTGACTGCGTTACAACCGGCCACTCACTAAGTGAAACCCCAGCTCGGGGGCAAGCCAACACATCGAAGGCTGAACTGGACCAACACACGACAGTCCATTCCATAATTCGTTCCCGGAGTGCGAACGGACTCCAACTTCCTGGAGCGCGAATTGGAGTATAAACATTCAATAATTCGTTCCCAGAGTGCGAACGGACTCCAAATTCCCGGAGCGCGAATTGGAGTATAAACTCTTAACAATTCGCTCCCGGAGTGCGAACGGACTCCAACTTCCCACAGCGCGAATTGGAGTATAAACATTCAATAATTCGTTCCCAGAGTGCGAACGGACTCCAAATTCCCGGAGCGCGAATTGGAGTATAAACACTTAACAATTTGTTCCCGGAGTGCGAACGGACTCCAACTTCCCACAGCGTGAATTGGAGTATAAACACTTAACAACTCGTTCCCGGAGTGCGAACAGACTCCAACTTCCCACAGCGCGAATTGGAGTATAAACATTCAATAATTCGTTCTCGGAGTGCGAACGGGCTCCAACTTCCCACAGCGCGAATTGGAGTATAAACATTCAATAATTCGTTCCCAGAATGCGAACGGACTCCAAATTCCCGGAGCGCGAATTGGAGTATAAACACTTAACAATTCGTTCCCGGAGTGCAAACGGACTCCAACTTCCCATAGCGTGAATTGGAGTATAAACACTTAACAACTCATTCCCGGAGTGCGAACGGACTCCAACTTCCCACAGCGCGAATTGGAGTATAAACATTCAATAATTCGTTCCCAGAGTGCGAACGGACTCCAAATTCTCGGAGCGCGAATTGGAGTATAAACACTTAACAATTCGTTCCCGGAGTGCGAACGGACTCCAACTTCCCACGGCGTGAATTGGAGTATAAACATTTAACAATTCGTTCCCGGAGTGCGAACGGACTCCAACTTCCCACAGCTTGAATTGGAGTATAAACATTCAATAATTCGTTCCCAGAGTGCGAACGGACTCCAGATCCCCAAAACATGAATTGGGGTATAAACATAAGTTACGGGTTCCTGGAGCGCGAACCGAAGCATCCGTGCAAACTCCAGATTCCCGAAGTGCGAGTTGGAGTATAAACGTCAATTCCGGGTTCCTGAAGTACGAACCCAAACACACATGTTTTATCCAAGTTCCCGGCTTGTGAATTGGAGCACAAACACCAAGTCAAAGTTCCCGTAGTGCGAACTAAAGTGTTAATACTAACTCCGAGTTAGTAGAGTGCGAGTTGGAATGTGAACATCATTCCCAAGTTCCCGGAGCGCGAACCACGTTACAAGCATCAATAACTCTCGAATTCCTGGAATGCAAACCGGGTTATCGATCTCAAATTATTCTAAGTCCCCGGAATGCGGACGTGTGCTCAAGACTTGCAACAAGTGCGATCAACCACCAAAAATACAAGTGCTGTTCCCCAAAACTGGGGGGCACGAAAGCTAAATATTAATCACTAACCGAAGTGATACAACGTCCGAAGCTCAACTCATTCATCAATCGCAACCTATGACCAAGATTTTCAGGCTTGGCGAATGAGACGAACTCTACTTAAACGGTAACAACGCCACAAGTACACCGGACCGAAAACAAGACACTGCAAGTACTTAAGCACAAATAAAACAAGAGTTGAAACAAAGAAATAAAATTTTATTCCAACTAACTTAAAACAAGGACTTACACGCAGATAAGTTCTTCCAAAAAAGAATGCCTACTAACAGGGGCCGAACCTGCATCTATACACGACCTACTGACAAAAAACGGAGACAAGTACCTATCTATCAAAACATCTACTTGAGAAGCCGATTTATTTCTTCTTTTTCGTCCTTCTTACTAGTGGTACATCATCAGTGTCACTAGGGACATAAATTCTTCGTTTTGAATGTCTCCTCTCCGGCGGTGGCTCTTCGGTTGGAGGCATGATGTCAATATCCTCCTCGGAGCTTGAGTCTGCATGGAGGCTTCCTGCCGGAGGAGCAGGGGGGACCGGATCTGTAACGGAAGTTGAGACAGTGCCACCCGATGGCGCTACCGTAGCAGGTGCTGGACTCTGCGCCGCCGTGCTGCCGCCGACGATACCGCTATGCCCCGCAGCCTCTATTTCGGCGTTGATCTCAGCCAAAATTTCCTCATCACGAGTCGCATGGGCTTGGCTGGGGGCATCTACGGCCTGCATCGAAGAACTTGAGGACGGCGGGAGGCTACTAACGATGATAAATGGCAAGTCAGAGAAAGAACCACCCTGCTCACCGAGCAGTTCGCTCACCATTTGTTCGTCAGCAGATAAGGATCCCCCCTGCGTCGTCTCAGCAGATACCGCGGTTACAACAGTAGTCTCGGTAGCGATGGCCTTATCTCCTCTACTTGATTCTTTAGCCACAACAGTCGGCGCAACTCCAGTCACTAGGCAAAAAATAAGAAGTTATTAAAAACTGCTACAAAACAAACACTCTATTCAGAAAACGCTTGAGATAACTTCGGAATACCTTCCCTAGTTTGGCTCGCAGACGGCTGAGCGGCCTCGGAAGTACGCTCATGAATAGGAGATAAGCGCGGTTGTTCCGGGTCGTAAGCAGGAACAGGTTGCAAACTGACCACATATACAGGCACCGACGAAGATGGTGTGGTGACGTCAGTGACAACAGAATGGTGCTCAACGCCTGGCCTCTCTCCGACTTCCAGGGAACGACCACCGATCATTTCCTTCTCATGAGCGATGATAGCGTCATGAAGAACCTTCTTCTCATCGTCTGTGAGCAGCCGATTCTCCAGTTCGAATCGATCGACCGCTTCACCTGGGTGCGCTTCCTCTTCCTCCTCAACCAATTGGTCCCAGGCGCTACGAAGGTGAACTGGATAATCTTGAAGCCAGGCCAAGTTTCTGTGCTTCAACACATTGGCGTTGTAAGTCATGAGCAAATCTTCGATATCGGCCTCTAGCCTGGCCTCTGCATGTTGAACCTTCTCCTCCACCTCTGCTTCGACCGCCTGAACTTTGGCCACGACCGCATCTCTCTCAGTGCGAAGCACTACGGCTTGCTCGCAGGCCTCTTGCGCCGTGTTATGCGCGTCATCTCTATCTTTAATAATCTCGGCAAATTTAGCCTTGAGCTCGTTAAGTTCTTTTAACGCCGCATCCCGCTCAGCAGTGACGACAGTGTTCCGGTGGCCCATGTCTTCCACCGTAACATAGTGCTCCTTTTTCATTCTATCCATGGCTGCTTGAGCTTCGTCGACCTTTGTAAGAGCCTCCATCTTTGATTTTCGAGACGATTCAGCCTCAGTATTCAGCACTTGTATGATGCGGTCTCTTTGAGCCAGCTCGGTTTGAAGCTTTTCAATGGTAGCCGCTCGTTCGAAGGCCAATGCCGATGCCTTGTCGGCCGCCCTATACCACGCCTTGTATTGGGTGTAAAAGTCATGCACATAGTCGAGCGCTAACCGCTCGGCCTCCGGCGGGATTCTTTTCAGGTTCGGAGGAAAGACGTAGTTATCGAAACAAATATTCGGGAACTCCCTCTTTAATTGCGCGAGTCTAATTGCCCCTTCTCCCGAGATCTCTGTAGGAGGCTGCTCTGCGACTATCGGGGTCATCGCCTCGGATCGGGAAGGTTGAGAAACCGACGTATATCGAGAAGACTCGGAAGGATGAGGGACATGAGCAGGAGGTTGTACGGGATCTCTGGAAGGAGGAGGGGTACGCGACCGCGATCGACGCTTATAGCCCCTGTCCGTGTCATATCTCTCGTGACTAGAATACCCAGAACGTCCCTGGTCATAATGCCCAGAACGCTCCTGATCATAACCTCTATCCCCTTCTCGTCTGCACGAGTCGTAATATGAAGGCTTGCGGGCATGACGAAGACTCCCAAGCATTGAACCGCGCTTAGACATGATATCTGCGAAGCAAGATAAAATAGAATTAATCACCTTTCAAAACAGATAGTTTTCAGTCAAAGGTTATGCAGTGTCGTGAAATGTGTATGAATATGCATTCCCCACGACCAACCGGAAGTGTCGACCTCGCTAGTAATAAGAGGCTCGTTCAATTTTAGGGTGCGATGGAATTCCTCCAACCCGGCATCATGTTGAAAAGACACATCGTCCGGGATTGGAAGATCGGCAAGCCCTTCAAAAAGATTTTCAGTTCTCGGAGGAGACGTCTCCGAGATTCTAACTCCGGGAGCAGAACGGGCCGTGACGACCGATTTCCATCTCCCCTTCTTACTTGACTTAACCATGGCAGCCTTGCCTTTTCTCTGCTCCGCGACATCCGGAACTGCGTCAGTAGGCCCGGTCAGCGGCTCATCATCGGTGTGGGTTCTTTCAGAGTCCGCTTCCTCAGCTGTGGTAACTCTGGGTTTCTTGTTCTTGACTCGTTTCTTCGAGACGACCCTTAGTGCCACTTCAAAGCTTATGCTCTGCCCTCGTTCGATCAAACCGCAGGCCCGGAGATTCCTATCCGTCAGTAACACATCGATATCCCTATCTCCACCCGTGACTTCTCGAAGCACTCGCACCATCTCCCTAAAGTGCTCGCCCTCAGGTCGCTGGATCACCGCTGCAAAAAAGAATAAAATATAAGTTCCACTTTGGCTGCGATTGCCATAGTAATTATTTACGAACTCAACTATACTCACGTCTGAATAGCCATCGTCGGGCGAATCCAGGAGGACATCTGACATAAAACCATTCTGTCCTATAATAGCTCAACCTGGTCCAAGACCCGGTAACCACCTGGCAATTTCTCACCGCTTCCAGGAATGTGAAGGAGGGATAATCACCCCAAGTTTTGAAATTGAACAAGTATCTGATCTCAATTGGGAGCGGTGGTCGATGAAGATATTCCATAAATGCAATGAACACGCTATTGATCGACGCATATCCATTCGGGTGCAGCTGAGATGGGGCAATCCTCAAAAACGACAATACTCCCCTTATATACTCGTTGAACGGAGAAAGTGTCCCGGCCGCGCACGCGTGGCGGTTAAATGCTGTATATCCCTCCGACGGATTATGCGGTCTATCATTCGCACCGGCAGTAGCACATCATCCAGCGACAGGCCGTGTCTCAAACATATTCTCCCCAACATGTCTTCAGAGATATTGGATGGAACGGAATCTGATGGATTGGCAACGAATGACGCATCGGGAAGTTCATCCGGGGCTGGACCAATAATCTCAGGGTCAATATCCGGAATCTCTAGCCTTGGAGAGACTGTAACTTGAGTCTCCTGCTGCTGTGAACTTGACGATTCCATAACTAGCTAACTCACGAGAAACCATCGTTAGATGACAAAAACTCGTGCGTTCCCCAGTGTAGCGTGTATGAGTGTGTGTTGTGCAGTGACATGCATTACTTGAATAAATGTTGCAGAGTTAAAGAAATATGCAAACGACAAGGCTACGGAGTCCAGCTATAATGACCGTCATCGCTGACCGTCATCACCAGTCCGTTTCCATGATGGAAGTTGGTTCGGGTAGAAGTTGTTATAGTTCCATCGACGAGCTTCAAAAGGTAGTCATGTATGCAGTTTAATATTGAAGTCCAAATATGCAGGAATGAAGCTCGTCGGAGTTATGCTTGGAGAATTTCAAATTTTGGTATCCATCATGTAGGGTTCGAAACCATCACCAGGACTTTATCGATCTAGAAGAGGTCACTTTATCGATCGTGGTCCCACTTCCTTTAAAATAATGATTGGTGTCAATCGTTTTCTTGCTCCTTTTCATGTGCGATCGATATGGTGTGTCTCAAATTAAAAATTGATTTGGAATCAAGTTAATTGCTTGTGAAAAATATATGAAATAGAGTAGAATTGAATATAAATTGATTTGGAATCAAATTAAAATAGATAGAAGCTAAAATGATTATTTATTAAATGAATAGCGCTGAATTTGCATAGAAAAATTGTTGTTCGACGCAAACGAAGTAAATAAAATTCTATGAATTAATAGAAGTGAACAAAATCGATGTTTAAATCAATTTGGAATGGATATGAGTCTATTTGGTATAAAAGTAAATTGAATGCATGTAAAGTGACACTTTACATGCATTCAATTTACTTTTATACCAAATAGACTCATATCCATTCCAAATTGATTTAAACATCGATTTTGTTCACTTCTATTAATTCATAGAATTTTATTTACTTCGTTTGCGTCGAACAACAATTTTTCTATGCAAATTCAGCGCTATTCATTTAATAAATAATCATTTTAGCTTCTATCTATTTTAATTTGATTCCAAATCAATTTATATTCAATTCTACTCTATTTCATATTTTTTTCGCAAGCAATTAACTTACATTTCATTCAAATTCACTTTCATTATACCCAAATCCATTTTATTAAATTCCGTATAATTCCATGCTATTTTATTTACCATTTTGCAATTTTATTTGAGCCAAGCTTCATTTAAATAGATTAGCTTAAGTTAACACATTTATTTTAAATTATTCAACTCTATAACTTATGTTCATTTCTATTTCAATCAAATTCCATTTCAATTTTTAGACTGATTCTCCTTCGATCAAATTCCATTCCATTTTACTCATTAATTTAATTAGTCCATTCACTCAATCCACTTCAAATTTTAATTCCATACTCAAATTCGTTTATATTCCAGGCCGTATTCAATTTATTTTTACTTACGTTGAATTTGTTTATAACTAAGTCATTACCATGTCAATCCATTTTTATTTTATTTGACAGCATTCCAGACTATATTCAATTTGCTTACTTAAAAGTTGAATTCATTTGAAATTCAAGTCCCATTTCAATATTCTTCTTACCAATCTATTTATCTAATTAGCTACATCCATTTTTCCACTTCACAATTTTATTTTTTATTTCCAAAAACCACTTCATTTAATTTACTTGAGCTCAGTTTCATTTTATAATCTAATTTTGGATTTCCATTTTGAAGTTAAGCTCACTCTCCCCTTAATTCGTTCCATCAACATTTTATACCATTACTTAAGTTTTTATATATAACTTTAAAACTTAAGTTCATATTCACTTTAATCATTCAATACTTCCAATTCAATTTCAATTCTCTAATTAATTAGTTTACTTTCAACTTTCTTGAGTCAAATTCCGTTCAAATGTTTATATTTACTTAAGTAATTTTATTATCATAAAATCACTTCAGACCATATACTTAAGTATATATTCATTTCATTCAAAAATTATAGCCTGTAGTTATATAACCTCTTTCCAATTTTGTAAGCCATTCAAAAACCTATTTATTCATACTTCCATAAATTTTTCCTTCTAAATTTTTAGTCTATTCAAATTTTACACTTAGTTATATAACTATTTTATAATTTGCAATTACATATTCAATGCAATTCTATCTGATTCAAATCCAATTCACTTTTTATTTAAACTTCAATTCCTTTTAACCAACATTTCAAAACCATATTCGAGTTACTCATACTTAAACAAATTTCACTCCAAACAAATTTATCTTCAATTCATTCAATTTCATTTATATGTTTTAATTACTTCATTTAAGTTAACTCACATTTAATTAATACACCATTAATTCAATTCTAATCCAGTCAATTTAAATTTCTAGAATTTAATTTACTCGACTTAACTTAAGTTGAATTCCATTTCAACTTTCTCACTTTAAATTTTATTCCAACTTTAATTTTTCACACTTCCCCCTTATAATTATCGCCTTCCATAGGATTCTAGAATTTTTAAACAACCGGTACTTATTTCAAATTACTTTGAAATCAAATATATAGCCTTTTGGATTTAACAAACCATTTCTTTAGATTTTCCAAAGTCAACCTGATTTTATCAAAAACAATTCCTTCCGAAATGTTTAAACAAAACTTGTTTGCTCGACAAATCTAAATCAAATCAATTTTTGTAGCAATTCATCACTTACTCGAAAATGAATACTGATGATGGGCCATCATCATTAGAATTATTTTCCAACGACCAAAGTGAGTTCATTGCTATATTACTTCCAAAATCCATTTAAAACTATTTTCTCTTCAAAATTATCTCCAAAATAATATTACTATTATTTATTTTCAAACACTTTTGAAAACACTTCTAAAAATCTCCAAGATTTAATTTTTCTCCAAATTCTGGTTTGAATTCATTTTTAGTTTTTAACTCACTTGTATACTTCTTACTTATACAATCCAATTTGGTTTTTATAACTATTCCAAAATTTTAAAATCTTGTTTTGGTTATATAATAATAACCAAACACATCAATCTACTATAATAATTTCTAGAAAATTATTCCTCTTATATCAAAATATAATTTGGTAAAATTATCTCATTTACCTGCTTTAAACCATACTGTGTCGAATTACTCTTTTTTAAGTGTTTAGAAACTCCTATCGATTTAGTGGTGTCCCACTACTCGAACAAAATTTATATACCACTAAACAACTAAATCAACACCATACAAAACCATTTATATTCACTAGCAATTACGCGCTCATATCTATTATTACACTCAACTCATTCTAGAGTACTACTGACTCTATCTCTAATAAGTAATCCCCATCAGAGCCAAGGTTCTTGCTTAACCTTCAGCTTTGACACCAAATGCAGCGACCCGTTGTTCCATACGCTTTGAGTTGATAAAAATTCACTCATGTTCAACCCAAATTGTACACAAGAATTGATAACTAGGGTGAAGAAGAAAAAGGTAGAAGAAAAAAATAGAATAACAACAACAGAATCTCACAATCGCATCAGAACAAATTTTAATATATAATAACAGATTTTTAATATAGGAACTGTGCTGCTAATATACATACCATTATCAAAGTACAATATACAACAATCAATCTGAACAGTTTACTAACTTGTCCTCATATAGCGAAAACATAAATCAAGTACGGAGGTACGTGTCTACTCCTCCAGCTCGCCTCCTAAGCTCCATAGCATTTTATCCTGAATCTATAATACTCGGTCTGACCCAAGCATTATAGTAAAACAACATCCGAGTTAATCTGGAAAACCAGCGTGAGAAAATACACTCAATTTGAATTATTAGAGTTATCAAAATCTTTTCAAAACAAAGGGATCTCGTAAGACTGCATCACACATAAACACGATAGGTTTTTCCCTTACGATAACCAAAACATTTTATAGAAAATCCGGTTATATTATAATAGTGTCTACATACGTATACTTATTTAATTAGCTGAAATTGTTACATTAAATTCCAGCATACTAGGCTCTACAAATAAAACCGTAAGCTCATATTGGAGAATGGATTCCAATGAATGACTAGGCTATTGGGGTACCGCACATCACAGTACACCTCTAGAACAATGTACCAAGGACCTCGCCGGGATCTTATGCTACACAAGACTGACCTACCCCTAACCTAGATAGACCGAATATGTTATCATCTTGGTTGTTCCAACCCTTACCATCGAGCGCTCCTTCTTTCATGCATAACAATATCCATAATAAATTGGTTTCCGAGGACATCTAAGTGGTAATGTACCCTAATTGGGTGACTGCATCTCCCCTGTTTTAGCCATTCTCGATTAATGAGGCTCGAGGCTAAGCGTTACCTTTCAAGTTATTCTTAGAATGCTCATCGTCCTCCAATGACGATGTTCTGATAGCATTCGGCCATATAAGTTGCCCTGTGTCTGGACGAACCGAATCACCATCTTCATCATCTTCATGGTATTCATTCGTAACGTTCAAACCGGATCGAAGTAGTTAACCCCTTAATTAAATCCAATCTCGATCTCTTCGAAATGATTAACGAAATTAGCCAATATTAAGTTGGTTAATTAACCATCAATAAAACATCCATAAGTAGACATTGGGCCTTATTTTATAATCTCTAAAATATCTATTTCAAAACATCTTCACCAAGATATATTCAATCTCTTTCAATATTTCTATATTTGAAAACAATTTCAACACTTGGATCCATAACAGGACATTCCTCATTTTCAGTACTTAGAAATATTTCCAACTTCCATTTTTATAACACTTAGAAAATATTTCTATTCCAAATCTTTTCCCACTAAAAATATTTTCCAAAACCCGCCTTCCAATACTTAGGAAAATATTTATACGTATCATTTCCAAAATCATTTTAAGGTTAAACTTGGAAATATTTCATAACTTATCTCATACGTCTCCAGAATTTTAATAAATTCTTCCTAGGATTTCCAAACCGATTATACTTATTTATAATCCCAACCAACCATTTGTAACTCCTTTAAATGAATTCAAAATCTTCCCAAAGTTATCGCATCTAGACATTGGAAATTCTCTTAAGTCTCTAACATTCCATTTAGAAGATTTCTCTTATAAAACTCATCCTTTAATAAACCCCGTCTACACATTTCGAGTGAATTTATAAATAAATTTGCAATCATTTCAAAACTATATATATAATGAATATTTTCTTTAAAGAATATTAATTTATTTAAAATATGTTTAAGTTAATATTTAAAATATTGAAAACACTTTTACAACATTAGTAACTCATTTTTAGATAAACAAATAAAATTTTAAAGCAGAATTTAAAAGTTAGAATATATTAAAAAAATACTTAACATTTGAAAATCTACTTACTGAAGTATTTCAATCTCAACTAGTTTAAAATTTCATGGTTTAAGTAAAAAAATTCTCCTTTCCAAAACGAAATTAATTCTTAAAATTAAAAAATATTTTTAAAAATCTCAATAACCAATTCAACTTATAAATTCCTCTTGATTCTGATCACATCACTTCCATTCTGATATTCCTTAGCCATTTCACTTTTTAAAAATAGTATCCACTATTTTCCTTACCATATTTCCATATCCTAATATAATTTCACCTATGAATTTTATATTTTGCAATTTATCAACCTGATATCGATTTCCTTTATTTATAAACATCGTTTATAAATTTTTATAACTCCTTTAAATTTTTCTTCTTTAAAAAAATAATCTTTTTCATAAAATTCCATTTTTATAAATCCATTCCTTTAAAAATCCCATTTATACCTTCCAGTCTATTTTAAATATCGACTTTAACTCCCTTTCTATATTTCCGGAATCATTTATAAATTGTTTTTATATACTTCAATTTTAAAATCTCCATTTAATAATTCTCAATAGTTAAGTATTACTCAAAAATAAATATATTTTTCTATCTCATTTTCTTTAAAATAATCCCAATTCCAATGTAAATATTTTTATATCAAAAATTCTCTTTTATCCCTTAAATTTTAAAAATACATTTATGGTATTTTAAATTATCAAAATCTAGGCCAATGCTACAATAACATTCAATAATTCCAAACACCACAATAATCTATATAGATTATTCTACCCAATCCATGTATCACAATATATGAAATTAAATTTAACATTTTTGAGGAATCCATTTGGATCCCTCCAACCTGTTCCCTACATCCATAGATGTTAATACAAATAAAAAGTACCAATCCCACTTCGAGGGGATAACGAGGTATATAGGGTCGTCCGCTATTATGCGGGGCGCTTATGGTCTCATCCGTTGTAATATGTGGGAATATCACTCCAAATACTAATATATGTACTACCATATATATATATATATCATATATCATTCATTAGATAATTATTATTAAATCAATCGGCCATTTAATAATTAATTTTAAATATTTTTAAAATTAATCCGATAATTCAAATGAGTAAGAATTTTCTCACCTTGATTTTTATTGCGTAGATTTCGCAGTTACAAACCAACTCTATTTGTTCCACGATTTCTTCTGACCTCGTATCATTAATTTTTATTATTATTATCATTTGATTATAATTATCCATAATTTACAAAATTAAACTAACAAATAAATAGACAAACCTAATTACGATCACCGCCGATTTATAAGCCACCATTAGCGTTGGCCATGAGCTAACCTCATCGCATATCGTAGCTCGAAAATACGCTTGGAGACTGCCTGAGTTCCACCACCTACAGCCTCCACCACCGGACTCCCATCTAACATTGACCACCTCCTCTCAAAATGCCACCGTGACCATGCCGAACTCACCAGGACAAACCCACTGCTACAGCCAACGCCCACCTCGACATCAACCTCGTACGCTCGAACTGCCGCGATAATAACCCCGTATACTCATGTGCCCTACCCTCCACACTCGTCTGGATGCTGCCACTATCCCCTTTCCTCCGCGCCTCCATGGATTCTCCGGACAAATCCAACTTTCCCCTGTCAGCTCCACCTTGCCACGCCTCCCACTCAAGCTCGAACTTGAGCTTGAAATCCTTGCATCTGCAAATCTCTCTCTGGCAATTCGATCCCTCCTTCAAGAACGAACGCCACCGCCACTCCCTCCATTGCTTTGAATTCTTCGGCCCAGGTGCGACATTGTTTTTGCCTCTTTTTTTTAAAATGAATTCGATTCTATGTATTTTTTTCTGGAAAAAATAGAAAAGGGGCTCGTGAATTTTGATTTGAGGTGAACGAGATAGGAACATGATTTAAAGGTAAACGGTTAGCATATTTCAGAATGTAAGGTGATTGATTTGAGCATATATATTTTTATTTTGTAATTCAATTATCTTACATTACATATCATGAAATTTTGAACCCTTATGGAGGCGTGCCACTAGACGTTCACAATGTTATATCCCCATTCTGAATGCAATGGAAAATGTTTCGAGTCCTAATTCGATTGTATGGAGAAGATAACTTTTTGAACCAAATTATTATATTGAATTTTCGATATTAATTTCAACGCATTTCTATATGATCAAACAATAACCCCAAACGCTACGAAATTTGGGATCCGATAATAATACACTATTACAGATTTAATGGAACTGGTTTCGCAAAAATTACAAGACTGTACCCTGAATCGCTGTATTAACTCATCGACTAAATTGATGATTCCAAAATTGACAAAATAAATTTTAAATCTTACTAACACAATTAAAATTCAAAGTCCAATATTTGAACTATTTAAATATTCACAATTAAACGTCGAAAAATATGGGTCGTTACAGGACTCACATATTGCGGTTACCTCCCTGTCACTCCGATCGAGATAATAATCACGTCCTACTTAATTATCACAGTAATGCGGATCATAAATAATCTAATGAATAAGAGTCCGTATATTCAAAGATTAAAAAACTAAAAAATTCAAAGGGTTCCTCTCTGGTCACAACAGTTCATCATCATCTCAGAGCATGCCTAGGTCCGTTCTCGTTCCCATACATGCGTAAGTGACTTAGCCGCCTTATTATAGAGTTGTTCATCATCATCATCATCATCATCATCATCATCATCATCATCATCATCATTATTATTATTATTATTATTATTATGGTTGGAGCCCAAGTCTTGAACTCGGCCCTTACCATCACGATCAGTTTATGATGATCCATGACCCCGATCCAGGGCCATCTCTTTTTTATTTGATGCGGATGGTGGTTGCTTCTGTTCCACCACCATTGTCTGATTCCTCACGTACTGCATTAGTCTTCCTTTCCTGACGTGCCCTTCAATTATATCCGTTAAATGCCTGCATTCATTCATGGTGTGCCCATTCAATTCGTGGAACTGACAATACTTTCAAGACATATGCTCTCGCTCCGTGGGATCCCTCCTTGTCAGTTTCCAATAGGGGAATTGTCCTCAGGTGTTTAGATAAATCTGTTATACTTTCCGTCAAATTAGAGCAAAGGAGAACTTCGGCTCCTACTCTTTCCATCGCCTTTTGTCCCATCATTGAGTTTTCGTATACCATCATCATTCTTGTTTGCATCCCTTGATGATCCTTTGCTTTGCACAACATTCACCTTTAGTTTGTCGGCTTATGCATCTTCCTACTGCAGGAACCTTTCTGCCTCATGATAAAACTCCCCGAGATCAATAGGTGGATCCTGGGTCAGTGAATCCTTAAATTCCGTGCCATCGACAATTCCTGACATACCTGCTATCAAAACTATGGATGGATCTGGCTAATCCATCGATAATGCGGCGGCATTAAATCGTGTTATTAAACTCCTTAGAGACTCTCCGATCTTCTATTTCAATGTTGTTAGACTCATCACATTTTTTGATCTCAAAATGTGAACCCTGAACTGCCTCATAAATGTTTCGACCAATTCCGTCCATGTGCCAATAGAACCGCTCTCCAACTTCCTGAACCATAATGATGATATATCTATTAAATATAAGGGAAAGCATCGTGCCATGACTTCCTCTAATGCCTCCAGTACTTCCATGTGTCGTATATATCTCATCATATGCATAGTTGGGTCCGACTTTCCGTCATATACTTCCAGCGTTGGTAGTTTAAACTCCGGTGGATTCCTAGCATTCCTGATACTAGGAGCGAATGGATTTTTATTTACATCCTCCAGATCCCTATACACCAATCCTCTACACATAGTTCTCCTGATCATCCCTGCAAACATTCTATTGTCATCTAGCGGTAGACTCCTATCATCATTTCCAAACTGCCCCCTGAGTCCACGAGGGAATTCCGAAACGTATTCCTTCGAACGAGTATCCAAATTCCGATTGGCACCAAACCGCACAGCACCATCCAATACCGTGTCTGGGATTGATCCAGCTTGACTCGGGGCATGCCTCAGAGTCTAGATCGATCGCATTGTTCCTTATGGATGTATAGGGGCCGATCGTTTCCTTATTGACTGAGAGGTGTTCCCTGGCTGCTCCACTTCATTCCTTAGTTCAGCTGCTCCATTTCCATGATCCTGAATCTGATTTCCAACGATTCCTGCCGCTTCAACTCCTTGATTCAAGTTGCCACTAGCTCCTGCCACTCAATTCCCTTGGTTTTGTGCTCTAGCTTGTCCAATCTATTTGAGTAGATTCTGCACCATCTCTTCCTGCCTCTTCAGCATCCTTTCCTGCATAGCATCCATCATCATTTCCATTTCATTTCTACTGATGTAGATAGATACTTGATTAGCTCCAACTCCTGAGGAAGCCTCCTGACTCCCTCCATGGTGGCTCCTTTCCAGTAGCACTCTCCTTGTTGATTGTCTCACCATTGGTCCAAATCTAAGCTCTAGATCTTTTCCAAACTGTGAATCCAAATTCCAAATTTGCGAAGGCTAGCTTACTCAATGAAAGCACAAAAATGTTTGGAGTCAAAAATGGCCACCAATACCCAATTGAATGTAAAAGCACCAATATCCAAATAGAGATAAGAACACAGATCTTAGAATAAATTGCAGAAAGGTGAACGAACGTGCAAATTTTATAGTGGTTTGACAAAATCTAGCCTACGTCCACTCCAATATCTTTTATTTGTACTGTAAGATTGCAAGTACAGTTGTCTTCTTTCCAGTAGCACTCTCCTTGTTGATTGTCTCACAATTACTTCAAATCTAAGCTCTAGATCTTTTCCAAACTTTGAATCTGAATTCCAAATCCATGAAGGCTAGCTTTCTCAGTGAAAGCACCAAAATGTTGGCGTAAAAAATGGCTATCGGCATTCGATTGAATGTGAAAGCACCAATGTCCAAATAGAGGTAAGAACACTGATCTCAGAATAAATTTCAAAAAAGTGAATGAATATGCAAGTTTTATAGTTTTTCGGCAAACTCTGGCCTACGTCCACTCCAATAATCTTTTATTTGTACTGTAAGATTACAAGTCTAGTTGTTTTTTGTCTTAGAAATTAATGGAGGAAGAGATGATAGTGAAGAAGAGACGGCCGTAAAAAGACCCTTCAAATGAATCATGAAGCTTATACTTATAGGGGAAAACGATGAAATATCTTCCTTAAATTTTGGCAGCGCAATCTCTAAATCCAAACGAGGTCACCCTATCGATCGAAATCCCCACATCCATCAAAATAATGATCGGTGCTAATCATTTTTCTTGGTCTTTTTCACATGTGATTGATATAGTGGGCCCCACCATGTAATATCTTGCTACTCCCAAATTTTTGTGCGTTGTTGACTTCTGGATGAGTTACTGATTAATCATCGTTGATTTGTACTATGAATTCGAGCGATCCGTACCGATATCGATTCACGTTGATCCATAATGAAGACGTTCCATATGCAATCCATATTGGAGATGGTTCATAGCTGATCCATTTTAGAGATGGATTACAACCAATCTATAATGGAGATAGATCATTGCTGATCCATATTGGAGAAGGATCATAGTCAATCCATTTGGAAGATGAATCATAGCTAATCCATTTTGGAGATAGATCATAGCCGATCCACAATGGAGATGGATCATTTCAGATCCATATTGGAGAAGGATCATAACCAGTCAATTGTGAAGAATGATCGTACCCGATCATTTTTTCAATTGAAATGGAAAGTCATACTTAGCCAATTTCAAAATGTTATTCGCATGAATCCGTACGATTGTCGTCCATGTCTTATCCATAATTGATCTCCATTCATGGTAACCATCTCTTCGGGCTTTCTGCCTTGATGATCATGAAGGCCGTTGAGTTAAATCCACCTATGTACTGCCTTTCCAAAAGGCGAGTTAACCGTTGTTGGCTTCTTTTAGGTGTTTCTACTCTTATATAATAACAATGATTAGAATGTATTCTGCTTTTGATGTGTTTTCTTAGTCATAACTTGCTAAAATGATCTTATCATTGTCGATCTAAATCTATTTGATTTTTTATCTACTTTGAAAGTTTTAATCCTTCATCTAGTTTTTACTAGTATGAAACGATAAGTAGAGATGTTGTAAATAGTCTTTTTGATCGTTAACTGATTGATTCACTATCATGTAATGAGAGGATGCAAATTTATTTTTTATCGCATTTGTTTTACTTGTAAAATTAATTGAAGCATTTAGTGTCACATTCTTCTATTTATTTAAGCAACACACTGCTAGTAGATACCACACCGCAACATGTTGGAATTTATGGATGAATCACATTTATTGTCTCACTTTTATATCTATTTAAGCAACTCAGCACATATATTAAGCATTTAAATAATTGGGTACATGTTTATTTTTTTTTAGTACCGGCCCAAAATCAAATCAAGTGTCGCTAACCAGTATCATACTATCTACTAAAAATATTTATGATTATGCGAAGGCTTTTAAAGCCCAATAGGAATATGTCCGGAAGTGTTATTATTTCATTGAATCGCCATCGATGGTCTCACAACTGTAGTCACTACTGCTTGCTGTTACATTTTTGTTAGTAATAGAAAGTACAACTCAAAATATTTTTAATAAAAAGAAAGAGAAAACTCGCATTCCATGGTTAGCCATGGGATCTTCTGTCATCAAAAAGGGTTATTTTCATAGTTATACATAATATAGAACTCACTACAATAGTTTGGAATTTATGGATGGATCAGACTAGAGAGGTCTTCCCTTGCTTATGTTCTTCTTTGTAACCTATTTATGCAACTCAAGGTTACTACTAAAATAACTAGCCGATGTCTTATAGTTGAATTGTTTTATTGCTTGATCCTATTTTTTGATGGTAGTAGAAGATGATGATATTATTTTTCCGCTATCTGGGCCTAGCCTTTAGCTATTGATTTTGTCCATTGCTACATTCTTGCTTATTGAGCTGTAGGTAAAAATAATCCATGTACATCCGATGCAACTTGTTCGAGATCACGTGTACACAACGTATTGCATTGGAGTGTTGCAATATTATTATTATTGGCCTCTTTGGTGTAGAGTGTTTTGTGGTTTGTAATTTTTTTTGAAAACTGCTATTGTAATGTCAGAGGCAAGAATGGAACCCGAGATTGCAAAGTAACCAACGTAGCCCTTACCACTGAGCTACAAATGATTTTGAATTATTACAAGTAACATACAATCTCTATAGATCGAAAGCCTAGGCCACCATCTAGGTGGTCTATGCTCAGGGCCAGGCCTTTAAGCGGTTATATGTATCAACATGAACACCTAAGCCATTATTCCCAAAAAAGTAGGGGTCGACTAGAGATGGAACGCACAACAACAACAATAAAAACCATGATAATAATAAAAAAATAAATTTAAATAAGTAAACAAATAATAATAATAACTAAGCAAAATAAAAACAAATATAAAAACAATATATATACACACACACATAAAAAAACCACGATGATAATAATACTAATACTAATAATGGTACCAATATTAATATTGACCGAAGACCAAACACTACGTCTTAGGCTCATATTCATTAGTCCTATAATCTAAAACTTATCACGCTATCCCTAAACAAACCCTAAGCAAAAAAGCTCCTTGCTCATGGTTCTGGTACGTGGATCACTAACTTTCACGCGCTCCTGTCCGACACTAGCTCATCGGATATATTCCAATTCTTTAAGTCCCTTTTTACTACTTCCTTCTATGTCAATCTTGGTCGACGTCTGCCTCCCTTTGAGCATTCGACGCGGCCTATAATTTCAACGTGCACCGGTGCCTCTAGAGGCCTCCTTTAGAGATGTCCAAACCATCTTAAGCGGTATTGGACTAGCTTCTCCTCAATTAGTACTACTCCAAATTTATCACGTATATCATCATTTCTAATTTAGTCTCTTCTTGTTTGACCACAACTCTATTACAACATTCATATCTTTGCTATACTTATCTTCTGGACGTGTTGGCTTTTAGTTGTTCAACATTCTGCACTGTAAAACATCACAGGCCCGATTACCGTTCTGTAGAACTTTCCTTTAAGCTTTCGTAGGACTTTTCTGTCATAGATCACGCCAGACTCTTGTCATTTCACCCATCCCGCTAGAATTCTAAAACTAACATCATCATCAATCTCAGCATCATACTGCAACATTGATTCTAATATCAAAAGGATTCCTTCTTGGGCATTACTTGTTCCACCAGAGTGATATCTCCATTCTCTGATCTGACACCCTGAACTCATACTCCATATACTCTTTTTTTAGTTCTGTTAAGCCTAAAACCCTTTGATTCTAAAGTCTATCTCCAAATCCCCTTGTCTATCAACCCCAGCCCCACTCTCATTATTAGCACCATATCGTCAGCAAAGAGCATACACCAAGGAATTTCACCATGTATACCCTTTGTAACTTCATCCATCGCTAGGAAAAAAATGTAGGGGTGCAAAGCCGACCTTTGATGTAATCCTATATTAATGGGAAAGTCACTGGTTTCACCCTCACATGCTCTGACACTAGTCACAACATCATCGTACATATCCTTGATAACGGTATGTACCTTATAGAGATTCTCTTCTTTTTCAAAGCCTACCATATAATCTTGGTACTTTGTCATAAGCTTTCTTCAAATCGATAAATACCATATATAGATTTTTCTTTTGCCCCCTAAACCTCTCCATAAGTGGTTATATGTATCATGTTGTAAATATGTTTCCACTTATCTATATCCATTTTCTAATGGATACTTTATGATAATAAAAGTATCTTTTTTAAAAAGAGCATGTATTATGCTAGCATACATATAATTCATGCATATGATCACGTGGCTAGAGGATCCATTATATTAAGTAAGCATTTTACGCTTTTTTCGTAGTACCTCTATTTCCAATTATAAGTTTTTGTTTAAAATAGGAAATTTGAATGACATCCTTATTTTGTTTAAAGTGTCGAGGATTGTCATTCAATATTCCTACTAATATAACGAGTTTAATAGTGGAAGTCAATGAGAGTTTGAGTGTTGAAAATGAGGGTGTTATTGAACACACAAAGATGTATGTATGTGTGTGTAACATATTTTATTTTTATTTCTAATAATGCAAATAATTGCCTACGAACATATTATAATTGTGTGTTAAATCAAAATAACAATGTTGCATAAATGTATTTTTCCTCAAAATTATTATGTGAATAAACTATTAGTTTTTCATTATTGTGCAGCTTTACTAGTTCTAATTAGTTATGATAGTCATGCTAAACATTCATCCTCAAACCAATTGCTTAAAGCGCAATTTCACGCTAAAATTTAACCAATGTTTCCACACAATGGCAAAATCATGTTCGTGCTGTTTTCTTCTACAAATATGCACTTTGATCAAATTTATCACATTGATCAAAGATAAAATATGCATTTATCCAAACTGCATAGAATGGAGTGATATTTTAGCCTTTTAGGTCTTAGATTGGGATTATAGCTGGTCCCATGTTTAAATGTTTAATATTTGTAACGGCTTTGGATTGATATCTAAAATGTGGTAACTTGAGTAATTTTTGAATTGCCCTTACAAGTTTATGTTCAATGAACATGAATGCAAAACCAAAAATCATAATACAAATAGAGTTGATCCGTTACATATGAATCATACACTCATTTTTTTTTAGGTTGCACTTTGGATTTCTTAATAGAAATATTCAATTATTCAATCAATTGCTTATATTCATGTTCGTCTAACCGTATTTAAGTTGATCCTTTACATACATATGGTAGACTCATTTTTTTGAGTTAGCACTTTGAATTTCTTAACGAAAATATTCAATTATTTTAGTCAATTATTTATCTTAATTTTCATTTAACATAATTTAAAGATAAGTGGATATGTTCAACAACCTGCAGATAGTAATGAAATACCAAATTCAGGTATCTTGATGCCTTGGTAACTGTAAGTTAAAACGAAGATTCCAACATGTCCAAAATGACCAGCACCTGGGTGAAAATCATCTATTGTAGTTCCATCGAGCAATTCTTCTCATGCTAGCATTTTGTGTTTGAATATTTTAATTTTCAATGTTTGGATCACAAACGTAAAATAAAATATATTATGTTATTTTGTTGTAAAACCTAATTAAAATCGATCAAAATTTTAAATCAAAGCTAAAAGGCTTAAGAATCTACTTGTGTTATGATTTTGCGATAATATGTGCTTTTGTAACAAATTGTCTTGGTATAGATTGTGAACAAGAGTGTTAATACTTAATAACAACAATAAAAAATTGTTTTTTTATTAGTCAATGTAATAGCCTATACAATCACTTTGTATGAGTGTATGCTTGGATTCAGGAAATTATGATACATGCGGCCATTATATATGGATTTAGGCATCATATCATTTTCATTAATGTAGTATGATTTACAAGGGTAGATAATTGGGTGGTAGTGGACTAACAAAGCATGACCTATGAATGCCAATAAACATTAAACAAATTAATTAAAATATGTTTAGACCTCATGCTAAATCATTTTGTTCGGTACCGAATAATTTCTTTTCTAAAATTATATAATGTGATTGATTCAAATAACGCCCGAAAACACATCTATAATATTCGAAAAATATATCTTACATGAACGTGTATAAAATCCATTTATTTCATATAGGCAAAGTAGTGCACATGAAGCTTTTAGTGAATTGGTAGACATTTCAACTTTTGAATGCAACATTTGTTTAAGGGATAGATACAACATTGTTGGTATGATTGATAATACTTGATAGTAACTATTTGACATGTTATAATGCATACCAATAACTCAACAGTGTAGGTTAATTAATACATACGCTGATGTCATAATACTGTTAACTAAGCAGTTATGCTATTCTATGTAACATTATTGTTTTGAGAATTGTGTTTAGCTAATGCTTGTTGTTTAAAGGCATAAATTACCGAATAAAAAACTTCAAAGCAATAGCCAATAAATCGCTGTGCAAGCTATATTCTTGTAAGAATTCTACTTGCCTTTGTCATGAAAATTAAGGAATCCCAATTCTAGTTTTCAAAACTCACCTCCAATGCCCATAATTCTTCCTTAACCCTCTTGCCTCCTTAGGCCTTTATCTAATACCTTCGGTTTAACCTAGCTTCCTATGCATCACCTAGCTTTCTTACATAAGTCTTTATATTCAAACTTCATGTTCGTTTACTTTAGATTTGGCTCCACTTCCTTAGGAACTAACTCTTGGTACATGTTGGAAACCTTCCTTTGCACGTTTAACATTTACTTTACACATGTCAACTCCTAATTCGTTTGACTTAGTTCTTTCTTACCGTTATTTAATATTTCTTGACACATTTAGCACAAAAGTGGATCTAGTCGATTGGCCATTCATTAACCACTTTATTAAATTAAATGACCTCTTAGCTCCATATATTTACCTTTCAACACCTTGAAATATCCCTTCGGCCAAATATAATATCTTTTGAAAATTACATATTTTAATTCTCGAAAATCATAGGAAACCTTTACACATATCCTCTTTTATAAAGTCTCTCAGACTCGTTATTTCTTACCATTTTCTATACTAAATGGTTCTTACATACTTCATACTTTATTTACTTGTCGAAACTTTCATAAATCAAAATCTATCTCTAAGAACGTGTTCCTTGATAGAGTTAGCAGTATGCCCGATGGGAAATTACGTAATTTACTATAAATTATTAACTTTGTAATAAAATCTTGTTCAAAATAAAAAGTGTTCTTCTTTCTATAATGTACCTGATATAGTGTGTTAACTATTGATTTAATTTAAGTACATTTAATAAAAAATCGTTAAATGATACGAATTATGAAACTAATTACAATCTGTTGTAATCATTATCAATTTATCATAATAAAAAATAAAATTATCATTTTAGATATTACTAGTCAAGATGTATCGAAATCGGATATTGATGCATCCATTGAGACTATAGTACGCAGCGGTCTCTAAATATTGGAAAGTGTATTAATCATGGCTATTGGAAGCACCAAAGGGTTACATACTGATAGTTATTAGATAACTATGGAATGACTCAATAGTTTTCCGTTCGTTAATATAACCATGGCCTATTAGAAAATATCGAAGTGACAAAATTACACATTTCTCTCAATTTTAAGAATACTATTGTACTCAACGTGAACAATCCACTTTGATTATAGTTAGATCATGGTATGATGTCCATCAAACAACTATAGTCGGGTTTAAGTTGCATTGGAAATAAAAAATTATTCAATAGAAAATTCATCTCCTTAGTTATACATTATTAGTACCACGGTTACTGAAGCCAACTTAAAGTCAAAATCTCTGACCAAAATAGTTCAATTAATAATAATTCTTATTATTAAACTAAAGACTTTGTATTTGGACTATATACGTTGAATGTGGATGATACTGAAATTTTGACCAATACCAAATTCCACAAGTTCTAATGTGATATAATTTTGACGAAGATGATCGGTGTAAATAATTATCTATATAGAACTACTTTAAATAGTAAAATTATAATTTACCGAAACAGTGTAAGCGATGCCAAGCCGTCACACCAAGAGCTAAAGTGACGTATGAACATTAATATTAGAATTGTTTGACATTAATTGCTAACATAATTTACTCCTAAGAGTCACATAACTACAGTGTTGAATACTCCGAATGCCACCTGATTTAATTAAATTATAATTGTTGCTAACTAATTAATATTTATGAAATATTAATTTTAAAATTTTATTTAATTTATGTTGATTAGTATGAAAAAATATTGCATATATAAAAAGTTAGATACACATGCATTAATATATGATATCGATGTACACGTAAATGTGATTTAAATGTAAATTAACCGATATGGTTTGAAGTAGCATGTAAGCCCATATGGTCTATGGTGTGACCAACTATAAAACGGGGGATTAATGGGGTGATATCTGTGAAATTATTGAGTTTGAATTAATGGAGAGAAGAAAGGATTTAGATCCACTTTTTCCTCACTCTCTCTCTCGTTCCATATTTAAACCTAATAACCACCGTCATTTTGAGTTCTATCTTGCTTCTCCCACTCTACCATATAAGCTAAAAATACATTGCCTCCTCTTGCTTCCTTTTTCAAACCAAAAGTATATTAAATTAAGTTATATTATATGGTGTGTATATCCGTCGATTGGTAGCGCTTTACAGAAGAGATCTGATTCAATTCTTAGAGTTCTACTAATTCAATATCTAATATATTATAACTAGGCTATAGAGGTAATGATCTATTTATTTCAATTTTATCTATATAGATAAGATAATTTGTCATCTATATTTAAAGAGGTTGGATTCTTATCATGGATCTATACACACATTTGTTGTCGGTCTACACATATATTTATAAGTGTTTAAATATTATTTTTTAATATATATGTAAATTTTATTTCGGCCTAATCAATTGAAAAATATGAATTTAAATTCAATATAAAAATGGTTTTTAAATAAAATAAAATTTTAAAACATTCATGCATACATACATATATTTATGTTTGTGTGTGTATGTGTGTGTATATTCCTAAATTGTTTTGAAAAATTTATGAATTATATTTTTGGATATAATATATATATATATATATACACATTCAATTCAAATTATAATTTTAATATTAACTAATGTAAATATATAAAATTATAATTTGTTTGAGTATATATATGTATATATAAATATAAATATATTCATATACAGGTAAATAGACATAAGGAAGAAGTTGCAAAAAAAGTTAGTCTCAAGGACAATTTGTTTGGTTTTTAGTCTCAAGGACACTTTTAGTGTAAATTGAAAATGATAGTTAATACTATCATTCTGTGATTTACACTAAAAAGTGTCCTTCAGCCTAAAAAACAAACTTCTTATCCTTGAGACTAAATTTTTCTTTAACTTTTTCCTTGAGCCTAAAAACCCCATTCGTATATTTATTAAACACAATTTTATATGGGAATAAAATGAGTTAATTTTTCCATTTGAAAATTTACATTTAAAATAAAAACTTTTTTGAATAAATTTTTATGGATTTACATATAAAACATAAAAAACTTTGCTTTTGTCAAACTTAAATTAGGCCCAGAATTAAATATTATATTTATATTATATTTATGTAAATTATATATATATATATATATATATATATATATAATCATGCAACATTATTTAGATATACATAAATGATTTATGAAATTTAAAATATATATATATTTTTTGGAAATATTTTTATATGTGTACAATATATATATATATATATAATTTGAATTTTAAAGACATTTTAAATCTAGATATAATTCCAAATTTTGAATTTTGAATTTTAAATCGTTTCATATTTATATTATAAATGATTGTTTTACATATAAATATGTGTATATTATTTTTAATAATTTTTTTATCTATATATAAATATAAGAGCAATTTAGTTTATATTAATGCTATATTACAAATAAATAATATGTATATAGAGGGACCGGCATGTCCGTTGCGGTGTAAATTGTAGCACTTAGATACGAACATTTTAAACCATGTACATCGTATATATTTCATGCGCACATACATGTACATGTGTATGTGATAACTAAGTGCATAATATGTATCATATATAATATCCAATAAAATTATTTTATGAATAAATAAAATAAAATAACGATTTTCTTTGAAATTTATTTAGATCGGATCTATATCAATTTTGACTTCATAGGCCCAGTAAGATCCAAATGGTAAAAAATTGAAATTCAACTGTTTAACCCTCTACATGTTGGTCTATTTACAACAATGGTATTATAGCTCAATAACCTACGTGGTCTAAATTATCAAATACTAGGACTAACTTTTTAAAGCTACCCATTTGATAGAGTGTCTAGAAAAGTAGCGTCTAAGATTGAGTTTGGATAATCAAGTACTCTGCTCTATCTAGCTATTATCCTGACTCGAAAGGATAAGGTACGCTTAAAGGTTATCCCCAGTATAAAGGCCCAGATGGATTTAGGCCTTGGACTAATTTTCAAAATCCATTTTGAAATTTAAATAAAATTTTAAAATTAAAATGTTAAATTTTAAATAAATAAAAAATAATATTTTAAATTTAAAAGGTTAAGTTTAAAATAAGTAACTGTTTTGCTGATGTTGTAAAATAATTTTCAAAGATAAGACAATTATTTTCAAAAATTATTAACAATTAATTAGATTAAATAAATAATTAATTAATTAAATCAAACAAAACATACACATACACACTTTAAATTGTCTTAAAGTGTTAAGGTAGTATATATTCGAAATTAATTATCATTAATTAAAATTGTTTTAATTAAATAAATTAACTAATTATTAATTGATAAACAATATAATATGTGTATATCTATATATATTATAGTGCACATATTCAATTTAAAATGTTTAAAGAAATAAACTAAAATAAATTAAAATGTTAATTATTTAAGATTTTATTACAAAATTAGTATAAGATTATTCATAAGATTTATACAAGTTATTTGAATCATAAAATATTATACAAGAATTAAACTTATATAGTGTATAATGAAAGGTGAAATAGTAGGTAACCCAAATTACATCAAAGGAAAAAATACATACATATATTTTATATACCATGATTTCAGATATATCTGTTACTTAAATCATGAAGATATTTCGTAAGAAATACATTATTCCATAAGTCGATATTACTCAGTTCAATATATTAAAAATTATGAATCTTTAGTTTAAATGTTGGCCTTACCATTTATACATAAATAAATTACTTGCATACTCCTTAGTTGTTGATATTCTTCAAGCTAAAGATGTTATGTGTAGTACTATTAATATATTGAATATATGGGGTAAGATATATGTATGTATTTGTTGATATGTCTCAAAGCATGTAATTTATACTTAAGCTATCATGAAATGGTAGGTATGAGTGAATAATCTCTTTCAATTTGTTGATATTCCTTATGGTTGAAATGAGATTAGGTCAAAGACCACATGTTAGGAGTTGTATATGATACCATCGATAAAGTGTTATCGATTGCGGGCCTATGATTTGTTAATATTCCTCAAGGTCAGAATCCCAAGGTAAAAGAGTCCTCACACTCACTAGAGATTTAGAAACTTAAAAGCTTAGTGGGAGCCTTATTAGAAAAATGAAATGGTAAAATTTAACCTTTCTAATATTGTAAGAACGTCTACTAAGTTTGTGCAATTAATATAACTAATAAAATGTCTATTAGTTAAAATATACAAACGAACAAATTAAGATTGACAAGCAGAATATAAGATATACTTAGCAATATTTTTTTGCATGTTGACCTATACAAGCATCTAATTATACAACCAGTAAATATGTTCATAACTTGGTTACTATGTATTGTCTTTATGAGTTTCGAACTTCAAAAGCAATACAAGGATATGAATATTTGATCCATATCCAATCACATATAAATTTTATATAGTGAACAATCGCAATTCATAACTAAATCTCCATGAAATTAGTTCATTCGAAATAAGCATCTAAACTATAGTATGAAATCATATATTCAATATGGTTGATTACAATAAAGATCATGTTGTGTTAAATATAACACTAGATCAAAAGCTACAAGATGGATCTAAGATTCCGATCACTGAAGTGTTATTTGATAGGTTTATGCATAACGCAATTTGTTTGATATCCTTAAATGTTAAGGATGACCAAATGCACTTTTGTAAAGAGTGCATTACAACAATGAGTAAAGATTTCCTTTTGAATGCTTTGACCATTTAGAAAGGAAAGCAAATATACGATAGTGAATGTAACTTAAGGCACGGCCGGAATGAATAGAGTGAATGATCACTTCTGGTTCATGAAGAGACATTAAAAACAAGAATTATAAAATAATAATAGATACTTAAGAAGGAGTGACAAATATTATTTCTATTCCAAAATGTATTTTAATAGGGAAAATTATTTTCTGTGAGATTTATTTCTTTTAGTTTTAGATATTTAGTCTAAAAACTCTCAACTGTAAACTAGTTATAATAGGTGGAATAAATTACCTATAATAAGTGGTTGAACTGAGCTTTATATCTCGTACTCTATAATAATAATAATGGTGGTGGAAATATTGAGAGAATGTCATACAACACTTATTGGTCACATCAAGTTACGATAATTGTTTTCATAAAACATACTATTTATGAAATAATAATTGTTTTCAGTATTAACTAAAAAATAGACATAGTTTTATTTTAATATGAATGTTTTGGATATTATTTTCATAATAAAAGTGATGCATTGAAAAATACAGAAGAAACTGAAACTATTTGCAATTATTTTGGAAGAATTAGGCCATAGTTTGAGAAATAATTCTTTAATCATATGGTACTAGTGGATTATATCTCAAACGATAAAGGGAAAAGCACTCATCCAGTGGAAGCACATAAGAATTGGTGAACTCTTAGGATTGATACATATTGATGTATGCAATCATAAGTCTAATGGTACAAAAAACAGTTTCTCGTACCCTTTTTTAATTCAACAATGAATTATTATAGAATTAACATGTGTATTAGATACACACATAATATGCCTTTGGTAAGTTCATAGAATATAAACCGAAAGTAAATAACATAATAAGCAAAATAAAGAAATGATATGATTATTGATTGTATATGTAAGTATACTGGAAAGAGTTCCAGATGTATCTTAAAATAAACAAATATTCAATCGTAAAAGTCACTTCTCCCCATGGTAAATGAGGTACCAATAAGGAGTATTTGAATTTTATCGAACAAAGTATGATCGATAATAAGTGAAGTTGAGTTAATTTCTTTCTTTAAGGACAATTACTTAGGATTATTAGTATATAGGGTTAAAGCTAATTCCATCCAATGCATAGTTTATGAAATCATACAGGATAAGGGTTCATAAGAAACCCAACATATCTCAGATCAAGGAGTTGACATGTTATGCAAGTTAAAAGATTGTACGTGACAGTTTTTTGTAAGAGACCTTGTGTGGACCGCCCAAAGGAGTTTAGGACCGATCAATAATAATTGACCAGTTTATGTTATAAACATAAGTTTCATATACTAAAACCAAACTATTTTGTATATATGTAAGGCAATTCATATAATGTTTATGAATACATATTCCATTGCATTGCGAAACACTAACTTCGTGGGAATATCTTTTAAAAATTATTGATATCAAAGCGGATTTGAATATGATCCATAGATAAAACTGATTACAAGGAATGAAATAAAATTAAAAAAACTCAATTGATAAAAAACATTACAATGGCTAATAATTATTGTCGACATAAAAGGTAAATTATGAGTTTTTTATTGATGTCAAAAATAGATATACCTTACTTGTCAATTAAATAAGATATTGGCTTTTTATATGGTATTGCTCAAACCCGAAATGGATTCCAAGTACATTATCAAAATATGATTTCGATAGTTGTACCCAAAAGAATATGATCAATCAACTACAAATATATCTTCAACAAAAAGAATAACACTGTAGATTGCAATTGTTGAAATTAGCGTTGAAATTAGCGTAACAAATTCCTCACTCAAGGGGCCCAAATTAATCTAGATTTTTGTCACAAAATTATCGCCTGATATGACTTTGGGTTTTGGTACATATGTATTGAAATAGAAAATCCTAAATAATCATTAAGAAATAGACTGCTTACATATAATAACCTAGATATCTCGAAGTCAGCGGGCGAGATATTGAGTTTGTTGGTTTTAGATTTGATCCAAGAATGGATGGTAAAGTATCGTTCAAAAAGCATTAGAGTTGAATAATTATTTTGATAGATATATCAAATAATTTTATTTTCAACCAAAATGCAGAGAAGCGTTTGTCTATAAGAAAGAATAATAAAAAGGTAAATAGATATATATAAATTATAAGCAAACAACATATTTATGATTGTTAATGATATACCTATGATCAAATCTCCTTTATGATATGCGCATACATTATATTAATATGTTTAACATGGAGCATGTAAGATGAATTCCTTATGATTTGGGAATATAAATTATCATACATGTTGTAATGATTATAATATTATATCTAGCTAAGGGATTTGATATTATGAAGCGAATATCAAATCCATTTAAGATCACTAAACAGTAGTTCAGAGTATGCTCAAGTATTTGCGAAATACTAGAGAATTATTTACAAAATAACAAGGAGATTATCGTGAAGAAGTATTTGTACTCAAACTTCGTAAGTGATATTGAGTATAATATATCAATATTAAATTTAAGTTTAAACTTTAGTTAAAGAGCTTCAAGTTGGAAATGTTTCAAATGAAAATTTGTGACTGATTCAATGAAAAGGCAAAGTGTACCACCTTGAATAGCGCCACAATAAAATTGATGTACAAATATAAATGCATAAATTTATAACTGACCTAGGAATGATTCCAAGTATTAAGAATATTGCATCATTATTATATGATAAAAATGTCATGATAGGAACTCACTAGAAGTCGAGAAACTACTCTGAATAGTTCCATGATAAAGATAGTTCAGAGAGAGTTGATTAATAGACTAGATAATTAAAACAACATAGCAGATCCGTTCACAAAGGGACTAGGTCGATCAATTCTCATCAAACTGATCGAAGGGGTGGGATAAAGTAATGGAGTTAGGAGTATGTGCTAGGGGATGTAATTTGTTACATATATCTAACTCGTTGAATAATCTTGTTCATAGTAAAGGTGCTTCTTTCTATTATAAACTTGAGATAATGTGGTTACATTAATTAATCAATTTAATTAAAAATATATTTAATAGGAAATCCATAAATGGCATATTTTGTGATAGTAGGTACAAAGTGTTGTAATCGTGAGTAATTTATCACAATAAAACAAACATACCATTTTAAATATTCCCAGTCAAGATGCATCGAGACTGGATACTAACGTTTCTCAAATGTTGGGCAATGTATTACTTATGACTGCTGGGGACACCTTGAGGTTATGTACTGATAGTTATTGGATTACTATGCAACGACTCACTCGACAGTTTCTATTGGTTAATATAACCAAGGTTAAATAGAAAATATCGATGTGATTAATTTACACAGTTCTTTTGACTTGAGAATGCTATGGATCTTTAATGTGGAAGCTCCACTTTAGTTATTGTCAAATTTTGGTACCATGTCCTTCAAGTGACTATAATTGGGTCGAGTGGAAATATTGGAAGTGAAACACTATTCAAGAGAGGACTCGTCTCCTCAGTTATATGGGGTTAGTATCACGGTAAACTTAAGTCAATACAAAGTCAAAACCTCTGGCCAGAGTAGTTCGGTTAATAATAATTGTTATTTTTGAACCAAGATCTTTGTATTTGGATTATAGAGTTGAATATGGATGATATTGGAATTTTGACCATAACCAAATTTAGTAAGTCCAAAGTGATATAGTTTTGATGAAGAGAATTAGCGTAAATAATTGTCACAAAAGGGTAACGCTTAATAAAGTGAAATTGAATTTTACCAAAATTTAGTAAGCAATAAATTTGGCCATAATGTTACACCACCTGCTAAGTGGCGTATGAACTTTGACATTCGAATAGTTCAATGTTGATCGCTGGCTAAATTTACACCCAAGCGTAACCAAAACAATTAATTCTCTTTAGAACAAACGATTTAATTGATTTATTATTGTTATAAATTGATTAAATTCATTAATATTTGTGAAATATTAATTATGAATTTGAATATGATATGAGAAATAAATTTACTGCATATATTTATAATGGTTGTAAATATATTGGTCGATATAAGATATCGATAAGAAATTGAGTTAAATATGATTGTACCTATTTAATTTCGGTTATATGAGCTAACAACCCATGAAATTGTGGAGTTGTAGGCATTGGTTATGGCTAGGGTTAAAGGTGGCTTGAACAAATGGTTAGAGTTTAGAGATGTGTGGTTAAGATCTAGTAGTTTGCTCCCTTATCTTACCATATAAATAAACGGTCTCAAAACCCTAATTTGTTAGAAACCTTTCTGTTCATTTTGAACTGCCACCCTCTTTCCTCTCTCATGGCTGAAACCCTCCTCTAAATCAATCCTAAAATTCTCATATCAAATTCAAATCAAAACTAAAAGCTATTTGGTAGTAATTGGTTGTAGATTCCAAATCAGCAATCTGTTGAATCACAAACATTTCAAAAGAAGGGAGTTGATTATTCAAGGTAGACTTTAGGGCATCTAATTTGGGTAATTTTGATTTTATTTTTATCATATTATTGTGCTTTCATTATTTGTTAACCATATGAATATATGTGTATAATTAGTTTGCTGTTTTGTTAGTTAGGTGAGACTTTTGTACGTATTTATGTTGTCACAATAGAGATTGAATATGTGTATAATAGTTAAAAATCTATTCTATGATTATGTTTCAGATCTGGAATTAAACATTAAATTAATTTTAAGTTCAAAATTATTTATGTTTATAGACATTAATCATATGTGTAAATCTTATATGTTAATCTTTTGTGTTAAATCTTCACATACAATTTGAATTAAGAGATACGCTTTATTATATATTGTATATATAGATCTGAATATTCGCAAATGTTTGTTTATGTTTATTATGAATTATCAGCGCTGAATTTTTTTTATATTTATATATTTTGTTAATTTTAATATCTAATGATTATCTGAACCAATAAATTCATATATAATAATAAACACTTCTTAAATTCAGTTTAATATTTTTGAAAATTCATCCTTCATGTTTGAAGCCTTCAGAATTTTTTTAGAATTTTTGAACTTAAAATATTATTTTAAAATTTAATTTTATTTCGGACCTAAAAAAATTAATTGAATAATAACATCATTTTAATTAAAAAAATTAAATTTGTATTAAGACTCAAAATATGTTATAGAAACCTTAGAAAAGTTTCATATTTTTGTAACTTAATTTTATAATTTTGATAATTAATTTGATTTTGGGTCTACAATAAATTATATATTTAAAATATTATTTTAATTGAGAAAAATTCAAAAAAAATTCCTGAGGCCAAAAATATGTTTATAGATTTTCTAAAATTATAAAATTTATAATTTTATCATATGGTTATTTTATGATAATTTATTATGGCTAAATCTGATATATATGTTTGTGTGTGTTATGTAATAAAATCTTTGAAATTCCAGATCTGGTATATTTTCTAATTAGTAATTGTAGATGAAAGGAACTTTTAATTATATATATATATATTCATTTTTATTTATGGTTCAAAATATTGTCGTATAAATAAATAAATATTTTCTACAATATTTTAGTAATAATTAAATTTTATGCATACATAAAATAGATATATATTTTTTTTCAAAATAATCGCATGAAATTCATAGTTATATATTTACGCACATATTTGACAACATACAATACATACAAAATGAGCTAATGTGTCCGTTGCGAAGCAAATCCCAATGTCTATATACATGCATGTTATACCCTGTACATATTGCTATGTTGCACATGTACACATGTATATATATGTATATGATGCATATACACACACACACACAAATATATAAGCAAAACCAAAATTAAACAAATCTCAAACTACTATTTGTTAATTTAAATAACATACATTTTTTTATTTAAATCAAATTTACAAAGTTCTAAATAAATTTAGTCTTTATGGGCCCATTAAAAATTAATAATGGCAAATTTATAATTGAAATTCACTCATTTCTTCCGCTGTGGGCTGGCCTAGTTCCTCCAATGGTATCAGAGCCCAATAGCCTATGCGGTCTAAATTAGTTATGTTAGGGCAAACTAATTAAGCTTGTACACTTAGTACGGTGTCTAGAAAGGTGATATCTAGGATTAGAATTAGGTAATCAAATACCCTGTCCTACCTGGTTACCCACCGAGCCTGAAAGGTGATGTGATCCCAATGGTTTCCTCTATTAGAAAAGACCCAATTTGAATTGGGCCTTGGGCTAATTTTCAAAATAGTTTTAAAAATTAAGACATGATTTTAAATTTAAAAGTTAAATTTAAAATAAAAACATGTTTATTATAAAATATTATAATATAACATAAATTTTCAAAATGTTTGAGAATGTAATGAAAAAATTTAAAATGTTAGAAACTATGTGAATATTAATTTCGAAATTTAAAATTATTAATAAGATTAGTAATATAAATTAATTAAACGAGTTAATAAATTAGTGCTTATACGCATGTATTATATATGTTGATATATGTTATGTTATTTTAAAGTGTTTAAGATAACATAGGCATACATGTATATATATAAGATAAAATTTTGAAATTAATATAATTCAATTAAAATTGTTTAACTAATAAATTGATTAAAGGTTAATTTATTAAATAAAAGTACATAAATATACATGTTAAACTATAAAGGTTATAGTAGATATGTCCAATATAAAAATTCTATTAGAATACTAATATAAAATTAATTAAAGAGTTAATTAATTAAAATTAATTGAATAAGACTTAATTAATGAAATATTATACATAAGACTATCATATAAGTAATATGAAATATAAAATTTATTTAACAACAAAACTTGTATGATATGAATGAGTAAACTCATTGTTAAAATACCAAGGCAGATGAGTTCTAACACATACTAGTGAAGTCGAAAGACTTCTATGAACATAGAATTTGGAGAAACATAAAAGAGCAGTGGGAGCCTTATTAGAAAAATAAAATGGTAACATTTAATCTTTCTAATATTGTAAGAACATATTCTAAATAATATTATAATTATCTATAATGATAAATTTATTATTTAACATATACAAACGAACTAAATTAAAAGTTGACAAATGGAAATATAATGCCCACTATTAAATTCCTGTTGCATGTTAACATTTCAACACCCATGCAAGTGCCTTATTTTAAAACTAGTGAATACATTCGTGGTTTGGTCACTTATACATTTATTTGGTCAAGATCATGTATTGCATTCTATGAGTTTCAAACTCTAAAAGCATTATAAGGCTATGGATATTTGCTCTATATAGAACTGCATATAAATGTTATATGGCAAATGGTCAAAGTTTGTAATGTACAATAATTCAATGAAATTAGTTCATCTGAAAAACCAAATAAACCTTAGTGCGAGATCGAGTATTCAATCTAATTGATTACAAAAGGGATCATATTGTGTTAATGTAACACAAGACCCAAAACTACAAGATAGATATAAGAACTCGATCGCTGAAATATCATTTTGATCAGTTTACGTAAAGTGCAACATATTTGATGTTTTTAAATGTTAAGGGAAAATCAAATGAACTTTTGTAAAGAGTTTTTTATGATAGTAGTATGATTTTTTTCTCTTTTGAATAGTTTGATCATTTGAAAGGTAAACGAATGTATAAGAATAAATGTAATTTAAGGTACAGTTGGGATGAAGAGAATGAATAGTCACTTTTGCTTCATAAACAAACATTGAAAACAAGAATTGTAATAATAATTGATACTTAATGTCGGAATAAGAAATATGATTTTTATTCTATGTATTTTCATGTAGAAAATTATTTTCTATGAGATTTATTTCTTTAAGCTCAAGATATTTGATCAACGAACTCTCCACTATAAATTGATTTTAAACTTATTGATTTTTAGATTTTAAAGCTATGATTTTATAACTTGATAACTTGATTTTGATTAAAGGTGATTAAATGAATATTTTCAAATTTAAATAAAATTGAAATTGAATATTTAATTTTGATTTAAATTTGTAATTAAATATTTTATTTAAATGTTTATAAAAAGGTGATTATGTGAATATTTTAAAATTAATAAAATTGAAGTTGAATATTTAATTTTGATTTATTTTTGTGATTTGTGATTTTATTTAAATGTTTATAAAAGTGATTTTATAAAATGACCACGGTGTGAAATTAGCGTTTGGTTGTTAAAAAGACCGGAATCAGATATTGTCATACTTTTTGCTAATATCGAAAACCAGTTTAACAATTGTGTACATGGTAGAGAATCCAGAATGAAGTAAATGGTTTGGCAAACGATTCTGTATGAGGTATGAACACAGCCCTAACCCCACAGGTTAGCTATATGACTAAAACAAGAGCCACGCCGCGCCAACCGAGGTTGCTCCTTCGATCGAGCATGCTTCTTCAAAATCATATCTATTACTTTGTGATTTGATTAGTGCACCCCTTTGATTATAAGAGTATGTCTTGTGGTGGACGTCAGTAGCTGCAATGCGTTACCACCAGTCCGGATCCGTAAAATGGTAGTATCCTACCCTGGACATTGCCTCGTGTGCCTTATCATATTGTTTATCGCTCCCATTACGAGTTTGGTTTGTGTCGTACAGTATGAAGTGCCCTTTGATATCTCTTCAGTTTACGGAGGAATTACGGTATTGACGACGACATTTATATAAAACATGTTTAGGGGGATATTGGTAATGCCTTAATGCTATTTTAATACTTTACTTTACTGTGGACATTATCTATGTAGCGTATTGTACTATGTATGTAGATAGTTTGACGGATCCTTAAGGATGGAATCCCAAACATTCTTTAATTTATATTGCATTTCACTTGGACATTTCACTCGAATTGATTTACTTGCATAAGAATGTTAATCCTGACTCGAGTGTTTTGTATTTTGCTTTATGCTCAGGTCAGACTGAGTGTCACAACATTTGAGACTCACCTTTAGAGCTTGGAGCATTGCTTGGAGATCTATCTTTATCTATTTGGCTTTTCAGTTATTTTCAGTTGTTTATGTTCAGACTTGTCGTTTGCTTATATATTAGAGACTCCTATGTATTTGGGATTTATGTTGTATTTGTTTTGGACTCTGATGTTTCTACAGTAGCTTCATGAGCTACTATTTATCTATTTCCTTGTATATTGTTGTATTACTCTGTGTATGTGATTTTGTGATTGATTTATTTACTGTGCATGCTAAGTTTTTTAGAATATAAATTAACAATATGTTTTTTTTGAGCAATTCAAGTCTGACATGTGTGGATTATTGTCGATTTGAATGGTTAAAAATAGCAGGCAGTTATAGTTGGTAACATAGCTTCGGTTGAGGTAAAACTTAACATATGGAGTAAAAACTTTTTAGAGATAGGGAAGTGATACCCTAGAATGAGTTGAATTTATTATAGAATCATCTTCATTCGAGCTTGAAATTCTTTGTTAGGATCCTCTTTGATTAGGATTTCTTTTGAATTTTGGAACTCTACCTTTGTCCTAAAACACATTCTTCTCCTTGCTATGATCTCTTCCACTCCTCCTTCTACCAGTGATACCCAAGGTACTCTTCAAGGCACCTTTTCTTTGCATGATTTTCCTGTTCGTGTTCTTTTTGATATTGGAGCATCCCATAGCTTTATTTTTGTAATAAATTTGATCACATCTTGCAACCTAAATTGGCAATTTCATCCTTATGTGTCATTAATCCCATAGATTGTACCGCCAACCTTAGTATGATTTGTAAAGGGGTGAAACTCCTTTGCAATATGTGTCGATTCATCAGAGATTTCTATGTCCTCGATTTTGATGCATTTGATATCTTACTTAGAGGTGATTGGTTAAAGCATTATGATGTAGTCATTTCTTGCAAAGCTTGAACTGTTTATCTAGTTGATGACCACGGTAATTCTCTTGTGATCGAATGTCGTTTGCCTCAAGATTATGCAGGCAGTTTTATCTTTTCGACCAATTCTCAGCCTAGTATCTTGACTCCACCCCGATAGTCATGGATTATCCAGATGTTCTTGGTGAACTCACTTCTCTATCTACCAAGCGGGAAAATGTATTCCGTATTGATCTTGTTCCTTAAGCTTGACCTGTTTTTCTTCCTCCTAGACGGATGGCTTCCAAAGAGAAAGTCAAGTTAAGGAAGTAGATTGAAGACCTGTTCTCTAAGGGTTTGATTAGACAAAGTTTTTCTGAATAGGGAGAAACTATGGTCTTTGTCCCCAAATCTGATTGTTCTTTGAGGATGTGTGTTGATTATAGGGAGTTGAATATGCTTACTCTTAAGAACAGAAATCCTGTGCCTCATATCAATGATATGTTCGATCAGCTCTACAGAGCTAAAGTATTCTCTTAGCTTAATCTTGCCATCGATTTCCACAAGCTACATATAGCCGAGGAGAGCATTCCCAAGACAGCTTTTCGAACAAGAATGGTTTTTATGAACGGTTAGTCACGCCCTTTGGATTAACCAATGTTCCTGCCTTCTTTATCGATCTCATGAATCGCGTATTCTGCGATGTTCTTAATATGTTTGTTTTGGTTTTCGTTGATGATATTCTCGTCTTTTCTAAGTTAGAGAAGGAGAATGAATCTCATTTGGGCTATGTGCTAGAAATGTTTAGGAGTCATCAGTTGAAAGCGAATTTTCTAAATGTTATTTCTAGAGGGATGAAGCCCTATTCCTTAGACACATTATTTTTGAAAATGGAGTCTCGATTGACCCGGTTAAGGTCGCCACAATTAATATATGTCTATCCATCTTCCTCTTTTGTAATTTAATTATCTTATCTTCCTTTCGAGCCTATCTTCTTAGTTAGAATTCTCTTTGATTAGGGTCCCTCTAAATTTGAATCTTTATCCTTGTTCCAAAATCCATTTTTTAATCATCCTATGAGGGAACGTATTTTTAATTAATATAAAAATGCATTATAATTGTGTTGTTTGAGTTGTTAAGTTTGAATTATAGGTTTTGATCATTCGTCTAGCTAACATAATCGATAGGAATTCCAAAACACTTGAATAGATCAAACTGATACAATATTGTTTTCGAAATTAGTAAATGAAATAGTTTTGTGAATGATTATATTTTATACATAAAAGTATAATTTTCTGAAATTAATAGTTAAATGAATTGGCTGTTAGAAATGATAGTACTAGATCATCATTCATTTTTTTGCCAACATTCCTAAATCGTTAACTACCGTTGTATACTATAAGGAGATGAAATTTTATAAACATGGTTTACAAATTTGATTTGAAAATGAAATGAATTTAAATTAAGGATTTGAGAATTTAATTTTTGATGCTTTCCAAAAAAAATTCTAAAGTTTTGAAAAAATATGTTGTTTGAAAGTATTTTCGAATGGAAATTGTTTTCAAAGAATTTTAAATGAAGTAAGTCAGTATTCTCCTCTTATATCGTTGGAAAATAATTTTGATGATGACTGCAACATCATCGATATTCATTTTCGAGTCTCAAAATGGGGAGACCACTTAGTAGCTTTGCGACACTTTTTTTTTGGAAAATGGATTTGATTTGAATTTCTTGAGTATGATTTGATGTACAAAAAAAATATGTATATATTTATTTCAAAATGTTTGGAAGTGAAACCGAGAATTTAACTCTTATTTTTTATGTTAAGTGATGGTTTTCAATTATTGAAATGAAGCACCATTTAAAATCATTTTGGAGATTCCTTAATTCCAATTCTTTGTGCGCTAGATGGATGAGATACAAGTATTTGAAACAAAAATTTTTTTGGACTTCAGTACATAATAGTAATCAATCAAATACTTGGAAACAAATATTAAACTGTAGGCAAATTGGTAAATCTCTGATTGAAAGAAAATTTAAAGATGGTAAAGATACAAGATTATGGTTTGGTCCTTGGTTCAAAAATGAGGCTTTTATAAATAAGGTTGGGTGGAATTGCCTTGTTATATGTGGTGGATCAAATGATAAAGTTTTTGATATCATTGTAAATAATCAATGGCAACAACAAATTCATCCTATTACTAATCCTCATAAAGCTGAAATATGCAAAATGCAATTTGATACTTTTGCAGAGAATTACTACTGGGAATGGAAAGCAAACAACAGAGGGAAGTTTTCTTTCAAAGCAACTTGGAATCTTAGTAGAAACAAATACCCAACAGAAGAATGGTATCATTGCATATGGAATAGAGTGAATTGTCCCAAGATGGCATTCTGTACTTATTTTGCAATTAAAAACAGATTGCCAACTTGGGATAGATTAAATAAATGGGGAAATAATATAAATTCACTCTGCTCCCTGTGCAATATATGTAATGAAAATGCTAACCACTTATTTTTTGAATGCAGTTACTCATATTTTATATGGAATCAAATCAAAGCTACTCTGAGCATAGATGACAACGGACATATGGATCTAATGAACATTATAAAGTTAATCAACAATAACTTCAGCTCTAAATCTAAAGAAGCAGATTATGCTCACATTTTGCTAACTATGGCAGTTTTCAACTTGTGGAAAGAAAGAAATTTGCGTGTGCATAACAAAGGCAACAGAAGTAAAGAGCAAGTTTGGTTAATTATAAGTACGGACAGCAAGATTATTCTGCAAAAATCTAAGAAAATACTTAAAAACCAAACCAAATTTGCTTCCCTTGCTGTGGACTGGAGATCTGAAGTTGGAAGCAAACATTTAGAAGCTTATCTTTTGCATTCGAAATGCTTGCAGACCGAAAATCATTTTCTTAGTGAAGCAGGCAGTGTCAACCAACAAAGGGGGATTGATATAACTGATAAGATCAGCTTCTTTGAGGCTGATAACAACAGCGCTAACCCTCATCAAGCTACGACCAGCAATTCTTATAGTATCAAAGCTAATCTGGGTAGTAATATCAACTCGAGGGGAACATCGTTAGATCTAGGTCACGTTGACGCTAGATCTAACGATTCTGTGTATTCTAGCAAAATTAACTTGAGTAGCAGAGATAATCTGAGTAGATATAACAAACAGAACAAGGAATCATTAGATCTAGGTCGCGATGACACTAGATCTAACAATTATAGGCATCTCAGCAACTATAGTAATTATTGCATAGCTACTGACAACGTAGAGAGTGGCAAAGGTATGAGTGTTGGCTCTAATGAAGCTCTCTCTTACTGGGAGCGAGGAGAGAGTAGCAGAATGAAGAACGAAAGGGGAATGGCTTCGGAGATCAGCCATTTTTGAGTTTCGTTTGTGCTTGTTGATTTTTTTTCTGTTTTGTTGTGTTGTCATTTGTCGGCATCGTTATTAGGGTTTGAGTGGGTATATTAGTTTGTTGATTTGGGTTTGCTTTATCGACCCGGTTTTTGTTTGTAAGCTTTTGGGCTTGGCCCATTTAACCTTTATTCATTTTTTTTATTGAAATGAAGCAATTTTTTTGAATAATTGGAGTGTCTAAAATGAGATATGAAATTGAAACAACTTAAAACAGTTGAACTAGGATAAAATTAATTTGTATAATACTCAATTGTATTCTAAAACATATCTAAATTACCTAAAACATTCAAAAAGTTAAAATGTTAATGTGAATATGTGATTGAAGGTTATACAAGAGAAAACTTAGTAATAAAAAAGTTCAAACTAAATCTTGCTTGATAGAAATGTTGAAAATATAAGGTAAATTTGTGTAACGGATGGATGTTTTTCGACCTGCGAAAACCGACACTAATACATTCACTGTATAGAGTGCCGAGCAATCGAGTGTCGAAAATACCAGGTTGTTAGGGTTTAAGAAGAAAAAAGGTAGAAAAGAAAACATAAATAACAACACAGAATCTCACACTCGTAGAGGAACAAAATGTAATATGCAACAAGAACTTATATACAAAAGAATCTATTTAGTTAATATACATACAAGCTATCAAAGTGCAATCACCAATATATAAATCTGGACAGTTATAATAACTTGTCCCCGAATGCTGAATGTATAATCAACAATGCACAGCGGAATATAGTCAATCATGTGCAATAGGTCTCTGCCATTCAGCTCGTCTCCTGAGCTCCAAATCGTCATAACCTGAGAACTGCAATACTCGGTCTGACCCGAGCATTATAATAAAGTAACACCCGTGTCAGGCTGTAAATCAGTATGAGTAACAAACGTAATTCAAAATGCTTGAGTTATAAAAATCTTTAGAAAAACCAAGGTAACTCATACAAACACGACGAGTTTTCATCTTATTTTAAACCAAAACATTTTTACATAAATCCATCGATATTTTGACAATGTCTAAGTACAATTGATTATTTAAAATAATTTTTTGAAATCAATCCAATTTTCGCATATTAAACTCTATAATCAAACTCATAAAGGTTCGTAGGGATTTTCAAATCAAAGAGGTTCCAGATAACACTGATATCCGATTTCGATCTCTTCAAATTCAAGTAATAAATTTAAAGGGGTAAATTGTTTAAAATAAACAATTTACATTTAGGGTGACTATATCCACGTATGGGAATTATTACAGCTGTTTTTTTCTTCTTTTCTATTTTTAAAAAAGTAAAATTTTCTATTTTTCTTTCTTTCCGTTTTCCTTTTCTTTTCTTTTTCTTTTTTCCTTTTCTTTCGTTTTCTTTTTCCTTTCTTTCTTCGACCCATTACACCGACCCATTCTCTTCTTCTCTATTTTTCTTCTTTCTTCCAGTTCTTCCTCCTTTCTCTTATGTAAATGAATACAGGAAACATGCACGTTCATTTGCACGTACACACCCACCCCCGTCCCAGATACGCGCTACGGCCCACCTACGCGTGTCACCATCGACCTCCGCAACTCACCCGGCCAGTAGAACCCATGGCAAAACCTCGTTCAAAAATTCGAACAAAAACCCAAAACTAGACATATCCATTTTCCCCTTCAAACAATTCATCTGGCCACCACCATGAATACTTTCCTACCAAATATCACCCTTAGCTCCGCCAACGTCGTCTTCCCTTCCCCCGGACCACACATCTTGTACGCCTCCACCATGTCGTCATTTCCACCAAACCGAAGATCAAAACAAAACTCCTTAAAATCCTAAAACTGCCTCAACTAACCGATACACATAATAAGAAAATTCCACACCATTTTTCATGGATTCCCCATCACCAAGGCCTTCTCCTCACTAACCACCGAATCACGAAATCAAGTGAGACGTCAAAATTTGGCCAAACGCCCAATTCCATTCATCTCCCTTTACCTCATTCAATAACCAATTACAAATCTCCAAACCACCACCAAAAATTATGATTTTTAGTAACGAACACGCTCACGTAATCAATTGATGAAATATGATATTCGAATTTCAATCATTTATGAGTTAGTTACTGTAATCTTAACATTTCCCCCTTTGTACTCAATGATAATAGGAAAAACAAATTTTACAATGATGTATACTCAAAAAAAAACTTTCCTTTTGGAATCATATTCTAAAACTAATTGGATGGCAAGATGTTAAATTTTGAAATTAAATGTTGTTCTATTTTTTTTGACAAAAACAAAGAACAGAAGAGAAGATCAGTGGTTCTTGAGTTACAGGTTGCATTTTCTTACATATATACATTCAAGGTCCATATACAATTCATATTCATATTTCATAGATCAAATATTTAGCCAGAAACATAGTTATATGTGAGTACATATATAAAACAAGATTGTGTTACTCACGTCTTTTGGAAATAGAAGAACTGCTACTCTACCAAGCTTCTCTCTTCAGGCTTCAGGCTTGAATATTTAAGTTGATTTTTTTTCTGTCGGATTCTTTTTTTTGCTTTTGAACTAGGGTGTATATATGAAAGAAAACAAGGCAGTGATATGTATGTGTATATATAGGGAGTGGAAGGGTACAGTGCAAGCTAAAGGGAAGATGATATATATACCTGTACAGGTTTTTCACATTATATATATATTATTTGATTTGAACAAATAATTTGACCTGATTAGATTTCATGTTGATATGATATTTTATGTTCTTGATTTGAAACATTGTATGCTTGAATTAAATGCTTGCCATGATGATGTTCCCCCATGTGTTTATATATACATTTGTATGTATATATACACACACACACTCTCTTATGCGCCTATTCCTTACCATGTACATGTTTACATGCTTGTATACTTACATATTCAATTATTTTCATATTTATTTATACACACATTTTCATCATATGGTTTTTCACTTATACGAATGTATATATTTTACAAATTTTATTTACATTTACGTATACACTATTTACATTTAGATATATACTATTTTATAATCATATATATATATATACAAACATATATATATATATATATATATATCTAGACGTATATATATTTTTAAATATCATAAAGCTTGTATATATTTATATAAATTCATTTCTGGATATTTTATCTTAAATTTAAATGATGGAGTTTATATACACATTTCTATAATATTTATCATATCTAGAAATTTTATTTTAAATTTGAATATAGTTTTTAAGTAATATATAGATTTAGATATTTTATTTGTCAGAAAATTTATCTACTCGACTAATAAAAATTTATATTCCAATAATTTAATCAGTTAATTGCCCAATATTCGATGGCTAAAAATCTGGGTCGTTATATTCCTCCCCTCTTAGAACTTTTCGTCCTCGGAAAGAACCGAAGCGAGAATTTGAATTTTGATGTGTATTATTAATTAAATCATTTTTAAACATTTAACTCCTTACTCTTTTATTTTACATTTTAAAACACTTTAAATTACATAGTATTACCAAGCTAGTTTTATATAAAAATATTTTTCATAACTCGATGTCTAAACAAGTCTTATCTTTTTCTTATAGAAATTTAGTCATACGTCGATCAGGTGTAGGACTGAAAATCTATAAGTACATAGGAGACCCATTTTCAACACCTAGTGAAAGTACTTGAAAAACCTTTTTCAAAATGATATGGAATGTATCACCCCCTCTTCACCACCATGGATCGCAGTTAACCCGATGATTGCATCGCCATCCCGGTGAAATCCATAAGAAAAATGTAGGCATTCCCACCTCTCGACTTACGCCATGGGAACACCATAGATTGCAACTACAACAAGGTTGCGTTGCTATCACGGCAAAACCATAAGTTGTCTGTGGGCGATCACTGCCCCTCGAATTACGCTATCAAATGAAACTATACCACATAGATCGCAGGCTACACAAAGGTTGTGTCACTGTCCCAATGGAACCCAACGTAGACGGTAGGCAATCGCTGCCACCTGAATTACGGTATGGAACCAAACCACATAGATCGCAATCTCCCGATGTTACATCTCTCTCTCTCTCAGCGAAATCAAACATAGATTGTAGGCAATCACTACCACTCGACTTGCACTATGGAACCGCGATAGATCGCAGTTACATAAAGGTTACGTTGCTATCACAGCAAAACCCAATGTAACTATAGGTATCAGCACCGCTCGACTAACGCTACCCAATAAATGATCACCAGGAACTCATTGAGTTTTGTCCGGACATCCTCTAGGATCCTAATTCTCATTGAACCCACACTTCGGATTCCTAAGTAGAACCACCCAATGGATTTCCTTCTCTAAGTTTCGATTTTCATTGGGGTGCATTTCCATACTTTTCTCAAAATATATCATACTATATATATAGTACCTTTCAAATCATATTCTGTATATGTATCACATTTAAGCTTTATCCATACAAAGTCGATATCTTTAAAATAGATAGTTTCCAAATTTGGTTTACCCAATTTCCAAAATTGATTATTTCCGAAATCGAAAGTCTTTTTAAAAAAAATCATGGGTTCCAAAACCTTTTTAGTTCCACTCTCGTATACATGTAAAATTATTCTTATCAACTCGAATAAATTTTCGAATCAATAATTTCTGAGTCCATCCCATACTTATATAAACCTTAATTAGCATTTCAAATATCTTTCCAAGATCATTTCTTCCTGGTTATAAATTCAATAAGGGAGTTTGAATATATAACTAACATTTATATTCTCATTAATGCCAAATAAAATTTCAAGTTCGATTACCTTTCAAAGTTATTTGTAACATTTCTTACTTCTTATAAAATGAGTTTCAGTTATAGTAACTATTAAATCTTTATTTTTAAGTCATCATATTTTCTCAAAATGCACCATTTCACTTCAAAATCATCTTTGCCTTAATAATCCAATTTCGGTTCCAATTGAGAATTGCTTCGTATTTCCATTTGGGCTATATTTTCAATTTATCCCAATTAGTATTTAAATCCATGATTTAAATATAATTAATTTTCACTCTAACAAGTTTGAATTTAGAAAATAGCTTAAATAGTTGTAAAATAGTTAAATAGTTAATATAAGATTGTTTGAGTTTTTCAGAAATGGGTTGTATAGTAAATAGCTTGGAAAATAAATTTTTTTTTGGATATTTAAGAAGATAGTTTCAAGGTCAATTGATTCAACTTCCAGTCTTCTAATTCAAATCAATTTCAATTTGCACACTAGTAATTAAGTAATTATTGCTATCCCGCCTTTTAACAAGGCCGAGATATCAAGGAACTGATTGAAAACTAAGGGCCATTCATCCCGGATATCGAGTACGAACTAGTTCATTATGGATATCGTTGAATTTTGTCCGTGTCCGAATCAGGCTATAATCAGCAAGACACGACAAGCAAAGCCGTGAAAGCCAGCATTCCGAATTTCAGGTCAATCCTAGTTCGTATGCTCAAGTTATGATTGGTGCAAGTTGAAGGGAAAAGCCATGTTTTCATATCCATCAGTGAGCCATATTTCGAATCCATCAGATTCACATCCATCAATGAGCCACGGTTTGAATCTACCCATTTCGTATCCATCAACTTTGCACTGGTCGGTTTCGTATCCATCAAACAGTCTCGCTTCGCATCGATCAGTTTCTCTTGGTCCGTATCGATCAAGATATCGTATTCGAATCCATTATCTTCGTATTGATTGGCTGATGACTATTTCACATCCATCAACTATGACAAGTCACTGTTTTGTATCCATCCAGCTAGGCATAGTTCGTATCCATAGTTGAGCCTTTATTCGAATCCACCATCCTTGCGTTGATTAGGGCTATAATACCCTCATATCCATCTGTCTCGAATCCGTTAGCGCGCAATCATTTGCAACCGTCTAGTTCGAATCCATCAGGCAACTGCTCTTCGTATCCATCGGATGACCTTGCTTCGCATCCATCCAACGATAACTACTTCGTACCCATTAGGGGGCTGGTTCGAGTCCATGTCCAATGGCTTGTTCATGTCCATCGAGTCAAATGAGCCTGGATTGACGCAACGGTCATCGATGCAAATGAGGCGAGATTCATGGATGCGACACGCTCAACTCGGAGCAAACAGTGGATCGATGAGAGGAACGCGTTCCACGTCACCGCATCATCATGTGCATGGTCGATTCGAAGCTAATCGACTCGAAGCTATGGATGTAGGATCGATTTCACCCTAGAGGGGGGGTGAATAGGGTGATTGTGTAAATTATTAAAATTAATCGCGGAAGCTTATGAATTAATTTCAATTCAGATCACAGAATAGCAGCACAGATATTGCAGAATATAAATAATAGAATATAAATAACAGAATAACAGATATTGCAGAATATAATTTCAATCATTTTATATTGCAAAAATATTTCTTTTTCAATTTTACTGCGTTAGTGTATATTTTTGCAGATTGCTCAGATGCTGGATTCAAACTGGAATGCAATTGAAGACAAAATACGAGTGTGAGTGTTATATAGTGAGGTGATGATATGTAAAATAGTGATGTAATTGAATTTGTATCAAAGTTGTATAGTGAATAGTGAGAGCTTGAAATTGTACTATTCAAAGATGTAATAAATATTTGTTTGAATAAAATATTCGTTTGAATTCAAATTCCGTGTTATTTATTTTATTCAGCAAATATTTATTTAGTCTGTGAAAAATAAAATAGTATATTATCAAATACATTTAAATGAATGTATATATGTTTATTATCATTAAACAAAAATCATATAAGCGCATATTCAACAATCTCCCCCTTTTGATGATAACAAACATATATTTAAGATTTTGAATATGTTAAATGTATTTGATCATTGATATATCCTAATTGCTCCCCCTATTTAAATGCTTCCTCTCTATACGATGCTCCCCCTACATATATGCATACAAATAAAAATATGCAAATGATCCTAGATGCAAATAGAAAATTATTTGACCTTTGATTGATTTTATTTGACAAAATCTTAACTTTTCTCTCCCCCTTTTGTTATCAGCAAAAGAATAATAGTGTTAGAGAAAATAGAGATAAAGTAAATGATATCAATCCAACATTAAAACTCAATTGAATATAAATATTAAATTTCAATAAAAAATCAAACAAAAATCATAAATATTTTGTTAGGCGCATATTCCACTTTTAGAATGATGGAAATGATGTCATCATATAAAACCATACAGTTGTGTCTATTTGTGGTATATTTATATCAGGAATTTGAATAACTACTAACCATGCATAACCGTTAGGACTTTTAAATGAGATTAGTAGTATTCCAATTTTTTTTTTTTTAAAATGAATTCAAGTATCTTCTAACCACGCATAACCATGAGGACTTTTAAATGGGATTAGAATCAACTTGTTTATTTTACAAATCAACTTTTGATATGCGTTCCATACATGCATAACCGCGAGGACTTTTAAATGAGCATGGAAGCACATAACAAATTCCAAGTAATTCACCCATGCATAACCGTGAGGACTTTTAAATGAGAGTGAATACTTTGGTATTTATTATTATTATTATTAATTAATTTTTTTTATTTTAAAAAAAATGTGAAAATGAAAAACGAACGATTCCTGTTTAAAGTACCACATATCGACAAACTATATAGAATTTTGATGAGTGATGGTCGTTAGAAATATGATAGATATAGAGATGGTCATGGAATTTTTACCAACAAACAGTTTTATAACTCTTGTTTAAATTTCTAAAGAAATTCATTAATTATACCGTCTCGAGTCATAATATTTGATCAACATTAACACTCATCACTTTTTCAATCACTATTTTTCTTTTCGATAAACATTAGGGAGTCAGATTAGTCAAAATAGTCATTTAAAATCAAATTTAAAAATAATTATGAAATTAATTTTTCAAAAATGACTAATCTGAACCTATGGCCAAAAATGATTTTCTCCAGGGGGTTTTATAAGAAAATTTTCTGCTATTTGAAAATTATTTGAAATGAAAAATATGCAGATATTTTCTTTGACAAACGATGCAGTTACTAAATGTCTTAACAAAAAACACGTTTCACTAGTAACTTTTCTATCAACTAGATTACCAGTGTAATCTGCATCTGAATTTCTCTTTCACTCAAAAAATTATCATCAATTGAATTTTATAGACCAAAACATGAAGTGTGCACCAAAAATTTTAAACTCAATTTTTACAGCAAATTATATGACATTCTTTTGAAATTGAATTGAAGCCGTGTAAATAATCAGAAAACTGTGAATAAAGAGTTAGCCATATTATAACCAATTGTAATATCCAACAAAACACTATTTTTAATCCAAACTGCTATATATGAAGTAATTCAAAGAATCTAGAGATTTTTATAGTGTTTTTGGCATAAGAATATAATTGACCAACTATGTTGAATAAGTCAGAGTCAAAATCATCATTTTTTCATCAATCTCAATACTGGCTGATTTTAATTCAGAATATGGTGCAGATTATCACATTTAATATATCGTTTAAAACATACCATTACCTGTTTTACCTTTACGATATTTTTCGTTGTTGTCCGTTGTGATTCTGTCACCTTTATACTAGGCTAAGGAACTTTGTTTCGTCGTCCGTTGTGTTTCTGCAACAGCCAAAAATCCAGAGCACACTGTTGTTGTTCCTTAGCCTGCCACCACACCTACACGATGAAAGATTTATGTGACCTATTTGTTTTTATAGGTCCATGGTTGTTAGTGGCAGAAAATTTTGAAAAATAATTTTGTGTAGACCCAAAACTGTTTATAATTGTTCCCTTCGGCACCCAAATTTGTTTTACTTCGAGAGATTTTATATTTGTGCCTTTTGGAACCCAAATTGGTATAGTTTTCACATGTTTGGGTCTATACCAACAATTATTGTGACAGTGTCCATATTTTCTACAAATCGTGCATAAAGAATTAACTTGATTAATATTGCTTTCAATAATTTTCGAATTATTATATCCAAGTCCTTGTCTAACAGTATTAACAGTTTGCTTTCCTAATAGCATATTCAACGATTTTTCACTTTTTGAAAATTTATCTAAAGTCGTTGACAATTGTTGGACTTGTGTTTTGAGAGATTCATTTTCGTTTAACAACTGTGTGCACTTTTTAATAGAATTCTCTCTCCTAGTATTTTCATTCTCCTTTAAAATCAGAATTTCATTTTCAAGTGATTTTATACTGATTTCCAATTTTTTAATTTCTTCTTCGAATGTTGGACACTTATCACACTTAGGGATCCTACTTTGATAGGTTTTAACTAGTTGATCAAGTTGTTTATTGCATTCTATCAAAGTATTCTTTTGAGATTCAAGTTTGGCGTATTTTTCCCTAAGTCGTTCATAACAGCCATTTATTTCATGAAAATATATAAGCAATTCAGAGTGAGTAAGTTTTGATACCTCGCTTGGCTCGTCATCGTCGCTATCAGTTATATTCCCTTGAAGGCACATATCTGCTTTCTCACTCTCACTGCTAGAATTTTGATTATCTTCATCACTTGTATTCCATGTGGCTGCAAAACTTTTCTTTTTCTGTTTCTTTTCAAAGTCGCGTCGATTTTGAGGACAATTGGGTTTGATGTGTCCGGGTTGGTTGCACTTGTGACAGATGATCTTCTGTTCTTCAGAGTAGTCTAGTGCTTTGGCTATTCTGCTTTTCGCTTTTTGAATTCGAGCTGAATTTCCATATTTGTAATTCCACGTTTTGAATTTCTTTATTAGTAGCGCCAGCTCTGCTGCTCCATCATCATCATCGTTATCATCATCACTTTCGATTGTTCCTTTGAGCGCTATTGATTTCTTTCGATTATCTCCTCCTTCACGCTCTTCCTTGAATTTCATTTCTAGCTCATAAGTGGTGAGATTTCCGATGAGTTCTTCGACTTTCATTTGTTTCAAATCTTTTGATTCTTGAATGGCAGTCACTTTTGCTTCAAATTTTCGTCGAAGGACTCTAAGGATTTTTCGGACTATCTCCAACTCTGTGTATGATTTTCCAAGAGCTTTTGATTTGCAAACGATATTGGAAAGTCGTCCATGCATCTCTTTGACATTTTCTTCCTTCACCATTGTGAAGTTCTCGTATTCGCTGCTTAGCATGGCAAGGCGAGATTCTTTGACTTGAGATGTTCCTTCGTGAGTCACTTCTAGTGTGTGCCATATTTCCTGTGCAGTTAGACAATGTGAGACACGATTAAATTCAAATTGATCCAATGAACAGATAATAGAATTCATAGCTTTGGCATTAGTATTTTGTAATTTATTTTCTAGTTCTGTCCATTGTTCCTTTGGCTTCTCTATTTCCTGATTATCTACAGTTATAGTTGGTATTCTATAACCTGTCTCAACAATATTCCAAGCGTCAATGGTTTTCAGAAAAATTTGCATTCTATTTTTCCAATAAGCATATTCACCATTGAACATTGGTGGTCTAACTATGGATTGACCTTCTGCAAAAGCATTATTAAAAGAAGCCATTTTAAAAATTCAAATTTTTAAAACAAAAACCGATTTTTTTGAAACACGAATTTTTAAAACAAAAAATTGATTTTTGAAACACGAATTTTTAAAACAAAAATTGGTTTTTGTAAAATCAAATTTTTAAAACAAAAACGGCTTTTGTTCCTAGCTCTGATACCACTTGTAGGATCGATTTCACCCTAGAGGGGGGGTGAATAGGGTGATTGTGTAAATTATTAAAATTAATCGCGGAAGCTTATGAATCAATTTCAATTCAGATCATAGAATAGCAGTACAGATATTGCAGAATATAAATAACAGAACAACACAGAATTTACCCAGCTTCGGCAAAACCCTGCCTACGTGCTGCCTCCAAGGTTTCTACTAGAAATTAGATAGTCCCTCGCTTACACACGTAAACTCGCTATACCCGCTATTGACTAATCTAACTCTACGCTCAAAACTCTGCCACAACTCAACTACCGAGTTGCGAATTCTCAAGCTACGCCACGTAGCTTGTCCCCTAATCACACGACTAGAAAAATAAAAACGGTTTAAAAAAATACAAATTAAAAACAATTTGAAATACAAAACCCTATTTAATAAAAACTAAGCCCAAATTAATAAAACAAAGGCCGGCCCCTTATTCACTTCTTCAACCCGTTCCTTTTATTTTTTCGTTCGCGAAAAAATGGCCGCTCCTCTTGCAGATTTAGGGCTTCGTCCCTTTGGTGCCGTGCTCTTAAATTAGGATTTCAAATTGAAGTCGCTGCCTTTGTTGGTTGATTGCAATCACTGTTTCTCTGATTTGCTTCAATTGTTTGCGGCTTCTCCTCCTTGATCGAGTTCGATTGGTTCGGTATGTAATTTGTGCTTTTTGCTTCTTCTAATCTTTTCGTACTTGAACTCGATGCTTTTTTCGTTGCCGATGATGAATATTTATATAGGATTCAAAACCCTATTTTTGCGTTCGTATAAATTTTTGTTTGAATTCGTCTTCACTGTGCTTTGCCGCTCGATTTTGTTTTGATGATTTAGATGTCACTGGCTATTTCAATTTCGTATAAATTGATATTGCTTGGCATTCACGGTTTCGATTTGTGACTTGGTCATATGCTTGGCTATCACGGTGTAATATACTCGGCTTGAATTTGACTTTAATTTGTGACTTCTGTATACTACGGCTCTGACCATTTCAACTTTGATTTCGACACGGCTTTGATTTGTGAATTCATGTGTTTGCTTCGGCCCTGTGAATTCATTGTACTTAGTTGTGATGTTACACTTGTCTTCATATGCCCTTGACTTTGTTATACATTGCTGTGCATTGCATTGATGTTCATTTCATTGCATATGAATCTTGGTCTACTTGATGCTGTAGCTTGCTGTACTTTCCTGTAGCTCCATCTGTTGCAATTTTTGATGATTTATTGTAGTATGTTGTCACTGCTTCACCACTGTTCAGTTGCATATATTATCTGATGTTGTCACTTATGTTTGCACTGCTTTACATCTTGTAGTTTGCTTTGGTCTTGAGCATTGCCATGCCATTGAGCATTGTTGTGTCCATATTGTATTCAGTGTTTACTTTGAGCATGTTGTAGTGTGTTACCATATTGATGCCTCTGATCATTTGACTGCACATGTTTCAGTGACATTGTGTTCATTTGAGTTGTCTCCACCTTCTGATATGCTGCAGCTTGGTCTTTGTTTGACTTGTAGTGTTCATTTGAGTTTGACATTGTTTATGTTGACTTGACCATGGTTGTTGCACCTGAGTTATATCACTGGTCTTTGCATTTGTACACTTGTTCATATGAACTGTTGTTCCATTGTTGGTCTGACCCTTCCATATGCTCTCTGATAGCGTTGAACTTCACTGTTGCATTCCATTTGTGTTTGCACAGCACTGCATGTTATATTTCTTGATCATGTTGGCCATTTGGTCGAGCTTTAGTCCAGTGCCCCCATGTCTTGTGTCTTGCCATTCTTTGTTGCCTATTGAATGAATAATTTGCAGTGATGTTATCATGTGCATTTCATTTACATCGAGACCTGTAGTCTTCATTCATGTTGCTGTGCAGTAGCTATGCCTTGCTCGTTCAGTCTTGTCTGATCTCTGGTTTACCATCTGCATTCACTACAGTTTGTACATGCCTACCGTGTTCATTTCTGTAGTATAACATGTTGCACTCTTTATGTTGTATTGACCTCTTATCCTTAGCTGTTCATGTATGTTTGCATCGACTTGTTGCAATACTTGAATCTATATTGTCGCTGGTTTCGCTTGGTGGTCTTGTACTTTTATACTGCTGGTTTGTTCACTGGTGTACATTATTTGCTGTGCATACTTCATGCTTGCACTGTTCATTTATGTTGTCCAGACATTGTTGAGTTCTTGGCCATTTCTTGTTGATTTTTGAAATTTTACTTGAGTTGAATCCAGTTTCAAAAACTCGGGTTTGACCTTGTGCTTGAGTCGTGATTTTGAATATATTGCACGTGAGTTGAGCCCGGCTTTTCATTTGGGTTTGACCTGTGCTCACCTGTCCCTGTAGCATTATCAAGTGTATATATCGGTGTGCACGGCCTTGTGGCATATACAGTGATACACTGTGTATGTCACAAGTTGTTCGTGTATGACGAATTCAAATTTAAATTATGACGAACAACCCAAATAACTGAGGCAAATCGTATTTTCAAAAATCATATTTCATTTTATATTGCAAAAATATTTCTTTTTCAATTTTACTGCGTTAGTGTATATTTTTGCAGATTGCTCAGATGCTGGATTCAAACTGGAATGCAATTGAAGACAAAATACGAGTGTGAGTGTTATATAGTGAGGTGATGATATGTAAAATAGTGATGTAATTGAATTTGTATCAAAGTTGTATAGTGAATAGTGAGAGCTTGAAATTGTACTATTCAAAGATGTAATAAATATTTGTTTGAATAAAATATCCGTTTGAATTCAAATTCCGTGTTATTTATTTTATTCAGCAAATATTTATTTAATCTGTGAAAAATAAAATAGTATATTATCAAATACATTTAAACGAATGTATATATGTTTATTATCATCAAACAAAAATCATATAAGCGCATATTCAACAATCTCCCCCTTTTGATGATAACAAACATATATTTAAGATTTTGAATATGTTAAATGTATTTGATCATTGATATATCCTAATTGCTCCCCCTATTTAAATGCTTCCTCTCTATACGATGCTCCCCCTACATATATGCATACAAATAAAAATATGCAAATGATCCTAGATGCAAATAGAAAATTATTTGACCTTTGCTTGATTTTATTTGACAAAATCTTAACTTTTCTCTCCCCCTTTTGTTATCAGCAAAAGAATAATAGTGTTAGAGAAAATAGAGATAAAGTAAATGATATCAATCCAACATTAAAACTCAATTGAATATAAATATTAAATTTCAATAAAAATCAAACAAAAATCATAAATATTTTGTTAGGCGCATATTCCACTTTTAGAATGATGGAATTGATGTCATCATATAAAACCATACAGTTGTGTCTATTTGTGGTATATTTATATCAGGAATTTGAATAACTACTAACCATGCATAACCGTTAGGACTTTTAAATGAGATTAGTAGTATTCCAATTTTATTTTTAAAAAAATGAATTCAAGTATCTTCTAACCACGCATAACCGTGAGGACTTTTAAATGGGATTAGAATCAACTTGTTTATTTTACAAATCAACTTTTGATATGCGTCCCATACATGCATAACCGCGAGGACTTTTAAATGAGCTTGGAAGCACATAACAAATTCCAAGTAATTCACCCATGCATAACCGTGAGGACTTTTAAATGAGAGTGAATACTTTGGTATTTATTATTATTATTATTATTAATTAATTAATTTTTTATTTTAAAAAAAATGTGAAAATGAAAAACGAACGATTCCTGTTTAAAGTACCACATATCGACAAACTATATAGAATTTTGATGAGTGATGGTCGTTAGAAATATGATAGATATAGAGATGGTCATGGAATTTTTACCAACAAACAGTTTTATAACTCTTGTTTAAATTTCTAAAGAAAAGGGATCTTTTGGTTCTCAAGCACCTAGACTCTGTCGGATCGAGTTTTGCATTTTAATCTTGCTGTTGAATTCGAATTTCAGGCTGTAATCTACTGTTGTTCGCCGTAATCACGTGTAATCATTGAAAGAGAATCAATAAAATCACAAAAACTTCGTAGTGGACGTGGGCAACGTGCCGAACCACTCTAAATTGCTTGTCTATGCATTTGCCTTTCTGTTTGTTGGAGTTTTTGTTAGATAATCTTCATTTTATATTTATATTCTTGACTGTTATCTCTTCAAAAACTTCCGAAGAGTGTTGTCCCCATTTTTGGTGTAAACATTTTGGTGCTTTCATTGAGAGAACCAAGATTTTCTCTGGCTCGTTGGATCTGTCGTCGATACTGGATTGCATAAATCTAAGAGAAAGATCCATATCTCTGACCCAGATTCCTTCCATTCCATTCAGATTTTCATAAAGTTTAGAAAAGGAATTCATCCTTCAAGATGGTAAGCTCAAGGACCAACTCCAACATTGCCAATCAAGAAGGCCGGGATAGACAAAATCCAGCGCAGTTGTCACCAACCAACCAAATCGCAGCCGGCCCTCTGATTCACAAGGCCCGATTACCAGGAAAGAGTTTCAGTTGTTGCTCCAGGAATTGACACAGAGTCGTCAACAGCTAACAGAACAGCTGCGCGCAAATGCCGAGCTGACCAACCAGCTAAACCGCCAGAAGCGTAGAAGATCTAGAAGAAATCAAGGTTCCCACATCTTAACAAAAAGTTCTGTCTCATCTGGTTACAACCGCATATCCATCCGTCCTCGACCGGACGAAGGTTACGCACAAGCCGTTGGACATCCGCCCGCACTGACCGTTGGGCAGCTGAGAGTTGATCCATCAGCCAGTTTCCATACTGGACCCTCCTTCCGGGGAGGAACTGTTCCTCAATACACTGCAGATAACCGTGCCACCATCGCCGCGGTTGAAACAGGGATTGATGCTCGAATTAGCATGGACGTACTCTTGAGCCTTACGTCCCAGAAGATATTGAGCCAAGGAGGCGAGACGTAGACCGTCGACAGCGCCCGGTCCAACCTCGCAATGTGGAACCCGACCACACCTTGGCTGCACATGCGCAGAACGTTCAAATGCCAGACCTTCCAGCTATGATATGTTAAATGATCCGTGAAAGTTAGGGTCTTACTAACAATGACTGGAGAATCTCCCGCAGTCATACCCCCTTTACGGATGACATACTCTATGCCGAACCTCCTCAGCGGTTCAGAATGCCCACTTTATCAGTTTATGAAGGGAATTCAGACCCAAACCAGCACATCCTGAAGTATGAGTGGTTGATGAACGCTGCTAGAACGGATGATCTGGTAAAGTGTCGTAGCTTACCTATCTCTTTGGGGGGCATTGCCACCATGTGGTTTACGCGATTGCCGTCCCGATCCATTTCCTGTTTTGATCAAATGGCCATGAAGTTTGTAGAACAGTTTCGTATGCATGTCGCTAGGCCTAAGGATGTTAACACTTTATCTAGCATCACTCAAGCTCCTGGGGAGACACTTAGACACTACTTGTAGAGGTTCCATGCTACATGTGTAGAGATAAGTAACCCCAATGAAAATTCGATGTTAATGGCACTGACTACGGGAATTGACCCCGACTTCGAATTTGGAAATTGGTTGGTTGGGAAGCCTTTCGCGTCGTTGGACCGTTTCTTCTCCAAAGCCACCCAATTTTTAAGGCGAGGGGATGCGAAATAGTCTAGGAAGCAGGAAGGCGTGGGGCCCAGTAGTGAAGGGATTCAAAGCAATGCGGTAGTTAAACAGTCAGGTGAAAGCTCTGGGAAAGTACAGCTGAATATACAGAACAAGCAATCTCAGCCGAGTAACAGTGATAATCGAAATAAGAATCGGGATCAAAACCGTGGCCCGCGACGTAGGGCGCCGATGTTTGACAATTACACCTCCCCTAAATACGTCGTTGGAGAACGTGTATCTGCAAACCTGCAATGGCATGCAGTATAAGAAGCCTGCTCTGATGCCATCATCGGAGAGGCAGATTCAGACAGGAAAATTTTGCAGGTTCCATAAGAGTTATGGCCACAATACCAATGAGTGTAGACATTTGCAGGACCTCATTAAGAAATTGATCAGGGAGAGAAAGTTAGATTAGTTCGTTCGGGCGCCACAATCTGGAGGTGCGGGCCTATCAAACCAAAGTCGTGCTCAGAATTAGGAAAGACGGAAGGAACCCGCTCGTACGGGCGGGAGGTTGGTAATAAATACAGCCAGTGGTGGTCCCCATCCAGCAGACTGAAGTTGGAGGGAAATGGAGTCGTATGCCAGCTCTATCGGGCATGCAGATTTCGAGTGTTGCAGTAGTTTTGATGAAGGGGCTCCGCCAAACAGCAATGGACAATGACCGATGACATCGTGTTCAGAAGCCGGGATGCTGACAGGGTCAAAGCCCCCACTATTGACCCACTGGTCATATCTGCCCAGGTTGGTCCTGCTTGGATGAAGAGGATCCTGGTTGACAGTGGGAGTTCAGTAAATATTCTGTTTAAGAGTGCTTATGATATGACGAAAATGGAAGCTAAGGATTTAAAACCTTGCCAATCTAGAATCCACGGCTTCGATGGAAGTGCCAATTTATCCACTGGAGTAGTGGAGCTGGGAGTTGGGGAGTGTCGGAGAGTCCAGATGTTGCAATTTGTTGTGTTAGACATTCACTCCCCCTACAACGCTTTTTTGGTCCAACCGGCCCTTGTTGAATTCTGGGCAGCGTTTGCCCCATGGTGTTTAACTCAGAAACGAGAAGTCCGCTATCCGACACACTCCGTTCTCCCTGTCTTACGGCTCAGAAGCCGTTATTCCAGTAGAGATGGAAGTACCTTCTCATCGCGTGACTTATTATGATCCGAAAACTAATGCCATATTACTTGCCAAATCTTTGGACTTACTGGATGAGAAGCGTGAAGAGGCTGATTTGAGGGCAGCCGCATATCAAAATTGAGTCACCCGATTATAAAATGCTAAGGTTCGAACATAGACCTTCGAACTTGGCGATCTCCTTCTGAAAAGAATCATTCGGTTCCTTCACACATGAAGCCAAATTGGGAAGGACCGTATGTGATCACCCAAAAACTCGGAGATGGCACGTTCAAGTTATCGACCGTTGACGGTCTTACTTTGCCGAGAGCTTGGAATAATGAAAGCCTCCGTCGCTACTACATATGACAGACTTTATTTATGTGATTCATTCTTTTATTTGCAGTTTGTTTCCGCATTTCGTAATGTGAATTTGTAATAAGGCTACTGACTTTGCCATATTTTCTCATTTCAGCAATAAAATGCCATCTCTTCGAGCCAGAGCTGTGATTTATTGAATATGACGTACGTCATCACGTGCACAGAGAGCTAAGTTCCATCAAGCGGTGGAATTTATTCAAATAGGGAGTGATGTGATATAACTGGTCACTCACTAAATGAAACCTGAGCTCGGAGGCAAGTCACTACGCTAAAATCAAAGAGGATTGATACACGACAATCCTTAAAACAACTCCAAACTCCCAGAGTGTGAGTTGGAGCATAAAAATCTTGAATACGGGTTTGGAGAGGGCAGGCCTGTCTGCCTAACGACTTTGACCGTATCCTAACCAAGTTAGAGGAGAATGGACCCGTCCATCTAACGTCCTCGCTTGTTAACTTGGGGTGGATGTGATCCAACCATCCACGATCTCGATAAATTCATCGTTCCCAAAGTGTGAACGACCTCCTAAAAAGTTTAAACAGATGTGATTGACCATCTGTCGACTAACTCCAAATTCTCGGAGTGCGAATTGGAGTATAAACATCAACTTTAGGTTCCCGGAGTGCGAACCGGAGTATAAACACCAACTCCAAATTCCCGGAGTGTGGATTGGAATATAAACATCAACTCTAGGTTCCCGTAGTGCGAACCAGAGTATAAACGCTAACTCCAAATTCCCAGAGTGTGAATTGGAGTATAAATACCGAGTCAAAGTTCCCGAAGTGCGAACTATGCTACAAAAGTCAATAACTTTTGGATTCCCAGAGTGCGAACCAAATTATCGATCATGAATTATCCTAAGTCCCTAGAGTGTGGACGGAATATAAAATTAACTCGGATGTGGATGGCCACTCATAAATTAACACATGTCCCTAGAGTGTGGATATGTACTTACAAACTTCAATAGATGTGATCGACTGTCGAAGTGCAAATGCTGATCCCCAGAGTGTGGATGCGACTATTCATAAGTAAGCGAATGCAATGCAATCGCTCGACTTACACTTGTTTCTGCATCAATATGACGATGTTAAACTAGAAAAATAGAGACAAATCACGGTCGCTAGCTAATCTTTACAGCTTGTTCCCGGAACCGGGGGCAGGGCTTAAGTGTTAAACGCTGGCTGAAGCAGTACGATGTATAAAGTCCAACTCGATTTCTCGTTACAACCCATACTCATGATTTTTAGACTTGGCAAATAAAGAGAACTCAAGGGTTGAAACTCCACGAGTACATGGAACCGAGATCCAAACTCTACGACGCTTAAGTATAAAAGAGAAAAATAAGAGTTGAAGCAACAAAAAATAGAATTTTATTTCAACTAATCAAAAGCAAAGACTTATATATAATTTCTCCCAAAAAATTCCTACTAGCAAGGGTCGAACCCGCATCTATACATGACCTATGAAAGAAAGACAAGTTCTTAACTAAAAAAAAATTTGCACCAGAGGGGCCTATCTACTCCTTAGCCTTCTTCGGCTTCCTCTTAAGTGTGGATCCACCAGAGCCACCAATGGTTTTTTGTTTTGAGCCTTTACTCTTTGGCGGATCATCTCTAAATGGAGGCATAATATCAATTTCCTCCTTCGACCTGAATCTAAGGGGATGCTCCCAACAGGAGGAGTCAGAGGAACTGGATCCACGACCGAAGGCGAAATAGACGCACTAGTATCAACAAGCGTACCCCCGGGTGACATCATTCTAAGTGGAGTTGGGCCAGATGCCATCAATCCCCCCTCAGAACTACCGCCATGAGCCGCTACCTCCATCTCCGCATTGATTTCAGCTAGTATCTCTGCTTCAGGAGCAGCCCGGGCTTCACTGTGGGTAGCGGCGGTTTTTGTCGAAGCACTAGAAGCATGCGGAAATCCACTAAGGACGAACGGTAAGTCCGCAAAGTGGTCGCTCTATCGTCCCAGGAGCTCATTCATCATTTGCTCATCAAAAGAAAGTGAGCTCCCTTGTGTTATCTCAATTGGCACGGCCGTGGTCGTAGTGATCACCTCGGTAATAATGGCCTCCTGCATTTGTTGTGATCCCTGTATCGCAGGAGACGCTGCTGATGTAGCTTTAGTCACTGGACAAGGAAAAAGAATAAGTTGTTAGTACACCCTTCAATGCAAGTACTTCATTTCAAACACGCACAAGATTTGTGCAGAGTACCTTCCTCAACTTGACTCGTGGCTGGCTGAACACCTTCCGAAGAGTGTTCCCTTATAGGTGATAAGTGTGGCTGTTCTGAGTCATAGGCTGGGACCAGCTGCGGCTCAATTGCTGGGACCGGCTCGGGTCTAAATGAAGTAACCATCTCAGAACTTGTAGCTTGATGTGCGACATTGGAGCCCTCACCAACTTCTAGGTGCTGGGTGCCCAGTCTCCCTTGCATGGTAAATCATACAGTCATGAAGAACCTCGTTCTCATCTTCGCTCAATATGCGGTTCTCCAGCTCAAATTCGTCGAGGGCACCACCCGACATCACCGCCTTCTCTTCTTCAACCAGCAAATTCCAGGCGCTGTATATATGTGTCGAGTAATTGTCAAGCCAAGCCAGATTTCTGTGTCTTTGTACATTGGCGTTATAAGTGATGAGAAGCTCCTTTATGTTAGCCTCAAGCTTGACTTCCGCCAGCCGAACCTTTTCATCAACTTCAGCCTCAACCTCGCAGACCTTTTCCATGGCTGCATCTCTCTCCCTTCGAAGCACCATCGCTTGATCGCACGCTTCTTATGCAGAAATATTAGCAGCATCTCTCTCTTTCATGATTTCCGAGACTTTGGCCTTAAGCTCGTTCAGCTCTTTCAGGGCTGCATCCCGCTCAATGGTCACGATGGTGTTCCTGTGGCCAATGTCCTCCATCGTGGCATAGTGCTCCCATCTCATTATATCCATCGCCGCATGGTCCTTATCAGTCTTCTTAAGAGCTTCAATCTCGAATTTATGAGAAGACTCGGCCTCATTATTGAGCACTTGAATGATTCGGTCTTTCTGGCCGAGTTCTTTCTCCAGCCTTTCAATCGTGGCTGCCCGGTTGAAGGTTACCTTTGATGCCTTTTTCACAGTTTTCAACCATTCCTGATAGTGGAAGAATATATCTGCGACATAATCATACACTATGTTTTCGGCCGACGCCGGGATCCTTTTCAAGCGTGGAGGAAAGACGAACCCATCAAAACAAATATCAGGAAAATCCTTTCTCAGTTGAGCGACCCTAATCGCTCCTTCCCCCGTGGGCTCGACGAGGGACTATGCAGTAGTTGAGGTATCCGCACTTCAGTTCTATGTTGAGATTCTGGCCTAGACGATTGGGAAGATGATTTGTGCCACGGAGCTTCCGAGGGTCGTGGAACGTGAAGTGGCGGCGGTGCAGGAGCTTTGGGAGGTGGTGTACGAGATCGAGACCGACGCCTATACCCCTTATCTCAGTCAGACCGCTCCTGACTATAGTATCCCTGATCATAGTCTCTGTCTCCTTCTCTCCTACGCGATTTGTAGTATGACGAAGATCGGCGTTTGCTGCGTAGACTACCAAGCATTGAGCCTTGATCGGACATGGTATTTGCAAAGAAAAACGAGGACAAAAGGTTAGTGATCTTTTACAATGGGCGTATTATAGTCAGAAATCGTGGTGTCATGAAGTGTGAATGTATGTGCAACCCCCCGACCAACCGGATGTGTCGACCACGCTAATGGGTAGAGACTCGCTTAAAAGTAAGGCGCGTTGGAGTTCATCCAATCCAGCATCATGCTGCATGGACATGTCGTCCGGAATTAGAAGATCGGCAAGCCCTTCGTAAAGATTTTCCGTTCTTGGGGAAGACACCTTCGAAATTCTAATTCCGGAGGCGGGCCGGGACGTGACCATAGATTTCCATCTCCGCGTTTTGGATTGCTTAAAAACGATTGCCTTGCCTTTTCTCTTTTCTTCAGAATCCTGGGTTGCATCCGCAGGCTCGGCCAAAGGTTCATCGTCAGTATGGGTTCTTTTGAAATCAGCTTCTTCAATGTGACAACTCTGGGCTTCTTACGCTTAACTCGTTCCCTCGAGATAGTCCTTAGTGCACCGTCGAGCCTTATACTTTGTCTTCGCTCAATTAGCCCCAGAATCCTAAGGTTCCTATCCATTAAGACCAAGTCGATGTTCCTCTCTTCGTTTGGGACCTCTTGGAGAACCCGAACTATCTCCTTGAAATATCCGCCTTTGGGTCGCCGAATTATCGCTGTAAAGAAAAAAGAGATATGAGTTTGGCTTCGTCTATAACTATCTTATCAACTGCCCGGGAAGATTGCAATACTCACGTCTAAATAGCCATCGACTGGCAAATCCTTGAGGGCATCTGACGTAGTACCACTCCGTCTTGAAGTAGCTCAGCCTAGTCCAAGGCCCCGTAACTATTTGGCAATTTCTTGCAGCCTCTAGGAATGTGAAAGATGGGCTGTCTGTTCGACTCTTGAAGTTGAACAAGTATCTTATTTCGGTCAGACGGGGTGGTCGATAGAAATACTCCATGAATACAATGAACAAGCTATTCATTAAAGCATATCCATTTGGGTGTAGCTGAGATGGGGTGATCCCTAGAAAAGACAACACTTCTCTTATGTATTGATTGAACGGGGGGAGCGTCCCAGCTGCGCATGCATGTCGATTGAATGCGGTATACGCCTCCAGTGGATTGTGTGGTCTGTCATTTGGTCCCAGCAATAGTACATCGTCCATTGACCAACCGTACCTTAGGCATATTCTCCCTAGTATATCTTCTGAAATGTTGGACGGAACAGAGTCTGGCGAACTATTGATACAAGATGCATCTGGTGCCTCGTCCGAGGCTGGATCGATGACTTCGGCCTCAACCTCCAGTATTTCAAGCATGGAAGGAATTGAACTCTGACTTTCCTGTGGCTGCGAGCTTGGAGTTTCCATAACTAGCCAACTCACGTGAAATCATCATTAAATGACAAAGAGCCCGTGTGTTCCCCTTGTGTAAATTGTGTGTTATGCAGTGCAATACAGTGCATTACTTGAAAAGATTTTGCAGAGTTAAAAGAAAAATTTACAAACGACGAAAACTCCGGAATTCAGACTAGAATGACCATCATCGCTGACCATCACAACCGTGCCATCCAGAATTTAGAGATCAATCCAAGTTACAATTTGTTGAGGTAATGTTGAGTTACAGTCCATCGACGAGCTTCGAAAGGCGGTCAAATATACAATTCGTCAATTGAGTTCAAATACGCAAGAGTGAAGCTGGTGGAGTCATATGTTCGGTTGAATTTCATGTGTAAGGTTGGATTTCATATCCATCAAAGTGCAAGTTCAGATTGGTCACCTAAAATCTCATTCGTATCCATCGGTACTCGATAGTTTCGTATCGATCGAGAGGAATCCACTTCATATCGATCAACAATGGTCATCTACGAATCCATCAAGACCAGTGGCTTCGAATCGATAGTTGGAGTCCAAGTTCGAATCGATTGGGGGAGCCTAAGTTTCGTATCGATCGCCTTCGAATCGGTACGTTTCATGTCGATCATAAGCATGTATTTCGAATCGGTCTAAAACACATGGCATCGCTTCGATCAATCATTTGGGCTTCATATCGATCTCTAGAAACAAGATTTCGCATCGATCGTATTAAACAACCCCACACATCGGTCATCGTAGGTCGATATGAAATCTCACCACCATTGATCGATGTGAATCACACCATTCGACTCAGCATTTCCAGAATCAATACGAACCCTAAAACGAAACTTTTGTCATCTAAATCGATTCGAGCATAGCAGTTCATGAGCGAGACGAAGCAAAGATTGAAACCTTTCTCCACACTTTTTCTTCCCCAAACAGCCTTATCTCCATGGCCGCGCTCCATCCTCGACCTCACTTTGGCTCGTCCCTGGCCTTGATTTCATCGAAATAAATCGCAAGAGAAAATAAGGCAATAAAGAATTCGAATCTCGCTGTTTAGTTGTCAGATCTATTTGCTACATTACCTAATTGCAGCGAATTGTTCAACGAACCGAGGAAATGGATCGATTCGAAGGCAGAGTGCAGATCTTCTTTTATCAGGATCGATGCGAAAGCGAGTGGTAAGAAAAGCCACGGTAAAAAGTAAAAAGTGAAAAATGGCCGCAGTCCAAGGTATTTATAAGGGCGCGTGTGAAGGGAAGGAGCGATTAGCCTCCCAGTCAAATGCAACCGGTCATCGTAGGTCAACAATCGCATCGAGTCGAACAGCAGGTTCGAATCCATCAGCCTAAACTCCTATTGATTCGAAATGGACAATAGGGCCCATCGATACAAAGTGCGCGATGAAGTCAATGATGAAGGCTTTTGGTCCCACCGATGCGAAACCTTCATTCGAATTGATGATTTTGCAACTCCGTTCACGGCCCATCGATACGAACTTCACTCCTCGAATCCATCAATTCCTATCTCACAAAAAATTAGCTTTTATCGGCACAAGTTGAGGATCACCTGCTTCAATCCGTCAACATTGAGGACCATCAATACGAATGTTAATTTTGTATCCATTGATGCTTATAACCACCGATTCGAAATGATTGAAATCGTATTCATTAATACAAAGTCCATAAATGCGAGAACGACGATTCAAACCTCTACATCGATTCAAAAGAGGATCAATACGAAGGAACATCCAAAGACAACCATCACGTGTTGGTACAACGCAAATGTCGTATCAATTCAGGAGAGGATCGATACAAAATTCAATACGAGAAAACCGACAACGATTCATGGACGTGCAACGTTAACGAGAGTCAGGTTAGTATATATACATCTAAGCACTATCATACAACAACGTAAGGTTACAACCTTTACCAAAGAAGCAATAACTGTTTAGAATGGAGACTGTAGTTTTTCAAAGCATGTCATGTTACCACTAGACGTACTTTGTGACGCCCCACCTCGATACCCACGCTGGCCAAGGACACTACATAGTAATGCCGTCAACTAACACGGAGAATAAGGCTGGTTGGGAGCGACCATCCATAGCCTTGCTCTAACTATCAACTGAATACATCGACAATAAACATACCAAGCAGGTCGACATACTCAATGAATACTTAAAACAAAACCATAGGTGGTTGAAGGATCCATCAGAACAGAATATAACAACTCAAATGTAATATACATCACAGAACAGTAGATCATCATATACACATATATTGATACATAACAGAGTTTACAAAATAATACATGTCAAGTGGTATAGAAAACCACAATATACAGACGAATCAAAAGAATACATATATCAGAGTTACGAATAAAAGGACTACACAAAAAGCTTTAACAAAAAGGAACAAGCTGAATAGTCCATGCGGAAGCAAAATAGGCTAAGTCCAAAAGCACCTAACCTGAAACATCTCGGTCTGACCCGAGTATAAAATACATGGGTCAGTCTAGCTAAACAAATCAGTCAGATAAACTGAAGAACAATAAACCTGCAAGGTTACAAGGCACAAGAAATATCTCGAAAGGAGATAACACAATCATCTAACAAAAGATGAATCATATGATAACAAGCCTCATATCATCAGCAACATATAGAAACAAAGGATAAGAATATCCCAAAGCAAGCCAAAAGGCAAATAACAAATACCAATAAGGTATACAAGTTCCACAAGGTAAACGCTACGCATCATGCGGCTCAAAAAGACCAACACCGAAGGGCGATACCTAGGGAATATACATATGAATGAAACATCAGAAAATTTGCTCGAGCTCAGTACTGTACAAACAAGGATCCACGAGCCCCAAGACTCCAAACCCAAAATCACCCATGCGGCTCATAACAACCAACATCAGAAGCGATACTAAAGGGCAACCCAATATCACCCATGCCGCTCATAACGACCAACATCGGAAGCGATACTAAAGGGCAACAAACCCGAAGGCACAAACCCGAAGGCACAGACCCGAAAGCAACAAACCGTAGTGGTGAAGGTCGGAGACCCAGTACTGGACACCACTAACTGGCGGAATGTGTCATAACTCTCAAAAAGGAATCCGAAAAGTGGTAACGTGAGTCCCATAACCACTCGTTCGCACTACACGGTTTACTATCCGTTAGTTAATTTCACACTCAAAGCAGTACAAAGTTCACCTCGTTTCATCGGTAAACCAGACCAAAAGGCCAAAACGATCAATCGAATAGGTCGGGGATTAATCAGCAAGACAAACGCATGTATTCATGGTCCGTGTTTTACCTAACCATTTAATCACCCTTCCACTTCGCTCGAAGTGCGAAATTGTGCGTGTGTTTTTAAATAGAATTTATAAATCGGAGAAGCGAACTTTTAATACGATTTGAAGAAATCATTTATAAAACCCGTGAATAAATTCAAAAAGGAATCATCAAGGTCAAATATGCATAAACAACTAATTGGAATCAATATGCATCGATTAAATTTGGAAAACCAAACGAATACGGCAATTTGGCAAAAACATCATATTCAGACGTCTGAAAGAAGGGATTCAGACGTCTGAATCTGAAAATTAATTTGTTTTTCAAAACAGAATTCAGATGTCTGAATCCAAACATCCAGACGTCTGAAATAGGCATATTTTGGCCTATTTCCTTTCTGGCCGAAATTTAGCCAATTCAGACGTCTGGAATATAATTTCAGACGTCTGAATCTGGGGGTGAAAATGTTCCCCGGAACAATATTCAGACGTCTGAAATAGGAGTTTCAAACGTCTGAAACCTGGTGGTCAGGCATTTCCTGAACCTAGGCCATCTATGGCCAACAAATCGAAAGCAATCAGATGCGTGTTGATTATTGGCTTACGTCAAATGACTACCCAACCTTAACGACACACCCAAACACTCCGAACAACATAAACATCAACCATATAAGGTTTTACATAGATTTGGCTTCAAAAATCAATATTTGGTAATTTCACCAAACCAATCCAAATCGAAAACAAGTGCATATGAACAAATGCTAGGAATTCATACCCAACATCAATGAAATCAAGAGAAGTAGATGTGAGTTCAAAACTCACCTTATACCACAAAACAAAGAAGAAGATGCTCAAACACAAGAAGGAGACTAACTACTCTTCACTTCAACTCTTATAAGCTTCAATCTAAGAATAAAACACATATTTTCCTAAGTTAGGTTTAGGAAACTTTCTGAAATTGAAGAGAGAAAGAGATAGAGGAGAAGAAGAGGAGGCTTACCAATGGCTTCACTTTGATTTTGGAGCAAGAAATCAAGTTACAAGAGGAAACTAGGGTTAGCAATTTCTATTTCTCTTTCCCTTCCACCATTTTCAGTTTTTCTTAAGCTAAGAAATGAAATGAGGGTGAATGGATGAAGAGAGGGATGAGTTAGGGGTTTAAACTAACAAATGGGCTGAAGCCAAACCCAAAACCCAAATAGAAAAGTTGCAAAAATTCACAAACTCCAAACATATCGAAGCTTACACTTAAAAAGATCGCAAACGCCATTTTGGAACCAATGGAGGTGGTTTCGAGTTCCAATTCGGCCATTTGCAAAAAGTAACATTTCGGACCTAAAAATCCGACCAACGACGCTATATTTAAATAAAACATTCAAATATAAAATCTTTAAATATGCGGGTTGTTACAGATCTCCCCTCCTTACAAAATTGCGTCCCCGCAATTCCTAGAGACGATGTTTGTAACAACTACATACATACAACATTCAAAAGAAAAGGAAATAAGCTTGAGACAAAAGGATAAACTCACCGTTGCCAAGCAAAGATAGAAAACCCGGATAAGATCGCTCAATAAACTCTCTGGTTTCCCAAGTACAGTCATTGGGATTAGCGGACCATTGAACCTTAACGAGCGGCATGTCCTTGTTCCGAAGGTGTCGCACCTCCATGTCAAGTACGCGAATAGGTTGCTGTACAATAGATAAGTCCGGTGAGATCTCAAGCTCTAGCAAATCAGGAGAAGTAATGACAGAATCCGACTCCCGAAGACACTTTCGAAGCTGAGAGACGTGAAACACATCATGAATGCCAGATAAATGAGCTGGAAGTGAAACTCTATAAGCCACAGGGCCAATACGTTCAGTAATAGAAAATGGTCCTATAAAGCGAGGAGCCAATTTCCCAGTCGTACTGAAACGCCTAACCCCTTTCAAAGGAGTAACACGAATAAAAACAAGATCACCAATCGAGAACTCGAGAGCTTTCCTACGGCTATCCGCGTAGGATTTCTGACGACTCTGTGCCTCTTTCATTATCAACCGAATAAGATCAATCTTCTCGGAAGAATCACGAACAAAATCTGGACCAAGAATAAGCTTCTCCCCAGATTCCAACCAACATGAAGGAGATCGACATGGCCTTCTGTATAAAGCTTCGAAAGGAGCCATACCGATACTAGACTGAAAACTATTGTTGTAGGAGAACTCTACAAGAGGTAGATGATCCTCCCAGCTACCACCAAAATCAAAAATACAAATACGGAAAATATCTTCCAAGATACTATTCACCCGTTCAGTCTGTCCGTCAGACTGCGGATGATAAGCTGTACTAAAATTAAGCTTTGTTCCCAAAGCTTGTTGAAGAATCTTCCAAAATTGACTCGTGAATAAAGGATCACGATCACTCACAATAGAATTAGGAACACCGTGAAGTCTCACGATTTCCTTAACATACAACTTAGCCAAATGCGAAGCAGTTCTATTAGACTTAATAGGGACAAAATGAGCGACTTAGTGAGGCGATCAACAATAACCCAAATGCTAGAATGACCTGATCTCGAACGAGGTAGGCCGTCAACGAAATCCATAGAAATCTGATCCCATTTTCATAATGGAATCTCTAGAGGCTGAAGAAGACCCGAAGGACGCTGATGCTCGATCTTAAAACGCTGACAAGTTATGCAATTACTCACATAACTCGCCACATCACGTTTCATGCCTTCCCAATAATAAAGACGATGCATATCGGCATACATCTTACTACTACCAGGATGAATGGTATACTTAGAACGGTGACAGTCATCAAGAATGTCATGCCTAAGTGCAAAATCAGAAGGCACAAAAAGACAGTTCTTCTTGCAAAGACACCCATGAGAATCAATGCTGAAATCCCGCAACGCCTCATCACAGGATCCAGACTCACAAAGCTGAATAAGATGCAACAAATCAGGATCATACCGTTGGGCATCGACAATACGATCCAACAAAATAGGTCGAGCTCCCAAACTAAACAATAGAATAGGAGTATCAGAAGATGAACATCGATCACGAATTTCACAATAAGATAGAGTCTCAAGAATATTCCATTCGGTAAGCATCATAGAAATAACAACCGAATTTTTGCGACTAAGCGCATCTGCAACACGATTACCCTTACCAGGGGTATACTGGATATCAAAGTCAAAGGAAGCAAGAAACTCAATCCAACGCTGTTGTCTCATATTGAGTTCCTTCTGAGTGAACAAATACTTCAAGGATTTATGATCGGTATAAAGAATGAAGCGCTCGCCCAATAAATAGTGTCGCCAAATCTTCAAGGCAAAGACAATGGCGGCTAACTCAAGATCATGAGTGGCATAGCGAACTTCATTCGGACGCAGTTGCCTAGAAGCATAAGCAACTACCCGATCTTTCTGCATAAGAACAGCACCGAGATCACTACCACAAGCATCGGTGTAGACAACAAGATCATGATTCCCTTCGGGAACCACCAAAATAGGAGCATTAGTGAGAAGTTCCTTCAATGTCTGAAAGGAAGCTTCACACTTGTCGGACCAATCAAAATGAATGCCTTTCCGAGTAAGGCAGGTGAGAGGAAGCACAACTCGGGAAAAATCTTTAATGAACCGACGGTAATAACCTGCCAATCCAAGAAAACTACGAATTTCATGAACATTCTCGGGCCTCTTCCAATCCTGGATGACTTCGATCTTTGAGGGATCGACAGAAATGCAATCGAAAGATACAACATGGCCTAAGAACTTAACCTTATTCTCCCAAAAGTGGCACTTGGAGAATTTGGCTCTAAGCTGATGATGACGAAGAGTACTCAAGACAATTCTCAAGTGATTAGCATTCTCAGCTTCAGACTTAGAATAAATAAGGATATCATCAATGAAGACGAGGATGAACTTATCAAGATATTCTCGAAATACACGATTCATGAGATCAACAAAGAAAGCAGGAGCGTTCGCCAAACCGAACGGCATAACAAGCCACTCAAAAGAACCATAACGAGTGCGGAAAGCGGTAAGAGGTATGCTATCCTCCGCGACTCGTAACTGATGAAAATCTGTGGCAAGGTCTAGCTGAGAAAAGACCTTAGCACCACTCAATAGATCGAACATATCATCGATCCTAGGCAATGGATACCTATTCCTGATGGTTAACTCGTTAAGTTTGCGATAGTCAATGCAAAGCCTAAGAGTTCCATCGGACTTCTTCACGAAGATGACCGCGGATCCCCACGGAGAAAAACTGGACTGAATTAACTGCTTGGACTCAAGCTCTAAAAGCTGCTTCTTGAGTTCCTCAATTTCCCTTGTAGACATCCTCGTGGGAGGACGACTAACTGGCTGTGCCTGGAATGAGATCAATGCGGAACTCAATTGCCCGCTTGGGTGGCAAACCTGAAATAGGTTCAAAAATATCAAAAAAGTCACAAGCAATGGGAATACGAGATATATCATTATCATCTCGCGAGTCAAGAGAATACAAAGCCATTTTGGAATTATCCACATCTCGAAGAATAAGAGATAGCTGAGTAGGCGAATCCGGATGTCGAAGATATATAATTATCTCCGAACAAATAATCCTGGCATCATATCTCACTAGCCAGTCCATACCCAGAATCATATCAAATTCCAGACAAGAAATAACGTGCAGATTCACACGAAAAGAAAAGCCACATAAAACAATCTCAACATTATCACAAAGCAAGCTAAGGGTCGCGGATCCCCCAATAGGATTCGCAATCCTTAAAGAAGTAACTAAACAAGAAACATCCGAAGATAAATCATCAACGAGCTTCTTGGATACAAAAGAATGTGAGGCACCCGTATCGAAAAGGACTCGAATACTGAAAATAGGACCTTCCAAAATAGATGGAGATATACCTTTGGGCTGAGAAGGACCTTCAGAAGTCTTAGCAGCATAAAGCTTGCTAGACTTGGCACCAGCCGGAACAGTAGGGCAAGCTGAAACATGATGACCTTCCTTATTGCAATAGCGGCAGAAGAGAGGCTTAGGGCAAGCTCGAATAATATGATCAGGAGAACCACAATTGAAACACTTCCGAACGAAAGGTGTTCCAGCAGACTGAGGCTGAGAACTAGAACCACCAGTCTTCTTCTTCTTAGAAGGAAAAGACCTGGACTTCTGAATTGGAAGCGGCCTCTTGTTGGGGTTCTTGGAAACCTCAACATTAACATCACTATCACACTCCTTCTCGACGGTCTCGAGATGAAGCGTAGAATCAACCAACTCCTCAAAAGAAAGCTTAAGCTAGAGCAACAAAGACTTCTTAAGATATTTCTTAAGACCAGAGAAAAACTTCAAATTCTTCTTATAAGAAGTGCTAATGAATTCAAGACCATACTTAGATAAAGCCTCGAATGATGCAACATACTCAGAAACAGAAGATTTCCCTTGCTTCAACTCGAGGAAGCGACGGGTCAATAAAACTTTTTCAGATCCAGGAACAAATTTGAGTTCAAATCGCTCCCGAAACTAAGTCCAAGAAAGAGTAGACTCATCAATCTCGGCTACAAGAAGCTCATACTAATCAAGAGCACGCTCTTGTAATAAGATAGAAGTTAGAAGAACTCTGTCATGGTCAGAAAGATCCATGCGAGAGAAGATACGCTCGCACGTGCGAAACCAATCTTGGACTTCAAGAACAGACTCGGAGCCCTTAAACGGCTTTCCTCCAAGATGAGCAAAATCACTGCACTGGCGTGCAAAGGAAGACTTGCGAGGTGGAGAGACTCGAGGAGGAACTGAAGGCTGAGTGCTCCTAAACAATTCCAAAAACTGATCGGCAGACATATAAACGCCATCCGGATGTGAGCCACTGGATTGCTCAGCATCCGAACGTCGTCCCCTGCCTCTTCCAGCCATACGCTGAAAGTAAGATAAGAACAAGATTAATCACAAGGTAGATAATTCAATACGGAATACTACGGAATAAAATGCACTCCTAGACGTATTTCCTAAATTCTATCTAATCTTTGATAGAAGAAGAAATAGAAAGGCACGATGATTTAAAGATTTGTATCACTTATACACTTTGATGTACCGTAATATGTACATCTATTCTGCGTTTATCATATTTTATCCAGAACTCAGCTCTGATACCACGCTGTGACGCCCCACCTTTATACCCACGCTAGCCAAGGACACTACATAGTAACGCCGTCAACTTACACGAAGAATAAGGCTGGTTGGGAGCAACCATCCATAGCCTTTCTCTAACTATCAATTGAATACATCGACAATAAACATACCAAGCAGGTCGACATACTTAATGAATACTTAAAACAAAACCATAGGTGGTTGAAGGATCTATCAGAACAGAATATAACAACTCAAATGTAATATACATCACAGAACAGTAGATCATCATATACACATATATTGATACATAACAGAGTTTACAAAATAATACATGTCAAGTGGTATAGCAAACCACAATATACAGACGAATCAAAAGAATACATATATCAGAGATACGAATAAAAGGACTACACAAAAAGCTTTAACAAAAAGGAACAAGCTGAATAGTCCATGCGAAAGCAAAATAGGCTAAGTCCAAAAGCACCTAACCTGAAACATCTCGGTCTGACCCGAATATAAAATACATGGGTCAGTCTAGCTAAACAAATCAATTAGATAAACTGAACAACAATAAACCTGCAAGGTTACAAGGCATAACAAATATCTCGAAAGGAGATAACACAATCATCTAACAAAAGATGAATCATATGATAACAAGCCTCATATCATCGGCAACATATAGAGACAAAGGATAAGAATATCCCAAAGCAAGCCAAAAGGAAAATAACAAATACCAATAAGGTATACAAGTTCCACAAGGTAAACGCTACGCATCATGCGGCTCAAAAAGACCAAGGACGATACCTAGGGAACATACATATGAATGAAACATCAGAAAATTTGCTCGAGCTCAGTACTGTACAAACAAGGATCCATGAGCCCGAAGACTCCAAACCCAATATCACCCATGCGGCTCATAACGACCAACATCGGAAGCGATACTAAAGGGCAACAAACCCGAAGGCACAAACCCGAAGGCACATACCCGAAGGCAACAAACCGTAGTGGTGAAGGTCGGAGACCCAGTACTGGACACCACTAACTGGCGGAATGTGTCATAACTCTCAAAAAGGAATCCGAAAAGTGGTAAGGCGAGTCCCATAACCACTCGTTCGCACTACACGGTTTACTATCCGTTAGTTAATTTCACACTCAAAGCAGTACAAAGTTCACATCGTTTCATCGGTAAACCAGACCAAAAGGCCAAAATGATCAATCCAATAGGTCGGGGATTAATCGGCAAGACAAACGCATGGATTCATGGTCCGTGTTTTACCTAACCATTTAAACACCCTTCCACTTTGCTCGAAGTGCGAAATTGTGCTTGTGTTTTTAAATAGAATTTATAAATCGGAGAAGCGAACTTTTAATACGATTTGAAGAAATCATTTATAAAACCCGTGAATAAATTCAAAAAGGAATCATCAAGGTCAAATATGCATAAACAACTAATTGAATCAATATGCATCGATTAAATTTGGAAAACTAAGCGAATACGGCAATTTGGGAAAAACAGCATATTCAGACGTCTGAAAGAAGGGATTCAGACGTCTGAATCTGAAAATTAATTTGTTTTTCAAAACAGAATTCAGACATCTGAATCCAAACATCCAGACGTCTGAAATAGGCATATTTTGGCCTATTTCCTTTTTGGTCGAAATTTAGCCAATTCAGAAGTCTGGAATATAATTTCAGACGTCTGAATCTGGGGGTGAAAATGTTCCCCAGAACAATATTCAGACGTCTGAAATAGGAGTTTCAGACGTCTGAAACCTGGTGGTCAGGCATTTCCTGAACCTAGGCCATCTATGGCCAAAAAATCGAAAGCAATCGGATGCGTGTTGATTATGGGCTTACGTCAAATGACTACCCAACCTTAACGACACACCCAAACACTCCGAACAACATAAACATCAACCATATAAGGTTTTACATAGATTTGGCTTCAAAAATCAATATTTGGTAATTTCACCAAAGCAATCCAAATCGAAAACAAGTGCATATGAACAAATGCTAGGAATTCATACCCAACATCAATGAAATCAAGAGAAGTAGATGTGAGTTATAAACTCACCTTATACAACAAAACAAAGAAGAAGATGCTCAAACACAAGAAGGAGACTAACTACTCTTCACTTCAACTCTTACAAGCTTCAATCTAAGAATAAAACACATATATTCCTAAGTTAGGTTTAGGAAACTTTCTAAAATTGAAGAGAGAAAGAGATAGAGGAGAAGAAGAGGAGGCTTACCAATGGCTTCACTTTGATTTTGAAGCAAGAAATCAAGTTGCAAGAGGAAACTAGGGTTAGCAATTTCTATTTCTCTTTCCCTTCCACCATTTTCAGTTTTTCTTAAGCTAAGAAATGAAATGAGGGTGAATGGATGAAGAGAGGGCTGAGTTAGGGGTTTAAACTAACAAATGGGCTGAACCCAAATCCAAAACCCAAATAGAAAAGTTGCAAAAATTCACAAACTCCAAACATATCGAAGCTTACACTTAAAAAGATCGCAAACGCCATTTTGGAACCAATGGAGGTGGTTTCGAGTTCTAATTCGGCCATTTGCAAAAAGTAACATTTCGGACCTAAAAATCCGACTAACGACGCTATATTTAAATAAAACATTTAAATATAAAATCGTTAAATATGCATGTAATTACATACTTTGAGAGGAAAATGTTATCCCACCTATTGGCAAAGCCGAGATATCAAGGAACTGATTGAAAACTATGGGTCATTCGTCCCGGATATCGAGTGCGCACTGTTTCGTTATGGATATCGATGAATTTTGTTCAAGTCCGGATCAGGCTATAATCAACAAGACATGACAAGCGAAGCCGTGAAAGACAGCATTCCGAATTTCAGGTCAGCCCGAGTTCGTATGTTCAAGTTATGATCGGTGCAAGTTGAAAGGAAAAGCCATGTTTTCGTATCCATCAGTGAGCCATATTTCGAATCCATCAGATTCACATCCATCAATGAGCCGCGGTTTGAATCTACCCATTTTGTATCCATCAACTTCGCACCGATCGGTTTTGTATCCATCAAACAGTCTCGCTTCGCATCGATTAGTTTCTCTTGGTTCATATCGATCAAGCTATCGGTATTCGAATCCATTATCTTCGTATTGATCGGCTGATGACTACTTCACATCCATCAACTACGACAAGTCACTGTTTTGTATCCATCCAGCCAGACACAGTTCGTATCCATACTTGGGCCTTTATTCGAATCCACCGTCTTCGTATCGATCAGGGCTACAATACCCTCATATCCATCTGTCTCGAATCCATTAGCGCACAATCATTTGCAACCATCCAGTTCGAATCCATCAGGCAACGGCTCTTTGTATCCATCGGATGACCTTGCTTTGCATCCATCAAACGATAACTACTTCGTACCCATCAGGGGCCTTTGTTCGAATCCACATCCAATGGCTTGTTCATGTCCATCGATTCAAATGAGCCTGGATTGATGCAACGGTCATCGATGCGAACGAGGCGAGATTCATGGATGCGACACAATCAACTCGGAGCAAATAGTGGATCGATGCGAGGAATGCGCTCCACGTAACCGCGTCGTCACGGGCACGATCGATTCGAAGCTAATCGACTCGAAGCTATGGATTCGAACCAGACAGCCATCCGAGAAACTCAATTACGCATCGATCATAACTCGAGATCCACCGATCCAAATGATATGAAATTTTCACAGAAGACTAGGTGCAAGCTAAAGATTATTCTCACCAAGTATCACCTCCATCGGACGCAATCTCGAGCGATACGAATTGAGTTCGTATCGATCATAAAACGAGTCGAAACTCTCCAGGAGCGATCGGGTGGGCCCCCTCCCCCCCACATGCCAGAAGTAGTCTCTCGAAGTTTGAGCAAAATATCAGCCTCCTACGCATATAAATAGAGCCTTAGAATCTACAGAAAAGGGATCTTTTGATTCTCAAGCGTCGAGACTTTGCCGGATCGAGTTTTGCATTTTAATCTTATTGTTGAATTCGAATTCCAAGCTGTAATCTACTGTTGTTCGCTGTAATCACGTGTAATCATTGAAAGAGAATCAACAAAATCATAAAAACTTCATAGTGGACGTAGGCAACATGCCGAACCACTCTAAATTGCTTGTCTGTGCATTTACCTTTTTGTTTATTAGAGTTTTTGTTAGATAATCTTCATTTTAAATTTATATTCTTCACTGTTATCTCTTCAAGAACTTTCGAAGAGTGTTGTGTCCAATTCTGGTGCAAACAATTATAAATTTTCGTTCAACCAATATAAAAGGTTTAAGTTTTATTCTATTAGAAACATCCTTAAACATTTCCTACCGTTTATCATTTTTTATTCTATTATAAACATCCTTTATTAAGATACAACAACCGATTTATGATAATAATCAATATTATCATATTTAGAAATTAAACATGCCATGTTTTCCACAATAATTTTCTGAAAAATCATTTATGTATATAAAATATAATCAGGGTAAACTTATTTCATTTCAAAACACTTTCGAAATTACCGGAATTTCAAATTCTGGTTTAAGTTTATTTTTAGCTTAAACATTTGCATAATTCTTTCTTACCTAAATTTCTATATATATATATATATATGTATATATGTATATATATATTACCACTTAGATTTTATAATCTTATTTGATTATAATAATTACAGCCAATCACCTTAATATACCATAATAAATTAGAAAAAATAATTTCTTTATATATCAAAATATAATCTTATATAAAAATTATTTTTAAAACCGTTTTAAAACCATTATATAAGAAAAAGGTTTAGACTTGTCATTTTTTTTTGAAATCATTATATAAGAAACCGCTTTGCAGTTATTTCAGTTATTTTCAGTTGTTTATGTTCAGACTTGTCATTTGTTTATGTATTAGAGACTTCTATGTATTTGGGATTTCTATTGTATTTGTTTTGGACTGTGACGTTTCTGTAGTATCTTTATAAACTAATATTTATCTATTTCACTGTATATTGTTATATTACTCTATGTCTGTGATTCTGTGATTGATTTATTTATTGTACATGCTAATTTTTGCCAAATATAAATTAACGATCTGTTGTTTTGAGCAATTCAAGTCTAACATGTGGTGGATTTTTGTCGATTTGAATGGTTCGAAATAGTGAGTTATTGCAAAACCATTGAGAGTGTTGACTCTATGAGGTATGGCGTGCAAATCCGAAAAAATTCCAAGTACGCTATCAAAATATAAATTTTGGTAGTCGTAACCTAAAGATGTGATCCATCGGTCGTGATTGTGTCTTTATATGCAAGAGTAATGCAGTTGGAATTAAGTAAGCAACGTTGATGAGAATAATATTGCAAATTTTAATTGTTGAAATTATCGTAATAGATTGGGTATTCAATATGCTCAAGTTAATTCGGATTTACTCACAAAATTACCACTTGGTTTGACTTTATGTTTGGTACGTATGTATTGAAACAAAAAAATTCTAAATTACGATTTAGAGTAAACAATTTACACATAATAACCAAAATGTCTCGAAGTCGGTGAGAGAGATATTGAGTTTGTGAGTCTTTGTGTATGATCTAAGAAATGATTTGAAAGTATTATTTTATAAGAATCAAGATTGAATAAGAATTTTGATAGAAATATCAAATAGTTTGATTTTCAATCAAAGTGTGGAGGGAGGTGTGTTCATAAGAAAGAATGTTAAAAGGCACACTAATATTTCTAAACTACAAGTAAACAACACGTTGTTAATTTTACCGATGTACATGTTAAAATCTACCTTAGTTGTTTTAGTACTCAACATTGGATTAACAAATGATGTCTTTTATACTAGGTATAAAAGATGTCGAGAATGCCCCAAATGATATGCAAAGACACCTTATTAAAATGTTTAATATGGAACATGTAAGATTGATTCCTTTGCATTGGCAAAGGAAATTATCATACATGTTGTATTATCTACGATATCATGATTTTTTTATGTTTTTGATACATGAAACAAATATCAAATCCAAATTGATATCACTAACTGGTTATTTGAAGTGTTCTCGTGTATTTATGAAATATTAGAGAATTGTTTATAGAAACACAAATTCCTTATGAAGGAATGTTCAGACTCAAACTTTCACAAGCAATATTAAGTATAATATGTCAATAACAAACCTTTAAGTTGGAAATGTTTCAAATGAAATATCATGGTTGATTCAATGAAAAAAGGCTAGTTACATCGCCTTGAATAGCGCCGCAATCAAACCCGCAATCAAAACAATATATATAAAAAATAACTGCATAAATTTATAACTGAGCCAATTCTAAATGTTGACAATCTCATGAAAAAGTTATAGATAACAATATCGTAATATGGTTCGTAATTAGAACTTATGTTCACTCGAAGTCGAGAGACATACTTCGAATTGTTCCACATGATAAAACAGTTTATCACTATCGGAGAGAGTTGATTGACAGAGTAGATAATTAAAACATAATAGCATACCTATTCACAAAAGGACCGATCTAACTGGTTTTGAGAAACCGATTGGAAAAGTTGGAATAAGATTCCATAATTGACCCCAAGTGCAAGTAGGAGATTGATAGAGCTAGGGGTATGCCCTAGGTGAAATTATGTAATTTGTTACATATATCTAACTCGTTGAACAATCTTGTTCATAATAATGGCGGTTTTTCTATTATATACTTGATATAATGTGGTTATATTAATTCATTAATTTAATTAAAAGTATATGAAATAGAAAATCCATAAATGACATATTTTGTGATGGTAGTTACAAAGTGTTGTAACCGTGAGTAATTTATCACAATAAAACAATTATACCATTTTAAATATTCCTAATCAAGATGAGTCGAGACTGGATATTGATGTATTCGTTGAGACTAGAGTATGTAACGCTCTCCAAATGTTGAAAAGTGTATTACTCATGACTGTTGCAAGCACCTAGAGGTTACGTACTGATAGTTATTGGATAATTATCGAACGACTCAATCGATAGTTTTTTGTTGGTTAATATGACTAAGTTCAAATAGAAAATATAGATGTGACTAATTTACACAGTTCTTTTGATTTAAGAGTACTATAGATCTTCAATTTGGAAGCTCCGCTATACTTATAGTCAAATTTTGGCACGATGTCAATCAAGTGACTATAATTGGGTCGAGTGGAAGTACTGGAAGTGAAACGGTATCCAAGAGAGGATTCGTTCGCTCGGTTATATAGGGTTAGTATCATAGTCAACTTAAGTCAACACAAAGTCAAAATCTCTGGCCAGAGTAGTTCGGTTAATAATAATTGTTATTATTGAACCAAGGTCTTTATGTTTGGATCATAGAGTTGAATATGAGTGATATTGGAATTTTGACCATAACCAAATTCAATAAGTCCAAAGTGATATAGTTTTGATGAAGAGAATTGGCCTAAATAATTGTCATAAAAGGGTAACGCTTAAGAAAGTGAAATTGGATTTTACCAAATTTTAGTAAGCAATAAATTTGGCGATAATATCATACCACCTGCTAAGTGGTGTGTGAACGTTGACATTCGAATAGTTCAATGTTGATAGCTGGCCGAATTTACACCCAAGTGTCACACTTCCGAAATAATTAATTCACTTTAGACCAAATAATTTAGTTGATTTATAATTGTTATAAGTTAATTAAATTAATTAATATCTATGAAATATTAATTATTAAATTCAAATATGATATGAGAAATAAATTTATTGCATGTATTTATAATAGTTTTAAATATATAGGTCGATATAAGATATCGATAAGAAATTGAGTTAAATATGATTGTACATATTTAATTCGTGTTAAATGGGCTAACAACCCATGAAATTATGGAGTTGTAGGCGTTGATTATGGCTAGGGTTAGAGGTGTCTTGAACAAATGGTTAGGTTTGGAGATGTATGGTTAAGCTCTTGTGGTTTGCTATCTTATCATACCATATAAATAAACGGTCTCAAAACCCTAATTTGTTAGGAATCTTTTCATTTATTTTGAGCCGCCACCCTCTTTCCTCTGTCATGGCTGAAACCCTCCTCTAAATCAATCCTAAAATTCTCGTATCAAATTCAAATCAGAACTAAAAACTATTTGATAGTAATTGGTCGTAGACTCCAGATCAGCAATCTGAAAAATTAAAAACATTTCAAATGAAGGGAATTGATTATTCAAGGTAGACTTTAGAGCATCTAATTTGGATAGCTTTGATTTTATTTTTACCATATTATTGTGCTTTCATAATTTGTTAATCATATGAACGTATATGTATAATTAGTTTGCTATTTTGTTAGTTAGGTGAGATTTTTGTACGTAATTATGTTGTCACAATGGAGATTGAATATGTATATAATAGTTAAAGATCTATTCCTTGATTATGTTTCAGATCTAAAATTAAAAAATAAATTAATTTAATATTAATTATGTTTATACATATTGATCATATGTGTAAATCTTATATATTAATCTTTTATGTTAAATCTTCACATACAAATTGAATTATGAGATACGTTTTATTGTATGTTGTATAGATATGAATATTTGCAAATGTTTATTTGTGTTTATTATGAATTATAAGTGCTGAATTTTTTTATATTTATATATTTTATTAATTTTAATATTTAATGATTATCTAAACCAATAAATTCATATATAATAATAAACGTTTCTTAACTTCAGCTTAATATTTTCTAAAATTCACCCTTCAAGTCAGAAGCCTTCAGAAAAATTTCAAATTTTTTGAATTTGAAACAATAATTTTAAAAACTAATTTTATTTAGGATCTAAAAACAATTAATTGAATAAAAATATCATTTTAGTTTAAAAAATTCTAGAAATTTTCTTAAGAACTAAAATATGTTATAGAAACCTCAAAAGAAGTTTTAGAGTTTTATATCTTAATTTTATAATTTTAATAATTAATTTTTTTTGGGCTTACAATATTATATTTTTAAAATATTATTTTAATTGAGAAAATTTTAGAAATTTTTCCTGAGTACAAAATATATTTCTAGATTTTCTAAAATTATAAAATTTATAGTTTTATCATATGGTTATTTTATGATAATTTGTTATGGCTAAATTTGTTTTTTTCATTATATTATATATATACATATGTATGTATATTAAATTAATAAAATCTTTGGAATTCCAGATCTAGTATATTTTCTAACTAGTAATTTTAGATGAAAGAAACTTTTTAATTATATATATATATATATTCATTATTATTTATGGTTCAATATATTTTCATATAAATAAATAAATATTTTTACAATATTTGATGATAAAAGTAAATTTATGCATACATTAAATAGATACATACAATTTTTCAAAATAATTGCATTACATTCATAGTTATATATTTACGCACAAATTTGACAACATACAATACATACAAAATGAATTAATGTGTACGTTGCGATGCAAATCCCAACATCTATATACAGGCATGTTATACCCTGCTTGGATTACTACGTGACATATGCACACACGTATATATATGTATATGATACATATATACACACACACAAGTATATAAGCAAAACCAAAATTAAACAAATCTCAAACTACTATTTGTAAATTTAAATAAAATACATGATTTTATTTAAATCAAATTTAGAAAAAATTTAAATAAATTTAGACTTCATATGCCCATTAAAGATTCAAATGGCAATTTTTTTTTGAAATTCACCCATTTCTTCTGCAGTGGACTAGCCTAGTTCCTTCATAAAGGTCCTATAATTGGCGCCAAGTGCAAGTGGAAAATTGATAGAGTTAGGGGTAAGTCCTAGGGACAATTCTATAATTTACAGTAAATTATTAAGCTTATAATAAATCTCATTCGAAATAAAATGTTTTTCTTTCTATTATACTTGATATAATGTGTTGTATTAATTAATTATTTAATATTAGTATATTTAATAGAAAATTCATAAATGATATGTTTAGTGATAGTTATTGCAATATGTTGCAATCATGAGCAATTCATCACAATGGAAATAGCATATCGTTTCAAATATTTCTAGTCAAGGTATATCAAGACAGATATAAACACATCCACTAAGACTAAAGTACGTAACACTCTCCAAATATTAGGTAATGTATTACTTATGGCTTTTGGGGCCACCAAGAGATTACGTACTGATAGTTATTGGATAACCCTAGGATGCCTTACTCAATAGTTTCTTGTAGGTTAAAATGTAAAATTCGCCTTTTCGAGACCTAAATGTCAACATTAATACATCAACGGTATTCATGTGCCGAGCACTCAAGTGTTGAAAAAGAAAAAAGTTAGAGTGAAATAAAAAGAAAAGGAAATATTGAACAAAGAAGAAGGGAACACAATATTAGAACCTCATAGTGAAACGATAACTTATAATATCAAAAGTACAGTACAAAGGGTTAGTCCAATACAAAATTTTTGGAGTTACAAAAGAAAAGTACTACCATCCACTTGGAGAATTATAGTAACCTATCCTCACAAATGCTGATACATCAAATAGTACCGCAACAAAATAAAAATACTATGACAGATGAAAATCCAGCTAATCTCCTTGAGCTCCAAAGAACATCAATGAAAACCTGCCTTTCTCCAACTACTCGAATGAACACACAAGAAATTTGGGGAAAAATGAAAGCCATGTGTCAGACATAAGTCTAGTATGAGAAACTCAAGAAATATGCGATCAAAATATAAAATCACTTTTGAGACCGCATGGAACTCCATACGGTTATCCCCTCAAAAGAACCACCATCTAATAAGTACATAATGTGGTATATTAGATAATGTCCAGGATGTGGAATATAAATATCATAGCATAGCTGGAATGGTTTAATTGGTTACATTTAATAGCATATTAGAGTGTACAACAAAACCGATAAGGCACGTTTTCATCATGGATTTTCTACGAAGATGCCTCCAGGAAAACTGAAGCGGATCTCCATGCACAAGGAACTGAAAACACCTTCCGAGCATCCTATATCTCTAGATAAAATATATCATAAGGTAAACACAAAAGGCCAAACATCAGAATATAAACATGAACAGCATGAAACAAAAATCATCAACTTCCATCGGCCAATAATTGATAAGTATCTCTAGATGCGGAGTTGATAATATCCAGAGATGGATAAGCTAAACCCTAGGTCATGCATCCAATTCCGCCTTTAGCCATTTTCGATGTCAAGGTTATGCTTGGCATCTCTCACAAGAGTCTTCATCGCTCGAACAAAACATGAATCTCCAAATGGATTCCAACATCTCGAACAGATCTCAAAACCACACATGTGTTCCAGCATCTCGAAAAGATCCACTTCCAAGAGATAGAACATGTGTCTTGGTCTTAAAGTGGTTTTCGGTAAGTAAAACACTTACCGATCCCAGTCTCTTTAAGACTAAATCGACGAATTTGGTCATTCAACGATAATGAGAGCGATCGCATATGGAAACTAAGTCCCGTATACTTATCACGTTTTTAATATTTTCATCTCTCTTTATCCCTTGATCAAGAATGAAGCCGGTAGGTTAGAGCACTATTGCTCATATCCCTACATGAACATGAATCTTAATTCCCACAGATAGACAAGTCTTTATCGGCTTTTAGTGTTAAGTATACGACTAAATACTTTGCATAAACGAGTAAACATACAAAGCACGATCATGTCACTCAAAGCACAATTAAGTCACCTAAGTGACTTCTAATCCCCTTTCTATTTATTAAAGTTTTGTTAATTAAAACCTATTTTATTAGTAAAAACTTTTTTACCTAATAAAACATTATTTATCAATTTCTACTATTCATTTGTACTCTTTCAATACTTCAAAAAATATTCATATACTTATCTCAAATGGTATAAGTATATTCACAAATCAATAACAAGATTTCTAACTTTAAACCTTTGCTTTTTTTATCCTTTTCAAAAGATTCCATACTTATAATTTCCTTTAAAATATCCATTTTAAAGGTCTAAGTGCTTTCACAAATCTATTCGAAACGTTTAACACTAATGTTACTTAAACATTGTCACCGCAAGCCCAAAATCATTTCACTTATGCTTATCTTTAAAACATTCTTTTAAAGACCTATTTACATTCATAAGTATAATAAAAAAGGGTTAAAGATGAATGTAGCTAACACATTATCACATCAAACCCAAAACCATTACATACTTATATTATCTTTAAAAAACATTCTTTTAAAGACTTAAGATAATATTTAGTTAAGTCGATTGTCGACTAAGCGACTTTCTCGTTAGAATAATTGCTTACACAAATCAATGTTCATACACTTAACTCGTTTTTGATATTTCAACTTAACCATTCTTTGTTCAAGGGTGAAGCCAGGTAAATCAGAGTACTGGTTGCATCAAATCCTTTCCTAGGCACTTCATTCTTGAATCTCACAAATAGACAAGTTTACTGGTCGGCTTTTAGTGTTAAGTATATGAATAATGATTTCCATAAATAAGTAACAAACAACATGACTAACACGTTTTTGACATTCTTGAGCTAACCGTTCCTTGTTCGAGAAGGAAGTCGGGTAGGTTAGAGCTCTATTGCTCCGTCCCTACTCGGCATCAATCTTAACTCTCACAAATAGATAAGCCTGCATCATCGGCTTTTAGTTTTAATCAAATTTAATTGCATTTTAAAAAAATTAAGTAAACAACAAGATTAACACGTTTTTGACATTCCAACTTAACTATCCTCGTTCAAAAGGGAATCCCGGTTGGTTAGAGCTCCATTGCTCTGTTCCTACTCGACATCAATCTTAACTCTCAGAAGTGAAGAAGTCTACCTCAGGGCTCTTATTGTTATGCCTAATCAATAAACCTTTTCAAAACCTATATATACTTTAAAAATACTTGTAAATAGGTTTTAGATATCTATTTAAACTATTTCTTGCAAATAACTAATTTATAATTTAATGAAGAACATGTTTTATATTATAAAACCTCTACTTTGAAAATACATACATAATTTGCTAAAAATATACTTAAACTTTGAATCAACTTTAAAATACTTCAAAATATGGTTTGAAAACATCTATAAATATATTAGAGAAAATAACAAATTTAAATATCATTTTTAAACATTTAAAACAATTAGCAAATTATTATAGCATTTATAAATACTGTTAAAAGTCCTTGTTAAAAACAATATTGAAAAGCATGATCTAAGACTTGAAATTTTTCTAATAAGCATTTCCAATTGGGTACTTAAAACCATGGAATAAAACTCCTAATAATATCATCCCATTTATCTATAAAAATCCAAAAAAATAAGGGATTTGGAAGTGCATTCATATTGACTATTCTCGCTTCAAACACTTTCAAGCTTACTTCAATTCATTAAACAAGTCAAACAACCATTTAAACATCAATTCAAGGCCACGCCGCATATTTAATAGAGGTGCGGAAGTGATATTATACAATATAAAGTTATAGTTTTCTTTCAAAAGCAAGAGGGTTTCAAGGTTTATATCTTTACTTAGTTAATGTCACTTTAGCTTCATATTTTGCACACATCATATGCTTAAGATACTTAGATCCATGCCAAACCCAAGCACAAAGCCACAAGAACAAAGAAGCACCTTTCACTATCACTTAACGCCTAAAGATCAAACCTTTAGCACTTTCAAACCAAGGCCACACCTCTCCTCCTTCTCCTCTGCTCGTGGACCCCTCCAAGATCCCCCTCTTCCTCTCACCCCTTATCCCCCTTTCTAATCATGCTTTCCTATAATGTTTTAGGCCTTGATAAAGTTTAAAAGAGATTTGAGGAAATTTGGTTAAGACTTAAATAGGTTAGAGAAGAATTAGTGGATTCGTGCTTAAGCACTTCCACCATTTTTAATTCTCATACTTCATCTCAAGCTAACGTGAATAGTGATTTGTTATCTAAGACATTCCCCTCCTTATATAGGCTTCAAATGGTGTAAAATAAGCCTTTTCTCAGCCCCCTTTCATGTCACGTAAGCCTTGCCACCCATCACATCTCCATTATCTTTTATAAAGAGTCAAGTCTTTTATTTTAAGCTTATTTCATAATATCTTTGAAGACATCACCCATGACATCATACAAAAAGTTTAATTCCATAAATGGAAAAAAGGTTTTTATTTCATTTTATTTATTTCCTAAGCAAATAAGTGTATGTAAAAAAATATGAATAACTTATGATGGTTAAAAAGCTGTTTACCGATAAAAGATTTTCGGTCACATTATCGATATTTTTTCAAAGTATTTATTTTTGTAGACATTTTTCTAAAAAAAAAGTTTACCATCATTATTTATGATTTAAAAAGGGATTGAAAAGCTTATTAAATCATTTTAATAACATTTAATTCAAAGATTCAAATATTTAGATAATTCAGATATTCAAATACGAAGTGTTCGAAATTCTGTGATGATACATTCTCCCCCACTTAGAATATTTCATCCTTGAAATTCCGACACGAGCAAGAAAAAATCATATAGGAATACCTAATAATATTCAATCACTAGCAAACAAAACTAATGATTTTCTCAAGTTCAAAAATTTTCTCATCGCATAAGGATTACAAACGATATACTAAGTGCACCATACGCTCAACAGCCTTAGGTTATTACTTAGTCGACAATTCACGCTACCTCGTAACAAAATCAAAGAGTCATCACCTAATCTATCCATATGCCAACAAAACATAGTATGCATACATATACTAAATCTCATACGATGCACATGGACTATCCGTATGCAATAGTAATTTCGGTCACTTGCTTGATCATATAAATTTCACTTCCTAACTAGTATAGTTCACTTGACCTCTCTAGTGCTGATTCTGATCAGGTTCCTTGATTAGAAATCTTAGTTCTCCTTACATAACCTTATATTATAGAAGAAAACTTTGGATCATATCAAGAATCCATACCAAGTATTCACCATCAAGAATAGAGTGAAAACACCATGTTTGGACTGGTGTAAACCATCTCAAAATCAAGTACTCGGATACTAGATCAAGAACAGTCATGTGAATAAAATAATCTACGTACAACTTAAGCATTTATCCTATTAGTTTCTTAATCATACTAATATCTTTTGTCACTTTATTTTATCTAAATATAATATCTCATTCAATACTAAATCATTTTTGAACCATTTCATAAAAACATAACTTTAAGTTTATCAACATTTTACAACTAAAGTTCATATTCATATAATATCCCAATGCTTTCTAAGAGTATATACAGAGTATATACAAAAACATCAAATTCATTTTACTTAAAAAGAATGTTCAACAATTTAAAACCTATTTTAACTCACTACCTTTCTCAATTTTAAGTGTTATATAAACCGAACTCTTATATTTTTCACAAAACACTTGGTTTCAAATTTTATACGATTGAGAAGTTTCCGACTATCCAAAATCATCAAAAATCTCATTTCACTTAAAAAAAATGAAAACTTCCAAACAACATATCATAACATGAAGAAGTACCATACAATTGTAATACATAGGCTATACGTTTCCATACAATAGCTTAACAAATTTCAATAATTTATTATCACACTTTACCCAAGAAGGAAAAATGTAAAAAGTTCCAACATTTATTCTGGACCATGCCACTACCACTCGGGTACCCTACATAGTACACATATAAAATTTTGCTACAAAAAATTTCATATCTAATTTCTTTCTAAAGAAAAACTTTAGACCTAAACACTGAGTTTTATCTGAAATTGCTTTGAAAAATAATATATACATATATCTATTGTATACCAAATCATACTTTCGAAATCAAATTGTAACACCCTAATATTTTTGAAATTTATTTTATTTCACTTTGAAAATGTTTTAGAAATTATTTTACTTAAAAATTTGTTTTAAAATATTTTTAAAGTGAAGTAGGAATTTTTCTAGAGTTAATGGTATTTTTCTTGTAATTTCAATATAGTATTCATATACTTATGCAAAAGAATGTGTATTCATATCTCTTTTTATTCCAAAGTTATATCAATTTCAATATAGTATTGTATTTATAAATTGTTTTGATTTTTGTTTGGGTTGTAACACAAGATCTGTAGCATTGGATCTCGCTCTCCACTCGAGTCCGTAGTCTTGTCAGTTTGCTTTTGATTCTGTTGTGTTATTGGTTTTGCAATCTCCAGCATTTAGAGGTGAGTAAATCTCACACGACACTATATACTTATGCAATTGTGAAGCAACAACATTGTGTAGAATTATAAATGATGCTATAACTGCCTGTGATTATTTATATATGATATTAAACCTGTTAAATTACATGTCATATCACCTGTTACTGTTGTATATTGTTAGCTGTTCATTTATATCTGTTTATCACACTGCAAGTTCCGTGTAGATTAGATTCACGATGGGTTGAAATGATACATACCTGAACAGACTTTAGAATAGGGAAAAATCGTTATGGGTTGAAATGATAGGCCTGAACTATTTTTAATTATTTATTTCGACTTGGGACTACAGTTTTGAAATGATAGAACCTGGATTTTTATTTGTAAACTGCGGATTGAAATGATATATATCCGTATCACTTGACCTAGGTTAGAAAACTATATACAGGCCCGTGGTTATTTTTATAAATTTTCTGGAATTTTTAAGTAATTTTAAAAGTGTATATATATAAAAATTTGATTTAAATTGGATTTTTAAATTTTAAATATAGAAATTTGGAATTTTCTATAAGTTAAAAATTTTGGAAAAATAAATAGTTACATTGAATTTTGAAAATTATAACTTAAGTAGAAATTGAAATTTTGTTAAATAAAAAATTTGGTTATAGGAAATTAAAATGGAAAATAAATTTTATTTGAAAGAAAAATAATGGAGAAAATTTAAGTGTTAAGTTGTTTATTTAAAAATGTGAAGAATTGGAAACTTTTACACTTGAAATTATTAAGTAATTTGGTGAAATTGGATTTAATTATAAGAAACTTATTGTATAAAATAATATGTTAATTGATATGTTAATGAACATTTTTAAATGTTAAATTATGATTTTGACAATGTTTAAAGGGTTTAAAATGAAGATTATTAATTGCTGGAAATATACTAAAATCTGGAAATCGCTTTTAATAGCATTCGAAGTGCTATGGTTTCTGGAAATGAACTAAAAGGCTAATAAAAGAGCTATTACAGTAGTTCTGAAATGCTGTAGTTGCTGTAGTAAATTGAATATGCTAAAAACTTAACTCGGAGCTATTATAGCATTTCTGTAAATGCTGTAGTGGTCTGTTGTCTCTGCAGAAATGAATAAAAATCCTTGTTTTGAAACCGGAGCTATTATAGCATTTCTAGAAATGCTGTCTTTGCTGTTTTGAACTAAAATTTAACTAAAACTGAGTTTTAATAGCAATATTAAGTGCTGTCTTTGTTGAATTAAAATGTTTTCATGTATAACTTATAACAGCTTTTTTCTAAATGCTGCGAAAGGCTGAAATTTTAATAATTATGGATTTTAACTTAGTAAACGAGCTCAGAACGACTTGAAACTTTAAAATTTGAATACTTGACTTGAAAGAATAATAACTTCACTTTTAAATGATTTAAATGAATAAATTTAATTGAAAAATAAATCATTTTAAAAGATGATTTGAATTGAAATTAATGAATGTTAACTTTGAATTTTAAAAGGGTATTTAAAGTTGAATATTTGGATTTGAACTTATATAAATGATTTGAAAAGGGAGTTTTGAAAGGACATGATATTTTGAAATATTGAAATGGTTTGGAAATGATTTGATCTTTATTTTGATAATATTTGGATTTGAATTGATATTTATTTTGAAGTATAAAATATTGTTTTGAAAGTTATAACCACGGTTTATAATAACGATGGGTTGGCAAAGAGGCCGGGATCGGATATGGACATACTCTCTGTCGATACCGAAAACCACTTTGACAACTGTGTACGCAGTGGAGATTCCAGAATGAAATAGGATGGTGGCGACATTCTTGAGTTATATTACGTGGACTCACTCCCATGAGTTGGCATAAGGTGGCAGAAACAGGAGCGGTCTCGGGCCAAAAGGGGTAGCTCCTCTGGTCGGACGCATTTCTTCGATACCATTCTATTACTTGTGATTGTTTGGTGGCCATCCTCCAATTTGGGAATGTGTTTCGAGGTGGTCGTATGTGGCTGCTGCTTTACCACCAGCCCGAGTGTCGTAATTGGTATATCTACCCTGGCATTGCCTTGTGTGCCGTGTCACCTACCATATCGAGCCTTTACTATGAGTTTCTATGTGTCGTACCTATGCAATATCTTCTCATAGTCTCCCGATCTGGAGATATGCAGGTACTGTATAGACTATTGGCATTATTTGTGTTAAGGAGAATATTGGGTCACTCCTTAACGCTATTTTAAAGTAAGTTTATTTTACCGATGGACATTATTATAATAGCGCAATATTACTATATAGTAAATATTTTAACGAATCCTTAGAGGATGGGCGGTCCCAAGCATCTTCTAAGTTACTTGTACCTTTACTACAGTTCACTTGAGTTGGTTTACATTCGATAAGTATGTATGTCCTGACTCGAGTGTTTGTGTTTTATTTTACGCTCAGGTCAGCCTGAGTTATTCACAGATTTGGATTTCCATTCTCTGGAGGTCTGGAATCACTGGAGATTTATCAGCTTATCTAGTTATCTATATTTCAGTTCTGTTGTTCTGTTGTCAGCTTTGTATTAGTGGACTTCTTTGTATTTGGGATTTTATGTTGTATCTGCTTTCCGATTGATATTATGTATTTGATTTTGAGACTTGTGATAGTAGCTTCTTGAACTACTATGGTATTTTATTTTTCGCTGCGAGATATTCTGATGTTCTGTGTCTATGATTTGATTTTATTTGCTTCGGATTTTTATTACAATCTGTTATTTTGTACTACTCAAGTCTGGCATGTGTGAATTATTGTCGATTTGAATGGTGGAAAATAATGGGTCGTTACAGTTGGTATCAGTGCTTTGGTTTTTAGACAAACCATAGCCCGCGGAGCAAAAACTCATTAGAGATAGGGTAGAAATACCCTAGAATGATTGAAATCAACTTTAGAATCATTTCTTTGTGAGTGAATGTATTTTCAAAGTATAAAATGATTTTAAAATGATTTTCAAAGGATTTTTCAAAGATTATTTTGATATAATTTTTTTTCTTGTTTTAAAAGTAAATTTTTCTAACTTCTTTCCTTTCGTATTTACCTTGTTAGAAATTTCTGTAATTAGGATGTTCATCCAAGTGAATTTATCTTGTCTTATCTTTATCTTACATTTACCTTTGTCCTAATATTCATTCTAGAATTTTCAGGATGAATCGTAGAAATGCTAGAGGTCAGGGTCGCAGTGCTGTCCCAGTTCCAGCCCCAGCTTCTGTCCGTTTCACTGTTCTTTGCAAAGAATTTACTCAGCTTGGTGGTACCAGGTTCACTGGTTCTGAGTCTATCATTTAGGCTCAGCAATGGCTGAGGAGTATCGAGATGATATTTACTGGTCTTGAGATTACTGATGCCTAGAAGCGTCAGTTAGCCGCATGGCAGTTGCAGGAGGCTGCCCAAGATTGGTGGGAGTCCGTTACGGCTAACACCATTGAGGCCGATCTTACTTGGGAACGGTTCAGGTATCTTCTTGTGTTTCTTTGAATTCTATTTTTCTATCTTTTCGTGCCTTTTTTAAGCTTATCTATCATTCTTCTTAGGGAGTCTTTTGTTGCTAAATGGATGCCCGAAGCCGGGAAATCCCAGCTTTATAGGGAGTTCATGGACCTCAAGCAGGGAAGCATGTCTTTTTCAGAGTATGAGAGGAAGTTTAACGAACTTTCTAAGTTCAGACCTGGTTTGATAGACACTCCTCTAAAGAAGAATGAGAAGTTTATTGCTGATGCTCGTCCCGAGTAATATAATTGGCTCATTTCTCATGTTCATTGCACTTTCATCCAGCTTATGGATATGGCTCTTCGTTATGAGAACCCTACTTGTAAGGGTCCTGCTTTAGTTAGTGCTCCTTCATCTCAGACTTCTTCTACAAATTCTAAGAAGAGAAGGCTTAGTTTCCAGCAGTAGAAGAAGAATTGGCTCAGAATCCGGGTTTGGGATCTTCATCATCTGCTCCATCTTAGAGGCAACCAATTGACCTTTCTTCCATCACTTGCTTCAAATGTGACCAGAAGGGACACTATGCGAATAGTTGTCCTACTAGTGTTGGTGCTGCCATTCCTCCACCTGCTCAGCCAGCTAGGCATGATCTTTGCCACATTTGTCTCCAGCCTGGCCACTTCGGGAAGGATTTCCCTACCCAGCAGAAGGGTAAGCCTTCTGATATATTTGCTGTCACCTCCGCTTCTTCTCTAGCACCTGCCCCTCCAGCTCCTAGTGATGACCAAGGTACTCTCCATGGTTCTTTTTCTTTATTTCAGCATCCTAATCATGTTCTGTTTGATACTGGTGCATCCCACAGTTTTATATATGCTGATTTGTGTGATGAGTTTGAGCATCTCCTTTCTCCTGAGTACGTTTTTGAATCCTTATGTGTTTCAAATCCAATTGGAGGTCCCACAAACCTTAATAGGATTTGCAAACAAGTGAAGCTTCTTTATTCTGATCATTACTTCAGTAGTGATTTTTATGTTTTGGGCTTCGATGCTTTTGATTTGTTGCTTGGTGGTGATTGGCTTGGTAGGCATGATGCTCATATCTCTTGTAAATCCCGATCTGTTTATCTTGAGGATGATCTGGGTAATTCCTTTGTTATTTAGTGCTGCATGCCTCAGGATTTTGCTGGCAGTTTTATTTATTTTCTGGATTCTGCTCCTGGCGATCTTCATTCGACCCGTGTGGTCAAAATCTTTCCATATGTTTTTGGTGAAGTCACTACTTTGCCTCCTAAGCGAGAGATAGATTTCCACATTGATCGTATTCCTGGAGCTCGACCTGTTGTTCTTCCTCCTAGGAGAATGACATCCCGTGAGAAGGTTAAGTGAGCAAAGCAAATTGAGGACTTGTTCTCCAAAGGTCTGATCAGACCTAGCCATTCAGAATGGGGAGCAGCGGTGGTTTTCGTCACCAAGTCCAATGGATCTTTGAGGATGCGTGTTGATTATAGGGAGCTGAACAAGCTCACTATGAAAAACAGATATCCAATGCCTCGCATCAATGATATGTTTGATCAGCTTTATGGTGCCACTTGTTTTTCTCAGCTTGATGTTGCCACAGGTTTTCACCAGCTCAGAGTTGCCGAGGAAAGCATTCCCAAGACTGCTTTCCATACTGAGAATGGGTTTTATGAATGGTTAGTCATGCCTTTTGGTTTGACTAATGCTCCTGCTTTCTTTGTTGATTTGATGGATCGTGTTTTTCGTGATGTGCTTAATAAATTTGTTCTATTCTTTGTTGATGGTATCCTTGTTTTTTCTAAAACCAAGGCAGAGCATGAGTCATACTTGAAATATGTTCTGGAGATTCTTAGCAGTCATCAATTGAAGGCTATATTTTCTAAATGCCATTTCTGGAAAGATGAAGTCCGATTCCTTGGACATATTGTTTCTGGTAATCGAGTTTCTATTGATCCAGCCAAGATCGCTGCGATCAATGTAAGTCTTTCTTTCTTTCTTTCTCTTTTCCTACGTCATTTAATCATTCTATCTCTTTTGTGGTTCTTATTTTACCTATTTCTGTTACAGGATTGGGAAACTCCTAAGACTCCTTCTGAGATTCATAGTTTTCTGGGCCTTGCCGGTTACTACCGGAGATTTATTGAGAATTCCGCTCGGATTGCTGCACCTCTCACTGCTTTGATTCGTAAGAATGTTAAGTTTATCTAGGATGAGAAGTGTAATGCTACATTCAACGAGTTAAAGAGCAAGCTAACTTCCGCACCAGTTCTTACCGTTCCGAATGGAAGTGAGGGATTGACGGTATATACTAATGCTTGTCATAAGGGATTGGGTGCTGTTCTCATGCAGGATGGTAAAATCATAGCCTATGTCATTCGTCAGTTGAAAACCCATGAAGTTAATTATGCTGCTCATGATTTAGAGTTGCTTGCTGTTGTCTTTGCTTTGAAGCTTTGGAGGCATCATCTTCTTGGATCTAAGTTTGAGCTTTTCACTGATCATTGGTCTCTGAGATATATCTTCACCCAGAAGGATTTGAATCAGAGGCAAGTCCGTTGGCTTGAGTTTTTGGCTTCTTACGACCTCGATATTAGCTATACTCCCTGTAAAGCTAATGTTATGGCCGATGCTCTGGGTCGGAAGAAGGCTTTGTTGTGTCAGCTTGTTGTTTCTTCTCCTCTTTTGGATCGTATCAAGGCTAAGCAGGATGTGGATGAGATGCTTAGGTCGTTGAAGGAGAGTGTTCGGAGCAGGGTTGATGGTGGTATTAGTGGTAGTGATGGAGCTCAGAATGATGATAGTGGTATTTTGAGAATTAATGGTAGGATTTGTGTCCCGAATGTGGAAGGGTTGAGGCAGGAATTGCTTCGGGAGAATCATCGATCCAGACTTTCTATTCATCCTGGTGTGTCGAAGATGTATCAGGATATAAAGAGGCTTTATTGTTGGAGAGGGATGAAGCGGCATGTCTCTATCTTTGTTAGTCGGTGTGCGACTTGTCAACAAGTCAAGGCCGATCATTAAAAGACCCCTGATTTGTTGCATCCTCTAGATATTCCCAACTGGAAGTGGGAATAGGTTTCCATGGACTTCATTGATGGATTATCGAGGTCTAGGAAAGGCAATGAGAGTATCTGGGTTATTGTGGATAGGCTGACCAAATCTGCTCATTTCATTCCGGTCAAGTCTACCCATTCTGCTTCTAGCTTGTCTGAGATCTACACGAGGGAGATTGTTCGTCTCCATGGTGTTCCCCTCAGTATTGTTTGTGATCGTGATCCTATCTTTACCAGCCAATTCTGGAAAGCTTTTCAGGAATCTTTGGGTACTCATCTGAATTTGAGCACTTCTTATCATCCGCAGATCGATGGTCAAACGGAAAGAGTGAATCAGATACTCGAAGATCTTGTTCGCGCTTGTGTGCTTGATTATAATGGATCCTGGGAAGATCATTTGCATCTTGTCAAATTCACCTATAATAATAGTTATCAGGTATAATCTTATCTTCTGTTTTAAGCTTATCTTAATCTTTATCTATCTCTATCTATCTTTGAATTCAGGCCAGTATCAAGATGTCTCCATTTTCTACTTTGTATGGACGACCTTGTCGATCTCCGTCTTGCTGGATTGAATCTGATAATCGTCTGGTTCTTGGTCCTAATATGATTTTGGAAGCTTCGGAGAGAGTTGGGGAGATTAAGAGAAGGTTGAGGGTTTCTCAGGATAGGCAGAAGAAGTATGCTGATAGGCGAAGGCGGAAGCTTGAGTTTGCTGTTGGTGATCTGGTTTTCCTTAAGGTCTTTCCCTTAAGGAATGTTGTTTGCATTGGTCGTAGAGGGAAGCTTTCTCCTAGATTCATTGGTCCTTTCTGCATTGTGGAAAGAGTTGGTTCCTTAGTTTATCGTCTAGAGTTACCCGAGAAGCTTTCTGGAGTGCATGATGTATTCCACATCTCACATCTTCATCGGTATCTCCATGACCAATCTTTGTTTGTTTAGCCTTCTGCTCTTGGCAGCTTGGATATTGAGCCTAATCTGACTGTCCAGAGGAAGCCACTTCGTATTGTCGATAGAGGTACGTAGCAGCTAAGAAGAAAATCTGTTAGTCTGATCAAAGTACAGTGGAGTACTGGTGATCGTGATTGTACTTAGGAGACGGAGGAGAGAATTCGTGCTTTAAATCCGGAATTGTTTATTCCAGGTACTATTTTGTTTTTCTATCTTGTTTTTCTTATTTTCCTTGTTTCCGTTCTTTTCGAGGACGAAAAGGTTTTGAGGGGGGGGGGGGGAGTGTAACAACCCAATATATTTGAAATTTATTTTATTTGAATTTATTTCGCTTTGAAAATGTTTTAGAAATTATTTTACTTCAAAATTTGTTTTAAAATATTTTTAAAGTGAAGTAGGAATTTTTCTAGAGTTAATGGTATTTTTCTTGTAATTTTCATGCCCTGTTTGCAATTTTTAAACAATTTCTTTAGTTGTTTTTCTATTTTTTCTCCAATTTAATTATTTATTTCATTTTATAAATGATATATAAATTATTTTATTTCAAAATTTTACTTCGTAATATTTTAAAAATGAAGTGGATATTTTTCCAAGACTAGTAGTGATTTATTTGTAATTTCTGGACACTGTTTGTATTTTTAAGCAATTTCTTATATTCTTCTTCTAATTTCTTTAAATTTCATTATTCATTTTATTTTATATTACTTTGTTTCAGTTTATAAAGGTAAATACTGATTTTAATTTTTTTTATTTGAATTAAAGAAAAGAAATATGAATGGTTTTTAAAAGCTTTGAAACTTAAGGCTTTTTAATTTCCAAACTCTTCATTTTCCACAACTCCTCCATTACTCCTCTTTGGCCATGATTTTTGTTGTGAGTAGCCATGTATTTTCTCATTTCTCACGCACAAAAAAATCCACATCTCCATTCTATTCACGGCTAGAACAAAAACATTGGGTAATGGCTTTACTTTCTTCTTCCTTTTCGTCTTATTTTCATGAATTTTGCCTTGATTTCTTGCTTTGTTTGGATCAGCCTCTCCACCATAGCCACGTCCACCACCTCCTACACCTCTTCCCTTCCATCACCACCATCTATACTCCAGGCCATGACCATAGCCGACCCAATCATGGTGACAAAACCCCTCAAAATCCAACCTAAAGCCATAAAAAAACATGTTATTTGACCACTACTTGTTCATCACTCCACATTCCACCACCACCACCCCTAGCCGCAACCACTCCTCTGACCTGACCACCACACACCCCTCCAGCCACTGTCCAGCCATGGTGTACCCATAGTTCGAGCCCACTCTCCATGGCGGAACCACTTTGATGACCAAAAACCATTATATTGCCTAAAATTTTTCACATTTCCATGTTGTAACCTCCTCCATCATTCTAGCCTTTATGCCATGCATTTACACGACTAAACCCGAGCCATGTCATGTCCAAACTTGAGCCAAATGTATCCCTAGGCTTTGCATAGCACATGAGAAAGCAAGACAAAAGACTGTGTATTCATATCTCTTTTTATTCCAAAGTTATATCAATTTCAATATAGTATTGTATTTATAAATTGTTTTGATTTTTGTTTGGGTTGTAACACAAGATCTGTAGCATTGGATCTCGCTCTCCACTCGAGTCTGTAGTCTTTTCAGTTTGCTTTTGATTCCATTGTGTTATTGGTTTTGCAATCTCCAGCATTTAGAGGTGAGTAAATCTCACACGACACTATATACTTATGCAATTGTGAAGCAACAACATTTGAATGTGTAGAATTATAAATGATGCTATAACTGCCTGTGATTATTTATATATGATATTAAACCTATTAAATTACATGTCATATCACCTGTTATTGTTGTATATTGTTAACTGTTTGTTTATATCTGTTTATCACACTGCAAGTTCCCTGTAGATTAGGTTCACTATGGGTTGAAATGATACATACCCGAATGGACTTTAGAATAGGGAAAAATCGTTACGCGCTTAAATGATAGGCCTAAATGATTTTTAATTATTTATTTTGACTTGGGACTACGGGTTTGAAATGATAGAGCCCAGATTTTTATTTGTAGACTGCGGATTGAAATGATACATATCTGTATCGCTTGACCTAGGTTAAAAAACTATATACAGGCCCGTGGTTATTTTTATAAATTTTCTAGAATTTTTAAGTAATTTTAAAAGTGTATACATATGAAAATTTGATTTAAATTGGATTTTTAAATATTAAATATAGAAATTTGGAATTTTCTATAAGCTAAAAATGTTGGAAAAATAAATAGTTACATTGCATTTTGAAAATTATAACTTAAGTAGAAATTGAAATTTTGTTAAAAAAAAAATTTGGTTATAGGAAATTAAAATGGAAATTAAATTTTTTTTGAAAGAAAAATAATGGAGAAAATTTAAGTGCTAAGTTGTTTATTTAAAAATGTGAAGAATTGGAAACTTTTATACTTAAAACTATTAAGTAGTTTGGTGAAATTGGATTTAATTATAAGAACTTATTTTATAAAATAATATGTTAATTGATATTTAACGAACATTTTTAAATGTTAAATTATGATTTTGAAATGTTTAAAGGGTTTAAAATGAAGATTATTAATTGCTGGAAATACACTAAAATCCGAAAATCACTTTTAATAGCATTCAGAAGTGCTATGGTTTCTGGAAATGAATTAAAAGGCTAATAAAAGAGCTATTACAGCAGTTCTGAAATGCTGTAGTTGCTGTAGTAAATTGAATAGGCTGAAAACTTAACTCAGAGCTATTATAGCATTTCTGTAAATGCTGTAGTGGTCTGCTGTCTTTGCAGAAATGAATATAAACCCTTGTTTTGAAACTGGAGCTATTACAACATTTCTGAAAATGCTGTCTTTACTGTTTTGAACTAAAATTTAATTAAAAATGAGTTTTAACAGCATTTTTAAGTCTATCTTTGCTGAACCAATTTTTTTCCAAGTATAATTTATAACAGCTTTTTTCTAAATGCTCGAAAGGCTGAAATTTTAATAATTATGGGTTTTGACTTAGTAAATGAGCTCAGAATGACTTGAAACTTTGAAATTTGAATACTTGACTAAAAAGAATAATAACTTCACTTTTAAGTGATTTAAATGAATAAATTTAATTGGAAAATGAATCATTTTAAACGATGATTTGAATTGGAATTAATGAATGTTATCTTTGAATTTTAAAAGGGTATTTAAAGTTGAATATTTGGATTTGAATTTATATAAATGATTTGAAAAGGGACTTTTGAAAGGGTATGATATTCTGAAATATTGAAATGGTTTGAAAATGATTTGATCTTTATTTTGATAATATTCGGATTTGAATTGATATTTATTTTGAAGTATAAAATATTGTTTTGAAAGTTATAACCATGGGTTATAAGAACGACGGGTTGGCAAAGAGACCGGGATCGGATATGGACATACTCTTTGTCGATACCGCAAAACCACTTTGACAACTGTGTACGCGGTGGAGATTCTAGAATGAAGTAAGATGGTGGCGACGTTCTTGAGGTCTATTACGTGGAACCAACTCCCGTGAGTTAGCATAAGGCGGTAGAAACAGGAGCGGTCTCGGGCCAAAAAGGGTAGCTCCTTTGGTCGGACGCATTTCTTTGATACTTTCTATTACTTGTGATTGTTTGGCGGCCACCCTCCAATCTGGGAATGTGTTTCGAGGTGGACATATGTTGCTGCTGCGTTACCACTAGCCCGAGTGTTGTAATTGGTATATCTACCCTGGCATTGCCTTGTGTGCTGTGTCGCCTACCATATCGAGCCTTTACTATGAGTTTCTATTTGTCGTACCTATGTAGTATCTTCTCATTATCTTCCGATCAGGAGATATGCAGGTACTATATAGACTATTGTAATTATTTGTGTTAAGAGGAATATTGGGTCACTCCTTAACGCTATTTTAAAGTAAGTTTATTTTACTGATATACATTATTATAATAGCGCAATATTATTATATAGTAAATAGTTTAATGGATCCTTAGAGGATGGGCGGTCCCAAGCATCTTCTAAGTAACTTGTTCCTTTACTACAATTCACTTGAGTTGGTTTACATTGGATAAGTATGTATGTCCTGATTCGAGCGTTTGTGTTTTATTTTACGCTCGGGTCAACCTGAGTTATTCACATATTTCGATTTCCACTCTCTAGAGGTCTAGAATCGTTGGAGATTTATCAGCTTATCTAGTTATCTATATTTCAGTTCTGTTGTTCTATTATCAGCTTTGTGTTAGTGGACTTCTTTGTTTGTGGGATTTTAAGTTGTATCTCCTTTCCGACTGATATTATGTATTTGGTTTTGAGACTTGTGATAGTAGCTTCATGAACTACTATGGTATTTTATTTTCCGCTACAAGATATTCTGATGTTCTGTGTCTGTGATTCTGTGATTTGATTTTATTTGCTCCGAATATTTATTACAATCTGTTATTTTGTACTACTTAAGTCCGACATGTGTGGATTATTGTCGATTTGAATGGTGGAAAATAACGGGTCGTTACACAAATTGAAATCCGTTTTACTAAAACAACTCGATAGCATCCTCCACTTAGAAACCCAAAAGTGAATGTCGATAAAGTTAAGTTCGCTATAAGAATCATTTTCTAGCGAAAGGAGCGAGTTCAGTAAATCCAATACATGCCTTTTAGACTTAACCAAAATCATTTTTCAAATTGGTGTCAAATACTTCGTAAATATTACAAAGTACCATGATCTCAAATTCATAAACCAATTTTCCAAATACTTACTTTCAAATAATACAACTATCATTTTCTCAAAAATCTTGAAAAACATTTTCAAAAACATCAGGATTTAAGTTCTCAAATATTAGTTAAAATTCTCCCTGATTATAAAACATATTTTATAAACCATAATTATATAAAATCATTTTCTTATATAAAATCTTTCCATAAATGTTTATTTTACAAAATACCTTATCTTTTAAAGATTAAAATAAATATCTTTCATTTAATTCTCCAACATTGCCACCGAACGCCTTATAGTTAAATTGTGAAACTAAATTCACAAGGTGTTCATCTCAATGCATCTATAAATACTGTCTGTCCATCCATACAGTAAAAATGTAAAACTACTCATAAACTGGTTGAGCACAAATCAACAATCAACAAATGACAGTTAATGCTCATAAACTGGTTGAGCACAAATCAACAATCAACGAATGATAGTTAATTCTCGTAAAATTGTCGAGCATAACTAAACTAATTAACGAGGGATAACATAAGCATCATTAATCCCTACATTAATTAAACTATACTTTGACAATTCACTTATATACGTTACCTTGTATAAGATCTTTAATTTTTGCAGTTAAAATTTCCTTTAAGGTATATGTTTATAAAAAATACAAATATGCACTTATTGAAAGCGACTAAGGATCGAGGAATATGGAATATTAACTAAACTAATTACTTGTGCGGAATAGTGATATGGTAAATAGCACTAAAGAAAATAAAACCAGATATTTTTATACTGGTTTGGAGCACCGTCGTACGTCCAGTCCCAGACTTCTTCTTAATTTAATCGAAGCCCTCTCTTAACTCGGAGGAACACGCATTACACCGCCTGGATAACTGAAATAGGACTTTTCACCTGAGGATACTACAACAGGATTTTCCCGCCTGAGGATACTCAACAGGACTTCAAATAGTTGAGAGTAGTTCTGACTGAATGTACACTTTGAATTGTACTGATAAGTCGTTTAAGTACACCCTTCCTATAATCTTCTCCTCAAATGTATGTATTGTGTGTATGTGAAGATATGGAAAAAATCGATTGCTGTTAAACAAGTAGTTTGAATATGAATTCAAGAGAAAAGATAGTTTTTGATTCAAGAGAGATAGATATTGTAAAATCAGTTAGTTAAATGATCTTGAATCTGTTGTTTATATATATGTTGATGAGTTGCAACTCTTGGTGAAGAGTAATGGTTCAAAGAATCGTTTGCAACACCTCAGGGAAGAGATACTCCTCCTCGACGAAGGGAAGTGTCTCTTCACCATTTAAAAAAAATGACAGTTGTAGTATTCAGTCGATTAACCAAGAAGTTCAGTCGACTGAATATCATAAGTGATATTCATGTATGTACACAGACTCAGTCAACTAAGGTGCATAGTTCAGTTGACTGAACTGTTGGTTTTCTTGGACTGTCATCATTTTGTAAAACATGAAACCTTTTGTCGATGTGTTCGTGTTTGTGTTACTTAAGGATAGATTGTACATTGTATAATCTAGATTAACACAAAACTAACTAGAGATTATCCTTTGGAGATTTCCTTTATAGTCGATATACGAAGATTCATGAATATCGTTGCTGATTGCAAAGCTCCTTTGTCATTGATCAAAATCAAGGTTCTAACAATCTCCCCCTTTTTGATGATGACAACTCCTTTTCAGATATGAGTGAATATTCTGAAAGATTGTTCTCTAATTGTTTTGTTGCTCCACCTAAGTATATGCTATCAGATAATTTTATTTTCAAATTCCTGCAAAAAATAGTTAGAGCACAATATATTCTCCCCCTTTGTCATCAAAAAAAAAGAGTGAATAAAATATAATAGTCACGGGATGAAAATAGGAGCAAATATAGACATCTATTGTAACATGAGTATGAACAATACAATGGCATGAATGATAATAACTAATACGTAGTCATAGCATCAAAAAGTAATATCCATTAGTAATTACCATTCACAAAGATAACAAAAATACTATTCACAATGGCATGAATAATGTGTATCAAAGAAACCCAAAAAATATAAGCATAGTAGTCTAGAAAGTAGAGAAAAGGAAACCATTTACTAAGCATTACTACCATCGTCGGTTTCTTCATCATCATCATTGCCCATATCTTCAGGATCATTATTGTTTTCACTATCATTTCCTTGTTCTTCATGGTCAGATAAAGAACAAGTGAAGTGGGGTTGTGGTCTTTTTCTGGGATCCGTTGGGACACGAGTTGAAGCACTAGTGGAAGATGGACCGCATGATACTACATTCCATGTGTCATTAAGAAATCCTTTAATCTGATCAAGCTTGTTGTCTAGATGTTTTTGACTACGAATAATAGTGGAAAGAGCTTGTCGAATTTGTAAATTAGGCTCAATTTCTTCAATCCTAGATGATGGTGGCCTAGAAGATTGTGATGTTGTAGGAGGACGTGTTTGTCTTGATGGAGTTTGAGTGGATGGTTAAGGATGATCCATTTCCTTATTTTCAAGCCAATGATCAAAAGTATAATGGTATGGCTTGGAAATGTTTATGGCAAACCCATGAGACTTAGGGTCTTTAAGTTAAGTGAGCCAACTTAAGTGTAGTCGAAATCCGGGAATGCAACTTGGAAATGAGAAATAATCCTCATGATATATGCTCCGTAGAGAATAGTCTTCATTCTTCCATTGTTGAAGCATTGGAGTTCATCAAGAATTAGTTTAGCCCAATTAACAGTTTTTCCCCCATATAGCATATAACGATTGAAAATCCCTTTTGTATACTTTTTCGCAGCTACCGGTATGGGAGTTTATTGAATGTGTTAATGCTTGGTGCATGATTCTAGCCTTTGGTCGGAGTGCCATAGCTTTCAATTCCGTCATATCATCGGTAAGAAACAAATGGCTCGTTTCATCATGTTCATACATATCGACATTTATGTCGTTAAGATCCTGTCCTTCGGATGGACAGCCTAGAATATGTCCAATTCTAGATATTGGGAGATACATCTTTACCACGCAAACTAGAGACCAAACACAATCATCGGGATTACGAATTTCATGATGATCCAAGTTTAGATTTGCAAGAAATAATTTAATGAGAAGGTGGTTGATTTTTAAATTATTTGTATTGTAATCCAAAAGGCTTTCTAAACCGCTTCTCATACATAAATCTTGGATTGCATAAGAGGCAAAGTCGAGAAATTCAAAATGCGAACCTTCCACAATCCTAGCACTCTTCATCTTGTTGAATCTTTGGATTGCTTTGTCATTATAAAGCCAATTATTAATTTCGGCTTCACTAGGACCATCGGAGGAGGAAGGTGCTCTTTGTCTTTTAGGCGCCATTGTATTTGAGTGATTTGGGGAATTTTAATTTTGTGGTTCTAGGGCTTTGGAAAATTTTCGTTTATAATAAAAAAATAAAGTGGCGATAAAAGGAAGAAGATCATCCGTTTGACATACAGGCTCGTTATTCACAGACTTAGTCGACTGATTTATTGATTCAGTCGACTGCTACATTACAGTGAGAAAGTAGTTCATTTTGGACCCTATTCAGTCGACTGAATGCTCCAGTCAGTTGACTAAAGTTTATGTTAATTGCGGACTAAATTTTTTTGAAAAGAAATTATACTTTTGATTTAATCAAAGGTGATAGAAGATGTTACAACATAATAAACCAGAAAATAATAAAAATTTGGATTGGAGCCATCGTTTTTCCTTGGCTCGATTTTAGTGTCTTCGATACATGGTTTTAACGGTGACCGATAGTTTTGTCGAGGTGGTGATCTACTTAGTTGTCCGCGTTTCCATGAGTTTAGAGACACATAAGGGCGTTCTGGTGAATGCACCAGTGTTTGATTTTTAACTGGAGACGATCCATAGAATTTCAGTGCTATTTTGTCCAATAAATTAAGTTTCTAGATTGAGTTTGTTGTTCGTAATAAATTTCCCTCTGCAGTGTTATAGTTTCGTGCTGGAAATGACGAATATCGTCTATTTTTCCTTCGTAGATGGAGCTCCATAGATAAGATTTCATCATGCTCGTTTTGGAGATGGGGTGACTCCAATGCGATGATCGCAATGAAACATTGGAGCTTTTTCATTTTTAGGTGTTGGAGTTGGGAGATATGACGATCCGGAGCTCAGAGTGGAAAGTTCAATGGATGAATAGTCGGAGCTATGATAGCTTTCATTTGATGACATGATTGAAAGTATAGTTTTGTTTTAAAATATACTTAGAGTTTTAATATATATATTCAGAAGTTTGAAGTGTGTGTATACATATATATTTCTAAGTTTAGTAAAAATGAAACCAAAATGAATGGTCAAAGAATTTCCATGCCTTATAACCAGACATTTCAATTACTGGTTATATATATATATAAATACTTATTTTAGTTAAAAATATTTCTATTTTATATCAAAGTGCATTTTGAAGAAAATATTGTTTTATTTGTATTTGTAAAAAAATATATACGGTAGTAAGTATTTTAGGTAGTATAGTGCTTGAACAAGAAACAAATGTAGCCAATTGGTTAATGCACTATACTTCCATATTAGAGATCAGAGTTCAAGTCATAGTAGAAGCATAAAAAAATGTTATTTTTACAAATCTTTTTGTGATATAATTCCTAACTCTGATCTTAATTTTATAAAACTATTTCATTTAATGGTTTTGTAAATATATCGGCTAATTGTTTTTCAGATGTAACGAATTCCAATTTTACTAAATCTTTTTCAACATTATCACGAAGAAAATGGTGACGGATGTCAATATGTTTTGTTCGTGAATGATTGACTGGATTTTTTGATAAAATTATAGCACTAGTGTTATCACAAAAAATAGTGGATTTGGATAAATTTATTCTAAAATCTTGTAGGGTTTGTTGCATATATATAAACTGAGCATATGCTAGTGCAGCAGAAATATATTCTGCTTCGCAGGTTGATAGTGATACACAGTTTTGTTTCTTACTAAACCAAGATAGTAAGGAACAACCAATGAAATGACATGTTCCACTTCACTTTTTCTATCCATACGACATCCTCCAAAGTCAGCATCACTATATGATACTAATTTGGAAGGACATTCTTTCGGATAAAATAGTCTGAAATCTTTGGTTTTATTTAGATAACGTCATATACGTTTTACTGCTCGTTGACGTAATTCCTTCGGATTCGCTTGAAAACGTGCACATAAGCAAACGCTCATCATAATGTTAGGTCTACTAGCTGTTAAATATAATAATGATCCAATCATGCTTTGATATACTTTTTGATCAACACTTTTGTTGTCCTCATCTCGATCGAGATGTATCATTGTACTCATAGAAGTTGGTTTGGCAGAAGTGTTTTCCATACCGAAACGTTTAATTAGATCACCACAATATTTTTCTTGATTAATGAAAATTCCATTATCTAATTGTTTAATTTGTAATCCCAAAAAGTGAGATAATTCACCTATATGTGACATTTCAAATCCTTTAGTCATTATATTTGAAAATTCCTGACATAATTTATTATTAGTAGATCTAAAAATGATATCATCAACGTATATTTGAATAACTAGAATATCCTTTTTAGTTTTCTTTATAAATAAAGTTTGATCAGCCTTCCTAATTTCGAAACAAGATTCAATAAGATAGCTTTTGAGTCTTTCATACCAAGCACGTGGTGCTTATTTCAGTCCATATAAAGCTTTCCTAAGTTTATAAACATGGTCTGGAAATTTTTCATGTACGAATAGAGGAAGATGTTCAACAAAGACATGTTCTTTTATAAAATCGTTTAGAAATGCGCTTTTAACATCCATTTGATATAGTTTAATATTATGAAAATAAGCAAAGGCTATTGAAATTCGTATTGCTTTAAGTCGGGCTACTTGAGCAAACGTTTCTTCATAGTCAATACCTTCTTCTTGATTATATCCTTGGGCGACTAATCTAGCTTTATTCCTAGTAATATTTCCTTGTTCGTGTGCTTTGTTTTTAAAAACCCATTTAGTATCAATGACTGTTTGATCACTTGGTCTAGGAACTAAGTCCCAAACTTTGTTTCGTTCAAATTGGCGTAGTTCTTCTTGCATTAATCCAATAGTCATCAGTAGAAGCTTCTTTAACATTTTTAGGTTCGATATTAGAAATGAATGCTATATGGCCCATTTGGTTAAGTTGACTTCTAGTCCCAACATTTGAATTTATTTCTCCAATAACGAGTTCTATAGGATGGTCTTTTAAGAGTTCTAGGAAGAGATCTTAATTCGTTATTATGATTAACAGTATTTTCAGCGTTATTTATAGTTTGATCTGAATTGTTTTAAAAAATAGTATTTATGACTGACTTAGGAATAATTTCATCATCATCTATTATGTTATTAATTTTGAAATTTTCATCGAAAGAGGCATGAAGTGTTTCTTCGATTATTTTTGTTCGTGTATTAAAAATTCTATAAGTTTTGCTTCGATCTAAATATCCTATGAATATTACTTCATCAGATTTTGGATTAAATTTTCTTAGCTGATCTTTTATGTTTAAAATAAAACATTTTGAACCTAATACTTTAAAATATGATATGTTTGGTTTTCTTCCATTTAGAAGTTCGTATGGAGTGTGTTTAATTAGTGGTCGAATGGAAACACGATTCAAAACATAACAAGCAGTTGCTACAGCTTTAGCCCGGAAATGTTTTGGTAAGGTACTTCCATTTAATAATGTTCTGGCATATTCTTGTAGAGTTCTGTTTTTCCTTTCTCCAACTCCATTTTGTTGTGGTGTTCTAGGAAAGGAGAAATTATGAGATATCCCCTTTTTATTGCAAAATAATTCGAAGTTTTCGTTTTCGAATTCACCTTCATGATCACTTCTAATATTTCTAACTTTTAAATTTTTAAGATTTTGGATTCTTTCAACAAATATTATAAAATTTTCAAATGTATCACTTTTATTTTTAAAAAATAAAGTCCATCTAGATCTTGAAAAATCATCAACAATTACAAGTACATATTTATTATGATTTATTGATTGTATTTGTGTTGGTCCAAAAAGATCCAAATGCAGTAATTCGAGTGGTTGTATTGTAGATATATTTTTCTTAGATTTGAAAGACGATTTCGATAACTTTCCTAATTGACATGTATCACAAATGTTGTTTACTTTGAAATTCATTTTAGGTAGACCTTTTACTAAATCATTTTGCGATAGTTTTCTTATTTGAAATTAATGTGACAAAATCGTTTGTGCCATAGCCAACGATCATTTTCTTTGGCCATTAAACACATATTAGTATCGTGAACTATTTTCATATTTAAAATATGGATATTTCTATCTCTTTTTCCTTCGAAATAAGATTTTTACTGTTATAAAAAATACTACATTTATTTATAGAAAATTAGATATTAAAGCCTTTGTCACAAAGTTGACTGATACTTAGTAGGTTATGTTTTAAATTTTTAACTAATAGAACATTTGTTATAAGAGGTAAGTCAGATATACCGTTGTTGCTCACATCGCCTTTGCCGATGATGTATCCTTTGGAGTTATCTCCAAAAGTGATAGAACCTTCATCCGAGTATATAATGTTAGTCAACATATCTTTGTTTCCTGTCATGTGTTTTGAGCAGCCACTGTTTAAAATCCATTTTCCTCTTTTCTTAGATGGTACCTGCAAAAAATATGTAAATAACATTGGTACTCGTCTTTTATTAGAGTCCCAAGAGTTAGATCTTAGGAAACCAAACCCAAGAGGGTTCAGCATTCCCTTTATAAATGTAATTCTTATTTTTATGAATATTTTCTATAAATGAATTTATATACTTCTTCCTAATCAAAGAGTTATTGGCTTTAGGAACCCAAATTTTAATATTTTTAGAAACATTTGATTTATTCTTGGTAATCATTGGGTTACTTTTCTTAAAAATAGTATTATTCGAATTTTTTTCTTTGGTAAATTTTTTGAAAAATCTTTATATCCTAGTCCCTGGCTACTTGACACAGTTTGATATTTTTCAAGAATTTTAGAAAGATTTTTCTTCCTTTATTAAAATTTGAAACATTTTTGGTAATTCCTTCTAACCGTGTTTTTAAACTAGAGATATCTAGTTTTAATATGTTAATATTAGTTTTTAAACCATGATTTTCAATTAGTAAAATATCATTCTTATCTTTTTGAGTTTCTAATTCCTGAGTTATCAAAGTAATTTGAGAAGTAGCATTTGAACAGGATTCTTGAGTAGCTTCGAGTTCATCTTCTAAAATTTTGTTTTCATCTTTTAACATTTCTGCTTCAAGTTTTGTTCTTTCTAGTTTTTCATAAACTTCTTTATATTATCTTTTAATATTTTTCTTTTGTTCTAGTAAAACTGTATTCACTTTTATTAAATCATTAAAAGAGAAATCACTTACTTCATTGTTTGTAGCCATAAAGCAAACATTTGCTTGTTCATCGTCACTATCGATGTCGCTATCTGATGAGGAAGATTGATTCTGAGTCATCCCATGTTACTGAAAAAGCTTGCTTCTTTTTTTATCTGTCCTTCTTGTTCTTGTGTTTGTCTTTCTTTTGATCGGGACAATCTTTCTTCATATGGCCTTTCTTATGACATTCATAGCATTCTATATTTGATGATGATGGTTTGGTGCTATTGTTATTTCCGTTTTTGTTTTGTCCAAATCGATCGTTCTTGTTATATTTCAAAAACTTTTTGAAATTCTTTGCGATAAGTGCCATATCAATTTCTTCATCATCAGAATCTAATTCTTCCTTTTCAGCTTTGAATGTTATTGTTTTCTTATCTTGTGCCTGTACTCTTTTAGCCTGTAGATTAACTTCATAAGACACTAGATTATTGATCAACTCCTCTGGTTTTATGGTAGAGATATTGTTAGCTTCTTCTATAGCTAGAAATTTTCTATCCCAGTCATCCGTGAGTGAATTGAGAAGTTTTAACACAATATCAAAATCTGTATACTTTTCTCCTAGTGCCAATAGTGATTGATATATGTCTTGGAATCTAGAGTGCATATCATTTATAGACTCATCTGGTTTCATTTTAAAGTTTTGAAACTGATTTTTAAGCATTGAAATCTTACTTTGCTTAACTTTGTTTGTACCTTCATGAGTTATTTTAGTGTTCGCCAATTTCATAAGCAATAGTGCACATGCTAACTCTATTAAACTCATTTTTGTCTAAAGCAAAAATAACATGTTCATGGCTTTCGCATTTGCGGTGGCATCTAGTTTTTGTGTGTTGGACCATTCTACAAATGGAGTAGTAGGTATGTGATGTTCTGTTTGTGTGATAATCCAGATTTCATAACTATTTGATTGCACAAATATTCTCATTCTAGTAGACCAATAACTATAGTTCAAACCATTGAATAGTGGAGACCGTGTTATGGATTGACCTTCGGTAAAACTAATGTTGTGATTTCCATATTATTCAGCATCGAATAACGGTGTTATGGTTATAGGATGTCCTTGCTTTGATACCAAATGAAAGTGACTAAGGATCGAGTAATATGGAATATTAACTAAACTAATTACTTGTGCAGAATAGTGATAATAGTAAATAGCAGTAAAGAAAATAACACCAGATAGTTTTATACTGGTTCGAAGCACTGTCCTACGTCCAGTCCCAGACTCCTTCTGGATTTAATCGAAACCCTCTCTTAACCCGGAGGAATAGGTATTACACCGCCTGGACAACCGAAATAGGACTTTTCATCTGAGGATACTACAACAGAATTTTCCCACCTGAGGATACTACAACAGGACTTCAAATAGTTGAGAGTTAGTTCTGACTGAATGTACACTTTGAATTTTACTGATAATTCATTTAAAGTACACCCTTCCTATAATCTTCTCCTTAAGTGTATGTATTGTTTGTAAGTGAAGATATGAAAGAAATCGATTGCTGTTTTAAACAAATAGTTTGAATATGAATTCAAGAGCATAGATAGTTTTTGATTCAAGAGAGATAGAAATTGTAAAATCAGTTAGTTAAATGATCTTGAATCTGTTGTTTATATATATGTTGATGAGTTGCAACTCTTGGTGAAGAGTAATGGTTCAAATAATCGTTTGCAACTCCTCAGGGAAGAGATACTCCTCCTCAACGAAGGGTGTCTCTTCACCATTTAAAAAAAATGACAGTTGTAGTATTCAGTCAACAGACCAATAAGTTCAGTCGACAGAATATCATAAGTGATATTCGTGTATGCACACAGAATCAGTAGACTGAGATGCATAGTTCGGTCAACTTAACTGCAGGTTTTCTTGGACTGTCATCTTTTTGTAAAACATGAAACTTTTTTTCGATGTGTTCATGTTTGTGTTACTTGAGGATAGATTGTACATTGTATATATCTAGATTAACACAAAACTAACTAGAGATTATCCTTTGGAGGTTTCCTTTATAGTCGCTATACGAAGATTCATGAATATCGTTGTTGATTGCAAAGCTCCTTTGTCATTGATCAAAATCAAGGTTCTAACACTTATATGTATAATACACTCGACCCATGCTAGGGCATTCCATTATCCTATCTCTTAATGAGTCATGACCCACCAAAGCCAAGGTTCTCGTTTAACCTACAACATTGATGCCAGATGTAATGATTCACATTTTCTACTCTTAAATATCAACACCGATACATCCATGGTATTCATGTGTCGAGCACCCACGTGCCGAAAAGGCGAAAAGTTAGGGTGAAATAAAAAGAAACATAATATATAACAAGGAAGAAAGGAACACAATACCAGAATCTTATAGTGGAACGATAACATATAATATGAAAAGAACAGAAAAAGGTCAGTTCGATACAAAAATTTCGAAGTTACAAAACCTAAGTACTAACATTAGCTTGGACAGTTATAGCAACCTGTCCTCATCAATATTGATACATCAAATTGTAATGCAATGGAAATAAAAAATACTATGGTAAGTGAAATAACCAGCTCGTCTCCTTAAGCTTTAAAGAACAAAAATGTAAACATGCTTTTCTCATACTACATGAAAGACTAAAAAGGAATCTAAGGAAAACAAAAGCCATGTGTCAGACGTAAGTCTCATATGAGAATCTCAAGAAATATGTGACCGACATATAGCAGTACTTTTGAGACTGTATAGAATTCCATAATGGGTATCCCCTCAAAAGAGCTACCATCTAATAACTACATAAGGTGATACATTAGATAATGTCTAGAGTGTAGAATATAAATATAATAACATAGCTGGAATGGTTACATTGGTTACATTAAACAACATATTAGAGGGTATAATCAACATCGATAAGGAACGTTCGCATAATAGATTTTTTGTGGAGACGCCTCTATTTAACTAAAGTTGATCTCCATGCACAAGGATCAGAAAAAACCTTTCAAGCACCGTATATCTCTAGATAAAATATACCATAAGGTAAACATAGGTAACCCAACTTCAGTGTATAAACACAAACAACGTGAAACAGAATCATCAACTTCCATCGACCAATAATCGATAGATATCTCTAGATATAGAGTTGATAATATCCCGAGATGGATCAGCTAAACCCCAGATCATGCATCAAACTCCGTCTTTAGCCATTTCCGATGTCGAGGTTACGCTCGACATCTTTCACTTGAGTTTTCATCACTCGAATAAAACATGAATCCCCAAATGGATTCCTAATTATTAAATGGATCTTGAAACCACATATGGGTTCCAGCATCTCAAACAGATGCACTTCCAAGAGATAGAACACGTATCTCAGTCATGAAGTTATTTTTGGTAAGTAAAACACTTATCGATCCTAATCTCTTCAAGACTAAATCGAAAAATTTGGTCATTTAATGATAATGAGAGTGATCGCATATGGAAACCAAGTCTCACATACTTACCATGTTTTCGATATTTTCATCTCACACTATCCCTAGATCAAGAGTGAAGCCAATAAGTTAGAGCTCTATTGTTCATATCCCTAGACAAACATCAATTTTAATTCCCACAAATAGACAAGCCTACTTCATCGGCCTTGTTAAGTATACAACCAAATACTTTCCAAAAACGAATAAATATACAAAGCACGATCAAGTCACACAAAGTACGATTAAGTCACATAACCAACTTCTAATCCTCTTTTTGTTTAATTAATCTTTTATTAATTAAAACCTCTTTTATCAGTAAAACTTCTTTTATCTAACAAAAAATTGTTTACCAATTTCTACTATTCATTTATACTCTTCAAATACTTCAAAAAGTATTCATATACTTATCTCAATTGGTATAAGTATATTCACAAATCATTAACAAGATTTCTTACTTTAAAGCTTTGCTTTTTCTATCTTTTTCCAAAAGATCGCATACTTATAATTTCCTCTTAAATACCCATTTTGAAGATCCAAGTGCTTACACAAATCCATTCGAAAGGTTTGAGACTAATCCTACTTAAACGTTGTCAGTCCAAACCCAAAATCATTTCACTATGCTTATCTTTAAAATATTATTTTAAAGATCTATTTACATTGATAAGTATATTGAAAAAAGGTTAAAAATGAATGTAATTAACACATTATCACAACAAACTCAAACCATTACATACTTATATTATATTTATAAACACTCTTTTAAGATCTAAGGTAATATTTGGTTAAGTTCAATAGTCGACTAAGAGATTATCTAGTTAAATTGCTTTTACAAATCAATATTCATATTTTTAACACGTTTCCAACATTTCAACTTAATCACTCCTCACTCAAGAGTGAAGCCAAGTAAGTTAGAGCAATGGTCGCATCAAAGCCTTGCCTAGACACTTCGTTCTTGAATCTCATAAATATATTCGTCGGCTTTTAGTGTAAGTACAGTATTAATGATTTCCATAAACAAGTAAAAAACAACATGATTAACCCATTTTCGACATTCTTGTCCTTACTATTCCTCTTCATGAGGTAGCCTGGTAGGTTAGAGCTCTAATGCTCCATCCCTACTCAACATCAATCTTAACTCCCACAAATAGATAGGCCTACTTCATCGGTATTTAGCATTAAGCAAAGCCAATTACCTTTTAAATAAGTAAGTATACAACAAGATTAACATGTTTTGACATTCCAACTTAACTACTCCTCGTTCAAGAGGAAAGCCTAGTAGGTTAGAGCTATATTGCTCTATCCCAACTCGACATCAATCTTAACTCTTAGAAATAAAAAAGTCTACATCATCGGCTTTTAGTGTTAAGCCTAATCAATTACCTTTTTCAAAACATATATATACTTTACAAATACTTATATATACATTTTAAATATCTATGTAAAATATTACTTGAAAATAACTAATTTACAATTTGATGAAAAACATGTTTTATATTATAAAACCTCTTTACTTTGAAAATACATATATAATTTATTAGAAATATATTTAAACTTCAAACCAATTTTAAAATACTTCAAAACATGGTTTGAAAAAATCTCTCGAAATATTAGAGAAAATACCTAATCTATATATCATTTTTAAACGCTTAAAACCATAAGCGCTTACTACAGCATTTATAAATGTTGTTAAAAGTCCTTGTTAAAAACAACATTGAAAAGCACGATCTTTGTGGCTACTTTTAACCATTCTAACAAATGATCTAAGACTTGAAATTTTTATAGTATTTGGACACGTAAAACTCATGGAAAGAAATCCCTAAGAATATCTTTCCATTTATTTGTAAAATTCTTAAAAACAAGGGATTTGGAAGTGCGCTTATAATGACTATTCTCGCTTTAAACACTTTCAAACTTACCCCAATTCAATACACAAGTCAAACAACTATTTAAACAGTAAGTCAACGCCATGCCACATGTTTAAAAGGGTAGCAGAAGTGATATAACATACCAAACTCACTTATATCCATACCAAACTCAAGCACAAAGCCACAAGAACAAAGAACCACTTCCACCATCACCAAAAATCTAAAGATCCAACTTAAGCACGTTCAACCCAAGGACACACCTCTCCTCCTCCTCCTATGCTCACAGACCCTGCCAAGATCCCTGTCTTCCTTTCACCTTATCTCACTTTCTAATCATGCTTTCCATGATGTTTTAGGTCTATGGCCAAAGTTTAAAAGATATTTGAGGTGATTTGATTAAGACTTGAAAATGTTAGAAGAATTAGTAGATTAGTGCTTAAGCACTTCTACCGTTTTTAATGCTCATATTTTTTCTCAAGATTAAGTGAATTAGTAACCTATTATCTAAGGCATGCCCCTTCTTATATAGGCTTCAAATGGTGTAGCACAAGCTTGTTCTCACCCCCTTTTTCATGTCATGTAAGGCTTACATCCCATCACATCTCCTTTATCCTCTCTTGAGAATTAAGTCTTTCCTTTTAAGCTTATTTCATAATTTCTTTGATGATATCACTCATAAAATCATCCAAAAAGCCTATTCCTATAAATGAAAAAAAGTTTTTCATTTTATTAATTTCCAAGCCAAATAAGTATATGTAAAATAAATTCGAACAACTTCTCATGGTTTACACTAATTTCATTTTATTATTTCCAAGACAAATAAGTGTATTTTATTAACTTTCAGTCACATTATCGATATTTTCTAATGTATTTATTTTTGTTAACATTTTCCAAAATAAGTTTACCATCATTACTTATGATTTAAAAGGGGGTTAAAAGCTAATTAAAGCATTTTGATAACATTTAATCCAAGGTTCAAATATTTAAATAATTCAGTTATTTAAATATAAAGTGTTATAAATTCTGGTTCACTACATATATAACTAAGGACAAACAGAAATATAAAAGTAACAATATTACATAGTTGACTTAAGAATACTATTGAACTTCAGTGTAGACGCTCTACTTGATTATAATAAATTCATGGCACGATGTCCATCAAATGACTATTGTTTGGTATGAATTGAAGATTGGAAGTGAAAACATTATTTAGTAGTGAATCCATCCTCGGTTATATGAGGTTAGTAACATGATCAACTAAAGTGAACTGAAAGTCAAAGTATCTAGCCATAGCAGTTTGGCTAATAGTAATTGTCATTATCGAACCAAGGATTTTGTGTTTGAAGTATATAAGTTGAATGTGGACAATATTGGAATTTTGACCAACAACAATTCTGTAAGTCCTAATGTGATATAATTTTAATGAAGAGAATTGGTCTAGTATTTTTTTATGAATTCAGGTTGAAACGTGGGATGGCACAGTGTCGTTTGGGATTTTCAAACTCTTGACGAGGAAAGCAGACACGATATTGATTTTTAAAATTTGGCAAATGAAATATTTTTTATAGCATTATATTTTATATATATAAGGAATAATTTTCAAAATTTGTATAGTTATTATGGTGTGTTCATTTGAAAATGATAATACTTATTTCTTCTCATTATTGTTTGATTTGTCATGCTCGGATAGTTTAGGAGCATTGACTATTGTTTGTTCCATGCTCACTAGTTTATGAGCATATTTTGTTTAATAATTGTAAGTACATTAAAACGTACCCTTTGTTAGTCCGTGAGATGATGGTTTTGCTGACAACAACCTTATAATAGATTATAAAATATGAATACTAACATTATAAGTCTAGATATATATGTATATGTAGGATTTAACCATGTAGGTACTACGAATGAAGACTGTACAGTATAGAGATTCGAGATATCAAGATTGAAGACTCATGAGTATCAAGACTATCAAGAGTTCAAGATTTCAAGAACAAGTAATTTATTCTTTAATTAGAAAATTTTGTTAAAACTCCTAGAAAAGCACCGGCATATTAAAATCCAATTTATTCGTGGAATGAAATCCACTTCGAGCCTGTTAAAGGGATGGAACCCTAAGTAGGATGGAACGTACGAAAAATCCAGTGGAACATTGTTTTGTATCCACTAACTTTTTATTTAAAATGATTTTACAAAAATTATCTTGTTTTCAAAATGATTTCAAAACTTTCCTTTTAAAAGATTCAAAAACCTCTATCCTGATTTTAAATAATTTTAGCCTCAAAATCATCTTTAATTTCAAAGTCAAATTACTCTTGTTTTTAAACTACCTTTTAATATAATATATTTAACTTTTAAATACTTAGATTTAAATATAAAATTATTGTTAAATTTTATATATGTATTATTCTCTATATTTACTTATGAATTTTAACTATAGTCAAGTATATTTATAAAGTTTAAAATAGTTTTAATATAAGATAAAGGTTACTTTCAAAGAAAATCAAATTATCAAAAAATGCTTTGGGATGTCGACATACTCATGGTGACCATGTCGACATGGTGTCAGTTGAGTTTAAAATTTAAATTTCAAAAGAAGTGTCTATTCGCCATAACTCTTCACGAATGGACATGGCCGTTGTTCTTATATAAATAGAGGTCAGTTTCAACGAATTTTAACATCAGATTTTCTGGTTTTTCACTCCTCTTCTTCTTCCACTTTTCTTAATACATATTCTTACCATTACTCTACCGAAATCAACATTGAATCAAACTCGATCATTCGTAGTTTGATTCTCTATCACTATCTTAAAAAGATCCTCAGTGCTATTCTGAGTTATAAGCTTTTTGTAATCAACTTAGCGAGAAAGGTGTGATTGTAGCCTTGAAAATCAATCAAGCATGATAAGGTGTGATTGTAGCCTTGGGAAATAAATTGGGAGAACTTGTTGCCCGTAAAATCAAGTGGGTGAACTTGTTGCCCGAAAAATCAAGTATCTCTACCCAGAAGATTGTGATTCTAGAGGGTGTACCTCGTAGCCTTGAAATCGAGGGTGTAATTGTAAAGATTGCTTTTGAAAGGAAATCGGTACTTGTGTTGCGGGACAGGATGTAAGGTAACTCCGACCAGTATAAAATCCAGTGTATTCTTTCCTTTACTCCTTTTTATTTTATTTCTGCATCTATGTTTGTTTCTGTGATCATGTCTGTGCTTGCATATTGCACACATCTATGTTTAAATTAACATAAACTCAAAAGATTTAGTAATTCTTTATAAACACTATTCACCCCCTCTAGTGTTAATCCTAGCCTTAAGATCTGTAACCCGCATTTCTTACACCCTTGTGAATTAATTTTCATAATTAAATATTAGGTGTTCAGTTCAGAGAAATTATCAAGTTAAAAGTCATTTTTTAATAATGTTAAGTTAAAAGTAAACTATCAATAAAAGTTGTTTAAAATAATCTAAATGATAGGATAAGAAGTTAGAGAATAAATATTCAAGAAAATTTTATTATAGTAAGGGAGAATTATTATAATATGAAAGGATTTTGTATAAAGACAATTTTATATAAATTTGATTTACAAAATGTGTTTTAAAAGTGATTTTTCTATTTAATTTATGGAGTTGTTTAAAAATAATTTCAAGAAGGATTTAGAGAAAAATATTATTTGGAAGTATTTTTAATTAAAATATTTTAGAAGTGAAAATTTTAGATGGAATGCATTTTCTTTGGGATAATTCGGAAGAAACCATCTCGATTAGTTTTCTAATAATCTGAATAATCTTCCTATTAATGATCAGATGTTTGCTTAGGAAAACTCGTGGGACACTTAGTAAATTATTCTCTTTATCATTGTGTGATCGAAATGAGTTCAAATGTGAATGAACCCAAAGTGAGTTTTAGTAAATAAATTGTTTGAAGTTATTTCGTATAGAAGTATAAATAGTATATTTTCAAAAAGGAGATTTCAAATAAAAATCGGGTAATTATTCTTAATTTTCGTTTAAGGAAAGTGGTTTAAAATAAAAGTTATTTTGAATAATAATTTGAAAAATGAAAATTTTGAAACTCTAGATAGAAAAGAAATAATTTAACTCGATTTTTGAATGGGTTAAATTAGATAGAAAGGTTTTGGTAAATTTATTGAATTAAAACCACAGTGTTTATTAATCATATAAGTTGTGTAAATTATTTAGTGATGTTGAGTCAATCCATGAATATTTTTCCTTAGAGCACTCTAAGGTAAAGAGGTCGAAGGTTTAACTCAGTTTTAAAGACACATATTTTGTTTGGATTTCCGGTTAAATTTTGAGAAAATTAAAAGTAAACGAAAATAAACAAAATAATTTTGATTGATTAATAATGTTGGTTTATTCTTACACATAAATTGATTTGATTTGATTGGCTATGTGATTTATATACCATAGATTATAAAGTTTGAATTTATAAACAATTTTTTTTGCATTGTTGTTTATTAGGAATTAAATCCCGGTGCTTTTGAAAAAATTAGTTTTGAAAGAAATTTTGAAAGAAATAAAAATATTATTTTAAAAAATATTTTGAAGTGTTATTATTTCAGAACATTTGAAAACTATTTTCTGAAATGATTTTTGAAATGTTTTTGTTATGACTAAATTTGTGTAGTTGGGGGTTTCTCGATTCAGGAGACTCGCTAGATATATTTATTTACTATAGTTATTGTTTTATAAGGAACCGGAATACCACTGGATGCTCCATGTTGTTTTGATTCTAAAGTTATACCACGCTTTAGTAGGGAGAGCCATCTCCTTGTCATGATTGGTTTTGATTTAATTCTCTTCGAAGTAAACTTGAAATATATTTTGAATATAAAATCCAAGCATTTGTTTCTAAAATAATTTCTTTTAGAAAGATTGGATTTGTAGTTTTAATTTCAGAGTATTCTTTGTATTTTATTGCACATAGTTGATATACTGCTTTTTGGTTGCATGTAGCTTTGTTTCATACTAGACTTGTATGTAGATTTATATCATGCTATTTTTCGCATGTAGGGTTGCCTCATTATTGTTAGTTGCACCATATTGCCTTATATTCTATGAATGTTACATTGTTTATGCTATTTGAATTTGTGATAGTGATAGCTAGTATATTTCTCTTTTATCAGTATGACTCTCTTTTGGATTATGTAAGTACAGATAAGCAAGAGATTGCTATTTGATTCTTGTGCACCTGCATTTGCATCTGCATCAAGATAATAAGTTGCTTGCAAAAATTTAAAAATTTAACGCAAAAGGATACATAATAGATTTAGAAATTTAAATCGAGTGATGATTTTATGCCTCGGATATTGGAGGAAGCTTGGCGTTTGTTTTCTTTTGATTGGTTCAAGGCCCCCAGTAGCGATTTGTAGTTTTTTCAATTGAGCTGCATGAAGGAGGTGGTGCGGAAATTTCTCATAATTTAAGGAAATTTAAGAATTTAAAAACTGATTTTAATTAATAGTTTTAGACCTTAGGGGTTCGATGACATTTTCTTCTTTGGGAATTTCATGGACTATTTTAATGAAGAGAATGTAACAATTCAGAATTTTGGTTATTGTATTTTAAATATTTACTTAATTTTAAATATTTAAATAATTGGATTTTGGAATTTGATAACTTATATTCATCTATGGGGATTACTTGAATATTTGGATTTTCTAATTAAATATTAATTAATTGGATTAACGATTTTATTTAACTCCTTTTAATTACTAAATAGTATTGGTGAATTCAATTGTAAATTTAATTACAAAAATAAATAGATTGGATAAATATTGATAATTGGATCGAGAATATAAAACGATATTTAAAATGCGTGAAATTATCATTCTGGGGCACTATCTCGGATTTTGATGAAACTAGTGTTATTGGAACTAGAATATTAAATTGTTATATGTTGACGAGTTTTGTGACGATCAGACGTACCTTATGATCTGCGAGATCGAAACGCATAGCGATTAATTTTAGAGAATTATAATAATATATTTTGATTCTAGAAAGCTAACTTTATATATGACAGAATTAGGTCCCGATAATTGTTCCATTAAGCTCAGAATAAAGGTATTTAGTTAAGAACACCAGTGAGCATGCCTCAATTAGAGTCATGATTTTTAGAGTGTGAATAATGCAAGTTGGAAATCCTACATAAGGACTACAACCCCTCATTATTGTTCCTAAAACCCTTCTCTAAACTTAGCCACCATTATTTTCAAATTCTAACACTAGAAAATAATGGCCGTCATTCATCGCGACCACTTATGGCATTTTTGAGCCTCGACTACAAACTGCAAAGATGATTGGCTAGGGAAGACAGGGGGACGTACGGTCAGATTTAGGCATGGCGGAGCTAGGTAGCTTGAAAATGGATTTGATGGCATAGCAGTTTTCATGCAATTTCTTGGCCGTGGATGTGAATCTATGGTCGTGTACGATGGCGTAGGGGAGCTAGAGATCGTGGCTAGCTTTGGTAGGCGAGCGATGGTGGCCAGTGGCCTAGGGTGACGACGGTGATTGAGGAAAGCACGATGTCGAGGGTTGTAGAAGTGCGAATTAGCAACCATGTTTTGATTAGGAGTTAAGTAAGATTAATTAAGATTAATGTTGTAATTAATAAAGTTAATTATATTATTTAATTCTATATCGTATCAAACCCATATCTATTTCACCAGGTCCAAATCAAATGCTGTCAGTCGCGTTGCGTTTGTAATGATGATAACTAAGTTTTGGAATTGGATTGGTGGAGATTGGAGCTTGTAGAATTTCAAGCTAAATTTGGAATTTTAGTCGGAACCGGAACGCTTCGGCGGTAACCGAAAGTTCGATGAGTTTACTCACCTTTAAATTAGCTATAAATTTATTGTTGAATGATTGGTTGATAGTTTAGATATCGTTGTTATTTGAATGTTTGTTTTGCTGAAAATCTCATTTTAGAAAATAGATGACATATTAACTTAATTATTGTAAACCCATATGTTATATATATTGTCCATAATTATTATTTTGCAGGGAATATTTGTAGAGAGACCCTAAGGGATTTCTCACCAATAATTTTTTTTTCCTTTTTGCTGCTCCTATTGATGTTTAGTTGAAATTAATTGTGATATTCTATTTAAACTGTTTAAATGTCTTTATAGCAATCTTCGCTATATCGTTAATTATTGTATTTCATCTCCTAAACCTTTTGTGTATGTTGAATTTGAGCTTGTATTTTCACAAAATTAGATGTTTTAAAATTCATTAATCATTTTAATTAATTATATATTAATATACTTAATCATTTTAATTAATGATTATTTGAATTTAATAAATCGTTTTAATTGATGATGTTTAAAATTATTTAATCATTTTAATTAATAATATTTGAATTTAGTTTATCATTTTAAGTAATGATGTTTTAAGTTAATAAATCATTTTAACTAAAGATGTTTAATTTAATTAACATTTTAAATGATGATATTTGAAATTATTAAATCATTTTAATTAATGATGTTTGAGTTTGATTAGTTATTTTAATCGATGATGTTTTTAATGTTGTACGTCAATTTAATTAACAATTAAATCTAATTTATCATTTTAGTTAATGATATTTGAATTTAGTTAGCCATTTTAAGTAACGATATTTGAAATTTACGTACCCATTCTAATTAAGATATTTAAATGTAATTAATCATTTTAACTAATGATATTTGAAGTTAATTAATTAATTTAACAAAGGTATTTAAGTTAATTAATTGATCTAATGAAAGTGATTAAAATTAATTTAATTAAAGTGTTTTAAAGTGAATTACCGATTTAGTGTTCTAAGGTTAATTTTCTAATTAAGTAAAAGTGCTTTAGAAATAATTAACTATTTAAATAAAAATAATTGTTTGATTTATTAAAAGAGATTATAAATTTGATCAATTATCTTTGAGAATACTTTAAAAGATTATAAATATGATTAATTATATTTCAGGATAATTAATGTTGGTTTAAATTTATAAAAGGGATTTTTAATTTGATTTATTTTCTTTGGGAAGATGAAAGTAATTTTAAAGATTATAAAAGGATGCTATAAATTATCCTTCGAGATGATTAACCTCTGATTTAAATTTATAAAAGTAATTTAATTGATTTATTATCTTTTGAGATAATAAATATTGTTTTAAAATTTATAAATTATAGTTTATAAACAAGAAGATCTTTTAAAAAGATTTTTTTTCAAAATAAAGCTAAGTGTAAATTGTGTTGGGTTTATAATTAACAATGCTTTGACATTTGTTTTGACTTTGGTTTTTATACAGTTAGAAAATATAATTTGGCCCTTCAAAAAGAATATTTTGAAGAGTGTTTTTAAAAATGTCTTTAAAAGTATTGTGGTGTGAAAATCAGGCACAAGTAAAAACAACCATCTTGTCATTCCCGATAGTTGATTCATCGACTATCGACTTTGATTCTGCTTTCTTCTTTATATTTCATGACTCTAAGACGATATATTACTCATTTGAGCCTTGTTATCCTTTATCGAAAATGACTAAACCCAAAGAGCGAGTGGAGGCTAAGCTATGTGGGGTTGCTTCGATTAAGGTATTTTCACATCCACTCTTGATTAGATTCCGTGTTGCGCATTGAGATGTGAAATACTCAGATACTTGATAACAGTTGGCAGGGTTAGGTTGGAGATTCCGAGAGCCATTAGAGTTCTCAAGTATATTTCTAGAGGTATACTTTTGGTAAGGAGGCACATCCTCCTATTCATTGTTGGGAAAACTTCTCTTTCCGTTGTTGTTAATTCAAATCTTTGAATTATTTCCTTAATTGTATGGAGAACTTCCTTGTGCTTTTCTCTACGTTCAATTCTTTATGACCATTCTTTCAAGTCTAGAATTTAATGTTATTTGTGCTCATTCATTTAGTATGTGATCTTTTATTACTAGTACCCACCCTTTTATTTGGATTGTTTCTGTTATTTATATCCATTCTTTCTTGGTTAGATTGTTGTTCTGATTTGTTTCCCATTTCTTCATTTATGGATGTTGTTCTTGTATGGTAAAAACCCATTCTTCATTAGCGGCATGGTCTCATGGAATTTTTATATGTTCATCATTTTAATTGAGCTTTCTCATGCTGGTTTTCTAGACTGACCCAGGTGTTATTTTATTGTAATGCTCCAGTCAGACTGAGTTTTTCCCAGGGTTTTCTTTGGTGACATTGGGTTATTAGAGAAGAGCTGGATGTTTACCTATCATAGTGTTTTAGTTTTGCCGTATTATATTGTATACCAATCAGCAATCGTAGGGTCGGGATTTTATAACTGTCCAGTTGATAAGGCTTATTATCAACTCTGATATACTTTGTATTTTGGAGTGACACTTTTTACTGTCCTTTTCATATTATAAGTTGTCAATTTCATTGTGGAATTTCGATTTCTCTATTCTCTATTATTTTCTTTTTATTTTATCCTAACAATCTGCCTTTCCAACGATTGGATGCTCGTTTGAATACCGTGGATGTATTCGGTGTCGCCCTTTGATGGTCGAAAAGGCGGGTTGTTACAATGAACATTTATCTTAGCAAACTTTGTTGTTGTCCTTGTGGACTTCATAGAAATGAAATGGACACTCTTAGTCAATCTATCTTTTATGACCCGTATACTTTTGTTCCATGCCCTTTTTCTTAACTAACCATCAATAAAAACCTCTGAAACCGAATTCCATTTCCACATTAGAATTTTCAAAGTTTGTAAAAGACTGCTTCAGTTAATGTCCATGCTTAAATTGTTGCATATAAAACATCTCTGCACCCATTCCCCAACATAAACATCTCTTTTCATCACTTCCCAGTTGAAGCTCTGTTTCATATCTCAGTGCATCTTAGTAACCCTAGGATGTATAATAAACTTTAAATGATGGCATTCATCCAAGACTAACTTTTGAAGGTCACCATTATCCAAACATACAACCCGTTCTTCTTCCCAAGCCAATCTTCCTTGTCAATACCGAAATCCTTTAGCTCTTAGGTCCCAGCACCACTCTTCAGGCCATTAATTCTTTTGGCATATAGTTGATCTTCCTTCTTCCTCTTGAAAAATTTTCTATAAGAGGTGGGCGTGTTTAACAACATCCTAAAAGTTCTACTTTGAAAGTGGATACCGAGTGGCTAGCTATCACTTAGGATCGTGTAATATGGAATATAGTTAAATCTAAATGCGAAAATAGATGATAATAGCAAAGTAAATAAAAAATGAGCACTCTAGGAGTTTTCATACTGGTTCGAACTTCCTGTTCGACGTCCAGTCCCAGACTTCCCTTTGGAATTTCTCACAATAAACATCTCTTAACCCGGGGGAATAGGTATACAACACTTGAACAACCAAACATGATTTTTCCGCCTCTAACAACCAAAAGAGGACTATATCCGCCTGAACAACGGAAAAGGACTTCAAAAGTTTCAATAGAATCGCTTTGACACTTTGTGTTCTTAACAACACTGATTTGTCTTTGATAGTACAATCTTCCTATAATCTTTCCTCAAGTATATATGTGTGTATAAAGATTTAGAAAGGAAAATATTACTTTGAATCAAAGAATAAGTTAATTGTTTCAAAGATTCAAACAATATATGAAAGTTGTGATTGCTTTTTAAAATAGAGATAGTAGAAAGTAAGATCAGAAAGTAATCATAAAATTGGTGATTTGTGAAGTGGATTTTGTGTGTTTATATAATAGTTAAAGAGATACAACCGTTCATGAAGAGTTCTGATCAACAGAAGCATCCATACCTCTTCATATTAGAACATGACTCTTGGCAAAAGGAAGTGTCCATTCAAAAAAAATAGCCGTTGAAAGGATACAGTCGACTAACCCAAAACGATCAGTCAACTGAATATTCAAAGTTGTTTAAAAACAGAGCGTTTCTGTGCACCTATACAGGTTCAGTCGACTGGCCATATACGGTCAGTCGACTGACCTGACAGTTAAAGCACTATGTACACATTTTTAAAAAAGTTTAAAGTTTTAAAACAACTTAACTACTTGAGGATAGATTTTAACATTTCTAAAACTAAAAAACTTCAATAAATCAACATACTATACGCAGTTTTGTAGCCTTGTCTCCTTTGTAGTTTGAACAGCATAATTCCTTTTCTTTTTGTCGCTTATCCATATAGTATAATTCATTACTTTGTCATGAATCAAAATATGTGATTCGACTTTCTCCCTCTTTTTGATTGATGACAACCCCTGTAATATATGATACTATTTTTGAGAAATATATAAGGGAGTTATATATCTCCCCCTAAATATATGGTGAGACTTTTAATCCCTGCATAAAATGGTTAGTCTACAAATTTCTCCCCCTTTGTCATCGACAAAAAGGAAAAGATAATGTATGCATAAAACTAACACAATAGAATTTAAAATAAAATACTAGATGCAATCACAGAAACAATGGATTTCAAATGTTACGAATACAAACTTATAGAATGTACGAAACAAAGAAATAACTAACTTACTACCACTAAAAAAGATAACAACCTCATTCATAATCAGATTTTGTCTCCTTTTCTTCAACTTGCATTGGTCATTTTCCTTTGGAGGAACTCCCTGCAAATTGTCTACCTCCATTGCCACTTGTGTCGGAACTAGTATGTTCTTTCTATGTTGACCAAGTAAAGTGAGGGGCTGGGCGTTTGCCTGGATAACGTTGAGAAGTCTCCGTAGCAATGGAAGAAGAGCATGATATTGCATCCCATAAAATCTCGAAGAAACTCTTGATTTTATCAAACTTTTTGTCAATTTTCTTATCAAGATTTTTAATGCAGGAATCCAAGATAACTAGATTTCTTACAATTAAATCAATAGATTCCCGAGTGCTTTGGGATGGAGTTGGCATACGGATGTCATCTCTTGATTGATGTTGTTGTTGAGTAGAGGTTTCTTGGCGAGGTCGAGATTTCCATTCTTGAAAGCTTATAATAGTGAGAGGTCTTTGTGGTAGTTTCATGAGGCTAATGGTGCGGCTATTCAAAGTTTTTGGAATAGAGGTATCGGATTCTGGAATAGGAACATGGAGATTCATAAGCAACCGCATATTATATTCATCAAAATAAAAAATATTCATACGACCTTTGTTGAATGACAGAAATTCGTCTAGAATGAGTTTTGGCCAATTTACTTCGACTTCTCCTCAAATAGCATATAATGCTTTATAGTTGTTTGGATAGACAAGCTCGTACGAGCCAGTGCGGGGTAGAATTATATGCATCAAAGCTCTATGCATTATTCTGGCAGTAGGTCGTAATGCAATAGATTTAAGCTCGGTCATGTCATCTTCTAAGAATCGATGACTTACTTTATCTCTCTCGCCTACGACAACATTTAATTCTTGTAACTCAACACCTCTTGTCGGAGTATGAAGAATATGACTGATTCTATCTAAAGAAAGAAACACTTGTTGTCCATATACCAAACTCCAAACGCAAATGTCACGATTGCGTGGGTTTTGATAGCCTAAATTTAAGTTCGCATAGAAAAGTTTAACCAAGGTATGATTTATTTTGATATTGTTTTGATTATGATCTAAAAGTTTCTAGATGGCTTCTTCTTGCTAATTCTTGAATCCTATACGACGTAAAATCAGGAAAGATAACAAAAGAACCTTCAAAGAATCGAGCTTCTTTCATCTTATTCCATCGTTGAACTGCAATTGCATCGTATAGCCATTGAGCGATTTATGAATCAATTGGCTCAAAGGAAGAAGAAGCATGCCTAGATCTCTTTGTTTGACGAGGGGCCATTTGAATTTATCAAAGAATTGAAGAAATTTTTGAAAATTTTTGGAACTAGGGTTTTGGAATTCTGGAGATTGGAGGTAAAAGTAAAAGAGGAAGAGAGGGTTTTAGTGTTAAAAAGTAGGTAAAAAGGTACGTTCCAGATGTGAATTCAGTCAATTGAATGATTGTGGTCAGTCGACTGAACCACTTTCCCGAGAGCTCTGTTGCAGTTTCAGTCGACTGGTCTAGTCGACTAAAATAACTAATATGCTCTTTGTTTGGTCATTCAGTCGACTGGTTATATTTCATCAGTCGACTGAATAGTGTATGAACCACTTTCCCGAGAGTTTTGCTTCAGTTTCAGTCGACCTGTCTAGTTGACTGAAATAACAAATTTGCTCTCTGTTTGCTTATTCAGTCGACTGGTTGCATTCGATCAGTCGACTGAATAGTGTATGAGAGCATACAGTATGCAGTTTCAGTCGACTGATCGAATTTATCAGTCGACTGAATGAGTCATTCAGCATAATCAGACACATTTGAATAGAAAAGAGTAATATATTTTATATATAAACATAATGTATACAATGTAAGATTAAAAAATTGTATTAAAAGTAGATAAAAACGAAATTATTTGGAAGAAGAAGTTGACGGAGACTTGGAGTTTTCGGTTTATCCTTTGTCTTCTCTACATATGGTTGTAGTGGTGACCAACGGTTTCCACGTTCCCATGAGTTTGGAGAGACAGATGGTGGTTGAGGCGACCTATCCCATGAATTCTGAGTTAACAATGGTGTAGGTTGATGAGCCAAAGAGGAAGATGAACCGCAGAACTTCCATCCAATCTGTTCAAGAAAACTCAAACGCCTAGAATTCATTTTCTGCTCATAATACATTTCACGCTGAACCACTATCGATTCCCCTGGTAATGATGAAGATCATCAATTTTTTGTTTGGTTTGAGGAGAACCAAAGAACAGGAACCCTCTAGCTTTCTTTTTCCTGGGTGTATAACCCGTTCGATAATTTGATGGTCTTGCAGGTTCATGGGTAGGAGTAGGTGTAGGTAGGTTTGATGATGCAGATGATGGAGTTTCAAAGTTGATAGATGAGTAGGATGATCCATCTGATGAATTATGTGATGAAGACATTTTGATTTTAGAAGTTTATGTAGTGGAGAAAGAAACAAATTTGTTTGAGATATGAATTTCTTTTGATGGAGATATGAGAGCTGAAAGCTGAATTATATAAGAGTCAATACAGTTAAAAAATGATGGTTGAACGTGCAGTAAAAAAAAAGCGAAGAAGGGAATGAACCATAAGATTTGTGGCTGAAAATTTATCCTTTTTTTAAAAAAAATAAAAAATATAAAGAAACAGATGTATAAGGTGTAGATGTGAAACATTGAATGGCCAGGTGGTAAGGACATAGACTTATCAAACCCGAGGTGCAGAGTTCGAGTACCAAAGAATTTTATTTATTTATTTTAAATGAAATCAAATTAATAAGTAACTTTTATAATTCTGTTAAAGAAATTATACCTAGTTCTCTTCTTAATCTTATAAAACAATTTTCATTTAGAGGTTTAGTGAAAATGTCAGCTAATTGATTTTCAGAATTTACAAGTTCTAAAATTTATTATATCCTTTTCAATATTATCACAAAGAAAATAATGACGAATGTCAATATGTTTAGTTCGTGAGTGATTGACAGGATTTTTAGATAAATTTATTGCACTAGTGTTACCACAATATATTATAGATTTATTTAATTTTATATCAAAATCTCGTAATTTTTGTTTGTTGCATGTAGATTACTTGAGCACATGCTAAGGCTGCAGATATATATACTTCACATGTCGATAGTGAAACGAAATTTTGTTTCTTACTAAACCAAGATACTAAGGATCATCCAATGAAATGACAAGTTCCACTTGTACTTTTTCTATCTATCCGACTTCCGCCAGAACCAGCATCACTGTATGATACTAATTCAAAAGGACATTCTTTTGGATAAAATAATTAAGATAACGAATTATACGTTTAACTGCTCGCATATGTGATTCTTTAGGATTTGCTTGAAATCGAGCACATAAACAAACACTAATCGTAATGCCAGGTCGACTAGCAGTTAAGTAAAGTAGTGATCCAATCGTACTACGATATAGTTTATGGTCAACACTCTTGCCGTTTTCATCTTTTTCAAGATGTATAGTTGTACTCATAGGAGTTGGTTTGGCAGACATGTTTTCCATACCGAATCATTTAATTAGATTATTACAATACTTTTCTTGATTAAGAAAAATGCCATTTTGCATTTGTTTGATTTGCAATGCGAGAAAATATGATAGTTCTCCCATATGCCACATTTCAAATTCATTTGTCATGATAGTCGAAAATTCCTGACAAAATTTTTCATTTGTTGAACCAAAAATAATATCATCAACATATTTGAATAATTAAAATATCTTGTTTAGCTTTTTTAATAAATAATGTTTGATCAACTTTTCCAATCTCAAAACCAGATTCAAATAAATAGCTTTTAAGTCGGTCATACCAAGCACAAGGTGCTTGTTTTAAACCATATAAAGCTTTCTTAAGTCTATAAATGTGATCTGGAAATTTTTCATGAGTAAACAGAGGAGGTTGTTCATCATAAACATTTTCTTTTATAAAACCATTTAAAAAAGCACTTTTAACATCCATTTGAAATTACTAAAACATGCAAAAGCCAGTAGAATACGTATAGCTTCTAGTCTTGCAACTGGAGCAAACGTTTCTTCATAGTCTATTCCCTCTTCTTGATTATAACTATGTGCTACTAATCTAGCTTTACTTCTAATAATGTTACCTTGCTCATCAGCTTTGTTTTTGAAAACCAATTTGTACCGTTAACTGATTGATCACTTGGTCTAGGAACTAATTCCCAAACTTTGTTTCTTTCGAATTGATTTAGCTCTTCTTGCATAACTATAATCCAATAATCATCAGTTGAGGCTTCCTTAATATTTTTAGGTTCTATATTAGAGAGAAAAGCTATATGGCCCATTTGATTTAATTGATGTCTTGTTCTTACATTTCAATTTACTTCTCCAATTATATTTTGAACAGGGTGATTTCTAAGAATTCTTGGATAAGATCTTACTATATTATCATTATTAATAGTATTTTCATTTCCTAAGGAAACATTAGAATTATTATTTTGAAGAATAATATCATCATCTTCTGAATTATTTGTCAGACTTTTATTTGTATTATTTTTCAAATTTGTAAATTTAGAATTTTTTTTGATATTTTCATCGAATGAAACATGAAGTGTTTCTTCGATTATTTTAGTTCTTGCATTAAAAACTCGATAAGCTTTGCTTCTTTCCGAATATCCTATGATTATACCTTCATCGGATTTTGGATTAAATTTTCCAAGCCGATCTTTAGTTTTAAGTATGAAACATTTTGAACCAATAACTTTAAAATATGAAATATTTGGTTTTCTACCATTTAGAAGTTCATAAGTAGTATGTTTTGTTAATGGTCGAATAGAAACACGATTCAAAACATAGCAAGCAGTTGCAACAAGTTCTGCCCATAAATTCTTAGGTAAAGTGCTTCCATTTAATAAAGTTCACGCACATTCTTGTAATATTCTGTTTTTCCTTTCTACAACTCCATTTTGTTATGGTGTTCTAGGAAAGGAGAAATTATGATTAATTCCTTTCTTGTTACAAAAATGTTCGAAAGCTTCATTTTCAAATTCACCTCCATTATCACTTCTAATGTTTTTAACTTTAAAATTCTTTATATTTTGAATTCTTTTTACAAAAAATTTAAAATTTTCAAAAGTATCACTTTTATGTTTCGTAAAAATAGTCCATGTATATCTTGAAAAATCATCTACAATAACAAAAACATATATATTGTGATTAATAGATTGAACTTGAGTATGTCCGAAAAGGTCCATATGTAATAGTTCAAGTGGTTGTGTTGTAGATATGATTTTCTTAGATTTAAAAGAAGAATTTGTTAATTTTCCTAACTGACATGCATCACAGATATTATCAATTTTGAATTTCATATCATGTAGTCCTTTAACAAGTTTATTTTCAGCTAATTTGTTAATAGTGTTTATGTGACAAAATATTTTGTGCCATAGCCAAGAATCATTTTCTGTAGCTACTAAACACATATTTGTGTCATGATTTATATTCATATTCAAAATATAGATATTTTTATCTCTTATGCCTTCAAAAATTAATTTTTGATTTTTATCAGAAATATTACATTTATTTTCTAAAAAAAGGTATATTATAACCTTTATCACATAACTGACTTATACTTAATAAATTATGTTTTATGTTTTTAACTAATAGAACATCAGTAATGAAAGGTGACTTAGAGATACCGTTATTGCTCACATAGTCTTTGCCGATGATATAACCTTTTGAATTATCTCCAAAAGTGACCGATCCTCCATTTGAGTAGACTATGTTTGTTAATATGTCTTTATCGCCAGTCATGTGTTTCGGGCAACCACTGTCTAGAATCCATTTTCCTCTCTTTTTAAGTGGTACCTGCAAAAAATAAAGATTAAGATGGTACCCACTTTTCATTTTAAGGTCCTAAGAGTTAGGTCTTAGGAAACCAAACCCAAGAAGGTTCAGAATTCCCTTTAAAAATATAATTCTTATTTTTATGAACAATTTCCATAAATGTTTTGATATGTTTATTCCTAATCAAGTTATTATTTGTTTTAGGAATCCATATTTTAATAGTTTTAACATTTTTAGAAACTATTTTCTTTAGATCTTGCTTAATTTTGTTTTTAAACTTATTTTTAAATTATTCTTGACTGAGAATTTTCTATTATTTTAGAAAGATTTTCTCGTCCTTTATTAAAAATGGAAATATTTTTATTAATATCTTCTAGCTTAGTTTTAAGACTAGAATTTTCTAATTCTAAAACTTTAGTGCTAGATTTTAAATCATTTACTTTAACTGATAAAATATCATTTTTATTCTTCTGAATTTCTAATTCCTTAGTTATCATAGAAAGTTGAGAGGCTAAATTAGAATTAGATTCTTGAGCTTTTTCTAGTTCTTCTTCGAAAATTTTCTTCTCGTCTATAAGCATACTAATTTCTAATTCAGATCTATTTAGTTTTCCTTGTAACTCCTTATTATGTTTCTTAGTCTATTTTGCAAAATTTACTAGTTCAGAATTAAGTTCAACTAAATCTTCAAAAATTAGTTCACTTACATCATCATTTGTATCCCTGAAGCATACATTTGCTTGATCTGTGTCACTATCACCGTCACTTTCTGATGATGAAGAATCTGAATCATCCCATGTAGCAGAAAATGCTTTCTTCTTGATTTTGTTCTTCTTGAATTTGTTTTTCTGTTTCTCTGGACAAACTTTCTTCATATGACCCTTCTTATGACATTAATAACATTCCATGACATACGATGATGGTTTATTGCTATTATTGTTGCTAGAGTTATTTTTGTAACTCTTTCCCTTGTTAAGAATTTCAAAAACATTGAAATTCTTAGCAGTAAATGACATATCTTCTTCATCTGAGTCAGAGTCATCTTATTCTGCTTGAAATGCTAGATTCTTCTTATCTTGAGCTTGAACTTTCTTTGCTTGCAAATCCACTTCATATGACATTATATTTCCTATTAAATCTTCTAGTTTTATAGTTGAAAGATCGTTTGCTTCTTCAATGGCTAGGACCTTTCTTTCCCATTCATCCGTTAAAGAGTTTAGGATTTCTGATACTATATCAAAATCAAAAAAAATTTCTCCTAATCCTAATAGTGAATTATAAATATCTTGAAATCTAGAATACATATCATTGATGGATTCATCTTGTTTCATTCTAAAGTTTTAAAACTAATTTTTGAGCATGGAGATTTTGCTTTGTTTGACTTTGTTAGTTCCTTCGTGAGTAATTTTAAGCGTTCTCCATATTTCATAAGCAGTTTGACACATGCTAACACGATTAAATTCATTTCTATCTAGTGCACAAAATAACATGTTCATAGCTTTAGCATTGACGGTAGCATCTAATTTTAGTGTGTTTGACCAAGTGGAATATTTTCTAGTAGGAAGAGTGTATTCATTCTGTGTGATATTTCATGATTCAAAACTATAAGATTGCATATATATTCTTATACGAGTAGACCAATAATTATAGTTCAAACCATTAAAGAATGGAGGTCGTGCAGTAGATTGACCTTCAATAAAACTAGTGTTAGTGACAATGTCAGTGGTATTGTTAATGTTGTTTTCCATATTAGCAAGATATCAGATGACTTTGTAACGGTTATAAGATGCCTTGCTTTGATACCAAATGAAAGTGGATACTACATGGCTAGCTATCACTTAGGATCATGTAATATGGAATATAGTTAAATCTAAATGCGGAAATAGATGATAAAAGCAAAGTAGATAAAAAATGAGCACACCAGGAATTTTTATACTGGTTCGAACTTTCCGTTCTACATCCAGTCCCAGACTTCCCTCTAGAATTTCTCACAGTAACCCTGTCTTAACCTGGAGGAATAGGTATACAACAACCGAACAGGATTTTTCCGCCTCTAACAACCGAAAGAGGACTTTACCCGCCTGAACAACCGAATAGGACTTCAACAGTTTCAATAGAATTGCTTTGACACTTTGTGTTCTTAACGACACTGATTTTTCTTTGATAGTACAACCTTCCTATAATCTTTCCTCAAGTATATATGTGTGTTTAAAGATTTAGAAAGGAAAATATTGCTTTGACTCAAAGAATAAGTTAATTGTTTAGAGATTCAAGCAATATATGAAAGTTGTGATTGCTTTCTAGAACAGAGATAGTAGAAAGTAAGATAAGAAAGTAATCAGAAAATTGGTGATTAGTGAAGTGGATTTTATGTCTTTATATTATAGTTAAAGAGATACAACAATGAAGAGTTCTGATCAACAGAAGCATCTATACCTCTTCATATTAGAACGTGACTCGTGGCAAAAGGAAGTCTCCATTAAGAAAAAGTAGCTTTTCAAATAATTCAGTCGACTGACTAAAACGATCAGTCAACTGAATATTCAAAGTTGTTTAAAAACAGAGCGTTTCTGTGCACCTGTACAGGTTCAGTCGACTGGCCATATATGGTCAATCGACTGACCTGCCAGTCAAAGCACTATTTACACATTTTTAAAAAAGTTTAAAGTTTTAAAAAAACTTAAGTACTTGAGGATAGATTTTAACATTTCTAAAAATAAAAAACTTCAATAAATCAACATACTATATGCAGTTTTGTAGCCTTGTCTCCTTTGTAGTTTGAACAACATAATTCCTTTTCTTTTTGTCGCTTATCCATATAGTATAATTCATTGCTTTGTCATGAATCAAAATATGTGATTCAACATACTTGAACCGAAACCGGACATTACAAGAAGTCAGAGTTTCCAAGATATTCCACTCCTCAGTCATCGCCAAAACATAACTCCATGCTTTCGGGTCATGGAATCATCAAATTTATTTCTCTTTCCTAGGGTATATTCAATTTTAAATCATACGATTCCAAAAATTCTAACCACTTTTATTGTCATATGTTTAACTCTTTCTTGGAGAAAGAATATACTAAAGACTTATGGTCAATGGACAATTCAAACCTTTCTCCAAGAAGGAAACGCCTCAAAATCTTTAGCACAAAGATAGCACTACTAATTCCAAATCATGGGTTGGATACCGAACTTCATAAGGTCTCAACTATCTGGAGATATCTGCTCTCACTTTTCCGCTCTATATTGACACTGCTCCAAACTTGGAACCAGAAGCATTTGTGTACACTACCGTATCTCCATTCCCTTATGGCAATACTAAAACTGGTTCGTCCATTGCTAAAGCTTCAACTTTTTGAATGCCATGTCACACAACTTCATCCAAACATACCTCTCACTAATTCCAGTTAGTTTAGTCATTGACGTTGCTATCCTAGAGATGTCCTTGATGAACCACCAATATTACTCGACCCATCCTAAGAAACTCCTTGTCTTAGTGGTAGTCTTAGGTCTTTTCCAACTATTCATGGCTTTAACCTTTAAAAGGTCCATGGCCAATCCTTCCTTTGAAACCACATGGCTTTAACCTTTGAAGAATCCATGGCCAATCCTTCCTTTGAAACCATATGGCTTAGGAACTTAAGTTCCTGCTTCTAAACATGACACTGGAAATTTAGCGTTCGACTTGTGTTGTTTCAAGGTTCCAATGCCAATATAAGATTAACTTCGTGATCTCTCTTGTCATTAGAATACACTAAGATATCATCTATAAAGACCAACAAGAACATGTCCAACTGATTGTGAAAGACCTAGTTCATAAGATCTATGAAGAATGTTAGAGCATTGGTTAGTCCAAAAAGCATGACTGACCACTCATATGAAGCATACCTTGTCCTAAATGTAGTTATGAGAACACTCTCTCCAAATATTCTTATTTTAAGGAATTCCATATCCAAATCTAACTATGAGAATACTCTAGCTCCACTCAACTGATCGCATAGATTGTCTATCCTTGGTAATAGACAACGATCCTCTACTATTATCTCATTCAACTTCTTATAATCAATGCACATCTAAAGTGAACCATTTGACTTCATCACAAATACCGTGGACTACTTGGTCTAATGAAACTCCTATGCTTAAGTTACCCTAGCTGCTTCTTCAACTCTTCAATTTACTTAGGCAGAATTTTGCAAGGCGGTCTACTAACAAGTTGTGCCTCTTACACTCAAGGCAAAACTTAATTTACCTTCTCAGTGTGAATCCCCTTACTTGCTCAAAGACATCTCCAAATTTCCAAACCACAAAACTCTATTTATCCCATCTTCTAAAAGTTTCATTACACATAACAAAACCCATGACCTTTCCCTTATTTCCCTAAAGATACCAAGATTCTTTCCCCATCCTTCGAGTTCCATATGGCAAGATTCTTTTGGCACAATATATCTTGGCATCATTTTGCACTAACCAATCCATACTCAAAATTTCCTTATATCCTATGACTCGAATACAAATAGATCGCAAGAAAACAAATAGTCACATGGAACAAATTCTAAAACAGTGCACCTTAAACCAAGAGTGACACACCCACCAATCAGATTAAGCACAGGCAAAGAAGTAACAAGGTAGGTGACATCTTACCCAATCAATCAACCGCATCTTTCAATATGAACAAATGTGTAGCTCTAGTATCAAACAAAGTCAACTTGAAAAACTGGAAATCAAAATCATACCCTCCAACTCAACACTCTAGCCTTTCTTCTTAGTAGATGGTCCAATTTCAATTCCTCTAGAGCAATTAAGTTATTCACTTCAGCTCTGGGTAACCATTCTTCTTGTGGCAATGCTAATCATAGTTGCAGCACCTGACCTTCATTATCCCATATGGCTGCAGATACATTGATACATAGTGCCCCAAATGCCTAAGGTTGTAATAGACCACTTCCAAAATATCCTTTTGGCCACCTCCTTCTTGGGTATTTCCTTTTAGCTACTGCCCCTTTTTCTATTCTGGTAAGGTCCAAACATCTTCTTCATCTCTAGCTTGGGCCTCCCTTCCACCCATCTATATGCTTGGTACACATTATCATACCTTCTTAGCATATCTACTACAAATTCAAAAGAAGATGCCAGAAATGCCATCAATGTATAATCTAATACTTGCTTCAGGCCCCAAATAAACTTCTCGTTCTTCTACAGTGGGGTGTTAAAAAGTTCTCGACCATACTTCAACAAACCATTGAACTTTTGTATACACTCTTCCATGGAAAGCTCTCCTTTCTTAAGATTGATTAACCTCCTCAACAAAATGCTTCTTTTAGACTCGAAAATGAATTAAACCTCGAATCTCTCTTTAAACTGCTACCAAGCAATCTCCTCCTCAAGAGTCTCAACAGACACTATCTCCCACAAATTCAAAGCTTCCTCATGCAACTGTCTGGAGGCTAAGCTTTTCTTTTATGCATCATTCATCCCTAAATCTCCAAAGATACCTAAATCACCATTAGCTAACTCAACCCTTATGCTGCTAGTTCTCTTCTAGTGAACATCTTGCCTCTTGGGTTCTTATAGTCTTGGTTTAGCTTTGAAAAATCTTCTCTTACAACTGCCTCAGATTTCTACTTTCGACATGTTTTCTCTCATCATCGACACCATGAACTACTAAAATGAACATTTAGGCAGGATAGCTTCATTCAATTTTGCTAGAGGTACCTCCCTTCTATTCCCTTCAACAGTTTGTGTGCTATCATTCTCTCTCCTAGAATTGTCTCCACCTATAGTATTCTTCCACTCTTCATTTCCGTTTATTCTATGAAAGGCTATAGTAGGATCAGAAAGAAAGAGAGTGAAACAAAAAAAGAGTAAATACCTACATATATATAGCAAATATAAGTGCATTATTGTTAAACCAGAATATGATCTAACACCCCAGATTCTATTTGTGATAAGTTGACCCTTAATTGAGTTGATCGTGTATGAATGGCCAATTTATCATTTAGGATCCAATGTGTGATTGAATTGTTAAAGAGTGGATTCATGTCATCATTGACTACATTATAGGTTGTCCTCATTAAATTCGTTGGACTTAAGTGCGCTTTGTCCCTATAACCATATGAGACGAAGGTCGAAGGGCATTCATGTTGGTATAGATCATCTTAAGGCTCCAACATCCAAATGGATTCTATGACATAATATACGTTCATAGAGAGTTAAGGAGATAAGTATAAGTCTTGTGCAATGGCCATTAGGCATGCTAATGGCCGTGTAGATCATTCTTATACTCGAAGTCAATGTTTATATATATATATATATATATATATATATATTCATCCATTCCCACAACATTTGAAGAAGCATAAGTGAGGACATCATAAACAATCAAGTTTATATCCTTGATTTTATTAAGTGCAAAATGGTTACCATTTGGTAGGATTTGTCCGCAAATCGATTAAGAGCTATGAGATTATGAGACTAGAAAAGAAGATTGGAATCGAAAAAACCTCCTCCAAACGTGACCCCTAGAGTCCCATTTATAGATGCGGGTCTAGGTACTTCCGCCTTATTTCTTCCATCATCATCGGAAGGAATACCTTCATTTCCTTTCACCATTCTTCTAGCTCTGCCTCCATCACTGTTGGCGGCAGTTCTTTTGCTCCATTGATGTTGATGCTAAAGCATCTTTATTCTTCTCGTACAACGCTTCCACCACATTTAAATATATGCTTTTGTCACTGTCGGAAGTAATGTTTTTAAGGATATTGGCTAAGCATTCCTTTAATGCCACTTTTGTATGTGAACTTGGTGTTTCCGACGTCACTAGAAGGAATTCTTTTATGAAGCAGAGGGGAACTTATGCGACACTATGCTGCTGAAGGAACATTGAATCTCTTCATTATTGTTGAGCCATAGCGGTGCCATAGGTGGAGTATTCTTTGAAGAGTCATAGTGGGCTTGTAAGGAGTGTGACAGAGGGACAATACCTGCTTGTGGAAGGATGACTGTTTTGAAGGTTTAGTGATTGCGACAGGGAAGACTTTGGAAACACTCGCGGAAGGGAATCTTTCAACACTTGCGGAAGGGATGGCTTTAGTAGAATAATTGACTCTTGCAAAAGCATCTACTTTGATGCTTAAGAAAGCATCTTCTCTGATGCTTGCGGAAGTATCTCATCAACCTTGATGGAAGCATCTCCTTCGATGCCTGCAACCACAACGGAAGCATCTCCTTCGATACCTGCGGAAGGAACCAACTCTCGTATTATAGCTTCTTCTTCATACTTTTACTCTTAAGAGGATTTTGTGGATAACAATTATATAATTGTGTATACCTTCCCAAGATGTTAGTTTTTTACCACCTCATTATATTCAACCCTTTAATTAGCTCTATATTACTTAAGTGTCCCCAAACCTAAGCTCTAGTACCAACTATAACATCCTTGGTTCCGAAACTCAAAGGTGGAACTCCATTATGCTACCGTAACCTTGGAACCGTCTTTTGGGCGATAGTGATGAGATCAGTTATATGAAACAATCGTAAATGAATAGAGAAAACATTAACTAAAATTAAAAAATGCGTTATTACAATTCAAGATTAATAGTTTAGTTCCAAATTTTTTCTTTGCAAGGGTAAAAGATATAATACAACTTAGATAATAGTGTCATGCCAAACATGCGAACATGCTAACATGAACGCTAAATACCATGTAGGTAAACCAACATTTATATTATCTAAGCCTTCTTCTTCATCTTCAGAACTCCTTGTTTGCCTTTCCAAAGCTACTTGCCTATATCCATAAATTCAACCTACTTGAACGAGTAACCATATGTTAGAGAGAAAACAATGATAAAACACAGGTTAGACATAAATCCTAGTATGAATAATATATTACACTAAACATAAAACATAGTGAGATTATGCCGCATAAGCATGAAACAGACGTTACCCACATAATTACATACACTCATTTTTAACAACTTAACATAAATCTAAACTTCACTCTTGAGGGTCATATTCATATAAGAATGCCATAACCGAAATCAAAGGTTATATTACTTAGTTTATAATCAACAATCATTCTCTTTTCTTAATAAAATTGAAAATCCCCTTCCCTAGGTTGCCAACTGCAACGGCCCACTTTTTCGACCCCCAAATGTCAACACTAATACATCCACCGTATTCACACGCCGAGCACCAAAGTGCCGAAAAAAAGATTTTTATGGTAAATAAAAGAAAAGGAATAAGAACAAGAACAAGAACAAGAACAAATAATATAACATTAAAATCTCACAACGAAACGACAACATATAATATCAAAAAGACAGTATGAAGTGTCATTTTAAGATACATAGCATTTCAGAGTTAATCCTAAGTACCACCATCAACCTAGACAGTTATAATAGTTTATCCTTATAATTGCTGATATATAAATACTTGTAGTGCAACAGAAATAATAATACTACATTAGGTGAAACATCCATCTTATCTCCTTGAGCTTCAAAGAATATCCAATAAAACCCGCCTTTCTCAAACTGCTCAAAAGAGCACTCGAGGAATTAAGGAAAAAAATCACGAGTCAAACGAAATTCTAGTGTAAGAAATGCAAGAAATATGATGCATTAATAAAATAGCGCTTTTTGAGACCAATCGAATCATTGGAAAGGTTTTCCCCTCAAATGATCCAAACTATCTAATAAGACATATGATAATATAATAGATAATGCCTTGAGTATAGAGTATAAATCAGGAAATAGCTATGTTGCATGTACATTACAAGAATATTAATTATACAGTCCAAACTACTATGGTTCATTCGCATATATGGATTTCCATTGGAGATGCCCTCAATACGTTGAGAATGGGCCTTCTGACAAACATCAGAGATGTCCTTATGAGCAGCATATATTTCTAGATAAAATATATTATAGAATAAACATAGCCGATTCATGCCCTAACACATGGCACCGAGTATCATCGCTCTCGCTGGCTATCTAAAGCATTTCTAGAATAGAGTTCATAAAGCCTAGCTAAACCCTTTGGATATGCATCCTACTCTTGTTATCATCAATACCGATGGTGAAGTCAAGTTTAGCATTTCAACACATGAGTCTTCATCACTCTAACAGATCTCGAATCTCTTTCTAGATTCCAGCATCTCGAATAGATTTTGAATCCCTATCAGGTTTCTAGTATCTCAAAAGGTTCACAAATCTTTCCATGGATTCAAGCATAAGTCCTTCGATGAATGCTAACGCTGTCCTCTCTCTTGGGATCGCCCTTAAAATAGAAAGTACCACACAATAGTGTTGTTTGAAATGTTAACGCTTGCCTCTCCCTTGGACTCGACCTTAGGGTAGACAGTTCAACTCTATAGTATTTTACTTCACAATCACTTTCAAAGTATAGAATATGTATATCAGTTTTGAAGTGGTTGCAGTTTCAAGTCATCTCATATAAATACACCCCCACTTATTGAACAGTTCAAAACCAGTTGATAGATTTCTAGTTAAGTTCCGTTCTTTTAGAAACAAACTAACAATGCATAAGAGTGTAGATCATCGTCTATCTAGATAGATTTCCTTATCTTTTGCCTTAGAAGAGCAAGACGAGTTTACACGTAACGTATAACATCACCGAAGATAGCTGCACTGTATAATTCTCGTGTTCCTTTTAGATATTTCTTAAGTTAATTTTGGTCAAATTCAATAACAATGAGAATGATCACATATGGAAACCAAGCTTGTATATTTATCACACTTCTAACCTTCTCAAATTACACTATCCTTTGGTTAAGAGTGAAGCCAGGTAGGTTAAAACACTGGTAGAATCAAAACCTTACCTAGACGCTTCATTCTTAAATCTCACATATAGAGAAAATCTATTATGTCGGCTTTTAGTGCTAAGTATAGGATTAAATACTTTCTGCATGTTGATATTTACTTTTTATAACCTTTTTCCAAAACATTTTATATTTGTCATTATCTTTAAAATCTCTTTTATATAGATCTAAGTACTTTTACAAGTCAATTCCAAAGGGATAAAGACACATGTTACTGAAACATTTTCACTACAAACCCAAAACCATTTCACTTATAATTATCTTTAGAACATTCTTTTTAAAGGTCTAATTATACTTATAAAGAATGATCAAAAGGGTAAAAAACAAATGTTGCTAAAACATTGTTTATTATAAGCCCAAAACCATTTATACTTAGCAACATCTTTAATATATTCTTTTTAAAGATTCAAGTACACTTATTAACAAGATAATATACTTTTACATAAATTCACAGAACAATTTATGAAAACTAAAATGTTATACTCCAAAACCACTTATCCTTTTATAAAATACATCACTTACTTTTCCAAACTCTGTGTAGCTTAAAATTACTTATAAATAGGTTTCAAGTATCTATATAAATATTTCTTTAAAATAACACATTTTGAAATTTGAAACAAATCATAACAAACATGTTTTATATTTAAAAATACTTTACTGTAAAAATTTATAAATAATTAATAACAATATATTTAAACTTAAGGCCTCTTTGAAATAATCTAATTAATGTCGTTAAAATTCCTTAAAAATATTATAGAAAAATAATTAATTTAAATATGGATTTTAAATATTTTAAATCAAAAAAGTGTTCAAAATAACACAACACGGCCGACGGTGGAAAAAGTATAAAAAATGTCGTCGTAGGTAAAAGATAGCATTTGTAAGTGTTGTTAAAAGTCCTGGGCAGAGAACACTATAATATTTCCTACAAATTTGTCCCAGTTTCTCCATTCAAAAAATGGTTTTAAACTTTGAATTTTTTCATAGTAAGTACTAAACTTAGAATGCTTAAAAAATTGCAAGGAAACTCTTACGAATATTCCCCAAATTAAATTAAAAATTTCCAAAATCAATGTATTTTCAATGTACTCGTATAACGGCCATTTTCGCTATAACGTTTTCCACTTTGTTCAATCGGCTTTTAAATCATTTAAACCTTGATATTTTAACTATATGAAGTAAACATATAACAGTTATTAAAATAGTAAAGAAACCCCTAAGGATGTTTTGGAAAATCGTATTGAAATCGTCGAAAACAAGACAATTTTAAAGTGCTCATATAACGACCATTTGTGCTATAAATTTTGCAAATTTGTTCTATAATTTCTATAACTTTTCAAACCACTTCCAGGATGTTCCATACACTAATACAAGTGTATAGCACAACCAAAGTATATACTTTCTCAATATATTTATACATAGCCAAACAAGTTAAACACAAAAGATTTCGAAGTGCACTTATAGTGACTATAATCGCTTCAAACACTTTCGTGCACACTTCAGTGCCACATTCATCCAAACCAAACATGTAAATACAAATTATAGTCCATGATAAATGTTTCAGAGGATAATAAAAGTGATAATATTACATATAAGGTTGTCTTTTGCTTTCTAAAGCTAGAAGGGTTAAAAAGTTGTAGCTTGCACAGTTCTCAACTTAACTTTATATTTTTACATTGATATAAACACACAATATATATTCATTCAATGGAGAGATAAATCATTTAAAATAAACTAACAAAAGCATAAGCCACCTAGAATACTAGAACCACTTCCTACCAACACCAAACTTCCAAAGCATCTAGCTTTTGCTCCAAAATGCTCTTTACCTCCTCCCTCCTTCACTAAAAGAACATGGCTCAACATAAACTTTTTTCTATCTTAAACTTGATATTCTTTCTTCCTATGTTTTTCTAAGAACTTTTTAAAGTTTTAGAGGCTTTGAAGTTAATTTACTTTGATTAGAGAAAGATTGGTAGAGATAGAAATGGATTAACACTAAGTTGTTTCTACTTTTTTTAATATTGTAAAAAGTGATTAATATTTTACTAAGGGGTGTATTTATAGATGTTATTCAAGTGGTCACTATGACCACCAAACCTGCTAGGATAGTCATGAAGAAGCCATCCCCTCACATGCTACTTTATACCTCATTTTCTAAAGAAAATATCTTTTACACTATTCACCAAAATATCATCTTCTCAATCACTTCGTTAATCTATCACTATTCATAATTTGTTTGCCACAACACTAAAATATTTTTAGTTGCTAATTAATGGCACATCAACATACTAGATAAGCACAAAAAGTTTGAACAACTTTTATTGAAAAACAAGTTTTTTTTTCAAAAACAAGTTTAACTTCATTAGTTATTAATTACAACGGGTTAACAAGGTTATAAAATCATTTTTATCACATTAAATCCAAGATTCAAATATTTCAATGATTCAAATATTTAAATACAAAGTGTTTGAAATTCTGAATCGTTACACTACCATGGCCTTTTGCCTTTTACAAAGGATGAAAGGTTTCAGTCTTAGCATCCAATTGCCACCAAGGACTTTCGCCTTCACTTCATCCCTAGTTTAACTAACTACACTATGAGGTTGCGTTTGGCACTCCATTCCATTCACCTAATCCACATACGTGTTTTGTTTGCCACATCCGACCTTACACCTAATTTTTCATTTGCTGACACCATTGAGGACTTTCTCCTCTGCTTTTGGTTCTTTGTGTAACAAACCACCTTTCAAGAAAATCAAAAAATCCACGAACTGATCTTTTTTGAATTCCAAAGTAGATGGCTTATCGAGAAGAGAAAGAAAACAAAAGGAAAATCGAAACACCATATCTAAGAACAATGTCGCAATCTTATATGGGAATGATAACATATGATATACTAAATATACATAAATAGAATAGGATGAACAACATATAAGAGACTACACTGGAAAAATTATACAATAAATAAATATCAAAACAAAGAATCAAAATAAAACATCTAATACAAATAAGTCTCCTCTATAAATGACATCTGTCATGCACTACAATAATATCAAGTATATAAATGTCCAATTATCATCATTTCTTCCAAAACATCAGCTGCAGCACTCTGATACCGTTTCCCTACAAGCACCTAACTACTAAATTACTTAATCAAGTACCAGAGATTTATCATGAAATAAATAGACAAAGACAAAACGTGGGTCAAACATAAAGCCTGGTGTGTGAGGGGAACTATCTCAAAATTATGTATATCAAAACTATATACAAACTAGAATGAGAATTACTAAGGCATATCCAGTCCTCTCTACAAACATGGCTCAGGGGTAATCCAAATAGTGCATACATAAGTAAAGTAAACCCATCACTAGGAAATCATACCGTTACCTGCTTTTCTTCGAAAATCAACGAGTCAGCACAACCAATATAATATGACTGAAACATAACGATCATAATATGATACAGGTAATCCAACATCCAAAATAAGGGAAATCATAATATATGTCAGTCATTAAGTACAAAATGATAGTAATTGCATCAATCACAACAACATTCAACTAATAACACATACTGCATAACAAAATGAAAGATAACCAAGAAATTCAAATCAAAACCTGTCATTACTGATCGGTGGACTCAAGTACGGATGCCTATCGCGATCGAATGATTCAAGATAAATAGGGCCAGTAAACTAATGTACTTGGACATTTGTCATGATCTAATAATAAATAGAGTCAGTGCATAAACATACCCGTACAATTATCTCGATCTTATAATAAGTAGAGCCAATGTAATGACCCAGAATTTCGGACACTTCATATTTAAATATATGAATTGTTTAAATATTTGAATCTTGGATTAAATGTTATTAAAATTATTTAATAAGCTTATTATCTCCTTTTAAATCATAACTAATGATAGTAAACTTGTTTTGAAAAATGTTTACAAAAATATATCCTTCGAAGAGGAATCGATAATGCAACCGAAAATGGTTAATAGGCAAACAGTTTTTCGATCGATATAAGTTGTTAGAACTCTTGGGCACTTGTCTAATGATCAATGAACACATTAAAAATTAATTAATACACTGTTTTCTTCATAAGAAAATGGAAGGTTCTGGAAGCTTCCATATGGATAAGAGACATTATGAGAAGGGTATAAGAGTAATATGCATAAAGGAGAAATGACATAAAGGAGAAGTGATGGGAGGTGAAGCTTCCATGGCATGGTGGAGGGGTGAGTGCAAGCATAGGCAACACCATTCATTGCCTACATAAAAAGAGGCATAACTTAGAGTATAATCACAAATGAAAACTGAGTTCCTTTAATGGCTTCTCCTTTTCTTCTTCCTCTCTTCTGTTTTAAAATGAAATAATTGCAAATCAACTCCAAATCACTTTAAACTTTGCCACAAGGCTTAGAAAAATATTAAAACACCTTCCACCCAAGCCAAAACTTGAAGAAATTAAGCCCTCCTCTCTTCCTAAGGAGAGGCCGTCAGCAATTCATGAGAAGAAGGAGGGAAAATGAAAGAAAAAGCAAGGAGGAAAGGTATTGCAAGGACGGGTCCAGGCTTTGGTGCTTGGATCTTGGTTGTTTGAGAGGTTAAAGGTGTTCTAACGCCTCCTTATGAATGAAAATATACCACGTATATGTTTATGTTTGATTGTATTTAAGTCGATGGAATTGTTGTTAACTTATGTTAAAACATTGGTTTGGATTCTTTTTTTAAAAGTAAGGGACATGTGTGATCCATTTATATGAAATTGAGTGGACTTGTATGACTTGTGACAAGACCTTGAAAAAAGTACATAGGTTGTAGATGGTCTTTGGTTTAGCTCTGACTTGGATTTAAAAGTGCACTAATAGCAGTAGTTGCTATAGATGCAGCTGTGAATTATCTTGATTTTGGCAATTGCTATGAAACTTTGTAGAGAGATCCATAAGGGTTTCTCGCCATATTTACATTGTTATATGTATATTTTATGCTATTAAAAGCTTGAATAGTAAAAAGTTAATTTGCATCTCGAAAAATGTCTAATACATCAGTAGTGCGAAATTGCCCCGTGTAGACTTGATTTTTGGACTTAAAAGGTTTAAAAAGATATCTAGATTTTGATTCATTCTTTTTAAAAGTGTTTACAAACTATTATTAGAGTATTTCAAAAGTGGTTTGAGATCTTTATGAATTTTTAAGAATTAGTTGTAAAGACCTGGATTTTCTACCCTCTAAAATCAACACTAACATGTCTACTATATTCTGCGCTGAACAATCAAATGCCGGAAAAACCAATCGTTAGGGAAAAGAAAGACAAAGAAAGAAGAGAGAAAATGAGAAGAAGAAGAAAAATAAGAAAATAATCATAGAATCTCACAATTGCAGTGGAATAACATATAATATAATGTCAATGACCTTTACAAAAAGAGAAACTGCAGTATAATTTGCAAACATAAGAGTTCAATAATCAATCACTAATCATCAGCCTGGACAGTCATAATAAACCATCCTTACAAAAGATGATAATTTAATAATAATGTAGTGGAAAATAAACATATGCGTGAATACGACCAAAAGACCTCTAGCTCGCCTGCTGAAGCTCCAAAGCATCCAAATCTAAATCTGTAAATTTGCTCGGTCTGACTCGAGCATTGAAAGGGAAGAACGCCCCAGCATGAGAAAACACATCTCAACAGAATTTTAAATTTTAAAAACTTTCCTTATCAAAACAAAGGTACCTCGTAAGACCATGCCTACACATAAACACGGACGAGTTTTTACCTTACGATAACCAAAACTTTTCATATCAATTTTTATTATATTATACTAGTGTCTAGTATACAAATAATACTAATCAAAGCCGAAATTGTTACGTTGACTAAATTCCAGTTTACTAGCCACACAGTGAGTTCTACAAACAAAATGGTAGGCACATAGTAGATAATGAATTTCCATACAAATGACCAGGTGAATGGACTACCTTTCAGCAGTACATCTCTAGAATGTACCGATGCCCAACTAAGCCCTATACCAACACAAGACCGACTTACATCTTCCTAGATAGTACCGAATATGTCATCACCCCGTTGTTACCGACCTATCCGAGGGCCCTTATCGCATACATCCACAATAATTTAAAATTCGAACATCATAGTGGGAATATATATATCTAGAAGGGGATGATCATATCCTAATAGTTGCGAACCACATAGCCTTGTCGCATCTACCCTGTTTCGGTCATCCATGTGTGAGGCCTGAGGTCACGATTACCTTTCACATGGCACATCATGTTTCCCCTTTGAATGTTATATTACCATTCCATAAATCAACAACTGATTTCTACAAATGTATAACTCTTGAGTTCGTACGTCTTAGGAAAGGGTGTTAAACTAAAAGAAGTTGCCTTCTCCTTCACCAAGCAGATGGTATGTTCATAAAGATCAATCAATGTAATTAGAAATGCAACATCAGACATTCGTCCATACAAGTTGTCCAGGAACAAGACAAACCAAACGCACTCTTCTACCACATCCCGTCGAGAGTCACCCCAAGAATCGGTAGTGATTAGTCTTTGCATAGGATATTTCATAATGAAGAGACCATTGCTACAATATGCATATTGAGAGTTTATCCCCAAATGATCAAGAAGCGGTCCTTCATTATGAAAATCTCAAATATCAATGTCTTCCAACACCTGCACATTCAAACGCATATACATTTATCCAAAGTGATTTTCGGGTAAACCTGTCATGGTCTCTCCGAATCAACAATAATAAAGAGGCCAAATTTGATAGTCAGTTATTTAACTATCAAAGCAAATAATAATATCTACCACGTAACAAATCACTAGCCCATTTAATAAAATTTTTTATTTATTAAATCCATTTCCAAATGTTTACTTCAATTATATTTAAAAAAGATATATTCACAAAACCATTTCAAATTTGACAATGGAAAACACATTTCCATATACGTATATTAACGATATAAGCAGATTCACAAATCATTTCGTTTTCAACACTTAGAAAATATTTTCACACACTTATGTCAACACTATAAGTATATTTAGTAACACTACCATTTGGAGACATGCCAAATAGATTTCTATAACCGTATAAGTCCAGAGTTTGTATGCCTCCAGACGAGTGTTAAGTATAGGAAGCAATACTCCTACACCACCAAGCCTTTAGTACGATTATAAGAAACGATTTGTGTATTTCATGATGGAAGGTCAAAATATAATTTAATTGGGTCAAAATGAATGTTGAGTAAAACATCATTATGAGAACGCAAAACATTAGTATAGAAATTTGATTAATTAAATATATATAATCCCATATACTATGTAAAACATTTCCTTTCGAAAATCATTTACTATAACAGCAGTGTTATAATCCATGCCTTCCATACTTCCCTAAAAAAGTCTATTACAACAATAAATGTTGATATCTATGTTTTCGATACATATCACATTTTAAAACATTTTCGAACTATTAAATTCCATTTGGAATTATTATTTTCCAAAACATTACTTTAAAAAGACAAATTACATTTTAAAAACTTAACTCCATCATATTGTTTCCAAACATTTCTTTAAATAAAAATCCATATTTAAATCTCAACATAAGTCATTTTCATATTATAAACTATTGTTATAAATCTCCTTTCGATTCTATAAAATATCAATTCTATAAAATCCTTTATTTACAAATTTCTATTTATAAAAACTAATTTTACTATCAAAATCCATTTCTTTATAAATCAAATTTATTTATAAGATCCATCTATAAATTCATTTTTGAAATAAACTTCAAATCCATTTACTAACATTTACAAATTCGGATTATAAACTATTTCTTTATTTATAAAATATTAATTCTATAAATCTTTTATATAAACTCATTCAAAAATCTCTATTAAGTATTTCTCAAAACTATACTTTTATAACATCAAAAATCATATTTATATTATTTTAAAACATACTCCTTTCTTTTAATAATTCAATAACTATTAAAACATTATTTATACTTTCGAAATCACTTTGAAATCCTTTTTGAATCAAAATCATCATTTTTAGCATTTCAAATACCAAAAAATAAGGCCTAGTGCTATTAAAGCACAAAATAAGCAAAAACAATCCATGTCATCAAATATGGCATCTAACACATCATGTATCAAAATATATGAAAAATAAAATCAACATTGTGAGTATCCTATTGGATCCCTCCAACTTGTCCCCCTACATCACATACAAAATATAATCAAATAATATAAATCAACCTCTTTGAGGCGGGATTCGTATACGAAGGGTCATTCGCTCTTACATGGGGGTCATTCGCTCTTACATGGGAACGTAATTGAGTCCCATCCGCTGCAATAAGCGGGAACATATATCCAAACCAACTAATATATATAGTATATCATCTAAACAACCAACAACAACATATATAAATTTATTCCCAACTTATATAAAAGTATAAGCATGCCAGAGAGGTGAGTTAACTCACAGAAATGCTAAAAATTGCCAAAGCGCTCCGGTTTGAATTAAAATTGAACGGTCGTTACAATTTAACCTAAAATTCCAACTAGTTTCGAATCCATCCGATCCAACTCCATAATGTAGTATTTGCCGATACAATTGCAACACAACTTGTCTCCCTCAATTTGGACCTCGTACGAGAAAGCTACGAATTTTATGAACAATCAAGATAACTAATTTAAAAATTGACATAATTAATAAAAGTTTAAACGTTTTAACCTTCATTCCCAAATCTTATTTTCACTCCAAGCACACATGTGCGTGTTTTCTATTTTTTTCATTGATCGATCGCTTGCACTTGACCATCCACGAACGCCGCCAACCACGTGCCGCGACACCTTCCCATTTGCTGACGCCCTGCTGTGCCTCGTGCGCACCACGAGACAATGATCGAACCCAATTACAGATACTCAAACGCAGCCACCCTTGGCCACCACGCGACGAATGATGACGATCTGACCATTGATTGCATAGAGATCGTCGTGCTTTATGTTTTTCTAGTTGAAGTCGAAGGCCAATTCGTCCCCTAAAGGCTCCGATCGACATTGGTCATTGGATGGTTTAGTTTAATGGCTGCTGAAGAAAATTAGAAGCTATTGTTTTGAAAAATGAAATAAAGTTGAGGGCCTTGTATAATTTTTTTTCCAAAGCACTATTCATCCTATAAAATTTCGGACTCCAAAAGAAACATGCTATCCAACGTTGTATATGTTATACCCCTATTCCAAACACAATGGAACATATATCATAAGCCAATTCCATCGTATACAGAAGATAAATTTTCAAAAATCAAATTATATTAATTTAAACTCCTTTAATTAATTTATACTCATTTCGAATTCGCAGGAACAAATGATATGTCCAATCGCCATGATATTTGACAGCATACAATAATTAATTATTAGGGATCCATGAAATAGGTTTCGTCGAAATCTGAGATAGTGTCCCAAAAAAATTATTTTTATACGTTAATTAAAATTTGAGTTATTTATAATTTCTATTTATTCACTTTTAACTCAAATTTAAAGGCTTATTAACTCCATTCTAATTTAAATTGAATTTAAATCAACTTTAGAAATCATTTTTGTTCACATTAAATTAAAGATCCAATTATTTAAACAATTTTAAATATTAAATTTAACAATTTAATTATCAAATAAATCGCTATATTGGAAATATAAATTATTTAACTTATAAAATTAACTTTTCAGTATTTAAAAATCAATTAAATATTCCAAATTCGAATGACTGAAATCTTGGATCATTACATTAGTTGTTGATTTTTAAAGAAGAGATATTTTATTAAAATATAAAGAAAACATGTCATTTCAAGTTTTCATGGATTTTATAAACTTGTTATTTTCAAGTAATATTTTGAGTAAATGTTTTAAAAACTACTATAAATATTATAAAGGATTTTAAAAGAATTTTTATGCATATTTAGTTTTTAGAAAATATGTTGACTATTTTATACCTTGTGGAATAAAATATCTTTTGAAATGGTTTATTTAAATCAAGTTTTAGTAAATAAGTTATTATACATACATACATACATACATACATACATACATACATACATATATACATATATATGTATATATGTATATTTCATTTTTAAAAAGGGTTTTGAAAGTACAAACAAAAGGTTTAAAATGGGGTTAAAGTTGCTAAATGGCCAAATGGTTAATTGTTTAATTACTTGTTTGGAAAGTACTTAACTATGCTTAACACTAAAAGCCAACGAAGTAAGGCTTATCTACTTGTAAGAATTAAGATTGATATCGAGTAGGGATGGAGCAATGGAGCTCTAACCAACCGAGATTCCCTCTTGATCGAGGAATAGTAAATCGGAAAATGTCGAAAACGTGTAAATCGAGCTAATTTCTTATTATTTATTCAAATCATTAATACTATACTTAACATTAAAAGCCAACGAGGTTGACTAATCCATTTGTGAGATTTTAGAATGAAGCATCTAGGCAAGGGTTTGATGCAACCAATGCTCTAACTTACCTAGCTTTACTCTTGCATGAGGAATGGTTAAGTTGGAATGTCGAAAATGAGTTAAGCATACGAATCATGATTTCTGTAACGACCCGTTAAATTTGATGATATTAAATGAGTTAATTTAATATGATTTCTAATCTAATTTAGAATGAAATAAAAGTCTTAAGATTTTATTTGAGTAAATGTAGGAATTAGATATAGTAACTGTAATTAAAGGTTAACAATTTAAATGTTTATATGGCAATAGATTGAAATAACGTAAATTGGCGGTTGTGGTTATAAGTTATAATTTGTTGATTAATACTGGAAGATATAAATCAGAAATAGTATTTATGAAATAATAACTGAATTGAATTGCAACTATATATAAATAAAGGTAAATTTTATTTAGTGGATGTCAACATTGAATAGATTTATTAAAATAAAAAGATTTAAATGCATGTTTGAATAGAATGTATGATTGATGGATTAAGTGGTAAGTAATTAGAATTTAATTCTATAAAATTTGGAATTAAATGTATGTAAATAATTTTGTAGGAATAAGTTAATTAACAATTTATTTGTGCATACCCGATTTAATTGAAATAACAGAAAGGACAAGAACTTGATTTGCCTAGGTATGTATATATTGATAAACTATAACTAAGTAGGAAGTTTGGTAGTAAATAGTAAATAAGATGACAAAGGCAACCAGTGAATTTATAAATGAATTCATAATAATAAGTAGTAATTAATGCATAAATATATTTTGCATTTGGGATAATTACAAAGTTTTACCCATTCATCTAATTTATTTAATTGAATCTAAGTCTATGGCAACGTTTTGTTATTAATGGTTGTAAGTGATTTTGAATGTAAAAGGGTAACGATTATTTAGGTTAACCATTCATTAAGTATATTAAGTTAAGAATGGAAACAGATTGAAATATATCTAAATTTATTTATTTTGTTTTGTTAATATGTTCTAGTAATAAAAGGGAATTTATAAGAAATGAAGCCTGCACTAATGAAGTGTATTATAATTCAATGTTATTTATACCTATAAAATGTCTATGTACTAAATAGAAAGATTTTAAATCAATAAACAAATTTATTGAGGTTCCAATTCATAATTTATAACATTTAATGTAGACTCAATGTAAATTAATTGACTTAATTTGTGCAGTAGCGTAGATTTGGTTTGTGATTGAAGAGGGTTAATTTTATAGACAAAATTTATGCTAATTCTATTTATAATAGGACCATGGGTCGTTTTAAAGTATAGGAAGCAGGATTTATAAACTTAATTAGAGTATCAAATTCAACCATTGCATTTATTGCATAATAAAAAGGAATTTAACGGTTAAATTTTTTGTTATTGAAATTTTAAATGGACTTTGAGGATAATGATGTGAAATCATGAACCAATCTTAGTGGTATCCTTATTTTGAATAAAAGGTGAGAATATAAAAGTTGAAAATCTAATAAATGGGTTTTGAGAATTTAATTTATAATTCCTAAATATAAGGAAGTGGAGAAATTAACACTGCAATTGATAAACTTATCAACTTATAATTCACAAGTTTATCAATTTATAATTCACACCTAAACTTGTTAAACCATTTAAATTGATTAATAAATATAAAAGCGATAAAATTTGGTCAAATTTTAGAATTTAAGTATAAAATTGGATTTTATGATTTATTTTAATTTATTTAATGAATATAAAAATAGCCATTTTGGCCACGGGCTCGGATTTCGACGAAACCAGTTTCATCGGACCCGTATCGGTGAATTATTGTAGGGTTTCAAGTTTCGTATCGATCGGACCTGTCGTTTGATCGTACGGACGCGAAACGCCTTGAAATCGATTTAATTAAAAATCAATTTGAAATCAATTTGGAAATTTTGTTTTCAGCATAACTTCTTCATACGATCAAATTTGGACGTGAAACTTTTTCCATCGCATTCAGAATATTTTAAAATACCTATTTGGATATATGGGTTTAATAAATTTCGTTTCGGGGTTAGAACGGGCTTTTTGGGCCAACTACCGTTTTGCACGTTCGTAATTCGTGCCCACCTAGCCTTCTTCTTTTTGTCTATAAATATTGTGATAAACCCTAGCCTCCTTTCTATTGTCATTTGGCTGTACATTCATTTTTCTTCATCTCTTCCTCTTCCTCAAATGGATGCAAACCTAGATCTATTTCAATTCAAAATTTCAAATGAAATTTCAAAATCTCCAGAAAAATTCCAAAAAAAATATATGTCGAAGATCTCAACGATACGAACATACGGCTGCTGTTCAATTTTCAAGGCAGTGACCGGATCGTTCTGAAATCGCGGTCAAACCCTAGAATTCTCGAAACCCTAGGCCTAATTAGGAGTTTTGATTTGGGGCCCTAATCGATGAAATTGGCACATGGGTTTTGAAGAGGGTAGCATGAGGATCCGTTGGGAGGTGGTGCGGCTTTTCAATTCGACCTGAGGTGATCGAATTTTGCGAATTAGGGTTCGAAAACCCTAATTAGGGGCGGCGGCGGCGTCACCTATGGAGGGCTGCAATGGTGCCTATGGGTAGAGGGGAGGATGACTTGAACGATGGCGTGAGTGGTGACGGCCGTAGTGGCCTAGGGCGACCGCGAAATTTGGTCAAAGGGCGGCGAGAATGGGTTCGGTTGGGAAGTTGTACGTGCGCGTTTCACTGTTTCTGGGAAGAGAGGAGAGGTGGATGACGTGGCGTAAGTTGATTTTGTTTATTTTGTTTTAAATTTTTATTGATTTCAACTCGTTTAACTCGATGTAACTTTCACATACGACCTCATTTTCGCGCGAGATTTTTTTGTTAGGATCGAAATTAAATTCCGGATCTGTTGGCACTGGTTTGGATAGATTTGGAGACCGTCGAATTTTTGGGTTTAAATCGGATTTAAATTCGATTTAAATTCAAAAGGTGAGTGTTTTAACCCACTCACAACTTCTAAAAGCTTTTATGTTTGTTAAATTTATTTTAGGTATGAGTAGAAATTCATTTATAACTGTTTGGCATGTTTGTTCGTCATATTTGCTAAATCGCGTTATTTAATTTAACTGTTAATTTATTTTATTTATTGCATATTAATTGACAGTTAGAATATATTTATTTGCATAGGAACTGCTAGTAAACAGTTATAAAATTTATTACTAAATATAAACTGTTAGTTTAATAGTTATTAAATTTATTTTTGAATATAACCGCCAGTTATTACCTGATATATATTATCAGATATATATGGATATTGAATTATTATTGGATGATGATTGTGATTTGGATGATGGATGATGTTGATGAATGGATGTTTTATTTTATATCATTAAACTGCAAGTTATCATGCATTTTTCGTTTCATTCGGGATTGTGGTTTGAAATGATATACAACCGCAAAAACTTTATTTTTAAATTGCGGATTGAAATGATAAATATCCGTATCACTTGACCATAGGATAGAAAATTATATACAGGCACCGTGGTCTATATATAAATTATTTTAAAGTGATTTCTATGGTTTGGATGGGATACGGTTTATAAAAATTTGGTTTTGATATTTTATAAAATATTATTCTTCGATATATATACATATGAAGTTAAAAATTTGAAAATCTAGTTGTGTATAAACCTGTTGAATAAAAATGAAAAATTGAGAAAATGGAATTTGGAAATTTATTTTATATGTTTAAGTTTGGAAATTTTAAGGTATGATATTTATAACTGGATTTTCCAAGATGAATTAAAAATGAAAATTCTAGTATAAAGTAAACTTGAGAAAATATTTAATTTCTAGAAATTGGAGTTATATTTATGGAATTTATGTGAATATTCAAGACTAAATAATAGAACATTAATTTGTTGAAAGAATAAAACCCAACTTTAGTTTTTGAAATATGAATACTCCAAATGGATATATATATATATAGAATTGAAGTGATTTTGGAACTTGGAAGTGATATTTAAATTTTGGTTTAGACTTTAAATAAAGAAATATATTTGTAAAGCCATGGAAATTATTTTTCTTTACAAAGTAACCTTAATGTTAAACCATTTATTTTATATACCGTTGAATATCCAAACCATTCAAGTTTTAGAAGTTATGGTTCTTAAAAGTATGAATTCCGAAATATTATGTTTTGAAAGTATAATTCAAATGTTTGGTTTCTAGATATTATAAATTTTTAAAGCAGTATGATTTTGGAAAAGAAATATGTTTGGATAAAATGATATCATATCGTTTTGGGTTTTAAAATGATATCGTATTCATAGTTTGAAATGGAAATTTTTATTCTGGTTTTAAAGTATAGACTATTTTTAAATGACCGCGGTGTTATAATAACGATGGGTTAGAAAAGAGACCGGGATCGGATATGGACATACTCTCTGTCGATACCGAAAACCACCTTGACTAACCGTGTATGCGGTGGAGATTCCAGAATGAAGTAGGTTGGTGGCGACGTTTCCTGTAAGGTAAATACGTGGACCCAACTCCCGTGAGTTGGCATAAGGTGGCTAAAACAGGAGCGATTCTCGGGCCAATGAGGTCATTCCTCTGATCGAACGCACTCCTTCGATACTATACTCTGACTTTGGATTGATTCGGTGGTCACTATTGATTTCTTTGATTTGGGGGTGTTAGTTCGAGGTGGGCGGTAGCTGCGGCTACGCGTTACCACCACCCCGGATAGCAATTGGTATATCTACCCTGGCATTGCCTAGTTGTGCCGTGTCACCTACCCTAGCGCGCCTTATACGATTTTGGTTTTGTACCATACCTGTGGAGTGCCCTCTGACGACGCTCAGTACGGGGGAGATTACGGTACTGTATAGACTATGAGAATATATTCTGTGTTAAGGGCTATATGGGTAACCCCTTAACGCTATTTAAAAGTAAGTTTATTTTACAATTAGACACTATTATAATAGTGCAATATACTACATAGTAAATAGTTTAACGGATCCTTAGGAGATGTAAATCCCGAGCATCTCTTGAGTTACTGCACTCATATTTACTCCTGTTGATTTAACTCACATAAGTTCTTTTAGTTCTGACTCGAGTGTTTTTGTCTTTTCAAATTCGCTCGGGTCAGTCCGAGCGTTTCAGGATTTGAAGTTTTAGCTCTGGAGGACGAAGACGAAGATTTGTATTACTATTATCTACTATTATTCCACTACACTATATTCCGCTGCATTGATATTATTGGTATGTGAACTCTGATATTTAATTGTATAAAGAAGAATCTAATGTTTTGTAAACAGTTTTATAAATTGTATATTTTATTATTATATTTTATCCTTCCGCTGTGAGATTTTATTTTGTTTTATTTCTTCTCTGTTTTCTTATTTACCCCATAACAATCCGCCCTTCCGTATGGTTTGAATTAGCACGTGTGTCTGTTTAAATCGTGCGAAAAGGCGGGATGTTACAATTCCTATAAGCAATCATATTTAGAACCTGATAATTAAGTACTCAAATACAGAACTTGACCGATTATGAACTTAGATCTTTAAAACAAATGTTTGTAAAGATAGAAACAAGCATATAAAATGGTTTTTGGGTTTGTTGTGACAATGTGTTAATAGCGTTCGTCTTTAACCCTTTTTGATTATACTTATGGATGTAAATAGATCATTAAAAGAATGATTTCAAGGTAAGCATAAGCAAATGGTCTAGGGTTTGTAGTGACAATGTTTAAGTAAGATTACTCTTAAACCTTTTTAATGGATTTGATCCTTAAAATGGATATTTTGGAGGAAATTATAAATATATAATCTTTTGGAAAAAGATAGAAGTTTATTAGATAAAACAAGCTTACTAATAAAGGAGTTTTTAAATAATAAAAGGATTAATTAAATAAAATGAGTCTTAAGTTCCTTAAGTAGCTTAACCAAGCTTTATATGTCTTGATTGTACTTTGTGTGACTTGATAGTGTTTTGCATGTTCATTTGTTTATGGAAAGTATACTAGACTTGGTTTCCATTTATGAACAAACATCTTGTACTTGATAGTCGATTAGTCGATATCGAAATTGTCCAAATATTACTTTGGGAATATCTAGAAGAAACATGAGTCCTATATGGTATAATTATCTTTAGAGATGTTATACTGTATGTATAAACTCGTCCTTCTCTTCTAGGACAAATGTTAAGGAAATTCTCTCGCTTAAAAGGTTAGGAGGCGATCTCTGCTCTTAGGTATTGTCTGTTTATTTTCAAAAGAACCGGTGGTTGAGTTTACGGGGAAACCATCGATTGGTTTTGGAGAGTCCGGTAAGTGGGAAGAGTGTACTTATATGAGAAGATTCGAAACTATAACCATTGCAAAACCATATACACAATCTATGTTTTGGAAGCGGTTGAGAAGTGGAAGTTATAGGGTTGAACAGATTATCCTAAGGTTAAGTCCAAGGGAATGGTCAGCATTAACATTTCAAAAGATTTTATCATGTGGGACTATCTATCTTGAGGAGTATTCCAAGAGAGATGACAACGATAGCATTCGTTGGAGGACTTACGTAGGGAACCTATATGGAGGTTGGAGATCTATTTGAGATGCTCAAATCCATGTAGTGATTCGTGATCTGTACAAGACGCTGAAATCCATTTGGGGATTCCTTTTTTGTTCGAGTAATGAAGACTCGTGTGAAAGATGTTGATGACATCAGGGAAATGACAAAAAATAGGAATGGGGCATGGCCAATGAGGTTTAACAAACCTCAAGAGTATATCATCTCTAGATCTAGAGTATGCATATCGATTGTTGTTAGCAAGAGTTGATATGATCCAGTTCACACATCGTCCAGTTATGTTTACCTTAGAGTATATCTTATCTAAAGATATACGATGCTCGGAAAGTAGTTTTTAATCCTTGTCATGGAGATCCACTTCAGTTTACTAGGAATGCCTCCATGGAAAATCCATATATACGAATGGCCTTAGCGGTATTGATTGTATATTTATTATTGTTATGGTGTTCACACAACAACTATTTGATATGACTTATGTGCTACGCTCTAGACATTACCTATCATATCACTATATGTTAAACTTAATGAATGACTGGTTTCTTTGAGGAAAAACTATTTCGGGAATTCGTATGGTCTCGATGGTTATTATTACATGTCACTCATATTTCTTGAGTTTCTCACGCTGGTTTACTTGAATGATTTGGATGTTATTTTCTTATAATTCTTGTTTCGGCCACATGTATGTTTTCAAATTTGGCTATAGATGCTTTGGAGCTTATAGAGCAGAGCAGGATGATTACCTATTGTAGTATTCTTATTTCCGTTGCACTATTGTATTATATATATATATATATCAGCATTATGAGGATAAGCTGTTATAACTGTCCAGGCCGATGAGAGTACTTAGGTTTTAGTAACTTTGATATTTCTGAATTTAGAGTAACCCTTTGTATTGTTCTTTTGATGTTATATATTACCCTTCTGTTGTATGTTTCTGATATTATGTTCCATCTTCCTAGTTTTATTATTTTCTTTTTAATTAACCCTAACAATTCGTTTTTTCGACACTTAGTGATCGACACACAAATACCGTGGATGTATTAGTTTCAACATTTAAGGATCGAAAAAGACAAGTTGTTACAGTCAGCACACTAACATACATAAACATCTACCACAATCCAATAATAAATAGAGTCAGCATACTAACGTACCCAAACATCTATCAGGATCCAATAATAAATAGAGTCAGTACATTAACGTATCCAGACATCTATCTCACTTGTATAATAAATAGAATCAACACACTAACTTACCAAGATATCTATCTCAATCTTATAATAGTTGAGTCAGCAAATTAATGTACCTAGATATCTACCATGATTTAACAATAAATAGAGTCAACAAAATAATGTACCTAGACATCTATCAAGGTACAATAATAAACAGAGCCACAAAAGAAAACCGAAGTCGTATAGCATCGCATAGTACATCCACGTACCCCAATGAACACGATATGACATCGTCATCACATCATTGAAACATCACCTTAATGTAATGATGAAACATGCCGAAGCCATTTAAGCAATAGAATTTCGATTTGGGACGAAATGCCTCGGATCTGGGCTAAACAGCCCAATCAACAATAGTTCAGCGGACTGGCTCCCCGTGCTAGTTGACTAACTTCAGTCGACTAGTTAGGAATCTCAGTCGAATGAACTAGGCTAGGTTTGCAACCCACACCCAAACCTTTAGGCCAGTCAACCGAATGATCAATTCAGTCGGCCGGTGCTCGCACCTAGGCACTGAACCCAAATTTTAAAGCTCCACCATCGCCTCACGTAGCTTATTCGCATCACCTCCTCCTCTGTGCTATTCAATCGTCCAATTAGTCTCTCCCTAATCGCACAGGTCTCTCCCTTATCGCACAGGTCTCTCCCTTATCGCAAGACCTCCTTTGGAGTTCATTGGTTGATGTTTTGGGAGTGGTTTCTTGAATATTCGAAAACCGATTCCAACATGGAAAACCACTCTTTTATTCGTAGAGTTCCGTGGGGAATTTCTTTTGACCCGGCCTCCTCTAACAAGCAAATATGGACTCAGTCAACCAAATCACCTTACATGATGCATACATGTGTGTCAATACTGTAAATCATGCTCGCATATGCATAATGTATATGAAAACACGTAAAGCTTCACAAATCACATTTCGAGATTTCACCAGAGCGATTATTCGACCCGTTATTCTCTTATGCAATGTAGCACATCCAGTGGTTGCTATGGCTTCATGAGATTGGCTATAGCATGATTATGCACATATATAATAAATCACACAAATAAAAAAAGATTATTTACAGTCCAAACCATTTAACAAATTTAACCACCACAGTTGAGTTGTATTGATTATTATGTAGCTTTAAATGTATATACGTATGTATACTTAACCATATACATACATACATACATACATATATACGTGCACATATATTTAAATAACAAGTTGATAATTTAATAATCAAACCTTACTTTCATTTAACAAATCTTTTCTATTAAAGTTCAATGTCGTTGTCTACTATTTTATAAAATTATTCCATTATTTTATAAAATACAAAACTAGTTTGTTAATCATTTTAAGCTCTTATAATACTTAATTCCTTCTTCAAGAATTAAGCATTCATCTATAGTTATCCTATAAAACCATATAATTACTTTATAAAAAATTCCTTCTTGCTATTTTATAAAATTTCATACTTTTATAAATTGCACCATTTATACAATTTTATAAAATCTCTTTCTATTTTATAAAATATATCATTATTACTATTTTATAAAATATCATTCTATTTTATAAAGTACATATTCATTCTTATTTTATAGAATCTCGTTCTACTTTGTGAAATACGTCTTTTACTTATAACATCGTTTCTCTTAAATAGTATCTATAAGTACTAATTAAGCTCATTAATCCTCTAATCACTTTGATAATACGTGCAGAGCTCATAGCTTGCGTAGTTAACTTACTAAATTTATTTTGTAAAACCTTACATCATTTTATAAAATACATTTCTTCTCTTATGTAAAAGTTATAAATACTAACTATGCGTCAGTAGGCTCCTAATCACTTTAATAATAAGTGTATAGCTCCTTACTCACTTAATTAGCTTACTAACTTTCTCCAAACAAATATATATGATTCCAATATAATTACATAATTAACAAATCATCTTCATAACACATAATTAAACCCAAACAATCATTCACAATCACTTAGTTAATCTAAAATCGTTTATTTAGGTTACTAACCTTCTTAAATCACCAACATAAGTCTCTAAGTTAACTCTTTTAGTGTATAGTCAAGTTGAAATGCTTATACAAGCTTAATAAAGTTACATACTACTTGCCAATCAATTTCATATCCATCTCATAAATCATATAACTCAAATAAATAGAAATAACTATAATATATGAAGAAACGTTCCCACTCACCTTATTAACAAGAGGAAGTAACATGAATCATCAAAATTCTACTTTTGCTTCTCTTGAAAATTTGGACGAATCTCTCTACTTCAAACCGAGCTTCATTACTTCGAGAGATAGCGAGTCTCTATTTAATTAGAATTGTTGTGATTTGTTCATGAATTTAGGAATTTTCTAAAGGGAGATTTGGTTGGATTTAGGAAGAAAGATAAAGGGTGGATTATGAAGTAATTATGAAAGTGATTAGGAGAAGAGGAAGAAATGAAATGTGAAAATGATTATGAAGTGAAAACATGAAGGGAGGCTAACTTATAAGCTAGATCATGGGCCTTAGCCTAAAGTCAATTTTCACTCATTTCCAAAAGTCACTATTTACTAAAAATTTATCGACTTCAAACATAGTCAAGTTTATACTCATTTGCTCGCATCGAAAAAGCAAGCTCAACTACGGTTGTTTTGAGTCCCAATTCGCTCATTTGTAAAAGTCGAGTATAACGGGAATTCCATCGATTAATGATTAAATATTTAAATTAATTATTCAAATATTCAGTTGTTAAAATGCGGGGTGATGAACCTTGACTACCACCTCAGGCTTTACATCAACCACCTAATCTTTGGTTGCTACAATAAACATTACACCAAATGGTTTTGTGTTTCGGATACCATCTTAGTCCTTGCTCCAACACTTTCAACTAGGTTGCTACTTTAGGCCTTATACCAACCTTTTCGTTTTCCATTGTCACTAAGTTATCGTTTTCATTTTCCGCCAAGGTCTTACACCAAAACTTTCATTTTCAGTTTCCACCAAGGCCATACACTTTGGCTTTCATTTATGGATGCCACTAAGGCTTACTCCTTCACTTTCGATTCCTTGACTAGCATTTTAGGCATTACATCATCTACCAAACCTGCTACCTAACCATTCAACTATTACGCTTTCCACTTAGCTATTCATTAAGCCAACCTTCAGTCCAACCACCTTTCGACAAACAATATTACTTACTATAATATTATTAATTTTCTAGGTGCTTTTTCGGCCATTTTAAGCCTTAGCATACATTCACTTTCGAATGTCAATTAGTTTTGGTTTCCATCACCTTACTGAGAACTAAAAAACCCTCGGCAATCTCTACCCTAGATCTCGACCATCGAAGCCTGTCATAATGTAGTTTGATTTAGATAATATAAGAAACCTTAATTCTAGGTTTCGAAAATCACCTCCTCTATCCAAATGTTTTAACCCTTGCCTCTTCGGCATTCGAAAACTACCTTCGGTCTAATGAACCTGGCCTAATGCTTAGAATTTCCTAGCTTTCTTACTTAAGTCTTTATATTCAAGGTTTAAGATTATTTCTTTTGGTTCTGCTTCACTTCCTTTGGCACCGATTCTCGATACATATTTGAAACCGTCCTTTACACGTTTTATAATAACTTTAAACATGTTGACTCCTGATTCGTTTGACTTATTCCTTTCTTACCATTATTTAGTACTTTCCAAGCATGTTCAGCAAAAAAGTGGATCGAGCCTATTTACCATTCATTAAACACTTTACTAAATTAAACTGCCTTCCAACCTACATATTTGCCTTTTCGTACCCTAAAATATCCCTTCATCCAGGTGTATTATCTTTCAAAAATAAATTTTATTCTCAAAAAATAATAGGAAACATTCAAATATGTCCTTTTTCATAAAGTCCCCCAAGCCGCTTATTTCTTTCATTTTTTTCCTAAATGATTCTTAAATTATTCATATTAACTTATTTACTTACGGGAAAATTCAATAAATCAAAAACCATCACCAATAATGTGTTCCTAGCATCATATTATATTTTCGGATCTAAAATATAAGAAATTTTCCTCATTAATTCGGTCGTAAGAGATTAATGAAGGAAAAAGAGATCGAGAATATATTACTCACCTTGATTTCTTGGTTAATTGACGTTGCTAGTTCCTTTAGCTTTAGCCTTCTTCTTTCCTCCTTTTGTTCTTAGGTTTCTACTACCGTTAAATTCTTTAAGCTTTAATTCTAATCTGAAGAGAGTAGAATGAAAGCGAAGAACTAATGAAAATATTTAAAAAGGTATAATTTCCCTTTACGGGCCACTAGCCCACCACTCCCTTTTCACAGTTATTCATTTAAGTTAGGTTTCATTAAGTTACCTTATCGATAAGTAAATGTACACCTAAATACTTATCGTATCATATTTATCATTTAATTTTATCCCCAAATTAATTATTTAATTAACTATTTATTTATTTATTTCTGTGGCGTTATTATTAAACGTAAGTTGTATATGAATAATAGCACCTTCCATCAAAACTTCTTCGCTAGTGGGGTCACATCACTAAATCAGGGAACAGGTTTTCCTTCGCACTAGCCTTGGCTACACATATCTTATAAAACTACCATATGTTATAATTCTCATAAAATATATGTTAACTTAAACATACATAACATGCCTCAACAAAATTAAACTAAAACTGACTTGGGTATAGGGTCTCGGAAAATACAATACTCAACCTCTGATCCTAAATTGGTTTCGGTTCCATTACTTACAAAATAACCTTTGGTCTCTTTGATTACATCTCTTATACCATAAGTTACAAGTGCTAACTATTTCTATAATTCCTTCTTCATCTTTATATTGTAAGGTACATGCCTATATGATCTTTCCAATTCATTTATTAGTTTTATACTGCAAAGTACATCACAACCAGTCTAGTTTAGTCTCTATCTTTAGTTTATTCTGCTAGGTACATCCCACGCTTTCTTGGTTTGTTTAGTTTTATACCGCAATGTATATCCTAAGCAGTCTCTTTACCTTTAATCACATATCGCAAGATACATCTAAATTAGTCTCAAAAATCCCATTCCCTTAAGTGAATCCCATGAGGGAGCTACATCCACTATTGCAATATCGTACATCCCGCATGGACGTCCTATGTCCCTTTGGAAGACTAATGCCAAAGTCGGCTTAAGAATTAACTTTGTAATTCATCATGCTTCTCAAAACTCTAAGTACTCTCTTTGGCCAATCAAAGCCTTGGATCTCGGCACTAACTCTTTTCTGAAAGTTAATAGATTTTCCATCGAAAGTTAGTAAGTGTTGATATTGACATCCCATCGAAAGTCAATTGGTCTAGGTATTAACTTCCGTCAATAATTAACTAGTCTTGGAAAATCACTACCATTTGGTCCATACTAGGGAAGCCTCGTTTAACATACTCCCTTTATAAAATCCTTCGATTATCACTTTCAGCATTGATCTTTGCTCGAAACCCTCATCTAGATCCTTTGGCCTTCATCTTCTGCTTCGTACATTCTTAATTCATTTACTTGGAACTTTCACTTAATCTTTTCTTAGTTCATTTAAGCCTTCGGTTTCAGATCGATTCCTCAGCAAATATTCTTGTTCTTTTCCACCTTAGCTCAATTCCCCGCAACAAAGTCTGCATGTATGTGCCTACCATTGATTTACTTGTGTCATCACCACATTCATTCCACCTCCACTTTTATTTAGTGATGATACCTTACCTAGTATTCTTTTAGTACTTCAACAGATCTTGTCCCCTAACCTCACAACGTATTTTTTATTTATAAAATGATCTTAAGACATATTTTAAGATTTTGGCTCCTCTATTTTCAGTATATTTTAGATGGGGAATTTACTTATAAATTCCTTGAAAATCTCGAAATGTTTTCCTAAGTGCAATTTTACTAAAACATCTCTATTTTAGCTACTTCAAAAAAATATGCGTATTCATTTAAACTCATAATTAATTATTTAAATATAAGGAAATCCATAAATTGAAACCCATCGCTAAAAATACATTTAAAACATTATATTAAAATTTTCACATCATTTTGAAATCATTATGGTAGAAAATCATAGCTGAAATTATTCTTTTTCATATTTCAACCGAAAACATTTATTAATATATTTTCTATCATAAATAAATGCATAACACATATAAACACTATCATATTATTCATAACCATACCAGCGTGGATGAAAACAGTAAAAAGAGATGATATTGCTTACCCAAATCTATTTATTAGCTTGACTTGATCTTTAATCTCTAAGAGTTACCTTAGCCTTTTTCTCTTCTTCTTCTTTTTTTACTGTTAAGCCACCATCGTTAACATTATTTTTTACAAAAAATAATGAATGAATAGGACGAGAAAGTAGTTATTTCATTATCCTAAAATGAGTTGGGTCATCGACCCTTTTACTCCCCCTTCTACTCATTTTATTTATTCTCTTAACTTAAACAAAAGTTGCAACATAATAAGTAAATGAACACCCAAATACTTATCATGATAAGTTGTTACTCATTTTAATCTAAATGATAATATGTAAATAAATGTCCCTAAAATATTTACTTTATTTGCTCCACATGCTTCCTTATTTAATTTCATAATTTAGTTATTAAATTTTTTACTATATAATTAATTGTTTATTAATGGTAGGATGTTATAGACTGGGTATTGAGTTACGAGTTTCCCCAACTCACCCATCCATTCTTTGATTTATGTCGTTAATTGATTAAGGGCCTTTAAGATGGAGTTTGGTAAGGTATTTTATGGCCATGTGTTGTTTTGAGGAATTTAGGCCGTTTTTAGGTTTGGTTGTTGCAGCCTAATGTTTCACTTTGATTGAAGGAGGAGTGAGAGAACTGATAATATTATGAGGGGTTGTTAGATGCATATTTGTGGAGATATGGTGGTTTGATTTGTGAAAAGGTTATAAAATAAATTTGCTAAGGGTTGGGCTCTCCTTCTAGCGCCAAATGCTGGTGAGAAATTTTTATCATAGCACCAATAAAAAGTAGTTGTCTTGTTATATTGTTATACAACTAGGAATTAGTAGGCTAACATCTGTTAAAATGCCATTGGGGTAGTAATTATATTGCAGTATGCTAGCATAATTAGAAGGTTGCAGATTAACCATTTTTTAATATGACTAAGTGGATTATGATTAAATTTAATGAAGAAAAACATAGAAAAATATAAAATAGTTGAAAAGTAAAGAAGATAAGATATTTTTGTGCTTCGGATGTTAAGAAATCCAACATCCATGGATCAAATATATCAATCTTTTAATTCTTTCTTATTACACGAACCGAAATCTATGAATTTTTTATTTATAGCTTTTATAGTAATAATTCTTTTTGTACAAGAAGTTTGTCCTTCTTATTTTGTTATAGTCATCTCCTTTTATAGATGAAATGATGCCATATGGATTGCTGAAACTATTCTTCATATTTGATCGCCACTGTCCGCAAAATGGATTGATAACTTAGATTTAGGCGAGATAAATTGGTTTTATAGGAATAATTTTAGCTTTGGAAGGATAAATTGGTTTAGGCGAAATGATTTAACTTTGAAATGTTGAAATCGGCATGATCCAGCTAGAGGCTTGCTACCTATCTATGGGTTATATTGCTCGTTGAACTACCTTGATTTGCCTTAGTAGCCGATGAGGATGATGCACTACACTGCTCAGTACTAACAGGGCGTTCTCTTAAGGCTTTGGATGTGTGTTGTTCTCTAGGAACATTTTATTGCATACTCATTTTGGACTTAGGCTACGTAGCTTAGAGAGGTACTATGTTGGTTGATAACTTATAGCTTTCAGATATGGGATAGCATGGAACCGAGTTCATGATGCTCTAGATGTTGTATTTGGACCATATGCACTTTCTAATTGATGTGGCTTCTGTACTACATTGATCCAAATGCTAAAGACTCTAAGTACCTTTAACCTAAAATGGTAGATGTTGCACAGTCGTGTTGCTCATTTACTTTCACTTCTTGGCACTTATTATTTTAAGTGAAAAAACGGGTGTAACAAAGTGAGACAACCTATTAATTTAACATCTAAAAATAATTATAAATGTTGTCAAAATACGTTTATAACTAATTTCAAATGTTAATGACGATGGACCGTGGGAAAGTAAAACTAAAAATATAAAATAATGAACATAAAGGGGAAATCTCACAGTGGAATTTAAATATCAATATACATATATATACTTTTGTAGTCAAATATTACTCAAGTCTCATGCATCACATATATATACTTCAGACCCTTTGCTCCCTTCTTTGCATCCTCATGCAAACTTATAAATACACACATATACGTATAACAAAGGGGAAATGTTGTCTGAACTGCGCCTAACACCATAGACCCAGCCCAAACCTATGGGCTTCGGTGGCTATTGCATAAGAAAAGACTGTTTACATATCCCTTTTAGGGGATCAAGTCCATGTAGATCTGCTCTTGCTCTTCTCTTGCATCCAAATATTTATTAGTACATAACGACTATGACATCCATGCAACTATTGTAACCAATATAACTAATACAATCGATGAAAGCAGAAATAGTGCTCCTACTCATCCATCACAACAAATCATTATATCATATGAGGTAATAACAAAAATAACACACAACCAGAAAACATTAAGAACACTCAATGTTAACCCCACTGAATAAAGATTATGCTTACCTTGAGTCTACTATGGAAGTGCACAACTGGCTGGATACTTATGAGTGTATATTTGATGATCTTGAGTTAGAAGATGCTCAAAAAAGGAAGTTAACATCGTGACAACTTCAAGGTAGATCTATGGGATGGTGGAATGCGATTGATGCTACTACTTTTAAGGAATAATTTACTTGGGTTAGTTTAAAGCTCGGTTTGAGGAGAAACTTTGTTTACGCTACCTAGAAATTGATCTTGTTAGGAAATTTGCTGATTTGAAGCAAGGAGACATGTATGTTTTGAAATATGTTGTTGAATTATATTTTTGTCGAAATACGAGATGTCTTTCATTGACATTCTATTGAAGAAGAACGAGAAGTTTATTATTGGCTTGAATGACTTTTAGTGAACACTTAGCGATCGATATTGATGAGAGCTTCAAGAAGATTGTTGAGAAGGCTCTGAGGTACGAGAGCTTATACCCAAAGCTGAAAAAAATTATAACCAAAAATAGGCGGAAGTGGAAAAGGAAGCAACCGTGGAACAGAGAGGGAAAGGAATACCATTTGAATAAAGTTTGAAAGGAAAAGAGAAAAAACCAACTTTCTTTAACTTTGGAGAAAGAGGGCATCTTAGCAGGAATTGCAAGAGTGAATAGAGGAAGTGCTTTAACTACAACAAAGTTGGGCATACCAAGAAGGATTATCTAGAACCAATTAAGGATATGTAAGTTGTAAAAGATTATGCATTAAGTGTTATTCCCTACTCGTTCTGTGCACCATTGCCGAATGAAAAGGGAAAGAGCATAATGATTCAAGATATGATTTCCTTTTATGTTATACTTGTTCATGTTTTATTTAATATCTGGGCACCACATTCTTTTATATCCGATGACCTGGTAGATAGGCTTAGATTGATACTTGACCTAGTAAATAGACCTTTGGTAGTGTCGAATGCAATGTGAGATTTGGCTAATTAGAGTATGATTTATGATGATGCCATTTTATGAGTCATGAATTTCATGTTTGCTTGTGAATTGCTTGTGCTTGGTTTTGTGAGATTCGGTATTATTTGGGGATGGATTGGCTTCAGAGATACGTATAATGAAAGGTTATTGGTGATGATAGGGACAAATTGTGGGATCATAGGTTTTGATTGCTGACAATACACAACAGTTCACGAATCTACAACTAGGATAACATTCAGACTCATCGGCTCAATATATGGTTTGTATAGTTATATATTTTAACAAGAGTCATCAAATATGTATATAGAGTCTAGTTTAGTGCTTTGTTAAAATCTTTCCTCAAGAATCATCATTCACATTCAAATAAACTTGCTTGCATATTTTAATCAAAATCAAGTTTTCAAAAAATGCATGGAGCAGGGCTCGAACCCGGGTCACTAGTTTGGAAGGCACGTACTCTAACCAAATGAGCTACTGCTATTTTTGTTTAACAATAGAATTCAGTCGACTGAATAACCTGAGTCAGTCGACTGAATCTGTGCAGTTTAACATATTTGTGCACAGTTTCAGTCGACTGAATTTCCTGCACGGTCGACTGAATTTGGTCCCGAAAATTTTACTTCATATTTTCAGTTGACTGAATTCCCTGCTCAGTCGACTGAATTTGGACCTGCGAATTTTCTCTAAAAAGACACCTTCTTCCTCCCAAGAGTTGCAACCTTTCATCAATGGAAATGGAAGCATCTCTTGTTTGCAACCTTTGACAACGTATGCATCTCTTCTACAAGTATATATACATGATTCTAACATCATTCAATTCACCGAATTCTCTTGCTTTAATCTAACTATTCTCTTGTTCATATTTTCTAGATATTCTCAAAGCATTCACTAATCGATTGCTTGAATCATAGTTTTTGTTTATAACATTCTTTTGATTCATAGCAGTTCACATTTTCTAAATCTTCACAAACACATTACATATTCTCGAGGATAAGATTATAGGAATATTGTACTACATTAGACTCATTAGTGTTCACAAGAACACAACAAGTCGAATATTGTATTTTAGTAATTGAGTTGAAGTCCTCTTTGGCAGTTGAGGCAAGAAATCCCATTCGTTTGTTCGGGTAAGTTGTAAACTTATTCCTCTGGGTGAAGTGAGGGTGTAAGTTAGTGAAATTCCTAAGTGAAGCTTAGGGATTGGACGTAGGATGAGAGGTCGAAACCAGTATAAATTCTTGGTGTCACCTTGCATTTACCTACTTTATCTATCTAGACTATTTCATTATTCCATATTACACGATCCTACCGCATAGCCTCTTTCAATTGGTATCAGAGCAAGGCCGTCCTATAACCATAACACCGTTATTAGACATATTGATAATATGGAAAATAACGCAAGCACAAGCAAAACATCTGCCTATAGTTCTACATTTGCAGAAGGACAATCCACCCAAAGGCCTCCTCTATTCAATGGACTAAACTATAACTATTGGGCTACAAGGATGAGAATTTATATGCAAGCAACAAGTTTCGAAGCCTGGAATGCTACTCAAGCAGAGTTCGTTGTACCCACAACCGATTATCCTACATGGACACAAACTCAAAAGAATGAAGCTAGTGCAAATGCCAAAGCTATGAATATGCTATTTTGTGCCCTGGATAGAAATGAATTCAACCGTGTTAGCATATGTACTACTGCATATCAGATATGGGAAACACTAAAAGTCATACATAAAGGCACAAACAAGGTTAAACAAACAAAGATATCCATGCCGAAGAATCAATTCCAAAACTTTAGAATGCGACAAAATGAATCCATCAATGACATGTACTCAAGATTTCAAGACATTCATCATGCTCTAATCGGACTAGGAGAAAGATACACGGATTTTGACATTGTTTCTAAAGTTCTAAATTCACTCACTGATGAATGGGAAAGAAAAGTACTAGCAATCAAGGAAGCAAATGATCTATTTACCATGAAACCAGAAGAATTGATTGGAAATCTTATGTCGTATGAAGTAAATATGCAAGCTAAAAAGGATCAAGATCAAGAAAGAAAGAATGTTGCTTTTCATGCGGAAAAGGAAGAATCAGAGTCTGAAGATGAGGATCTAGCATATATAGCCAAAAATTTCAAGAAATTCTTAAAGTATAGAAAAGGAAACAAAAACGAATTCAAAAAGAATTTCTTGAACAAACCTTCATCCTCAAATATAGAATGCTTCAATTGTCACAAGAAAGGACACATGCGAAAAGATTGTCAAGAACAAAAAGGAAAATCAGAAAAACTTCAACAACAAAAACAAGAAGGATAAATTCAAAAAAAAGGCATTTTCTGTAACATGGGACGATTCAGATTCATCTTCATCCGAAAATGATAGTGATAGCGACAATGAACAGGCAAATGTATGCTTCATGGCTCAAGAATCTGAGGTAAATAATTTAACTTTCGACGATTTAATTGAAGTAAACACTGAACTTTTAAGCACAATAAAAACACTTAAAAAAAGAAACTCAAAGAAACTCGTGAAAATCAAAACAAAGCTGAATTTGAAAGGGATACGTTAAAAGATGAAAAGAAAATCTTAGAAGAAGAACTTGAAAAAGTTCAAGAATCTCATTCAAATTCGGAAACTCAATTATCACTCTTAGGTGAAGAAATAAAAGCTCAAAAAGAAAAGAATAATGCTCTAGCTTCTGAGAATCATGAGTTAAAAACAAAAATTAAAATTGTTGAGATAGATAACACTAGTCTCAAAACTAAGCTTGATGACATTACTAAAAATATTTCCAATTTTAATAAAGGGAGAGAAAATTTATCCAGGATTATTGAAAATTCTCAACCTGCTTCAAATAAGAAGGGATTAGGTTATGTTAAGAATTCAAAAGCTCACAATGATAAAAGTGGTTTAGGATATAATAAAACTAATCATAGAAATAGCACTAGATATGCTTTCATGTACAGTAAAAATGATAGTGCTAGTACTAAATTTCGAGTAAAGCCTAATCCAATTTTTATAGAAATTCAAATACTACTATGACCTATAATGTTGGTAATTTCTTTAGAAGTACAAAATCATTAACAGGAAATATGAATAAAAATTATCTAAGTATTTGGATTCCTGTTAATTGGAAAAATAAAGAAAAATACATTAATGATTATTTTGATATGGTAGTTAATAATGAAAATTATATTTATAAAGGTTCAACCACACCCAAATGGGTATGGTTTCCTAACAATTAGGAAATTATAAGAACCTTGGATATCGCATGCTTTAAATGTTAAATTTTTTTTATACCTTACATTATAAGTAGTAGTTATTTTGTTTTATATTGCTCTATTTTAACACTTATGTAAAATATATTTTATATCATCATATAAACTCTCCTTTTTGTCGATGACAAAGGGGGAGAAAGATATTGCTCTAACACTATTTGCAGGAATAAACCATGCAAGCACAGATTAAGAGGGAGAAAAGATTAATTATTTACAGGAATATATAGCATAGATTCAGGGGGAGAAGCAAGCACAGATTAAGGGGGAGAAAAGATTAATTATTTACAGGAATATATAGCATAGATTCGGGGGGAGAAATCTAAAGCACAATTACAGGAATATATTCAGTGAGGGAGATAAGATCAACAAAGCTTGTCAAAAATTCGTTCGTAGCAAATGAAGTTGTCATCATCAAAAAGGGGGAGAATGTTGGATCATAGGTTTTGATTGTTGACAATACACAATAGTTCACGAATCTACGACTACGATAACATCCAGACTCATCGGCTCAATATATGGTTTGTAGAGTTATATATTTTAACAAGAGTCATCAAATATGTGTATAGAGTCTAGTTTAGTGCTTTGTTAAAATCTTTCCTCAAGAATCATCATTCACATTCAAATAAATTTGCTTGCATATTTTAATCAAAATCAAGTTTTTAAAAAATGCATGGAGCGGGGCTCGAACCCGAGTCATTAGTTTGGAAGGCACATACTCTAACCAAATGAGCTACTACTGTTTTTGTTTAACAACAGAATTCAGTCGACTGAATAACCTGAGTCAGTCGACTGAATCTGTGCAGTTTAACATATTTGTGCACAGTTTCAGTCGACTGAATTTCCTGCACAGTCGACTGAATTTGGTCCCGAAAATTTTACTTCATATTTTCAGTTGATTGAATTCCCTGCTCAGTCGACTGAATTTGAACCTGCGAATTTTCTCTGAAAAGACACCTTCTTCCTCCCAAGAGTTGCAACCTTTCGTAAATGGAAATGGAAGCATCTCTTGTTTGCAACCTTTGACAACGTATGCATCTCTTCTACAAGTATATACACATGATTCTAACATCATTCAATTCACCGAATTCTCTTGCTTTAATCTAACTATTCTCTTGTTCATATTTTCTAGATATTCTCAAAGCATTCACTAATCTATTGCTTGAATCATTGTTTTTGTTTATAACATTCTTTTGATTCATAGGAATTCACATTTCCTAAATCTTCACAAACACATTACATATTCTCGAGGATAAGATTATAGGAATATTGTACTACATTAGACTCATTAGTGTTGATAAGAACACAACAAGTCGAATATTGTATTTTAGTAATTGAGTTGAAGTCCTCTTCGGCAGTTGAGGCAAGAAATCCCGTTCGTTTGTTCGGGTAAGTTGTAAACCTATTCCTCCCGGTGAAGTGAGGGTGTAAGTTAGTGAAATTCCTAAGTGAAGCTTAGGGACTGAACGTAGGACGAGAGGTTCGAACCAGTATAAAATCTTGGTGTCACCTTGCATTTACCTACTTTATCTATCTAGACTATTTCATTATTCCATATTACACGATCCTACTGCATAGCCTTTTTCACAAATGATGAGCGTACGCTAGAGTTGAGTTGCATGTTTGAGGATATAGTGTGGTTAGCTATTTATATTCACTCGAGATCTCGCATGACGAATTATAATCGATATCTACAACAAAGGATATCCTGCTATATTCAAGGGGCCTGTAGGATTACCTCCATATAGAGAGACTGAGTGCCGCATTGAATTAGCAATGATAATAGACTGTTAGTTATGCCTTTGAGATGGATGACAACTACAGAGAAGAAGAACTAGAGGTTCAAGTGAACAATCTAATGATGAAGAGATTTATTTAAAAGAATACTTCCAAGTAGAGGACACCTATAGTTTCTTCGATAAGATGGATGACTCTTTGAGATTTTGTGCTCATTACTATGAGCTGAATAAGGGATAAGAAAAAATAAGTATCCTCTTTGTGTTCACGTGACTTTTTCGATCAGCTCCATGATGCAAATGTGTTCTCTTAGTTGGATAAGCAATGATTTTTTACTAGTTGAGAGTGGCGAGGGACAGTCTGCCGATTATCTCATTCTGTACAGTATTGGGATTTTTTTAGTGGTTGGTTATGCCATTCGGGTTAACCAATTCACGGACATACTTTGTTGATCCTATGAACCGTGTTTTCAGATATAAGCTAAACAAGTTTATATTTGTATTTGTCGATGATATTGTTATCTATTCATGGACGGAAGAAGAACACAACACATATTTGAGAGTAGTGCTTAAGACATTGAGAAAGCATCGGTTGAAAGCTAAATTTTAAAATGTCACTTCTAGAGGAAGAAAGTGAGATTCTTAGGTCATGTTGTTTCAGAGCAAGGCACTAACAAAGGTCTTGCCAAAATAGCAGCAGTCCAAGATTGGAAAATATTTGGATCATGGAGTAAACCTTAAAGGGAGGGAGGTGAAGGGATGAATAACTCATTTTAAAACATCTCGCAGATAAACACATAAATAATGCGGAAATGTAAATGTGATTAGAAAATAACACGACTATATCCAGCTTTAGTTACGAACTTGTTAGTGAATGCCGCTATCCCCAAAATTACTATTAGAATTATATATTCGATGCTTATAATACATGTAAACTTGCACTCTATGTTATCCTGAATATGGTAATCGTATGTCTTGTAATTCTATCTTGAAGAATTGTCCGAACTACAAATTGTAATCCAATCCTAGATAAATCTAATGTTTGAAACTAAAAACGAAATACAAAATTAATAAAATAAATTTATGATACAGTTGCAATTATCCTACAACATAACACATGTATCAAGCTACCGCAATATCACAAATACCACCCAGTACAAAACAAAAGTTGTTATGAAATTTATTTATTTAATATTTTCATTTTACAAAATTACGATGACCACAATTTTTAGCAAATGAATGTATTACAGCGTGCAAAGTTGGTTACAGAAATTGTAGGGAACATCTATATAACAATGTGATAGGAAGTATAAAAAAAGGAGGCTGAAAAATGAAAAGTTACATTTCTTCTTCACCGTTTCTTCTTCCTCTCCTCTAATATTTCTCTCTATCTCATGTTTTCCTCATCTTTCTCGTTCCCTCATTTTTAATCCGCATCAATTGGTGCTTTCACTCTTGCTCTCACCTCCTTTCGTTTATATCTCATCTCTTTCGTCATTTCACTAATGGACTCCATGGCCAAAACTATCAACAACAACCACGCCGTCAACACATCCATTCATCAACTCCATGAAATCACCATTCAACAAAAAACCGCCATTAACTCCATTCAAACCACCCTCGTCACTCAACAAAAAGACATCGCCGACATCAAAACAACCATCACCAACATGCGAATCTTCATTAATCATATCATCCAATCATTATTCGATCTCACCACGAACTAGACCTACAAACCACGTTACCGCCGCTTCTTTCTCTTTCTCAAACTTCTCCAACTGCATTCCATGTCGCTTCTGCTACCTCTACAATCACTTCCTCCCCTTCAGATCGCACCAGATATGACGCCGCCCCACCGGCCCTAACTTCCATTCTGACTCCCCATTATGCTGCAGGCTTTGGCAAGACTACTGTTACTATAGGAACCGACACTTTGAGCCTGCCTCCAAATCTCGAACGACAGTTCTCATCTGTAGAGATTAAATCAGCTACAAACCAGTTCTCATCTGTAGAGATTAAATCAGCTACAAACCAGTTCCATGAAGCTTTGCATCTTGCTGTAGGTGGATTCAGAAAGGTTTACATAGGAGCTATAGATGGTGGGTCCATGAAAGTCGCCATCAAGAGAGGCAGTTCCATATTAGAACAGATCTGTCCACGTGTGTACTCCTTTGGAATTGCACCCTTTGAGGTTTTGTGCGTGAGGCAAGAATTAGATCCTGCATTGCAAAAAAAATCAAGAATGTGCCGATGAATTGGCTGAACATAAACTGTTTGGTTTAATGCTTGAAAAAAATGGGGAAAAGTTAATTGAAAAGGCCTTGTTTGTACTTGACTTGGGTGGAACATTCAAAAGTAAAGAGAGTTTTCGACCTTGAGGACAAGGTCAATTTCGAGGGGTCGGTAATGATACGGTTACAATTATACTACAATACAACTCACGTATCAAGCTATTGCAATGTCACAAATATCACCCAGTACAAGACAAATTTTTTTATGCAATTTCTTTATTTAGTATTTTCATTTTACAAGAGAACCACAGTGCTTAGCAAATGAATGTATTACAGCCGTTCAAAGTTGGTTACGGAAATTGTAGGGAACATCTACATACCATTTCTTCTTCCTCTCCTCTGAGATTTCTTTCTATCTAAGTTTTCCTCATCTTTCTCGTTCTTCTATTTTTAATCCGCATCAATTTCCCAAATAATATCGTTTGGTTTCATTTTGTATTTTGATTTTTGTATTTCCAACTTGCACTAAGAAATAATAAAAAATAAGAGAACAAGATTTATAATTCTTAGCCATTGCGACGACCAATGGACAACGAAGTAGTTGGATTGTTTTCTGTGCTTTTATTATCTTTCAAAACACGAAAAACAAAATAAACTTGTTTTCTATTGTACATGTTAATTTCATTTTTAAAAATTGTTTGTTTTTAATAATACATACAACGAACGCGCTTTTGTATAGACGAAAACGCAAAATTAAAAACGACAAGCCAAACCGAGCCTAAATATGTCCCTAGATCACATGAGTACTGAATTACTTATCCCTTTTAGTTGACAAAAACGCTTATTTTCAAAATCAAAATTCCCTTTTTTATTTTAATTTCGTCCTCACGGAATAAAAACTTCCTCCTCCCAATTATCTCCTTCAGCCGCAAATTGAACTCGATGCCGGAAAGCTTACTTCCCCCACAAACTGGAACGTGCTGCTGCCTCGTGCTTGAAGACCTCCTGCTCCTCTGGTCTGAAGTGGAACCGACGACTAGAAATTGCTAGCTTCGCTGTCTGTCACGCTTCCCAAAGCCAATGCCGCCGTCTTGAGTACACATCCCCTGGAATAGCCTTCAATCTGAGTGATGTCGTGCTACAGTGCGTTGCCTAAGTCAAAGCTGTATTCGCCTCTAAGATCTTAAAAAGAAATGGATGAGTAGTTTCGTCTGCCATCGTAGACTACATGCTGTTGTGGTCACAAGTTCGATGGCGCTTTGTCTATGTAGTTCACTGCCGGAGACTGAAGATACACGAGCCGTTGTTGAACAATGCACTGCCTTGTATTCGCTTGATGATGGTGTGCCTTAGTGAACTTGTTGTGTTGCCATCAGAGAGCTTGAAGTCAGGTATGAATGTGATATCGATGATGCTATGTTTGGCTTATATTGTATTATGTTTTCTGGTATGAGAGGTGTTGTCCAAGTTTGAAATGATTTTTTTTTTGAAAGAGGTAAAAGGGCCCAGCCCAACACAATACAAATAACGGGTAACAAGCAAAACACCTGAATCCACAAAGAAACCCTAAAAGCCTAAGCAAAACATAACCCTAAGCAGCCGACAAACAACACAAACCATTACCCAACAATGGCGACAATAAAAAGTAGAAACGATCTACTTTGATTTCTCACTTCTACTGCTCTTGCCTCTTTTCCAGTATGAGAGACACTGGTTGAATTTATTCCTCATGCTGCTATCAGCATTATTTGAGTTGAAATGATCTCTCGTGGCAACGAAGTGCGTTTTGTGGTTGCAATTTACAGATCTAGTGCTATCGCAACCTAGATCTGTAGATTTGCAGCAATCTTCGCCATTATTAGAGTTATTGTTAGTCCGACGCGCAAAGTTGTCTTGATTGATATGCTGATGCATACTAGAATCAGCTTGATAAGTCTTCGGATTGTGAAGATAATGCTCGATATGCTTGCTTCCGGCCTCTTTGCTCCAATAATCCGAAAGGAAATCAAATTTGGTCTGATTTCTGATTTTCTTTTTAGATTTTTGGAGAATGATTTTACTGTCGTTATCAATTATGTTCCATTTTTGCTTTTTGGACAGCTTGATATTGTTATGAGTACGATTGTTCCTTTCTTTCCATATATGATAAACAGCAGTAGTTAGAAGAACATGCGTCAGATCACTTTTTAGGGCTTTGTTTCTGAAATGATTGTTGATGTCTCTAGTAATTTGATAGAGATCCATGTTGTTTGTATTATTCATCTTCAACTTAAATTTGATTTGACTCCATATATAATAGCTATAGCTGCATTCAAAAAATAAACGAGTCACTGTTTCATTCGATAAATTGCATAAGGAGCAGAGTGAGGAATTATTTTTACCATACTTATTGATTATATCCAAAGTTGGCAATCTATTATTAATAGCAAAGTATGTGCAGATTGCCATCTTTGGATTATTCACCCTGTTCCAAATGCACTTGTACCATTCTACAGTAGGTTGTTTATTTCTAATATGCTCCCAAGTTTTTTTGAAAGAAAACTTACAATTACTGCAAGCTAACCATTCCCAGTAATCACTAACAGCATCATGATCAAAGGGGATATTAATAATAGAATTTTTATGGGGATTAGTGATAGGATGGAGCTGCGGTTGCCAGTGATTATTTTTAATAATAAGATTTACACTAGCATTTGCTTCACCACAGATAGCAAGATTGTCCCAGCCAACTCTATTAATGAAAGAGTCATTTTGAAACCAAGGGTCAAACCAAAGGCTGGTTTCATGTCCAGATTTAAATTTCTTTGAATTAAAGATTTTCCTAAAACTCTACATTTTAAAATTTGATTCCAAGCATTGGATTGATTATTTTTTGGTAAAGTAGTCCAAAAGTTTTTGTTTTTAAGATATTTGCAAGTCATCCATTTAGTCCATAAAGAATCACCATTGATAAATCTCCAAAAAAGCTTTAATTGACAAGTTAAATTAATATCATTTAGATTTTTGATACCAAGCCCACCTTCATTTTTGGGTTTGCACACTTTGTCCCGACTGATTTTATGGTATTTTCCTCTCCAAAGAAAATCAGCACACCTGCTTTCAATTTTTTTAATTGTTGCAATAGGAATATGATGTGTTTGAAACCAACACAGAATAATAGCATAAACAACAGTCTTAATTAACTCAGTTCTGCCAGCAATAGATAACAGTTTGCAAGACCAGGTTTCCATTCTATTTTGAATATTTTCTATCAGATAGGAACAGTCATTATCTTTTATTTGATTAACAGATAGAGGAAGACCTAAGTATTTAATAGGAAGATTACCTTCATTAACTTTGAGAACATCCATAACATCATTTTTGTACCTGCAATATTTGCTAAAGTATTCTTTTGTTTTAAATTCATTAATTTTAAGACCAGCATAATTGTACATATTTTCAAAAACATGACTATTGCCTCTGCATTATCTTTGTTAGCTTTAGAGAACAACATAAGGTCATCATCATAAATCAGGTGAGTAATACATGGTTGAACTCTATTTATTGGAGAAATGTTTTTTTTGATGGTTTCAATATCAATAGGAATAGAAAAATATTCCATAGCTATGGTAAAAAGATAGGGGGAAAGAGGGTCTCCCTGTCTGATACCCCTGTTACTCTTGATAAAACCCTCAGGTTTACCTTGAAATAATATTGAGAAAGTAGGTGTATTAATGCATTCAAAAATTAACTTACAAAGTTTAGCAGGAAAATTCATGCATTTCATGAGATGAATTATAAATTTTCGGTTAACTTTGTCATAAGCTTTTTGAAGATCAACTTTAAGACACATTTTATCCCCTTTTTATTATTGAAATTCCTGACCATTTCATGTGCTAGTAATGAATTTTCATATATTAACCTGCCAGGTATATAAGCACATTGATTTTCAGAAATCAAAAAGGAGAGAAACAATTTTATTCTATTGCTTAAAATTGTAGCTATAATTTTGCAAACAAAATTGCAACAGGATATAGGTCTGTAATCCTGAATACAAGATGGATTTTTGTTTTTAGGAATTAAGGTAATAAAAGTATGATTAAAACTCTTAAGCAATTTACCTTCATTCATAAATTCATTAACTACTTTAGAAATTTGATCTTTAATATTATCCCAATGAGTTTTGAAAAATTTAGCATTAAAACCATCTGGACCCGGACTTTTGTTATCCCCAGCATTAAAGATAATGTCTTTGATTTCATCTATACTAGCAGCACCTAATAAGATATCAGCAGCATTATCATTTAACACATTTTTGCATACAATATTAGGGAATTTGGTTTCATTTGAATCAGAGAAATACAAATGAGAGAAATAGTTAATAGCTTCTTTGGCAATCTTCTCAAAGTCATTTATGCATTCACCATTACTGTTAATAATTTTGCCTATGTTGTTTATATGCTTTCTGCAGCTCATTTTAGCATGAAAAAATTTGGTGCACTCATCTCCCATAGTAAGCCAATCTACTTTAGCTTTTTGTTTGAAATTGATTGTGTTAATATAAAGTTCTTGAGAAAGTTTAGCTTGATTAGAGAAGAATTTATCAATAATATCAGCATTGTCAGGATTATCATCAGCAAGCTTTTGTAAAATTTTCCCTTCCTCTCTTAAATTATTTAAACAGTCATTCTTACTGAAGTTATCCTTGTTCCAGTTTTTAATTTTAATCTTTGTGTTTTTAGGAAACATGCTAAACTGGAACTGATAAGAACCATTATTTGAAAAAGTGAAACAATCTTTAATAATGTCATTATAATCATTGTTAAGGACCCAGCCATTTTTAAATCTGAAAGGGGTGGCTTTAATATTAATATTAATTTGATTATGAAAAAAGTTTATCAATAGAGGAGTATGATCACTAGTATTTTGCTCAATAGAGGAACAGCAGAAATTTGGAAAAGAATTACAAAATTTTTCATTAATTAACACCCTATCAAGCTTGCAATGGATATTTTTCTCCTTACCAGATTTCCAAGTGTATTTATTGCCATTCATATTAGGTTCAATAAGCCCAGAATCAAGTAAAAATTTGTTGATTTTATTAAGCTTACTATGGGGAATTTTATTACCACCAAATTTTTCATTAACATGAAAAACAGTATTAAAGTCACCTAAAATAACCCAAGGGAAATCATAACTTTGACTAAGAGCATTTAATCTATACCATAAACTGTTTCTTTCATTATCGAAATTACTACCATAAATATAGGTAATTTGAAGACAAAAACCACCAATATTTTTAAAATTGGAGTCAATAAATTGAATATCCTTATTGATATTAACTAAATTCCAAATGTTGGAATCCCATATAGCAAGGATTCTACCTTTACAACCACAGTCATTATTGTTTAAGGATTTCCAGTTATTAGAGAGTTTAAAACAGAATCTCTCAATGTTATAATCATCCATTTTGTTTTGAATAAGGGCAACTACAGAAGGTTTGTGAAAACTGACCATGTTTAAAATGTCAGTTTGTTTAGCAGGGGAATTCATACCCCTAACATTCCAGGCCATTATAGACATAATAATAAAAATAATAAAAAGATAAAGAGAAATTAAACAGGGTTTCAGATTGTACCTGATACACTGTTATCCTTACCCTTTTTCTTTTTCTCTGAGCTTTTAGCTTTTAGTTTTGTAGTCATTTCATTCCAATCTGGATTGATTGATATGTATTTCTGCTCAAAAGCTTTCTTCTCTTTATTTGTGCTTTTGTATTTGCCAATTGCTTTAGTCTTGGGAATATGTAGTTCTGATATGTCAAATTGCTTTTCAGATTCCTCCATAACCTTATCTGATGTTGATGCAATATAGCTTTCTGAGATTTGAATGCGAGAAATGTCAAACTCCTCAGCATTGCGAGGCAAGGTTGAGTGGATGCCAACATTGTCCTCAACCTCTGCAGAATTATCTGATGGAGGTTCACTCTCCATGTTGGAATCAGGACACTGATCGGAACTCGAAGGCAGGATGTTAATTGTGTCTGTAACATGATTATTTGTAAATAAACATAACTCTGAAATGGGGGGGGGGGGGATTTCAGAGTTAAAGACCTCTTCATTACTGTTTCCCTCCTTTGATCTGCATTGTGAAATATCTTTTGATTTTTCTTTTAGGCTTTCTGAATGATGAACTTCCGAAGCAAGGATCTGATCATCTTGATCAGTGAGCGAACCCGAAATTGTTTCTTGATTAAAGATGATACCTATCTGGTTGATTCGATCTTTGTTATTTTGAATTCTTGATTCTTTTATTGACTGCTCATTAAGATCCGAACCTTGAAAATTTGTATCTGCACCATTTTCTTGAAGCATGGTTATTTCTTTGTTTTGATTGTGCGCTTTGGGTATCCACCTTTGTTCTGAGACACATTGTTCTTTAATGTGTTCAAAGCATTTACAGATACTATACTTTGGTGGTACCCATTCATACTCAACCTTTTGAGTAATGTTTTCCCTATTGTATAAAGTGAGATTTATTTCTTGAGGGAGTTCATCATTTGCAGATACCTCCACTAGAAGACGAGCATAATTCAATCTCGTTTTCGAGGTTGTAGTTGCATCCATTTTTATGGGTTTTCCAATAATGCTGGCCATTACACTGAATGCTTCACGATCCCATAATTTGAGATTGACATTGGGTAATTTTACCCATATCGGCATCGTACTGAGGAGGTCCCTGTCCATTTTCAGAGACTCAGACCATCTCCTCATTATGATGATCTTTCCATTATAGAAGTATGGGCCATTCTGAATGATTGAATTGCAATCTTGAAACTCTTTGAATTTAACAATGAAGAACTCATTTTCCCTGGTAAAAATTTCAAATTCTCCCACTGGTTTCCATACGCGTTGTATGTAAGCTTTGAAAAATGTATAATATGGTTTGGTACCAACAACATACACCAAGATCGAATTGCTCCAGCAATCGATAGCTCTTTTACAGACAGATTCTTTTATCAGAACATATTTTGTACTATTGATTTTGATAGGAGCGATAGTTTCAAGATTGCATTCATCATCATTAGGTTCACTTGATTGCTCAGAAACGATTTCAGCCCAAGATTTTTGTCCCCGTGTCTTATTCAGAGAAAAATTCATGGGTTTCCGCAGTTGATAAGATGGATTTCTCATATTCAGAGGAGGGGCAGTCGGAAACTGGCCGTCTGTCTTCTTCATTTCAGAGTTGTAACCCTTGAAATTTCTCTGATACACAGGAGTGTAGGGTTGACGTTTCTTTTGTGATCTTGATTGAACTAATTGAAATCCATCTTTATCTATGATGATTTCTTTATTAGATTCACTGATGTGAGAGTAAGGTGGTCTGTTTCTATGGCTAGAAAACGAAGAAAGATGAGAAGGATTGCTGTGGGGAGAGAGGTTTTCCCCCATGGCTGAGGAAAACCAATTTCAATTATTTAAATGTCAGTAAGTTTGAAATGATTGTTCAACGATTTGGTTGCGTTGGAGCTGATATGATCTTGTGCGACTATGGTGATGCTTCCATGTTTACGTTTATATGCCGTTGGACACCCATTCGGCATCAACAAGGCATTCTCTTAAAATCGTCATAAACTATCGACTGAGAAAAAGGTCACAAAAGGACCCTACCATGACGTTTTTGATACGTTTTGAACAACTCAATATAAACAAACATTTTCTGCTCAATTCCTGGAATTAGTCGCACCAAAATAATCATATTATAACAGCAAGCAGGCAGCATATTTCAGAATAATAATATTACGGCGGACGAACCTTCCATCAACCCTAGAAAAAAACCACAACAGACTATAATTAATCAATACAATTTTTAACTCTACTCCACTTTATAGTCCAATCCCCAAACACTTGGTTTACTTGTATCGTCTATGACAAAAAGAAGCTAACTTGCAAGAAAGCATATGTATTATCACAAATAATGGTGGTATTTACTAAAAATGCAACAAATACACATAGTACTTGATGGTTCTAATATTGTAATTGTTCTATATAACAAAGTGTTATCTGCATCTGAAGACATACTCAAAACAAGCTATACGCACCATACAGTAAGAGTGTCAGTACATAAAATAAGTAATGGCTGCTGGAGCTGAAGGGTTTCTGAAAATATTCATAGGAGCGATTGCTTCTTCGGATTCAGGGATAGAACAAAGGCCTTACCATCGCTTATGTAGCTGTGCTATGTGCACTAAGAACCCGAGTTGTAGTAATAGTAAGATATATTTTCCTTTTCGGAGATCGGTACGTGGAAGCAGCCTGGCTTCAATGGATGGATCTCTTCGTCCTAATTCACTTTCATCTTCTTCATTGTTAGCTTTCAACATTAAGAAGACTCTTATGGAGGAGGATTAGTTATAGTGAAGAATGATTTGAATTTGCTTGTTTAAGAGGAGGAATGGTGATTTTTTTCAGGTTGTTCATGCATGGATTGTGTTTTGCACGTGTAAATTAGAGGGTTTGCATTGTTTTAAAGAGATCTCTGTTAATCGATCATTGATATGGTTACGCATGTGTTTGACACTTGAATCATGAAGATATTTCACACGAATTACATTATTTCTTAAACCGATATCACTCTAATGTACATGTTGAAGATTATGAATTTCAAATACATGAAGTTGTCTTATATGATTTATATATTGATAGATTACTTGCATACTCATTAATAGTTGAGTAAACTCAAGATAGGGATGTTATGTGTAGAACTATTAGTATTTTGCCTAGATGAGGTAAGATACATGCGTGTATTTGTTGAGCAAATTCAATGTTTGCGCATTATACTCAGTGCAACATCTCGTGATTTTTGCGATAATTAATTTAAATAGAAAATTAATTAATAAACAATAAATAGTGTATTTTTCAATGTTAGAATTTTTCTACGAAACTTTCACGTTAGGTTCGTAGCGATTTTTTGATCAATTTTCATATATAATCTTTTCCGATCGGAGTTCAAATGAAAAATGTATTAACGTTTGAAGTTTTAGCGTCGGAAATAACTATATATGTAAATATGGTAATAAAATCAATTCACAATAGTTAGTAGCGTTAATGTAAACTTAAATATTAAGAATGCTTAACATAAAAATTAAATCTAAGAGAATATGAACAAAGGGAAACACATAATAGTAGTCAACGTTAATAAGGAAGGACCAAATATTTAATAAACAAACGCAAATGAATTAAACAAAGATCGCATGCTGTTAAATTAACACATCATAGGTTGGCCGTGGATGCACCTAGGTCGAATGGTAGCACTCGACCCTAGACAACAAGCGGCCAATCCATGTTTTGTTAACTACAACACTAAATTATTTTCTAAACGGTCCGGATTTAATACGGTTTGATCGAACGGTTGACATTGGTTTGAACCCCTATAATTCCAACTCATAATTTTCTAATTAGCACGAAAGCTCTGCGAGTTTCTCTTCTCATCCACAACTATAATTAATAGAAATAGTTTAGTTTGCACGTATACACCACTGGATGATGTTGGGAAATTTCTATAAGAAAAAAAAGGGAGGAGTAACTGCTAATTTGCAAATGAAGATTGAGAGATAAATATTTTGTAAGGGGGTATTTCTTTCAACCTTTTTTTTGCTTGCATACAAAAGATGAGAGAAAATATTCTTATTTATAGTGTAGTACATTCTCTAAACTTTTCTTCAGCCCTTTTGACAAATCTATTTTCTAGAATTCTCCAAATTACATATTAGATAAGGCTAGATTTTTCTCTATGCTTAATTTGACATTTTCATAAATACAAAGATTAAAATTGTCAACATAATCAACGTTTTCTAAAAACCAAGTTTATTTCCAAAATCCTCGTAAATTTGGTTTTGTAACTCCGAGAACGTCTCGCAATCTTTCAAAGTCGTCATGCTTCAATGCCTTTGTGAAGAGATCTACAATTTGGTCTTTTGAATTGATAAGCTCCGCGTGTACCTCTTTTTTGAAATCTTTCTCGAATAAATTGGTAGGTGTATCGATATGCGAACTTCGATTATGGAAGACAGGATTCTTAGCGAGTGCTATGGACGATTTGTCATCCATAAATATTTCCGTTGCATTGTGTTGTGACATGTGCAACTCCTTCAATAAGTCTCGAAGTCAAATTGCATAGCGTGCACAAGTTGAAGCAGCAACATACTCAACTTCACAAGTTGATAGTGTAACAATTGGTTGTTTTTTGAGCTCCAAGTGAAAGTTGTACCTCCCATGAAAAAAAAATCTAGTTGTACTTTTACGTTCATCAATATCTCCAGCCCAATCACTATCACTATAACCAATCAACTTGAAATTATTAAAATATGAATACAATAATCCAAAACTAGTGGTACTTTTAATACATCGAAGGATTCTTTTTGTTGCATTCAAGTGCGATGTAGTAGGAGCTTCCATGTAGCGACTTAAGACCCACTCCATAGAGTATATTCGGCCTTGTGCATGTTAAGTATCTCAAGCAACCAACCATGCTCTTAAATATAGTTGGATCCACATTTTCTTCTTGCATATGTTTTGAGAGGTTTGTACCACATTCTACAGGAGTGTTTATGGGTTTGCATCCATTCATATTGAATTTTTTCAATATTTCATTTGCATATGATTCTTGGGAAATAAATATACCATGCTCGCTTTGAATCACCTGGATTCCAAAATAATATGACGTGAGTTCAATGTTCGTCATCTCAAATTCTAAACTCATTTCCTTCTTGACATTATCAAAAGCTTTTGGATTATTTTCAGTAAACATTAAGTCATTCACATATAAACGTACAATTAAAAAATCTCCATTTTGATTTCTCTTTATGTAAACAACCTTTTCATGGGGCATTTTACTAAATAATTTTCTAAAAAGTATTTATCAATTCTTGTATTACATGCTCTTAGGGCTTGTTTTAAACTGTAAAGCGTTTTTTTCAATTTTAAAACTTTGTGTTCATGTCCTTTAACTTTATAATCTGGTGGTTGCTCTAAATAAACTTCCTCTTCTAATTTACCATTTAAGAAAGCAGAATCCACATCCATTTGATGTATTTTTCATTTTTTTTGAGCTGCTAAAGAAATTAACAATCTTATAGTTTCCAAGCATGCAAGAGAGCAAATACTTCATCGTAGTCTATACCCGCCCTTTGCTTGTATCATTTAGCTACCAATCTTGCTTTATATCTTTCAACTTTTCCTCTAGCATTTTTTTTCACTTTATATAACCATTTTGTACCAATAGCTTTGTCTACTTTAGGTAAAGTAGCCAACTCTCATGTATTGTTCTTTGCGCTTGCTTTGATTTCTTCATCCATAGCCTTCCTCCATCTTTTGTCTTGTTTTGCTTCTTCAAATCTATTGGTTCACAATTGGTAAAAAGAAAAATAAGGTAGTATCATCGGAAATTGAAGTTACATCATATAATTCTTGCAAAGATCTCAAGCGTGGTGGTTCTTCATTTGAGCTTTCTTCAAATGGATATTCTTGATGGATGGTTGAAATAGATGATGACATTGGACTAATAGGTTCTTCTTCTACATCATTGTTGCATTACTCTTCATGAAGCAAAAGGAAACTATAATCATCTTCTTGTTTGTTCCAATTCCAAGCACTTTCTTCATCGAACTCCACGTCTCGACTAACCACAACTTTTAATTAATAGAATTATATAACTTATATCCTTTTGACCGTGAGTAATAGCCAATGAAAATGTATTTTTCATCTTTGTCATCTAATTTGGAGCGTCTTTGATCTCGCAGATGGGCATGTGTGATGCTTCTGAGTACTTTCAAGTGAGATGTATATGGATTTCTGCCACTCCATGCTTCGGGGGTTTTGTTCCACACACTTCGAGTTGGAGAGCGATTTGATATATACATGTGTTCGATGGCTTCAGCCCAAAACTCTTTTGGAACATTTTTTCTTTTTAACATGCTTCGTGCCATGTTAAGAAGATATCTGTTTTTTATTTCTACCACTACATTTTGTTGTGGAGTGTATGGGACTGTTAATGGACGATGAATTTCATTTTCTTCACAAAACTTCTCAAACTCTTTTGATGTAAATTCTCCACCTCAGTCGGATCTTATGGCTTTGATTTTATAACCACTTTCATTTCTACAAAATCTTAAATTTCTTAAAGCATCAAATACATCTAATTTTTGTTTGAGGTAATAAACTCATATTTTTCTACTAAAATCATCAATAAAAAGTGCGAAATATTTACTTTTTTCAAAAAGCAAGGTTTTATAGGGCCACAAATATCTGTATGAATCAATTCTAATGGTTCTTTGGCTCTTTTAGTTGATTATTTTGGAAACATTTTCTTGGTTGTTTTTCAAATAAGCATCCTTCACATAATTGGTTCTCATGATTTATTGATGGTAAACCTTTCACCATGTTTTTATTCTTTAATAATTTTAAGCTTCCAAAATTAAGGTCTCTATACCTTAAATACCAAAGTCATGATAAATCTTTATAGCATGATTTTAGGTATTTGGCAACATTATTCGAGATATTTAATAGAAACATTCTATTTTTGACATCACCACTTTAACAATAAAATTTTCTTTACCATCTCTCATTAAAAGACTTTTATTTTCCATGTGTATATCGTATACTTTTTTTAAAAGTTGTCTCAAACTTAATATATTTGTTTTCATTTTAAGCACATAATAAACTTTAGAAATAAAGTCATTTTTCAAATTATTTTATATGTTTTCTTTTCCTTTAATTGGAATTTTAAATTCATCTCCAAAATCAATGTTTCCACTTACCGATTCATCAAGCTCCATAAACATGTTTTTTTCCTATATATATGATTGCTTGCCCCTTGTGTTCACAAATACCATGTATTATCATCGCTGATTTCATCTCTTTTATGTGCCAACGATAATGAGGAATTTTGTTCGTCTTCTTTAGCATAATTTGTTCTCTCTTGAACTTTATGAAAAATGGATCTACAATCAGAAGCAAAATGCCTAAATTTATTACAATTACAACATTTTATTTGTGATTTATTATATCTTAGTCTTCCATTTTCCTTTATGTTTCCTTCTTTTTCTCGACCTCTTCGGATATGTGTATTTTATCCTTTCTCCTATTTATGATAGTCATTTCTTCCATAACTTTGACCACGATCTCTCCCGCTTTGGTTTCGATTTCTTCCATTTTTAAATCTCATTTTCCCGTAAGGTGAGTTTTGTTTGAAAAGATTGCTCTAATGGCTCTTCTTTAACTTTTTCTTCTTTAATTTTTCTACATAAGCTTGAAGTGAACACACAAGTTGATCAACAGTCATGAATCCTAGATCTTTAGATTGAATATAAAGATCGTAGAATTTTCTCAACAACTATAGAGTTTTCCATTTTTTCTCCATATCTTTTCATTTGATTTACAATATATAAAACTCGAGAAAAATAATCATCAATTGATTCTGAATATTTCATATGTGAAGATTCAAACTCATCTTGCATAGTTGGTAGTCTAATTTTCTCCACTTTGTCAATTCTCTTAAAAGCACTCTCCAAAATCTCTCATGCTTCTTTACTAGTTTGTGTATTAGGTAAATTCTCGAACATAGCATCATCCAAACCTTGGTAAATGAGCGCAAGAGCCTTCCGATTCTTCTTCTTCTTCAAATTATCCCTTTTAATTTGGGATAAAATGGAAATATCGACGAGTTTTTTGTATCTACTTTCTACAATATCCCATGCATCTTGCGATCCAAGCAATGCTTTCATGCGAATGCTTCAATTTTCATAATTCTCTTTCTTTAATCAAGGAACTTGAAAAAATTTCGTTCTGTTGCCCTTTTTCTTGATTAGCAACCGAGTTTTGATACCATTGTTGGAAATTTTAGGAGAATCTTCAAGCTCTAATATCAATGCTGCGAAATTTCTACAAGATGAAGGAGGATGTAGAAGCGACCGTTAATTTACAAATAGAGATTAAGATATCAATATTTTGTAAAGGGAGAAACACTTTATTTTTCTTGCAGCGGGACTACCAGAGGCGCCTCCGCTAGCTAAGATAGATATCTATTCTCGGTGTGCATATTCTCTATTTAGAATCTCTTCCCGACCTGGCCAGGCCGAATCAGGCCGCCACTTGGGATGGGAATGGCTCAGCCCACATGCATCATTTGATGAAAGCACTCCAGTCGCCTCCGATCAGTGGCTTGTCACAACTTTTTTTTGCTTGCACACAAAAGATGAGAGAAAACATTCTTATTTATAGTGTAGTACATTCTCTAGAATTTTCTTCGGTTTTCTCGATAAATCTATTTTCTAAAATTCTCCAAATTACATATTAGGTAAGTCTAGATTTTTCTTTATGCTTAATTTGACATTTTCATAGATACAAAGATTAAAATTGTCATCATAGTCAATACTTTTTAAAAACCTAGTTTATTTCCAACGGTGGATTTTAGAAGATGATTGAGAATAGGGTTGTCAATGGATATCTAAAAAATCCAAAATTCGTTCGCATCCGAAAAGCGGATAAATATCCGATATCCAAAAAAAGGGATGCAGATGCGGATACGAAGACATCCACATCCGAAAATTATTCGTCCGGTTTATGTCAAGATTGTAATTTAAATTATGTGTATTTTAATGCAGTAAATGATATTCGTTTATTATTTTATTAAGTTAGTAGTTTATGTTATATGTGTTTGCGTCAAAATTGGTCACAAACCCCATAGTAGTGCAAGCGCCAGCGTTTACACACAAATCTTCAATATTCAAACACAGATCCAAATAATATAGAGAATAAAAATAAAGAAATAAAAAAAATTAAAATGAAAGAAAATAAGAGAAGACACGAAATTTATAGTGGTTTGATTATTTTCGGCTTACATCTACTTCAAATTAATCCTTTTATTCCTTTTGTACTGTGATTACAGTTACAAGCCTTTGAAGTTAATAACCAAAATGGCTGAGTTTCGCCTAAAAAGGAAGAAGATCCTCTTTTTACTTGTCATAGAGTCGCTATTTATATGAGTAAATCTGAAAATATCTTCTTCAAACTTCAGAATACCCTTTCTCACGCGTAGGTGGGTCCACCAGATCGATCAGGGGTTGTTTGGGATCGATCCCCGATCGATCCATGTGCACTTCGTATAGATCAAAGAATGGTCAGATGGAGCTGCGATCGTTTGTGGTGGTGTTTGAGTGCATAAGAAAGCTTCTGTGAAAATTTCATAGCATTTGGACTTGTAGCTTGGAAGTTATGATCGATCCAAGTTTGCCTTTTTCAATGTAGGCTGGTGATTTAGTATCCATCCAAAACTACTTATCCATCCAGAGCTTCGTATCCATAACCTTTACATCCATCCGTGAACGCCTGCTGCCTTCTTCGTATCCATCAGTCACCCCCCTCTTCGTATCGATCCCAGATTGCCTTTTGTATCCATCCACGTCTTGCTTCCATGCATGCCCTTCGTATCCATCAGTCACCCCCCTCTTCGTATCGATCCTCGATTGCCTTTTGTATCCATCCACGTCTTGCTTCCATGCATGCCCTTCGTATCGATCAATAAATGATGGATACGAAACGCTTTTCTGAACCCTTATAGCCATTGCCTCGTATCCATGCCTTACCTTCGTATTGATCCCGAGTGTCCTAGTGAAGCATATGACTTCGTATCCATCAAATAGCTTCATCCTTCGCATCGATCTGATGCCGCCCTTGAAAAGTATATGCCTTCGTTTCCATCAAATCCGTACCCATTGGTTGCTTTGCTCCTCGTATCGATCCAAACTCCTTTTCTTCATACCGATCTGATGCCATAGATCGATACGACCTGCTGTCAATCCAAAGCCAATGCAATGTGTGTTATCCATACCCATACCCATCTTGATGTCCCTCGAGCGATACGAACCATATCGATACGAAATCCATCGATCCAAAGTAAATATACAGGTCCATCTCGATCGATACAAAAGTATCGATACGAACCGATTTATCACGAATATTGATACAACCATAACATGAGCATACAAGCTCCATTTGACCTGAAATTTGAGATGTAGCCTCACCGAGCCTTGTTTATCACTTCCAATCGATCCTACCTTGATTGGCGTTTGGTACAATTTTGACGGTATCGATCATAGACTTGTTTTTCAATCAGTCTCTAATCCTGATATTCATCTTTTTTAGCTGATTTGCTGATATCCCGGCCTTGTCCAAAAGACAGGGTAACAATATGCACTTAATGCTTAGTAATTGCTTGAAACTTTTTATTATCATCATATTTGTTAATTTTTAACACTTTTATAACCAATGAGATTGGATAATATTTATGTTAAACTAAAATTTTCTTTTTGTAATTCTTGATTTATCGGTCGTTAGTGGATAGGATAATTATCCGATATCCGTCTGTATGCGCGGATGCAAATATCTGATATCCGAAAAATAATTTCAGATGCGGATTGGATATGACACTATCCGCATTCAAAAGCATCCGTTGACAGGCCTAATTAAGGATATGCTCAAATCAAGTCGCTATAATCAAGGTAAACTGTAAATCAAAATTTGAAGTTGAAATCAACCTAAATCTCTCGTTTTAATCCAAAATTCTAATAGATCTATATGTATATGTTGTATGTGAATCCAAATAGGGAATCAAAGTGGAAATACAGATAACATTGATTAGATTCGAAGATGTGGGCACGCTTGAAAAGGTCAGTGGGAAAATTACATGTTTTGTAATAAAATTAAATCTATATCGTTGTGATCTATTTCATTTATGCCTATGTATAATCGATTTAGATATATAATAGTAAGTGCGTAGTGATACACGTAATGAATTAATGTAAATATTTAATATTTAGTGAAACTGCACCAAGTATTCTAACATTATATTTAAGTATCATTTTTTCATTATTTTGCTTCAAAGATACAAGTGAAAATCCCAAAAAAATAAATCAGAAGTTCATTAAACTAGGATATATCAAATTTAAGCGTTGAGAGTAATAACATGCTCTTGTGTATAATAAGAAAAATTCAGATAATTTATTGCAGTTTCGATACTGTTTGAGTTGGTAAGAGAAATAACTAGGGAGGGAAAGCACTGCCTAAGCCTTGAGGCATCTGCCCATGAGGAGGAACAAGACGTAGTGGTCCATCTATTTATATGCACTACTTATATTTACCGGGTAGAGGATTTCACATTACCTTAACCACTTACTACGTCACAATTTTTCAACGAATAACTCTATGCCTATCATTTTCATTTGTAACTTTTGTCTACAACCAACTCGTGTTTCAGTCCATACAAAGTTTTATAAAAAACATCGTGGCGTATATCAGGAAATTGATATTTAGAAGCATATTGGATGCTCATAATTAATGTAATTGCATATGCTTACATATTGCTTTTTCAATCTTGAGTTACCAAAATTCATGGATGACTAAGTTACAAAACATGCTTCAAATGAATTTCAACACCAACAATCAAGAATTTAACTGGAAGATGAATATTGTACTAAGTTTCTTGGATGCGTTTAGATATTTCTACCTCAATTATGAATTGACTACATCAAACTAAAAAGAGATGTATATAGTTTATAAACATATACTGCGATCTATGGGTCCTCTTTTGCCATATCAAAATTTATCAAAAAGTACATTAAAGAAAAGATTCTTAGTGTTGGATACTTGGATACTATTATTATCTATGCTTAGTGTTGTAGATATTGGTTATAACAAGAAAAGTGATCTTTTTAAAAAATTATTGTCAACTCTATGTCTTTCAAGGAGCATTTGTATACTGTAGTTGTTAGATCAGGGATACTTGTATTCAAAACAGTAGGAAAACTTACTTGTATTTTCCCTAAATCAACTTATGTACTGCAGCCTGAGTTCGTGAAGACCATCCAAATTTTGGGTACTTGTCAGGTTTCATGAATGTCATGGTGATGATAAATAGAATATCGCAGGAGTTTATGCCTATAGAAGCTGTAGTTTTGTGATAAAGTAAATAGTTTGTAGCTCTACTGACTAAGGTTTTATTATGAAAATTATTGCAGCTTTAAATTGGTTTATTGATGTACGGTGATACTTGAGGGGTTGCTGTTGATGGTGGAGAAGGTAAGCCTGGTAATCTCACTGAACCAGTTGCAGAGACGATTGATTGCTGCAGCATTTGCATTGTGGTTGTCAGGCAAAAAAAAAGCAGATGGATTTACATGATTAAGAATCTCAATTGGCCATGATTCTAGAATATCTGCAAACATTTTACAAGTAACCTGTGATTTTAGTTTTCAGACTTAGTTGAGTTCGCTATTTTTCTAAACATTTTATAACTCAGTTGACGTATTGAGTTATGCTACTTTTGTTCTTGGCATTAAGATCTCTATAAACATCAAGTTAATCAAAACTGTTTACATTGCTTTATAGAACCGTTTACATTGCTTTATACAAGTGTTGATTATGTGCTTTAATTTCTAAGGTAAGTTTATGATAAGTAAACTGAGATTTGCTTAAGATCATCTACCTCCATGTTTTTACCTGATTTAGAGCTAGGATGCCAGCTAATTTGGTTCAATGTACCTGGATATTTTAGCCTCATGCATGCCCCATGCAGTTGGTTTGCTATTTTGTAAACAGCTTAGAGCACTTAAATTTTCAAGTGCTGTTACACTAGTATTTGAATTTATTTTTTTATGTTCACAGTTGGCTGCGATTTGAATAATTTATCTCTCAACCAAACCTGTAAAGATAGCGTGACATAGCCTTAGTTTGTGTTTCACGAATTTTGGAGCACATCGAGTCCTTGCATTTGTTTTTCTTACCTATCTTTTAGTATTTGCTTCTGTTAAGTTATGATTCAAGTAATGCACCTTAAAGTAATTTGATATTTGATTGCTGATTATTGCATGTTTGCATTTGGACCAAATGATTTTAATGCTTTCATGGATGGATGCATTAAATGAGTTTTCATTTTGTTTTGTTCTGCATGCATATTTTCTAGTCATTGTATGATATAAGATTAACATGCATGGTTGTGCCATTTAACGTATAATTTACCTGTGAAACTTGGTGTATCTTGTGTTTAATATGTGCAGTTTATTTGCCTGGCATTGTCATATTTTGGCTATTTCCGTTGAGATTTGAGACTTTCCTACATAAGTAATATTTACTTTTTATTTAATAAAAAATTAATAGACGGATTTGTGCTATAAGTGCAAAATTTGACAGTCACATCACTTTTATTTCAAGCAGTTTTGTTGGTGGCATCAGTTACAAATTGATCGTGAAAATTCGTTGATGGATGTAGATAGTATTTTTGAAATTTCAAAAAGACGCAGTGGAAATCATATTCATTGAATTTTCTTTATTAATAATATATATGTAGGTGCACATGAGCGTGCTTGTATGTGAGCGTGTGCGCACACCCACATGTAAGGGTTTGATATATATTATTTTCAGCACTTAATTGTTAATTATTCTTTACTTCTTTATTATTTTTATATTTTAAGAATGCAAATAGTTTCATCAAATGCATATCTTTAACTGAATCTGCTGAAATATTGAAACTAATGATATTTTTCTTCTCAAATTACAAAATTGAACGGTCGGTTCTCCACCATTGTACGGTTGTACTGGTAAAGAACATAATAAGAGATAAAAGATAATTGGTATAAACTAGTGTTATGTACAAAATGTATAATTTATCGGTCACCGGAGCATTGTTCTGATCCCTCTTCATTACAACCCAAAGGATAACTTGAAGGACAAGTACTGGTGCTAGGTGTGTTCGGTGCTGACAAGGATACTTAACTTTGGATGTATCAAATCTTGGTCGGTAGTTATGTGATTTATTGTATTTTATTATTCCGTTGTGAGTTATATCATTAGTGCTCTAATATGCATCTTTTGTTTTATTTGCAGGATACTGTTGAGGTAGATTTCACACAATTGACTGTATATCAATCGAAATAAACGCGGAAGTAATAAGATCGTGTTGTAGTGCGATAAAACAAAAAGAAACAAGAGAATAATACAACAAATCACAAAAGAAAGTAAATAAAGAGTTTACACACGGATTTATAGTGTTTTCACTATCACGAAGTAATGTACATTCATTTTGGGGAGATTAGATTTTATTATTTTTAAGAAAAGAGAATTTTAAAATATTGATAATGGAGGCTTAGAAGAATAATAAGAAATGCAACTTGAAATGATGATTACTAATGCTAACCTTTGCCTTTATATAGATTTTATTACTTGGGTTGAAGTGATTGATTTATGGTCATAAATCAATGCCTAATCAATTCTTCTATTCATACAGAGAATATTTATCCATTTGATTTTCCAGTTTTCCCAATTTATATGTGCATAATAAGATTTATTCTTTAATCGGTTAATTAGGGAATTAATTGATTGCTTCAATCTTTCAGAATATTTCTTTTTCTAATGTAGATAATTTATTGGTCTCTTTAATGGTATAAAAGATGCAATATATTTGAGTAATTATTTAAAATATCTTTCAAAATCTTATGCTGTTGGAAATATTATATCATTGAAGTCAATAATATCTTTCAAATCTTAATATGGAAATATTGTATCACCAAATCTAACAATCTCCATCTTGATACTATATTTCCCCGCAAGCCTACCAACTCCACCTACATCCTTTTACTCCAAGCAGCTCTCAGACAAAACACCACAGATACTTTCCCAATGAGCTTCGGCATGGTCATCACCCATTGCACTTTATCAATGAACTCCGACAATACAACTGTTCACGAACAAAGTGTTAAAAGTACCCTCTCCATGTAGGACCTATCAATCTCCAAGACAAACATTTCCATCTACCAACTCACTATCCCCATGTATCGCCAAGTAGCACCTAGCACTTCAGCAAGCGAATCAAGTTCGAGCAATGCGCAAACTTTGCAATAGGTCTAGCCTTATATCTCTCATGGTCCTTCACCTTATATGTCAACTTATATCCTATGGCTCGGCTTCTTTGTTTTTGGGGGGGGGGGGGGGTTACCAATTTCCAAGTCTAATTCTTCTTCAATGAATCAATCACCTCCTCCATAGCATGCATCCATTTCGAGCTAGCACTCGAACTCATAACTTCTTCAAGGTCGAAAGGCTCATCTCGCACTATATGCAGTGTGTAGTCAAATTGATCATCAAGGCTAAGATTTGCATAATTCCAATCTCCGTACCTATTTGGTGGCCTTCTAACTCTAGAACTAGCCCGAATATGTGTAGCTTCGATTAAGCTTCTATTAACTCCACCTTAAGCTGAATCATTTCTAGCTTTAGGACCATCACCATTATTACTAGAGGAATTTTGTGGACCTTCATATGATGTGTCAACGAATGCAATTACACTGTCTTCTTTTGTAGCTCTGACTCTACTACTAGGTTGATATGTGTGAATCGTTTTCATCCCCTTAGGCCTTTCAGCTTCTGAATCTACCAAACTAGGTGGATTCCGCTTCGACGTGAGCATAGCAGACTCATCAAATGTGATATGTCTAGAGTGCACTACTTTCTTATCTATAGGGTTTCAAATGTGATACCCTCTGATGCCTTCTGTATAGCCGAAAATATGTCTTTATAAGCTCTAGTCTTCAACTTGTCATTTCATGTATGGTGAACGTATAAAGGCTACCAAATATATGAAAATAACTGATATGTAAAGATGTACCTTTCTACATTTCCTCTAGAGTCTTTCCATCAATGTCTGAGCATGTAATTTGATTGATAATATACGCTGCATTCGATAAAGCTTCAGAGCAAAAACCTCTAGATAGACCCGTTGTCGATCTCAAACAACGAGCTTTCTTCACTAGAGTCCTATTTATCCTTTTAGCGACTCTGTTTGATTGTGGATCTCTGCGTGTATTGAAGTATCTCTGAATTCCATGCTGCTTATAGAAATTTATGAACTCTTTAGAAACAAACTCACTGCCATTGTTGGATCTCAACACCTTCAAATTCTTTCCGACTTCATTCTCTACTCGTGACTTCCAAGTTTTGAACTTCTCATATGACTCGGACTTAGCTTTCTTCATTAATAACTAAACCTTCTGAGTGTAATCATCGATAAAAGAGATAAAATACTTAGCTCCTCCGATAGAAGCTGTAGCTACTTGTCCCCAAACATTTGTATGGATATACTCTAGTACTTTTTTGGACCCATGTCTACCGACACCGAAAGAAACCTTTATCTGGTTACCCAATACACACTCTAGGAAAAATTCTAAACCGTTGAAGCTTTCACCCTTGGTCATCTTGCTTCTACGAAGCAACTCCAAGCACTTATCCGAAATATGACCCAATCAAAGATACCAATGTTTGGTGGCATCCATAGCTTATGAACTATCAACTTCAACATAAGACTCTCCAAGAACCGTGGATCCTTTCAATAAATAAAGATTCTGGACCATTACTTCTTTCATCAATACAAGAGCACCGCATTTCACCTTCAAGCTATCCGACTCTATCATAATCCTATAATCTAAAGATGCTAACTGACCCAAAAACAGAAGAAATTTCCTTAAACTTGGAATATAGCCGACTCTAGTGATAGTGCACACCCCACCATCATGCATGCAGATACGCACTGATCCTTCTCCTAATGACTTGCAGGTAGCATCATTCCCCATTAATATAGCACTTCCCTCCTTATCTTCGTAAGAACGGAAATACCCCTTTCTAGGCATCATATGGAAAGACGCCCCTGAATCCAGCATCCAATGGTCTGATACATCAAAAACAGATGAAGTCAGCACATCATCAAAAATAACCTTCTCCACTGCAATAGATGAGAACCATTTTCTTCATTTCTCTTCCTCAAATATAAACAATCTTTCTTTCAATGTTCATGCTTCTTACAATGATGGCACCTGTTGTCTCTAGACTTTCCTCTCCAACTGCTTTAGGGCTTTCTTGATTTAGAACTTCCTATGAAATTATTCTCCTTCTTCTTTCTTCCTCTCTCTACGAATAGTCCTCGACTACTACTGGCTTCTCCACTTTCACCTATAAGCTTCATTTGATATCTCTTCAGTTAGTAGTCACGTCTTCACATCTTCTAATGTCAATATGCTTCTACCATAGATCAAGTTGTTAGTAAATACCGTGTATCACTCTGGAAGAGAGCACAATACCACCATTGCCTTTTCCTCCTCATCCACATTTAAATCAACAGCTTTCATCTTCAACATCATGTCATCGAAGAAGTTAAGATGTTCTTTCAACGACGTACCTTCACGCATCTTGTAAGTGAAAAACATCTTCAACAAAATCGACCTATTCGTGGGTGACTTCTTCATGTGGAGGTCCTCCAATTTCTTCCACAGGCCTCTCATGGTAATTTCACTGCTAATTTCTAGGATGCTGTTCTCACCCTTGACCAATTGGAGGGTAGTAAAGGTCCATTCTTCATCTTCTTCCTTTCCAGTTTTGAGATATCCGCTGGCAATGATTCTGGGTCAAACACAACTCGATGAACATGATTTCTTCTCACACCACCTTTGTCTTTCTCTGCCACTTATTAAAATCATTATCTTTGTTCCACTTCTCTATAGCTAGCTGCGAATCAGATGCTGCATATGAACCCCTAGTGTAGGATGCATACTTTAAGTAGGTCTAATCTCACTTCCATCTACAAATCCTACCATCGTATCGATCGCCTTCTAGCCCTAGGCTTCAACAACAACCTTCAATGCTCTGATATCATACTGTTGGAGTAGATTTTACACAAACGACCGTTAATCAAACCAAGTAAATGCAAAAGCAATAAGATCGTGCTATATTGCGATACAATAAATAGAAACAAGAGAATAAAATAACAAATCACATAAGAAAGTAAATAGAGAGTTCATACACGGATTTATAGTGGTTCCATTATCGTGAGATAGTGTACATCCACTTTGGAGAGACAAGATTTTATTATTTCTTAAAAAAGAGAAATTAACAAGACTAATGATGAAGGCTAAGAAGAAGAACACAAAACACAACTTAAGATGATAATTCTACTCATGCTAATCTCTGCCTTTATATAGAGATTATTACTTGAGGTTTAAGTAATTGATTTATAGTCATAAATCAATGCCTAATCAATTTTCCTATTCATACGGGAAATGTTTATCCATTAAATTTTCTAGTTTCCCCCAACTACATGCGTCTAGTAAGATTTTTTCTTTAATCAACTAATTTGAGAATTACTTGATTACTTCAATCGTCCAACATAATTCTTCTAATATAGGTAATCTATTGATCTCTTTTATGTTATAAAAGAGGTAATATATTTGAGTAATTACCTCAAATATTTTCTAAATCTTTTGTAATTGAAAATATTTTATCATAGAAATCAACAATATCTTCCAAATCTTATTTAGTATGAAAATATCGTATCATCAAATCTAACAGATACCAAACCAATGATCCGTACTTTAATGAACTTGGGTTTTCGATTTAGTGAAAATTCAGATCCACTAGGGTATTTGTTATTACATTTGGTATTAGAGTTTAGGTTGGTCGATCTTGAAAAATTAGGAAATGTCGAGTGAACGTATTTTTATTTTGCTTGTAAATATAATGTACGTTAAATCCTAAGAATTCCAATTATAGAGTAGTTGCACATGGAAGGTCCTTGAAGCTGGATGTGGTACATGACTCCCTAGTCCGGCTCGGATAGCCTAATGGTTGTACACCTCGTATGTTGCTAGTTGATGATGTACAGTAGGTCTAGATAAGGGAATGTAAGAATCCATATGTTGTTGATATTCAAAATTATGCTTTTCCGAAGGATGGTGTGAAGTAGCCACTCCAAGTTAATAGTCGGATTTCTAATATTGAAAGTAAGATAAGCAAGTTAGTTGGAGAGTGGAAGTTCTTTAGAGGGATCAAATAGAAATCCACTATGAGCCCAACCCAATTGAAAATAGTTTTAAAAGTTGAGAAGTATATATAGTTAATATGTTTGAAAAAGTGAGCAAATATTGAATTTTAAAATGTAGATATAAATATAAATATTTTGTTAGACTGGAATTTTTTCATAAATAGGTTTAACAAAAGCCAATTGTTGAAAATTTATAAATTATATATAGCTCACTAGTTTCTTTATAAAGAAAGAACAGTGTAAATATAAAGTTCTAGTAGAAAATGAAATTTGTTAAAATCTAAAATTTCAGCAAAGGAATTTTTTATAGAAAAATATTTTCTTTTGAAAAGAAATGGTAGAGCAATATAACTCGTGAATTTTTCTACGTAATAAGAATTTTAAGCGATAAAAACATTTTCTTGATGGACAGTAGGAAGTGGTACAAGTTAAATAGCATGGAAAAGAAGATTTAGAACCCTAAAACAACTATGGGCGAAAGCACCACAATGGTTCAACTAAGATGACAGTCGATGGAGAAGCAATTAGAATAAGTGCAGTTTAGATAGAGGAAAGTTGATTAGTAGTAACACTATAAAATATAAAAGCAACGTAGAACATTAACGGCAGAACAAAGAAAAACAAACATTTTTCATTGGTGTATGCATTTATTGCAAGTATCTTTTAAAGTGCCCCTCAAATGATATTAGAGACTCCACTAATGATTGGAAGTGGAGATAGTATGAGTGGTAAAAAAATATTGGAATATGAGTTGTCCTTGTCTACCACAGTTTGTCGTTAAAAATTATAAAATGACGTTTTAAAAACATTGTAAAGTATATTTTTAGAAAGAAATGGTTTGGTGCAACAAATAGTTTTGAAAGGAAAACTTAATAAATAGTTTAGACTAAAAATACCAATCTTTAAAAAGTAAAATTCAAAAAGGTCTTTTAAAGAAAATGTTGATTTGAAGAAAAAGAAAAGAAACTATTAAAATTAGATTTGCCAACAATTTCTTTTAGATTTAATGTATAAGTTAAATTCATAAATCTTAAATTATAAGTTTTAAAAGTTAAGATACTAAGTATTTTGAACTTGATAAAAGGTTTCTAAGTTGAACTTTTCAAAGAGACAAAGATTATGGGATTAAGTATTAAATTTTGACGTTTATAATTTTTGAAAAAAAATGGCGATGACCAAACGAAAGTTTTAAATACGGAGTAGATAGGAATGAGTGCCCATTTAAGACAGGGTGAAAGGTACGGGTATGAAGAAGGTAGCAATATTACTTATGGAGTAGTAATAAGAAACCCCATAGAGTGTAAAGAATAATAGTAAGAACCTAGGAATATTGTTAGATATGTGGGAAAACCATAGGAAGAGCCCGTAAATAAATGATAAATGATATTAAAGTATGCTTCTATGAGTTCTAGGATATGCTCGTATGGAGGGTCAAATATAAAGGCAATAAATACCAAGATTTGAGAATACCATTAAGGAATTTGGATTAAAATAAAACGGTTACAGAGGATGATGAGGTGGCAAAACACATATAGGATATTGGTAGACTCAAAGTTATGGAAGACAAGGTAGGAGTTGGAAAAGTTTTTCCACCGAGCCAGTTGTCAATGAGTAATTCAAAATGTGCATAGATTGTATTTCTTATCCAATATAATGTAGGGATGCACAGTTTATTCCATAATTGGATATGGTAATGGAAGAAATAAATAGGCCTTATTCATTAGAGCAATAAAAGAAAAGTTAAAATATGAGGATTCCATGGAGATGTCATAATAGAAAGGTCCATTCAAGTCAAAAGTGATAGAGCCACAACATCGTTAGTGTTAGTTGATGTTGAAGGGCATTTTCTAGCATTTTTTTAAGTTAGGTTGTTAGGATTAGTTTTCTTTATTACAGGTAAAAATGCGTATGATATGATATGAAATGTTCCTTTTATTTTGTTTTCAATATGGACATCAATGTTATAAGAAATCAATATGATAAGGAAATTCCAAAAAAGATCGTCAACTAATGCAAAAGAAAAGAAAATAGTTGAGGCTGGAAGTTAAGAAATAAATTAAGAAGATTTATTAAACTGCTGCTAAAGAAGAAATGAAATGAAATTGTAAGCCCCAAAAAACTAGGGAGATAAATTTCAATGAGTAAAGGACATGGAAAGGATGTTGCGTAGCCACAGGTCAATGTTCTTGTACCTTGAAAGTTGAAATTTATAATTTAACTTTTGTGCTGGTTGCTATTATAAACAAAAGAAAAGTTTTTGGGAAACTTAAAATTTACCACATAAAATAAGAGAAGTCCACTATGGATATTGGACTATTGACTAATCCTCGACTTCTTGAGATATGGAAAAATTTGTTTTGGAAAATAAGATATCTCTAAAAAATGTTTTGAATTTAAAATTTATATGAATGTTTTAGGAAGCAATACGTACATATATATATATATATATATATATATATATGAATTGAAAAGGACGAAACTTGCAAATTTTGGAAATACTACATGCTAGACATTGGGGAATAGCTGACAAGTTGGTTAATATAGATTTTTATTGCGCTGCAGAAGTGATAGTAAAATAAAATACGATTAGAAATAATGGAGAAACCTGTTATAGCTAGGGAATCACTTTCTCCATATCTTGTTAGTAATAAGAAGTTTGATTTTCGAATAAACCTTATTTTAAAACTTTAAGATAAAAACTAACTATGCATATTATATTTGGAAAAGTCGAAAAAGAATTGAGGACAAAAGAGAAGATTCCAAAATACAGTGGAAAAAGGGTACATAAGAGAATGGTGGAAATATGAAATTTTCCATTTAGACCCTTTTCACGCATAAGAAAATAGGTTTAGAAAATTGGATTTTTCTAAATTTGAATGTTAGCAAATTTTGAATGGTAGAAATTGGATCAAAAGTGGGTTGAACTGCACTTTTATTCGTAGAAATGTGGGAAATTTTCGATGTAAAAGTAAGTTTTTGGTTTTCGAAAGTCGCATACATGTAAAACTACCAGTATACTTAGGGTGCTTGCATCATATTTTCGAAATTGGTTTAAAATAATGCATTCATAAAGGAGGCGCTGGTTAGAATCATTTTTCTTACATATCATATAAATTGCGATACGTCGTGCACTTGTACACAATTTGTTGCAAATTTGCTTGCACACTAATTGATTTGTTAGTTTACACGGAATGTACATTAGGTTATATGATTGAGGCCTTAAGTAATTTTGGGGATGAAATTCTTTTAAGGAGGAGAATGTTACACCCCGCGATTTTTGCGATAATTAATTTAAATAGAAAATTAATTAATAAATAATAAATAATGAAAACTGCAATTTTTGCAAATGTTAGAATTTGGCTATGAAGCTTACAACGTTGGGTTCGTGATGATTTTTTGATCAATTTTCATATATCAACATTTCCGATCAGAGATCAAATGAAAAAGTTATTAACGTTTGAAGTTTTAGCGTCAGAAATAATTATGTATGTAAATATGGTGATAAAATCAATCAACTCTAATTAGTAATGTTAATGGAAACTTAAATAATAAGAAAGGTTAATATAAAAATTAAATCTAAGAGAATATAAACAAGGGGAAACAAATTATAGCAATCGGCATTAACAAGGAAGGAAGCCAACGATTTAATAAACAAATGTAAACAAATTAAACAAAGATCTCATGCTATTAAATTAACACATCATAGGTAGACCGTGGATGCACCTAGGTTGACCGGTAGTGGTCAAACTTACACAACAAGCGGTCGAACCCTGTGTTGTAACTGCGGTAGTAAATTATTTTCTAAACGGCCTGCATTTAATACGGTTTAATTGAATGATTGGAATTGGTTTAAACCCCTATAAATATAGACCCAGACCCTCACTTTCAACTCATAATTTTCTAATGAGCGTGGAAGTTCAGCGATTTTCTCTTCTCCTCCAAAACTCTAATTTAATTGAAATATTCTGGTTTGCACGTTTACGCCATTGTAGGATTTTAGAAGATGACAGGGATAGAGAACAGGTTCAAATCAAGTCGCTACAACCAAGGTAAACTGTAAATCTGAATATGAAATTAAAATCAACCTGATCTCTTCTTTCTAATTCAAAAATCTAATAGATCTGTATGTATATGTTATTTGTGAATCCAAATAGGGAGCCAAAGTGGAAATACAAATAAAAGGGTTTAGATCTAGAGATTTGGGAATACTTGGAAAGACGAGTGGGAAAATTACATGTCTTGTAATAAGATTGAATTTATATTGTTGTGATTTATTCCATTTATGCCTATGCATAATCGGTTGGATATTCTATTGTAAGTGCATAATGATTAGATATAAATCTTGGTTTGAGTAATTTATTGTATACATGTAATGAATTAATGTAAATAACGGATTGGATAATGAATTATGTGCGTAATGTTTATGGAATAAATTGATTGATTATAGAATGATTTAGTTAAAGTTGATTATGGTATAAATTTAATGAAATTGGAAAACTTGCCTACATATTTTGTACTAGTAACTTTTTACTACTTTAATCACATAGAAAAGGAATGTAACATAAAGAAATTTTATTAAGATTTTAGGGGTTCAACTGATATTCTAATTCGTTGGAATCTGAGATGTTGCAAGAAGGTTTCTTTGTATTATCAAGTTTAAATAAATAAAAGGGAAATGTTTAAAATGATAAGGAATACACCAACAAAGAAAAAGATGTACAAAATAAGGCTAAATATTGCATTTTGTATTGTCTACTTCAAGCAATAAAAAGATAGTCCCTGGTAATTACAAATACCACACAGATCTCTCTTTTTGGATAAGACATATAAATTACGGTGTTAACATTTTTAGAATAGAAATGTAGTTCCAATGCTTTAAAATGTAAACCCTAAAAGTTAGATGATAAGACAAGAATAAAGTAAAAAGGTCCTAAAAAGTTAAGATGTGAAACATCATTAAAATTTGAAAGTAAATAAAGAGAAATTATGAAAGACGGGCAAGAAAAATAAAATAAAAGGATAACATGGGAATAAAAATTGAAAATAGAGAAAGGATAAAAAGGATGGGCAACGATATTATGAATTTGACAAGAGAAAAGCGGTAAATGAACTTACAGTAAAGAAAAAGGTGAAACACATAATGAAGTGAAGACCTAGGGTCAACTGTAAAACTCTAGAGGCATGATAATTATGTAAGTACGAAAGAATATATATATTGGATATATATAACTAGCCTCGAATATGCGTTTATGATTGATGTGAATAATTATAATTAAAGTATAATTAAAGAAATGATAAGACAGATGGTCATTAAAGTATGTTTCAATGTGATGTTAATACTGTTACATAATACAAGTCTGCCTGCCGTAAGGAGCTACCGGAGTTGTGCAATATTATACCGATGTGAGGCATGTCCTACCTTAGGACGTATGGAGATATGCTTTTGCTTATAAATAAAGGACTAGCCCAAAATAGATAGAGGATGGGAAAATATTTGAAAATTCATCATTAAATAGAGGAGTCTACTTCAACAATAGATAGAGGGGTTATTTCCTTGATTGCACTAGGCAATCTAAATGGGATGGTGAGCGGGTTCGGGTACCATACAACAACAGTTGTTGCATTTGGTACCAAATAATGAGAGCTAGGGCTGCATAGGGTAATATATGAGCAGTTCTTAGCGGTCAACAGGAAGGACGGGTTACACCTAGCTGATCTTCACTACCTACCAGGGTAGATCAAGTTGGCTCATGTAATGCCTTAATTTTCTGCTAGTTTGTTTTGTTTTGGTAAGGCTAGTTAACCCAAAAGGAGTTTCTTCATAATGGTTAGGGTGGTCCATGGCGTCGAGTTCACAATTGGAAGCAGACAAAGTAGTAAATCCCTAAAGAGAGATAGAAAATGCCAAAATGTATAAAAAGCCGTCATCATGCACTATGGGAGTTCCTCGAGTTATACGATAATGAGATCGTGACATAGCGAAGGTGATGAATCCTAACGAGGTGTTGATTAAGAGATACCGATGGGGATAGTATCTAGGTCCATTTGAGAACCATGAGATATATTTATTTATATATACGTAGCTATGATTCCGCAAAGGGTAGATGAGAACGGATCGCACGCGAACATTGGGTAGAGACGACAAATTAAATAATAAAAGACATAACAAGAGATAGAAGGCAATCAACATAAACTAGTGTTATGTACAAAATGTATAATTTACCAGTCACCAGAACGTTGTTCTGACCCCCCCTCCTCATTACAACCCATATGATAACTTGAAGGACAGGTGCTGGTGCTAGGTGTGTTTAGTGCTGACAAGGACACTAGATTTTGGAAGTCTTAAATCTTGATCAGTAGTTATATGACTTGTTATATTTTGTTATTCCCTTGTGAGTTATATCACTAGTGCTCTGATATGCATCTTTCGTTTTATTTGCAGGATACCAGACCAATAACCCGTACTTTGGTGGATTTGGGTTTTCAGTTTAGCGAAAATTCAGTCCCACTAGGTTGTTGGTGGTTACACTCAGGTTATCGAGAAATGATAGGTATGTGTGAATAATCTCTTGATTTGTCGAGCAAACTCAAGATCGAATCGGATTAGCACAACTGACACAGTTAGGAGTAGTATATGATGCAATCGAAAAAGAATTATCCCTTATTTGCAGGCATATGATCTGGTGAGTAAACTCAAGGTCAGAATCTCAAGGTAAGTGAGTCCTAATACTCACTAGAGGAATTGAATGATTTCTTTCTCTCTCTTAGGTTTTTATGGAATATAAAAAATAAATGGGAGCCTTCCTAGAAAAATAAAATGAATACATTTAACCTTTCTAATATTATAAGAACATATGTTATACAAATTAATATTATCCACTATGGTAAATTTGTTTAACTATTCTAATTGATAAATTGTTTATCAGTTGAAATGTAATAATGAAATGAAGAAGGATTGGCATATAAGACATACTCAGCAATAAATTAGTTTGCATATTGTCACCTCAAGACCTATGTAAGAGCCAAACGATATAACTACTAAATACGATTGTACTTTGGTCACTTAAATGATTATTTGTCTGAAACTGTGTATTGTCTGTTACGAGTTTTGAAATCTAAAGTAATAAAAGGTTATGGATTTTTATCCATATTAGACAACATACAAAAGTTGTATGGTGCTCAGTCATGTTCGTAATATATGAATATCAATAGAATTATTTCATTAAAAATGAGAAAATAAACCAACGTGTAAGACATATGTTCGACGCAATTGAAAACAATGACATTCTTGTTGTGTTGATAACAATGAAAGACAAAGGACTAAAGACAAATCAAAGAATTCGATCACTGAAATGTCTATTTCAATCAGTTTACTTAAATTCCACCTACTCGATGTCCTTAAAATGTAAAGGATGTCCGAAAGCGCTTTCGTAAAGAATTCAGTGCAAACATGTAATAAAATTTCATTTGTATGGTTTGAACATTTTGAAATGAAAACAAATTTTTGAGAGTATATGTAAAATAGGCATAGTTGGGATGAAGAGAGTGAATCTTTACCTCTACTTTAGGAAGGGACATCGTATGCAAGAATTGTATTGTGATAAATAAGATACTTAAAATGGAATGAGAAATGAGATTCCCATTCCATACATATTTTATTATATAAAAATGTATTCTACAAAATATATTTTCTTGAGCGCAAGATATTGATCTAAAATTCCACTGTAAACTAGTAACAGTGGATGAAAAAACCCGCCTATAATAAGTGCTTCATAGAGCTTCATGTTTCATGCTTTGTTATGGTGATGGCAGAAATAGTGGGTGCTTACCCAATAACATGTATTTATGGATGCATCTAGATAAGAAAGATTGTTTTATATATATATATATATATATATATATATATATATATATTACTTATGAAACAATAACTATTTTTTAGTGTTGTTGAAAATAAGTATAGTTCTATTTTGTTTGAATATAATGAGCATTCCTTATAAAATCTATAATGGCATTTGTTTTCATGGCATTAGTGATGCATTAGAGATAGAAAATGTAGAAGTATCTAAGATTTTAACAATTATTTTTGAATTACGTACTAATCCATATCTTTAAGAAATAACTCTATGATCATATGATTATGTATCAAATGACATCGCTGAATTATAATATAAGCGACTAAGAGCAATACACCCACTTAGTAGGTGTGATAAAAGAGTTGATGAACTCCTTATACTGATACATATAGATCTATGCAGTCTAAGGTCTAGTGATACCAAAACAGATACGCTTACTTCGTTAAATTCACCAATGAATTATCATAAACATAAACATGTGTATTTGATATGCAAGTAGTATGTCTATGATAAGTTCATGAAGTATAAAATGGAAGTAGACAAACATAATGTGTTAAGGAAATAATTTTTTTTTTTGATTTGATCGAATATGTGAGTATCTTAGAAAGAGTTTTAAAGTACCTAAAAATGAATAAAATTCAACCTTAAAGTCACTCCTCCATATGATACATAACGAAAAAGTATCGATAAGGAATAATTTGAATTTGTTGGACAAATTATGATTTATGATGGGTGATGTTAGATTAACTCCTTTCTGTAAAGGTATATGCTTAAGAGTAAGTACATATGTTAAATTTAATTTCATCTAAAGCATTGTTTACAAAATAATATAAGATATGAGTTAACATGAACCCCTACATGCCCTAGGTCAAAGAGGTGGCAGGTTGCATGAGGCGAGAGGCTTCACATAAAAAATTCGATCATGAAGGATCTTATCTGAACCAACCTTAATGGAGTTTTGGACCAACCAACAAAGGTTGACTATGAACATAAGTTTCTCAAACTCAAAATTGAATTAGTTTTATGAAAATATTGGATACAATCCAAAGATGCTAACATAGAAACTGATTATACAAGATGAAAGGAGATTAATTAAGCCTAAAACAGACACAACTCATTTGTAAATCTAGAAAGAATCTAAAAAAAATTCGTGCACATTAAAGAGAAACTACGAGTCTCTTATCAATGTTGAGAAAAGGATTGTTAGTGATAATAATCTCCTCGAGTGTCAATAGGCCATGAAGAATATAGTCTCTATCATATAGTACAATGCTTAAGCCTGGAATAGATTACATGTACATCATCAAAATATGATTTTGATAGTTGTACTCGAAGGAATATGATCCATCAACCGCGTTGTTCAAAAGGAAGACCAATGCTGTTGGAATATAGTAAGTAGCATGTGAATGACATCGCAAATTTCAATTATTGAAATTAGCATAGCAGTTTCATCTATCAACATGCTTAAGTTAATTCGGATTATACTTGAAAAATAATCGTCCAATATGACATTGAATTTTGTTACATCATTGTTGAAACGGAAATTCTAAATAATGACTTAGAATAGGCCATTTGCATAGGATAACCAAAATATCACGATGATAGTGGGAGTGACAGTTGAGTTTGTAAGTGTGGGATATGATCCAAGAACTGATACAATAATTTCATTCGATAAACACTAAATTAGCGCAAATATGTTGATAAATAAGTTAAATAGTTTGATTGTCAATCAAAATGCAGAGGAAATGTGTGTATGTAAGAAGGAATATTAAGAGGTCTAAACTATTTCTAAAACAATAAGTAACATTGTTAGGATTGTCCTAATCGATATACATAGACACCATATTAAAATGTCTAACATGGAGCATTTGAGGTAGATTTGCAATAGGAATTATCATATATGTTATATTTCCTACTATATCCCAATTTACTTGTGTAATTGGTACATTGAGAAAGTATCAGATTCGAGGGGTATTTAAGAAACACTAGAGAGTGATTTATAAAGGAGTATTCATACTCGAATGTCATAATTGATATAGAATGCAGTATGTCGATCCTAAATTCATATTCAACCTTAGTTAAGGAGCTTTAAGGTGGAAATGTTTCAAACAAGAGGTGAATGCTGATTCAATAGAAAGGCTAAGCACATCACTTTGAATAGTATCACAATAAAAGCAGTATAAACTAAATGCACAAATTTATAACCAAGTTAGGAGTAATTCCAAATGCTGAGAATCCTAATAATTTTTTGTGAAAACAATGTCACAACAAAACATAAAAGAAACTATGGCTCACAAGATGTCTAAACACATATTTCAAAAGTTCCACATGATAAAGGCAATTTATCAATGACAGAGAAATATTGGCTAATAGAGCAGATAGTAATACAATATAGCAGATCCATTCACTAAAGAAGTAGCTCACTAAGTTCTAAACTGATCAGAGGAATGAGATTAAGATTCCATAATCGACCCTATATGCAAATAGGAGATTGAAAGAGTTAGTGGTATAACATGTGGGCAATTATATAATTTATTACATATATCTAACCTTATAGTCAATCTTGTTCATAGTGACAGTGTTTGTTTTCCTTTATATACTTTGTTCTATTGTGACATAATTAATTAAGTAAATTATTTTAAAGTATATATAATAATAAAATCCTTAAACAAAATGTTATATGACCGTAGTTGTAAATAGTTGCAATCGCAAGTAACTAATCAAAAAATAAAATGACGTTTTGTTTTTAAGTATTCATGGTCAAGTTTTGAGATATGAATATTGTTACTCAATTTTTTTATAGGCAAAAATGATAAACTGATCAAGACTTCTTAGCCTAGCCGATCCAAGCCAGGAAGGGTCGAATATAGGCCAGGCCACAACCAACTAGCTAAGACTGGAGATGAGCCAGCCAGACTTCCTCAGCTATTGTCATCCCAAACCCAATTTGGACCAATGCTAGCCCATCTATTCAGTAGCGCTTCAAGCCAACATCTTGCCGGCACGTCGTGAAACAACTTCAACAACAAACTCATCAAGCAAGCGGTCAATCCAGAAAATCCACACAGAAATAAAAAGGAACTTTTCTCAAAATATTGTTTACAAGTTTTTATACGAACAGAGACAACTAATGCATACAACCCAACTAAGCTAAAAGAAACAATTGCTGAAAATTGCCATTTAACATCAAATGGTGATAACGTGGCTCTATCACCCTACTTTAATTACATGAACCTTTCTAACATGTCCTTATAGTGCAACCCACATATCTTAACTTTTCTTTTTGGATTTTCATAAATAAGATCCATCCATTAATTCCATTATCACAACCAATTATATTAGTATATTTTTTAATCCAAATCTCTTGACAGTATTCTCAAATCCTGGTATATGCCTTCTTTGTTTTCACATATGCAGGTATACCTTAATACTCGCATAAATATACCTTGATACCATTTCCAATTTCCTTATTGGTTCTTCATTATGCTCTTACCCATGTCAAATAAAACATTCCTATGCTCGTAACAATATTCCTTATATCCAATAGGATTTCACTCCACATCTCATAGAAAGTAAAGTCTCCCTCTCTAATTACTCGAGGTGCAAAGCTACCCGAAAGCAAAAGGCATCAGTCTTAGCTACCCTATAAGACTTTGATTCTTTCTCAATATGATTTGGAACTTGCTAGCTCAAATGATAGTTTCAATTGTCTCTTTGATTTGATGCACTGAATCATCTTATCATGTCGCTTGACAGCACCTATCTGTAGTGGAATGTGCATGCGCCTTCTGCGTCTAAGTTTGTCAAATCTAGTAAAGAAGCTCTTGATTCTAAACTCCACAGTTTAGATCAAAACCTGCTTTCTTGCTTCTCTTATTCTGTGAGCATTCATTGTTACTTGATTCATAGCCATAACTTTTACCCCGTATTACCTAGACAACCATCCCTATCTATTCCATATTAAAATTTTGGTTCGGTTTCCATTACCCTTTATAAAATTAAAACTTCACCGCCATGAAGTATATAATTCCAAAACTTTTATCTTTTTGATATAAATTTATAAACTTTTTGTTAAATCCTTCAATAGCATGTTTTCAAAAAGGAACCATGAAAATCTCTTTATTTTAACCAATGTTAATTTTATGTGTCCTAACTTTTAAAACTATAATTTAAGATTTGTCAATTAAGTTTATTTATTAAGTTTAAGAGGAAATATTAACAATTGAATTTTCCAAAGGAATTTTTCTTCCAATTCAAACAATGGTCAAATTTGCCAACAGGGTTGGCGCAGTTGGTTGATGGTCCGGACTGCGTGATCAAAGGTCACGAGTTCATGCCCCGAAACTGACAAACCTGTAACAAGTACCCGAAGTATGTGTTTGGCAGGCACATACTTCCCTAGAGTTTACAAGCGAAGCTTGGTTCTCTAGGTAATTCAAATAAAAAAAACAATGGTCAAATTTATTATATGAGTGGTCGTTCAAATCAAATTTTCCTTTAAAACATTTCAATAATGAAGATTTTACTTCTTAAAAATAAGATTTTTTAACTCAAATTATTTATTAAGTTTTGTATTTCAAAAATTCATTTTTTTGTCAAACCATTTTCTTCAAAATTGTATTTTACATTGTTTATAAATCATCCTTTATAACTTTTACTAAACACTGGAGCAGACAGGGACAACTTCCATCTTATTATTTTTCCAATACTCATTCAACTTCCACTTTCAACCTTAACGGAGGTTCGAATTGCATACAAGGGGACATGTAAAAATATATACATGCAATTAACGCACATAATTATGGAAACCATCCATTTTTTAATTTCCTATGTTGTTTCTATTTACTAACATATATTTGTAAAAATTTCTAACATTATTTCTATTTATATTACATAATATTACTAGTATTTAACCTTTTTCTACCTAAACTATTCTCTGGTTCTCTTTTTACAGCATTTCTCTAAATTAATTGTCTTCTTTATTGAACCATCGTGGTGTATTCGCCTACTACTTTGTTTTCGAGTCCTTGTCTCCTTTTCATTCCTTTTACCCCATTTATAAACCGGTACCACTTATTTTTGCCCATCACTAAAAAGAATTTCATAACTTAAAATTTTTTGTCTCACAAAAGTCAACGCGCTATATATGCACTCCACTATTTGTTATAAAACAGATAACTTATTTTTTCATAAAACACGTTTACTGATTTTTTTTATTAAACTAATTTTAATTTCTACTAGAAATTTTATTTACATAAAATATAGATATAGTTCATTATTGAAAATTTAATATTTACTTACCTTTCAAAAAATGTCATTTTTCTAACTTTAAATATTTCCCTTGAAAATCATTTCAAATATATAATTTATATATTTTTATCAAACTTTTATGTAAAAATCATTTCAACTTTTATATTAAATTCTTTCATAGCGAGTTGAACTTGGATGGATTCTTATTAGTCCCTTCTTTTGGACTTTCTTTTTTCGAAAACTTACTAGATATTTATAGCATATAGGTACTTACTTTCCCCTTATCAGATCTAATGTACATCATGAATCAGCAATCCTACAGGGATCTACAATCATGGGGTAATCTGTGCTTTATAAGGGATTCAAGTGCTCTCCAGCATTATAGACTCTTCCATATGTTGCATTCATGCTCTTTTTAAGTCAACACCTTCCAGGTTGACCTATTTTCCATGGGGTGATTGGGATAGATATGTGTGTCTTCAAGTTCATCTATTGTTCTAACTCGTAGTCGCATTGTCCATCTTTTCAGAGTATGGTTGCAACTACTTTTATAGTCGGAGTTTGTAGGATTTGGCATACAAAACTTATATAATTATAGTAAAAATACAAATACATTCACTCAGTGTATCCTAATATTCTATGACCGATTAACCTAAGCTCTGATATCAGTAACAACCCACACCAGGGATTGAATTTTTGCTAAATCGAAAACTGAAGCCCACCAAAAATAGAAGTCCTTGGTATCCTACAAATGAACAAATGCATATAGAAAACTATCGATATAAACTCACAGTGGAGTAGTAAAGTATAATAAAATATATAGTTACTGACCAAGGTTGACACTTCTGATATCTAGTATCCATGTCAGTGCCGAGCATGCAAAAGGAAACCTATCCTTTCACCATTCCCGTCTTGTACTAGTACCTGTCTCTGTAAAGCTATCATGTGGGTTATAATGAGGTGGGGGTTAGAATAACCTTCTGCTGACTGTTAAATTACACACTTTATACACAACACTAGTTTACGTTGATCACCCTTCATTATGTGTTATGTCTTTTAGTTACTTAGTAGTTTTGACTCCACGTACGCGTACGATGCCCCTTATCAAATGTGGTAGACTGCGACTACAAACGTGTATGCGTATGTTTATTTATATGTTTATAAGTACCGTAGTCCCCCTTTGGACCAAGATAATATCCAAGCTAGTATTTGTAACCTAATATCTCATCAAGATCCAACATCAACATAGTATCACGTCCTTGTCGCCCGCATATACTAAGAAACTCCTGTAGTGCCTAACGACGGCGTCACAATAGTTTAGCCGTATTTCACTCATATTTGAAAGACTTCATCAAAGGTTATCTAAACCTGCCTCCTATCACGAACAAACTAGTAAACAAATACGAGGTGGTACATGTCATATATAGAATCTACACTAATAGAAGTCATAGTTCATTTAGGTGAAACCCCTCATCTTTCCACTGACTGCTTAGGACCGATGACATTATTGACCTATAAAGCAGCTTCTACTCCTGAGTTTGGTACCAATCACACTGTTATAGTGTCAAGCCTTGCATACCATCCCATTTAGATTGTCTAATGCAATTTAGGAAATACCCTTTGTTATTTAGTAATTCCTAAAATGTTGAAGCTGACTCTACTTGTCCTTTGAAATTTCAACCCGAGCCGAACACTCTATTTGGTATACTCTTAACCTATACACAAATGTTTAAGCATATTTCTATTGTGTAATATTACCAACGTCACATCCCAAACCGTACTGATAGCTCTATCATTTTTGTTCAATCTAAATTCCTGACTAGATCTAATTATTCATATCCTTCATAAACGTATACTTGAGGTTATGTAATTTTTATTAAACTACTATACCTCTTATTTTTAATTAATACAGTTAAGTATTATTTAATACCTTCTTTAAATTAATATAATCAAATGTTATTTATTGCCTTCTTTCAAGTAATACAATGAAGTATTATTTATTTATTTATTTTGACTAATGTAATTAAGTATTATTTACTGCTTCATTTCAATTAATGCAGTTAAGTTTTATTCATTGCCTCTTTTAAAATAATACCGTTTAGTATGTTTTACCGCTTCTTTTTAATTCATGCCCATTTTAATGAAATTACTATAACTTCACCAACTGTATATTTCCTAGCATCTTAAATAACTAGGTTAACCAACAAATTGTTTATTATTATCTCTACTTACAATATTTAAATATACTTAAGGATTTCTTTACTTTAATGCATAAGAATTATCTCTTCCTAAGAGGAATTATCTTTTCTATAATTATCGAAATAGACAGCACAAAAAAGGTAAACATCCCTATTTGTACATCTCTTTCTTTTAGATATATTCCTTGTTATTTCAAACGATACACTTTTATTTATGATCTGGATTATTTATAGAAATATACATCCTACGCACTTCATTCCAATGAATTAATATACTACATAAATTCCAATCCAATTTCTGACACATCTAATTTATGCTTACTAGTTCATATCAATTACCCAACAAATTTAGAATTATCACACAATTTAACTAATGAATTTTTTCACAAATTTATGGACTATTTCCACCTTTACTTTTCATATTCAAGTACATATAGATTTAATTGAAGTTAAAGATTCACAAAATATGCAGACATAGTTTTCAATCCCATTACACCTATATATTTAAACCTACAACTCTAAAATTTACAATTAGGTATATATAGAACAGAGCAACAATGATGTAAATCCAATATTATATAAAAATATATAATTTCTCACTCGGCTTTTTTAGCTCCAATTCTCCAGATCTATATCCATTCCCTTTTCATTTGACTCCCTTTTAGTTTAAATCAAAATATGTATAAAAAAGATATACATGCCTATTACAGTTACAGATTTGGGAAAATGATTGAATTAAATTTAGGCATGAGTTAAGATTCACTATTTACCTTTGTTTTGGCATTCCAATTCAATCCTATTGTCCTCTTATTCCCTGCTTTACACTACTTATATATATAATATGTTATCACTTTTATACTTTCTAGAAATTATGAAGAAAAGGGAATTGCAGGGCTCTACACTGTGACCCAGAAAATATGAGAAGAGAAGTGATGGTCTAGGCCTATATTTATAGGTATTTTAATCGATCTTAAATTTGTACCAACTGGTGGGTCTTCACTTTTGTTTCCCGATTCGAGAATTTGTTTCTAATTTTGTTATATTTGATTAGATCCAGCAATGTTAATCTTACTTAACATTTAAGCTTCCGCTAACGTTAATAATTAATGTTAATTATTTATTTATTTCCATAATCACGTATTTAATTATTCTTAATTCAACATTTTAAAATGTTAGTATCTTCTTCATTTAAACTCGGATTATGAAACATATATATATATAGTATATGAAAGTTGATCAGATAGTCTCCATGAATATAATGATGTAAGTTTCATAGCCAAATTCGGATGTTTACAAAAATTTTATTTTTGGCATTAATAATTAATTTATTAGTTCTTTTAACTAATTACTCCTTATTTTATGAGGTGTTACACCACTGGTTCCAAACCTTTACCGTGTAGAAAGACGCTTGCGGTAGCGGGTTAAGAGTTGTTTTGATGTAAGATGGAAAGGTTGTAGCTTATGCCAGTGAACACTTAGGATTCACGAAAGGAACTACCCAACCTATAATCTTAATTGGCCATTATCATGTTTGCTTTGAAGTCTTTGAGACTTATTTACTTGGAGAAAAGTCCGAATTATTTATGGGCCATAAGTCTTTGAAGTATTTGTTCTCTCAAAAACACTTGGATCCAAGACAATAAAGGTAGATGGAATTTTTAGCATTATATGATTTTGGAAGCGCATATACACCAGGAAAGGGTGATGTTGTGGCAAAGGCTTTGGGTAGGATGCATATAGTGTTAAATGATGATGTTGGAGATAAGGCTGTTGGAATTCATGTATGAGTTTGATTTTCGACCTCCCTTGATGTATCCACCAAGATTATCGGTGGCTTTGGAAGTCAGACCGACACGGATAGATCGCATGGGCATGAATCAAAGGCAGGATGCTGCTTTTGTTGAGATTATGGATAAGTTAGAGATAAGTGAGTGATCAAGTCATTTTGGGCCGCTATTCTAAGAATAAGAAATGCTACTTAAGGTGAGATGGTAGGTTGTGCTTACCGTGTGCAAAGGAGCTAGTAGACGAGGTATTGGGTGGGTGTCACCACTTTTGGATGACCATTCATCCAAAAGGAGATAAAATATATTAGGAAATGAAAAGAGTTTTCCACTGGCCAGGTATGAAGAGACATGTAACAGAGTTTGTAACTAAATGGATGACATGTCAAAGGGTTAAGGTGGAGTAAAAGAAACCAAGTGGACTGTCATTACCCTTGGAAGTACTTAGTGGAAGTGAGAGAACATCTCTATGGATTCGTCGATGGATTACCAAGTAATAGGAAGGGAAATGAAAGTATTTCGGTAACGGTGGATCGCCCTATGAAGTGCCCACATTTTATTTTGACATGGAGTTAAAGAACCATATCAACTTTGAAAACTTTGTATATTAAGGAGATGGTATTACAACATGGAATACTAGTTAGTGTATAAATTGACCGGGACCCACTTTTTACGAGTGAGTTCTGGAGGAGTCTACAAAGTGCTACAGAAACGAATTTGAAATTGAGTACAGCATATCACCTGCAGACAGTTTGATAACCAAAAAGAGTAAACAAGGTGTTGGGATTTCTTGAGGGCATGTATTCTAGATTTTGGAGGAGCATAGAAAGTTCATTTACTGCTTGTAAAGTTTACCTATATTAATAGTTATCAAGCAAGTATTAGGATGACACCATTTGAAGTTTGTATGGATGACCGTATAAATCACCATCATTTTGGTGAGAGTCTATAGACAAGGAGAATGACTAGAGATGATCAAAGACACTTTAGAAAAGATGGAGTTGATATGGAAACATATAAAGGCAGCATAAGATGGGTAGAGATCTTATGCAGACAAGTGAAAAGTAGACCAGGAATTTGTTGTAGGCGATTTAGTATTTGTTAAAATGCCACCGTTGAAGAGAGTGATTAGGTTTGGTAATTTAAAAAAACTGGCACCCCAATTTATTGGACCTTTCCATGTGATAGTGCTGATTGGAAGTATGGCCTATAGAGTACGACCATTTGAAAGATTGCTGGTGTTCATGGTGTGTTTCATGTTTCACAATTGTGAATATGTGTGCATGATCCATCTATTATGACCGAACCTAGTTAATTAGAGGAAATGGAGCTAGAACCTGAGATGAGTTGGTTCTACGATCCTACATGGATTGTTGAGAATGGAGTGAAATTAGTGCAAAACATAGTTGTGAAGTTAGTTAGGGTCCTGATGTGAAATGATCCAGTAGATAGTGCATGAGAACCATAGGAGAAGATAAGAGTTTCCCGTCCATATCTTTCTACCCGTACATTCCTTATGCGTATTTGATTTTAGGACAATTTTGGATGCGTCGTTTTAATGCTTGGGTATTTTGGTCGATCTTAGGTAGAATAGGTTAGAAATAATACCCTACGTTGTTATGTATTGTTTCTGTATTCATAAATTTATATGCTTATTAGCGTGTTGTGCATCATGCCTGATATGTCATATAAATTGCATTCAATAAGGTAGCAAAGTTAGAATTGCATTTCGATATAATTATATGATATTCATGCATGTTTGAATACTCTTTTTCATATATGTTATTAGTTGTTGATCGTTTGCTTATATAAGGATGTGCACATGCACAAATGGCACAAGTGACATGGGCTAAAATGAAAAATTAGGAGCAACTATTACATTCTTTCCGTCCTTTGTGAATTTTGAAGAAGAATTTTTTTTAAGGGGAGAATGCAATACCTTGGAAAAATTGAAACTATAAGGGTATTTTTAGCATTTTTTGTAAAAATGACAGTAAAAGTTAGCTTTAAAATGATTGAAATTTGGCGATGAAACCAGTGTTATTGCGACTATCTCTCTTATTGATTCACATAGATCGTTTAGAGTTAGTATGAAAGAGATACGATCGAAAACATCGAATCGAGCGAACACTATGGATTTGGTTCAAATATTAAGTTTGGGCGGACATGCGATTGTCTAATTTGCTGCACTTATAAACAAAGATGCATATACTACTTTTTCATGTCAGAAACTATCACCCTTCTTCTTTCTTCTTCCCCAAACGTTGCTATTTAACCCTATATACCAAAATTCAAAGTCAAATTTAGAAATTGAAACCCCTAATCGAAGAGTGGAGCAGGGACGAGTGCATATGAGTAAATATCAGTATTAGAATAGTGAATTGAAGGGAGTTCTAACTTTGGACAACGAAGGAAAATAAGGCTAAAGGTTTGGAGTTAAGAGGAATCTACTAGGGTGAACGAGTTTATCAAAATTCTATGTTTGTTCGCTTGATTTCGTAGCTTAATATGATTGAAATTTGCAATTACGTAATTAAAATTCGAAGTTAGTCCCTAGTATTTTTGGAAACCATGCTTAACTTGATTAATGAATGATTTTGAGTTACTAAATGGATTAATGTGACTATATAATGTATATGTGAATTTTATATGTAAAAACTAGGAAAATTTAGGACATAAATATGGGAAGATTCATAGTAAATTGGTGGGAAATTTTGTATAAATAAAATTTTGAGAATAAATACGATAATAACAGACCTAAATATAGTTTTTGTGTAATTTTGTATGTTTTATATGAATTAATATTGTTATATTTCATTTATGTGGATAAATTGTCCAAACTTATAAATTTAATGATGTGAGACATCTAAATATGTCAAATTAATATGGAATTATTTTCTAAGATTATATATGATGATTTTATGTGGCATTTAAATATGTCAAATTTATATGGAATTATTTTCTAAGATTAGATATGATGATTTCAAGTCAAATAAGTATATTTGGATAACTTAATTCAATTTATATGAATATATATATATATATATATATATATATATATATATATGTTTCATGCTATGTGAAAAGCAGTCCAGAGATTATAAATTAATGATTTGACGTATATAATCATTTCAAAATGGTATGTGTTGATGCTAAAAGTGGCACAACGTTAAATATAACCTTTAGTAGGATTAGATCTAGTAGAAATAACTGAAAAATGCTAAAGAGCGTAGAAAAGAAAAGAGATACGAGATTTATAGTTGTTCGGCAATCTCTGGCCTACGTCCACTTTATAGTTTTTATTGATTTTGGATTTAAGAGGAAATTAGGGTTATTAGTACAAGGGATTGATAGATTCTTAAGCGTAGGACTCCTAATGGTATCTGCATAGGTGACTATTGCAAGGAAGAGATAGGAGATGAAGAGGTAGACTCCAAGGTCCTTTTTTAGTTGCTATATGGCTAATATTTATAGATAAACAATAGTACAGTTCAGGAGCCCATTTTAAGTTGAAGATTAGAAGCAAGTGCAAGGATGGACCAATGAGCACACCAGCCCAATTGGCCAAAATAACGTCTCGATACAAAGAGGACCTCTTCTTATCGAGAGCTTTGAATTGGTGAAACCCGTTGTTTTTACTTTCCTTGCTCTCTTACTTTCAATTTGATCTATTTCAAGTTCTTTTCCATAGACTTTGAGTTGTTTACAATGGCTTAAAAATACTTGTATTATTTTCCTTTCTTTGCTTTCTTCTCATTACTCTTAATATTTTCTTGTCTGAACTCTGGAGAAGGCACTTGATGATGACTGGTTAGAGGAGTATATGAGGTGCGGGGGGTTTAAGAAGGAAAATCATGGATAAATGACCACTCGGTACCAAGAGATGCCTCTCGACCCAAGTGGTTTATTTAGTTTGTTTTCCAACTAAACTTTTCTAAGTCCTATTCTCTTATTTTCCTAAGTATTTTCTCAAGCTCTTGGGATAGTCTCGACGTTCTAAATTCCGCTGAAAATCTACTTGGTTAAAAACCGAGTTAACACTTGCCTCCCTAGAGTATTCTTTCATTGAAAACAAAGTGTGCTCTGGATCGAGCCAAGTTCTGACTTATTATCCTATAAATCCAGTTAGTTGTTTAGATATTGCCTTGAAACGTTGCTTTTGTTTGGTGGACTTTCCTTCTGCTGCTTTACATAGTTGTAATTCTATTCTTCGTGCATAAGACAAGTTCTACACTCTAGAGATCACTTCACGCCGTAGATTAGTACGCTTCTCTTACTTGCCATGTTTATTGTCAAATTTTAGGTAACAATGACCACTCGGTACCAAAAGGTTCCTTTCGGTACCGAGACGATTCGTTTCCCCAAAAGGTCCTAAATAAGCTTAATACTTAGTTTATATTGTATTCCTTTAATGATTCCTTGCTCCTCTTTGCACCGAGATGATTCCTTCAACTTTTCATGATTAAAGCCTTGCTACTGACCTTTCTACTGCTATCGCTCAACTGGCCGCCACCGCCGATCGACTCTAGCTGTCAATCACCTTAATGCCACCTCGTTTCGATTCACTCGAAAGTAACCAACACTCAATCTAATTCGAGAACTTCCCTATGATTTCTCTGTTTAACTCGAGATTTGTTTATCTAAGGTTAGCGAAGTTTGAGTGGTATGACGATGGTAGTAGTGATGACGAGGCATATCATGTTTGGGAGGAGAGGGTTTATACTAGAGAATAGCTAGGTCTATGGTGAACTTGCATTTAGCCTATATCAAGTACACGCCATCCTAGAGATGAGTTCGGCTCTTTGTATTCGTCTAACTCCTGTTAATGCACGGTTGTCCTTGTACTGCTACTTACACTGCAATAAGACAGTTCGCTTCAAGAACGATCGTGTTGGATGATTACATTCCATACTTTTCCCATTGCTGCACTTATAATGTTCTTGAAAAGAAAAGCTTTTGCATTGCTCCAGGCGTCCATTCTATGATCGATTATTCATCGATAATGGGTAAGTTCTGATACATAGTTTCATTGTACGATGTGGCTCGTTATTCTAGCATGAGTGAGCTATCTACACAGGATGGTCCGTTTGTTACGTATAGGACATTAGACTCATACTGCTAAGATCAACACTTTTCACTTGCCATAATCAATGATAGGAATCCGATTAGTCAACTCATGCCGACATCCTTTGGATTTCGGTCGCTAGTCACACTGGTCTGTTATTTAAAATAAAACATACCTAACCATATTGAACGCCAAGTTTTATTATTTAGAATGACTCATCGGTCGCTGCGCCCCAAGTTTGGTGAGGGGTAGGTCTACTCTTCCTAACGCTAGGTCCTCCACAGCTCAGGCTTTACCTTTAATTCTGTTCAAATCCGGGCATAAGATCACTACCGAGTCATAAGGCGCAGTTGTTCTAGTAGTGACACCACAAAATCAACCTCCCCCTTAAATGAATATATCGGACTAAGAGTCGTGAATAATCTGCGTAATCAATTGTGTCCGTCCTTTCTGCAAAAACACTTCAAAATATGTGTTGCCAACACAAAATTCCTAAGGATGATGTACGGTTTCCTAACCAAGGTGAACGAGGACATCATCCTCTTTCGAGATACATATATTGCAACAAATACATTTGTCATGGCAGTGGTGTACCGCCTTTCAATCCATTCCTTTGAATGGTTCTGCATGAGCTTAGGTTAGCTCCAACCCAAGCCCATCCAAATGGTTATGCTTTCCTTAGCCTTTTATATGTACTTTTCATGAATCGCTGCAACAGAGCCCCTACTTTCCAAGAACTTACCTACCTTTTGCATTTCAAACAATGACAGGAGTCTCCTTGCTATATAATCATCGAGGATTGGTTTAGGTGCAAAATCATCAAGTCTTTTCCCAACAAGCGCTCATATTTTAAAAATGAGTACTTCTTTCATTGCACATACGGCTTCAATGGGTGTTGACTATCTAGAAATGAGTCTCTTTCCTTCAACCTTCTTGTGCTTGGGTTTATCCATCTAAGCATTTAACTTGCTATTTGTGTCTTCACAGGCATTCTTGCTTGAGACATCCATGACGAACATGCTGATATTTTGGATAGTTTATGAGAGGTTACATTCCAACACCATATCACTTCCTATCTCATAACCAATGAGTATATCCAACGGTGCATTTTTGCTATCCTCAGGCTCGATGGCCATTTTTAAATCAAATCCTTTGAGAAACTCCAGAGTTCCTGCCCAAACCACCTGTCGCACATGTAGCTCCAATGAGAATCATAGGGTGAAGTTGAAGGTACTTCGAGCCCATTTTATGAAGAGGAGCTTGTTAAAAGAGGAGACGATGAACTTGCTATTGGTAATGTCTAGAGGGAAGGGAACAAAGGAGCTAGATGTAACCGATCCTAGAGGAGAGTGAGAATAAGGAGAGATGGGAAGAAAAGATCCCATGGTTGAAGAAATTGAAGAAAGCTCAAGTGGTAGGGATAAAAACTATCGCGCTAGTGCAGAAAAGGGCGAGTGATTTAGTAAGACGCCCTATAAGAGCCATATCCTTCCTAGTTCACCCCATCCGGAGAAATTTTCCACCACAACTTCGAAAGGGGATGGAGATCAGGCTATGCTACCTATGAAAGAGATAATGCCTCAGTCCTGCTCCTTTTGTGACATTTTTGTTGGTTTGAGCGATATTGGTGAAATCGATATCTCAATTCATGACATTCAGAATGAAGTAATCTTAGGTTTCACCTTCTTGTTTGGAGGGTTAATAAGCGAAGGTGGAAACCTGTCTTTAGTTCCTTTCCAACACAGATGATATGGTATTTAGAGGGTTATTAGCACTATCATACACTTCACTAGGATCACATACATGCATTCTTGCATTCCTTTTTTCGAAATCCCAATTATTATACTATTATTTTCCTGTTCCAAGTTACATAGGTCATGATAGATACAAAGCTCTTTCATGTAGTGGACATGACTATAGAGGGAAGATACCTGATCTCTATTTGCCTCGCTCTAACTACCAGGGTCACTGTCAGACCGATGAGGAAAGGCGAAGGAAGGATCAAGAGGTGGATGATGCCTGTTAGGTTGATAGAGAGAAGGAGAAGTGAAGAAAAAGGGAGAGGAAGAAGACAAAGGTGGAATAAGAGTTGTCTCGTGATCCCGCCAAACATTAAAAAAAATCTTCTAAGCATCGTGGCTGTTTTTACGGTGCTATTCTGTAACATTCTGAAGCTCAAAATTCTTCATAACAACATGTTACCATTTGTCACTCTTTGACTATAGTGATTCCACCGACCTCTAAGGGAGTCTCTGCCCCTCAGCTTACCCTTCCGGCTGCTCCATGCCTACACGCTGCATTTCCTAAGCTCTTCTTGCACGACATGAAGTTTGACCAAGATATCTAGAATATTCCCAAGGAAATGGCGGATCAGAATGTTTGAAATGTTAGAAAGCATGTTGATGAAGGATATAAGTGGAAAGGTTATTCCAAGCCCTCTCTGACATGAACATAATTAACTATATTAATATTCAGTCCTTCGATGCTGAGAAAAGCGACATATGAGAGGATCTTAAAGGAACGGGAGGAGGACCTAATGAAGGTGACAAGAGAGTGGGATGTAGCCTTCGATACAAAGGCTAAGTCTAATAGCTTGAAGGAAGAAATGAAGCTAGTTCATGATCGTGATTAGATCATGATGCAGAATGAGCTTAAAATTTCTCATGAAGAGGCTGTTAAGGTGAAGAAGCAGGTCACCAAGAAGGATCTGGCCCTTACCCAAATGGATGAAATTTTATGAGGTAGAGATTGGATTATCTTAGAACAAACGTCCGAACTTGAGAGGCTTCAAGTGGAAAATCTTAAACTCCACTAATAGATGCAAAAGCTTATCAATGACTTGGAGCTCCGGTCGAATGAAAATCTTGCCAGTGATATTGAGCTTGCAATTTCTCAATATGAACTTAAAGAACTTTAGGAGACGGAGGCTAGAGAGAGGAACTCAACTACAATCTCCAACACTTCTACCCCAGTGTCATCATGCAGAAGAATCAGAAGTGGTTGGGAAGGACTTGTTAATACCGCAGTTATTGATTTTGATGATAACAACCTTGGCAACAATAATATATTCATATAAAATATGGATAGTAATTATTTTGCCAAGTTATGTAGAATATAGTGTAGGATATTATAAAGGTTCTGTATCAAAGAACTTATAGTATAAAGACTCAAGAACTGGACATGAAGACTCATGAGTATAAAGATCAAGGTATGAAGATATGAAGAATATGTTATATATATAGAGTCATAGAATATTGTTAAAGTTTCTGGTAGTAATCTTTGATCTCTACTTCTTATTTTTATGCATTTTTATTTTAAAACAAAGTATATTTATAAAATATTTTTTAAAGTCTTCTTAAGTTTAAAATATTTATAAACTATGTTTAAAATGATTTACAACGTATCAAACTATTTTACAAAGTATAGAGTTTTCAAAACAATTTTTAAAAAGAATATAGTTTCCAAAATTTGCAAACATATATCGATGCATAGGTAGATAGTATGTCGACGTACACGCCATAATTGTAAAATTCAAATTTTGAAAAGTGTCAATTTGTCGTAACTTTTACGAATGGACATGTCTATTTATTCTCTATATATAGAGGGTTCCAAATGAATTTTTATTAAATACTTTCTTATTATCTTCTCCTCCTACTCTGCCAAAATTTCTAGTGAAAACATATTCAAATCTTCTCAAATTCAGAACAAAATCAATTCGGATTTCACTATGTTAATTCTCTACTATTTACTCGCTGACTTCAATCATCTCTCTCTCAATCAAAGGTCAAAGTGATGTCCAAGAGGCTATAGGATTCATTGTAACTAAAGATCAAGAAATTGTCTTTGGAAAAACCATCAAACTCTAGTTGTGTTAAGTGGGTGTGCTTGTGTCTTGTTTAAATCAAGTGGGTATGTCCCAAAAAATCCAAGTGGATGTGCTTGCCTCCTGTCCAAATCGTGTGAGTGTACCTGAAGCTTGGAAAATATGGAAGGTGTGTCTCATAGTCTTGAAATTGAGATTGTATTAGGTTTGCCTTCTACCTGTTGAAAGATTGGAATTTGAAAAGAAGTCCGTACAAGCAATTGTACAGGACTGGATGTAGAGTAACTCTGAACCAGTATAAACATCCCTGGTGTGATCTCTCTAATTCTCTACTTTTTACTTTACTGCATTTATACTTATACGTGTTTGATCTTTGATTGTTCATTCTGTACTGATTAATAATAAACTAGAAAGAATTTCAAAAAGATTTACAAAACTTATAAAACACTATTCACCCACCCCTAGTTAGCCTTAAGATCCATAATTCTGCCACTATCATTTGATATCAGAGCATTTGGTTTTCAAAAATTCCTAATTTGATTTTTGAAAAGTTTAAATGGCCTGTAATACTATTGGTACACTTGTTAACACTTTTATTGAAGGACAATCTATTACCAGACCCCCACATTTTAATGGCGGTAGTTACACTTATTGGCCATGTAGAATGAGAATCTGTTTAAAATCAAATGGTTTAGATATTTGGAATGTTACACAAAATGAGTACACAGAATCCTAGACTAATTTTGCACAATGGACTGTTAACCAGAAGGCACTTGCACAGAACAATTATAAAGCCATGAATATTCTATTTTGTTCACTAGATAAGAATGAGTTTAATAGAATGTCTTTTTGTAGGTCTGCCTGTGAAATTTTAAGAACACTGCAAGTTACACATGAGGGCACTAGTAAAGCGAAACAGACAAAAATTTCCATGTTAACTAATCATTTTCTACTATTTAAAATGAACCTAAATAAGTCCATTTTCGACGTGTACTGTAGATTCCAAGATATAGTGCATTCACTAGTTGCATTAGGGAAAAACTTTTCTGAAAAGGATTAAGTTACAAAAATCCTCAATTCACTGTCTTCGAAATGGGATCAAAAGACACTTGCAATTGAAGATGATAATGATATTAGCACTCTGAAAATTAAAGATTTAATATGCAATTTAATGTCATATGAAGCACAAATGTAGCGTTGAAGAGAAAGCAAGGCAACTGAGAAGAAAACCATTGCTTTCGTTATAATAAATGATGGTCATGATTCTAACAATGATAGCGACGAAGAAATTGCATTTACACTAGAAATTTCAAAAAAATTCAGAAATATAGAAAGATGAACAACTCTCAAAAAGCTGAAAAAGAGAACAATGGAACTGGAACTACAATTAGATGCTTCAATTGTGATGAACTTGGTCATTTTCAAAGAGACTGCCTGTACTCGAATAAATCAAAGATCACCCTAGCAAATGATTCATCCAAAAAAAGAAAAAAGGGCATATATAACTTATTTGGATGATTCAGACACTTCCTTAACGAAAATGAATCTAATACTGAAAATGTGAATATGTGCTTCATGACAAGAACAAATTAATCAAAACTGATCAACAGAAAGTAGCGAAAATTGGTATACTTTATAATTTAAATTTAAATTTTTTGGTTGCTTTTGATTTATAGGAATAATCTATAAATTAATAATATTAGTATAGTTACAAATATATATAAATATATATAAGTATATAGTAATATTTTATGTTTATTTTAGTTTTGAAAATCAAGGGATATATGTCGACTTATGCCCCACTTACATGTCGACATATGCACCAGAATTTGAAATTTGAAATTTCATTTCAAATTCTAACTTTTGAACTTCCCTCCACTTTTCACTTACTCCTACGTTCAAAAAAGATGACTTTTTGACTAGAGAACATGTCCTTTGATTCTCTACTTATTTACTCCATCTCTATTCTATCTTTTCACTTACTTTATTTCCAATTTTCAAATATCATTTCACTCTCTTATCTCCTCAAAAACTCAAAAAAGGCTTCTTCTAGTTCAAACCCAAAACCCATTAGGCTCTCTAAGAAAACAAAAGGCTTTCCCTTTAATGGGAAAGATGCAATTGAGGCTATATGGAATATACAACTTTTGAAAAAGATTCTATCGGAAAATTTGCCAAACTTGATGATTTTGCCTCTTATGGTTTATATGAACTTTGTTTTGAAAATAATATTCTTAGTTTGATCGAATCTTCCTAAAAGGATATTGTTTGCTATGCTGATTTGATAAAATGTTTTATGCAAATTTAAAAGGAAAGTTTTATCACGGGGAAGAAGGTCAAGTTTGGAGTAGCGTTAGCGACACCCAAATAGTTTTACATTGTGAAATTTTGGGTCATATTCTTGGTTGTAAGTCTAGTGAAATTGACCTTCCCACTTCTCAAATTGATGTTCAAAACCATGAAGTTTTTCACTATCCTTTTGAAAATGATGATGATTTTGAATTTAAACATAAAAATGTTCCTCCAAAATAAAGATTTATGAGTCTCATTTTACAACAAAGCATAACTCCAAGGATATGTAATTATAATAACCCTACTCAAAAGGTTTCCAAAGCTTTTTTTGCTACTTATGGTTGCTATGGCATAAATTGGGCATAAGTCATTTTAGATGACTTTGTTTGAAAGAACATTTCTAGACACGAGAACACGTTCTTTCATGTTGTGTATCTCACTAGAATTTTCTTATATTTTTGTGTGGATTTAAGAGGAGAAAAATCCATTCCTCAAAAGGTTTTCAACAGAATCAATATCTCACTTATTCATATCCACCATTTTTACAAACTTATGAAACTCTTCTCAGAAAGGAGCAAAGGTTAGCATGGGAAAAAAGCAAGAAATTCAACAAGGAGAGGAGAAAGAAGGAGATGAAATGTAAGTGGAAGAGAAAGAGGAGGAGGAGGAAGAAATGAAAAATTCCTTAGAAAGCTTCAAAAAATCATCCAACCTTACCAACAAAGAGATACAAAGGAACTAAAAGAAGCTTCTTAAAAACCAAAAGAAGCTTAAGCGTTATTTTATCAAAAAGTCTACCTCTCTTTCCAACAAAATAGATAAATTCTTTGGAAATGTCATTGGAAAGCTTGGTGGCTCTTCAACATCTTCATCCACATCTTTCTAAATCCATCTAGCTATTTACTTGTGTTACCTAGCCTCATACCTAGCATTCTTAGTATAAGTTTATGTTGTTCTTATGTATTTTCTTTTATTTTGCATGAAATCCATGTACCCCTCAAGTTCTAATTAATAAAACGCATCTTATTATTTTATATTGTTTATTTGTCTCTAGAAAGTTATAAAAGTATAATAGTATAGGATTAAAACAAAAGCCATAACAAGTAAGTTAGCTTTGAAAATTTTGGTATGTATGTTGACATACATAAATATGATATGTTGACATATAATGGCTATAAATCAATTTTTTTAAATTTCATAAAATTAATTACCATCCATCTATTCATTCCAAATGACTTTCTGCTCTTATACGAGCCTATTTATTCCATAAAGCCCATTTAAGATTTAATTCCATACTCTATTTTTATTCTTAAACATATTTTTACAAATATGTCTTCTCCTTATCGTAAATTATGTAAAAAACTTAAATAAACTCTCCAATCCTTCAAAGATGTTGTAATAAATTAAAGATACTTAAAATTGGGTCAAATCAAGATGATAAAGGAATAAAAAGGCATTTTGACGCTATTCGATGGATGATTTCTTCCCCAATCAAAGTCGAACCCTCCAACAACCCAGAATGCACTATTAATAAGGATATTAAAGATTATGATTCCATTAAAGCGGATCCAATCTTTAGGACCCATGGTTGGGTTGAAGTTATCAAAATGTCTAGTTATTAGGTTTGAATTTTATATGTAAATAAATATATACATGCACTCTTAGGATTTGATTGATTTAGATTGTTTGATATTATATGTTTGAATTTAATTGGATTGGATTGGATTGAACAAATTTGTCAGTTTTATTTTAGTTTGATTTAAACTTGGATTAGTGTGTATAGGATTCACTATGTATAGTTTGATATTTCATTAATAAAAATTTACTTTATCATCATGTTTAATATTATCATTTATTATATATCATCATTTTTACTTGGATTATTGATTTTGAATAACGTTTATCATCATATATCCTTATGTAAATCATTTTGGGGGAGTTATTTTGTTTTGAACCCATTTTTGTTGATGACAAAAGGGTAGAAAAATATAAAATATACATATGCATATATTGAGAGGGAGTTATCAAATTTGGAGGGGTTATATCATATTTTATATAGAATAATAATGGTTGTCATCATCAAACAAGGGGAGATTGTCAATACCTCAATTATTGATTTTGATGATAACAACCTTGATAACAATAATATATTTATATAAAATATGGATACTAATGATTTTGCTAAGTTATATAGAATATAGTGCAGGATATTATACAGGTCTTAAATCAAAGACTGTACAACATAAAGACTCAAGAAGTGGACATGAAGACTTGTAAGTATAAAGATTAAGATATGAAAATCTCAAGACTATGGTATAATATATATAGTCAAAGAATATGGTTAAAGTCCCTGGTACAAATCTTTAATCTCTATTTCTTATTTTTATCCTTTTTAATTTTATACTAAAGTATATTTTTTAAAGTTTTATTAAGTTTAAAATATTTATAAACTATGTTTAAAATGATGTACAATGCATCAAACTTTCTTATAAAGTATGGAGTTTTCAAAATAATTTTTAAAAGAAACTAGTTTTCAAAACTTTCATACATATGTCGACACATAGGCAGATAGTGCGTCGACATACATGCTGTGATTTTGAAATTCAAATTTTGAAATAAAGTCTCTATTCGTCGTAACTCTTCGCGAACGGACTTGTATGTTATTCTCCATATATGGGGGGTTTCCAAAAAAAGTTTTTATTAACTACCGTCTTCTTATCTTCTCTCCTCTTATTTTGCCAAAATGTCTAGTGAAAATATATTCAAATCTTCTCAAATTCAAACCAGAATCAATTCAAATTTTATTGTGTTGATTCTCTACTATTTACTCTCTAATTTCAATCATCTCTCTCTCTCGATCAAAGGTCAAAGTGCTGTCCAATAGGCTATAGGATTCATTACAACCAAAGATCAAGAAATTGTCTTTGGCAAATCCATCAAACTCTAGTTGTGTTTAAGTGCGTGTGCTTCTGTCCCATTTAAATCAAGTGGGTGTGCTTGGTGTCCTAGAAATCCAAGTGTGTGTGGTTGTGTCCCGTCCAAATCTAGTGAGTGTACCCAGAGCCCGAAAAATCTGAAGGGTCCCTATACCCTTGAAATCAAGATTGTATTGGGTTTGCCTTCTGGCAGTTGAAAGATGACATTTGAAAAGAAATCTATACAAGCGATTGTAAGGGACTACTTGTGGGGTAACTTCGAACCAGTATAAAACCCTGATGTGATCTATTTGATTCTCTACTTTTTACTTTACTGCATTTATACTTATGTGTGTTTAGATCTATGATTGCTCATTATGTATTAATTAATAATAAACTTGAAAGAATTTCAAAAGGATTTGTAAATCTTATAAAACACTATTCACCCCCTTCTAGTGTTTGATTAGCCTTAAGATCCATAATTCCACCACTAACATGACTATCCCAAAACTTTTGCCGATGCTTGAGAGGAAGTGTTGCATCAGGCTATATAAGCCAATAATAATCATTGGAGAAAGAGTTAATGGCTGTGTACATCAATGCTGATGACATTGAATTGCTTAATATAGGGAAGGACCTTCTCATTGAAGAGGATGCAAATGTTGTTGCTACTATTATCGCCAATACCCTTACTAGTTCGAGCTTATCGGGTTAGCATGAAGTGTCCACTCCAAAATCTAGAGAGTCGATGATGATTATTCCTGCTTTCATGGGGTTAGCTCCAAAATCGCTTATGTGACTCCAATTTCTTCATTAATTACTTCTCATAAGCCATATAATCCTTCCTCTATGGGCCAAACAGAGAATATGTGATCGAAGAAGGGGAGTTTGAGGTTGCTTTCCATGACTAAAGCCCAGGCTCAGGTATTTTTCTTGCCTCGCCATTCTTCATAAAGCTTCAGTTCTCTCTTAGTTTATTATTAAACTTTATTATTCTTTTTATCAACTTGTAGGTCAACCATATTTACCTCCTCCGCCTCCGACCACTCAAGGCTTGAGATCTATGGCTATCTTCACCATGTCTACTTCTGTCTCCATAGGATTTTCCATCTCTCCTCCTCTTACCGGTTCTAGCCTAGGGCCTGATTATGAGAAATAGCTACATCGGAAAACTTGGAGGACTTCTCCATGTCCTAAAAGGAAGATGTTGTTGTAACCGACGCTATAATGACCCTAATTTTGATTAATACTATTTAGGACATTTAATTAGCTAAATTAAATAAAATAATTCAAAGGGTTAAGGGATTGAGATTTGTATATTTTAAAGGGTAGTTGTGCCTGATAACTAATGAACTAAGGGAATTTAAAATAAAATAAGAAAAGGTAATAGGATATGGGCAAGATAGGAATAAGTTGTATTCTAATATCCTAAACCCTTATGCATATTCATTTCACACGTTCACAATCAAAATATTCAACAAAGAGGCTGACCACCATTAGAAAAAGATAGAGGAAGAAAAGCTAAAGATCAAGATGAAGATTAATTAAATCCATTCAAGATCAAATCTCAACTCTCTAATCACAAGCTAAAGGTGGATAATAGGTTACATCTCATATATTTATTGTTTCGGTTTGATTGAGATCCGAAATGGTTTTGCAAATGATTTTCCATGTTTGATTGTTTAAATGGATATATATATATATATATGTATGTATGTATGTATGTATGCTTGTTCATAATATATGCTTTTTCATATAGATTTTATTATAATCTTTGACTTGAAAAACAATCAAATGACATCCAAATGCCTTGCGATTATGAGATAAGGTCAAAAATAATATTTTATGGATGGATTTCAAAATTTATAATTATTTGAATTAATGTGGATTTATTATGAATTTTCAAGTGAAGAAAATGGTTAATTGAGTTTTAAATTAATTATAGTATAATATGTTAGCTTTGGATCAGAAATTTATATATGTTATATTAAAAGCGATTTATGGGAATTTTTGTAGAATTTTCCTAAATGCTTTAATAAGTATATAAAATTATTTAAGGTATGGGACTTAAATGTTTTATATGATTATAAAAGGAGAAGGGAAATCTGCAAAAAATTTAAATTATTTACTTCTAAAATTCGGTAGCCCTTTTAGAAAAGATTTTGGAAAAGAATTAGCAACCAATCATATGTTGATAAACAAAGAAGGTTAATTGAAAAGAATTTACTTTTTAAATTTAAAATTTAGTTGTACAAAGTTTTTGTTGTTTTGCTACCTTCGATGGCTACCTATCAACTTCATACTTCTGCCTCCATCGTAGTCGAAACTAATACACTTGGTATCAAAAGCCTTGGTACATAGTGGATTGGAGATAGGCGAAAGGTATAGAGTCGAAACAGGGGCTCTGAAAGGGATCGAAACCTTGTTTTGCTTTTAGAAGGAAATGTGCCTACTTTTCTTTGAAAGGAATGCTTTCGAACAAGATAGATTTCAACTTAGTCTGATGTTTAAAGGAAGGTTTCGAAAGAGGTTACTCCTTTGTTTTATAAAGAAGCTTTCGAAGTGGTCGAAACCCCTAGCTAATTCCTTTGTTTTATAATTAGAGCCACTTCTCCAATGCTTTAGAAGGGATTGGTTTCAACACCATCCACTTCTTTTACATAGGAAATTATTTTCGAAGAGTGCTTTTGACATTGTTTTTTAAACCCTTTATTCTATTGAAAGATAAACCAATAGGTTTCGAATGGATGGTTTTTAATGGTTTCGAAACTATGTTCCACAAGCTTTTACTTGAACCCAATACTTTCGAAAGGTTCATTTTGAGTAAAGAACTTTAATGCTTTCGAAAGGTTTAAATGAAGGTTTTTGAAGTGGGAGGTTCCCTAATGGTTTCAAAAGGTACTTAAAGTGTTTTGAAAGGAAGGTTTCCAATCGCTTTCAAAAAGAAAGATTAAAGAGTTTCGAAAAGAGGATGGCTAAGGCTTATAATGGGTTTCGAAGGGATACCCTCAATGATTTCGAAAGGGTCGTTTAAAGTTTTAAAAAATGGTTTCGAAAGGTTTACCTTGCTTTTTATGGCCTAAGAGTTTTTAAGTTAAAAAGGGTTTTAACTTACTTTGGAGGCATGGGTAACCCTCAATATATTTCATCAACATTGTTTTGAGTAAAGTATATATATAACATGGCAAATAGTTTTGAGTAAAGCAAAAGTATATTTTCCTTGTTTAGGTATGATTTAAAGAGTTAAATTAATTTGAAAGGTATTCAAGAACAATTTGATGGGTAATTAATCCTAAGTAAATGACTTAGATATTTGAATACCAGATGGAACTGGTGTAGGATCGCACCTTATACATTAGCTATATCCCCTAACTAATTTAGTCCAAAATTCCAGTGTTTAGGGCTTAGTCACAGGCAAGACTTGTACGATGGTTACACACAGAAAGGAATATATACAGAGGAAAATGATAGGTTATTGGTGAGCCTGCAAAACCATTCGGATCAGGTGACCCTTGAAGAAGTAAGTTAAGGACAAACTGTCCAGAAGTTTGTCTAACAGTTGTTTGATTATTTGTTTATTTTGTCTGCTAGGCCCTAATCAGCCAATGGTTAGTAGATAGCCAAACAAAACTATATTTTTCAGACGGATGTTCCATTTGTTACCTGTTTATAAGCATATATGATATTGTTATTACTATTATAATCAATTTGATTGTAGGATCCTGATTTGCAAAAAGATATGTTTTAAAGGGATATTAGTAAGGAGAAACTCGTTCCACTAAGTGGTGTGGTCTCACTTAATATCAATAAATCGAGATGTAGTAATATTATTCACACCAGGCTTTATGTCTGACTCGAAATTTATCTTTTTTCCCTTAAACTCTCGGGTGCTCAAAATTAATTTGAATAAATTGAGAGTTAAAGTTTTACAGGTTTAGTAGGCGGACAAATAAAGCTTATGAAGACGTGTAGGAGGCAAAGTTAGCTATTTTGTTTTATTTTCACTATGATGTATTAAGAGTATTGTGTCTACTTAGTACTTTGATCATCCAAGGGGGCATCTTCATATGTCGCTCTTGGCGTATTTTGTAATAATTATATTTGATCCAAACCTGTGAATCACTTATGAGATTATGTAAATTGAATATGAAATATTGTTTTGAAATGTAATCATAAAAGTATTTTTAATCTGTGATGATTTTATTTCAAATTCATGTGCTTTTGATATTATGGATACTATTAACATTATCGTATTTTATCACCGAAAGTTAATACTATGGATGACTGCAGCATCTATAGCGCTTAGTTTCGGGCCTCAAGATAGGGGATGTTACAATTTGGTATCAGAGCATAGCTTTATGAAAAACTTTAAACTTAAAATTATTTTGAAAATATAATCCTGAGGAATTAGAGAAAAGATCAGGGTATGGGATAACGCTATAGTAACGTACTTGTATTTTCAATATATAGGTATACGCTTTAGCTCTATTCTCCTATCTCTATTAAGGTATTCTTTCGTATCTTACGAAGACTCAAATGCAGATATGGATGCTACAAGTGGAAGAGTTAATCTTGATGGAAGAAGCACCACAACTAATGGAAATTCCAGACCAAATACCAGGAGAAATCAAGGTCAGGCACTAGCTGCAAATGTGGGTGCTGGAGTCCCGTAAGTTGAATAGGAGCAATGTATCAATTCTTCGCAAACATGATGCAAGCTGGAATTGTTGTCGGAGTATTTGGAGGAAATGCTATAGGAGGAAATCAGGAAGCTCCAGTAGTCAATAATTATGCTATTTTGAGCAGAGATTATGCTTGGCTGGGATGAAAACCATTTATTGGTACTGAAGACATAATTGAAGTGGAGAATTGGTTACTTCATTTGCGAGAGGATTTTTGCTGATTTAGGGCTCAACGATGAGAAGAAGGGAAGACTTACTTCTAGATAGTTACAAGGAGCAGCACAATATTGGTGGAACAGTTTTACTACTGGAGTTAATATGGAGACTATGACTTGGGCTGAGTTCAAAAGAAGGTTTGAGGAGGGGTTTATGTCGGAGAGTGTGAAGTCTACTCTACTCAGGAAGTTTGCTGAGTTGGAGCAGGGAGACATGACTGTACTAAGCATGCAACGAGGTTTGAGGAGCTAGCAAGGTATGGTTCGGTGATACTGTGATTAAGAGAAATGAGAAGTTCATTCGTGGGTTGAAGCCTGAGCTTGCTAAGGCCACATTACCGCATATTAGGGATCCATGTGACGTTGTTGTTGAGATGGCCCTAAGGAATGCAGAGATGCTTGCTATTGTTAAAAGAAATAAGGCAAAGGAAGTCCAAGGAGTGTAGAGTCAGAAAAAGAAAGTTTTTCCATAAGAAAGGATCTTAAAAGGGTGGAGCTGCTAGAAAGGAAAAGCGGAGGTTGTCTGTTATAAGTGTGAAAAGAAAGGGCATTTCACAAATGAATGTCGTTCAGGAGATGGAAAGAAGGTGATTGGGAAGAAGAATATTAGATATTTCAACTGCGATCAAATTGGACACTATAAGAACCTGTGCAAGGAGCCAGCCAAAGATGGAAAGGGCAAAGTGTTTGCATTAGAGACAACTACCTCGAGGCCAACAGCAGAAGATAAGGAAGTGTTGGGAAGTACGCTTAAGATTCATGGTATGCTAGTTAGCATTCTATTTGATACTGGTGCAGTTTTATATCTCATCGTTTGGTAGATAAGCTTAACCTAGAACCCTCATACCTAATTACTTCCTTAAGGGTTGCAAATCCGATAGGAGGTTATGCGACACTTAGGATTAAGTGTGACCACTAAGATTTTGAATTGTTAGGCCATCCATTTGTTTGAAGTTTGCAAGTGCTTGATTTCATAGGGTTCGAAATTATTTTAGGTATGGATTGGTTAAGTAAATAAGACGCTAGGATATTTTGCCATGGAACAAAAGGGGATACACGTTACACCATGATTTTGAATCAGAAGAGAGATTTCAAGAAATGGCAGATCTATTTACTCTATCAATAACCGAGCCAGATCTGGTGTATCATAGGGGATTTGCCTTTTCTATTGATTCCTATGGGTTGGATCAAAAAAATTCTTGAATGAGGTATTCAACTCCAGAGATGAATCGAAAAGGAAATCTTTATTGGTTCCACCTCCTCTTTTTTATGAGGAGAATGAATCTTTTTATCGAAGGATCAAAAAAAATGGGTCCTGATCCACTACGGGAATGATTTGGAAGATCCAAAACTAAAAGCATCGGTATTTGCTAGCAACAACATCATGGAGGCAGTTAATCAATATAGATTGATCCGAAATCTGATTCAAATCCAATATAGCATCTATGGGTACATAAGAAATGTATCGAATCGATTCTTTTTAATGAATAGATCCAACCGCAATTTCGAATATGGAATTCAAAGGGATCAAATAGGAAATGATACGTGAAGGGAGGTGGCACGCCACGTGGCTAACACCTACAAATTTCCATAGGAAAATATCACTTATACACCCTAACTATAGTGGTTAGATTGTATATACCCTAAAAAACCCTAGTTTTGAGGTTAGTGCTTTGTTGGGTGTTATGGAGGTAGAAGACGAGTTGAATCAAGTTTTCATTGTTAGGGAATTCACAGATGTCATTGAACCTATAGTAGGACTACCATTGAAATGAGTCATTGAGTTTCTGATAGATTTGGTACCAGGAGCAGAACCGGTGAGTAGACCACCAAGCAGAATGACACCAACCGAGATGAAGGAGCTCAAGGGGCAATTGGTGGATTTGGAAAGCAAGAATTTTATTAGACCAAGCAGTTAACCTTAGGGAGCAGCATAAGTATTTGCAAAGAAACTAGACGGATCGTTAAGGTTGTGTATCGATTATCGTAAGCTGAATGAGAAGACGATAAAGAATCGATTTCCGTTACCTAGATTTGAAGATTTGTTTAACTAGCTGAGTGGAGCCAAAGTATTTACCCAGTTGGATTTAGCAACAGGGTCTCATCAGCTTAGAGTGGCAGAGGATAGTGTTTCTTTGACGGACGTTTAGAACTAGATATGGATCGTACGATGGTTTGTAATGTCGTCGGACTAACTAATGCGCCATCACTCTTTGTGGATTTGATAAATCAAATTTTCCGAGAACACTTGGATGGGTTCGTTTTGCTTTTCATAGACGATATTTTGATATGCTTTAAGGATGAGAGAGAGAGAGCATGAAGTTCATCTTAGAGTGGTGCTTGATATGCTGAGGCAACATTAGCTAAAACGAAGTTTTTAAAGCGAAGTTTTTAAGTGTCATTTCTGGAAGAAGGAAGTGAATTTTCTTGGTCATGTAGTCTCAGAGAAAGGTTTGTCTATAGATCCGACTAAGATTGATGTAGCGAATAATTTGAAGACACCCGAGACAGTGACTAAGATAAAAAGTTTTCTTGGATTAGTCGGGTATTATCGGAGATTCATAAAGGATTTTTCGTGGATAGCGGCACCGATGACCAAGATAACGCAAAAAGATGTGAAGTTTATCTGGACCGATAAGTGTGAGGAGGCATTCCAGAAGCTAAAACACTTATTGACTGACGCACCTATATTGGTTGTTCCAGAGGGGAATCAAGACTTAGTATTGTACATGGATGCATGTGGAACAAGATTAGGAGCTGTATTAATGCAAAGAGGTAAAGTGATTGCCTATGCATCTCGACAACTTAGACCGCATGAGGATAGGTTACCCGATTCATGTTTAAGAATTAGCTAAGGTAATTTTTGCATTGATGATGTGACGACCCGCCCTTCAACTACCAGAAAGACGTATCATCATTAAGAAAGAAAGGGATGAGAAAATAGAAAAGATAGAGAAGAAAGAACAACAACATCAGAATCTCACAGCGGAAAGGAACAAAATATAATATATCACATAACTATTACATAATTTTACATATATCAGAGCTATACAGATCATACAACACATACTAGACAGTTATAAACTCATGTCTAGTTAACACAAGTCAATATACAATACAGATAAACAGCTCAGAGATATCAACACAGCGGAACACCATAAATATACATATATCTACAACGTAGAAGCCTCCTGCTCCATTGCTCCTCCAGAATTCGTCAAATCTAACCTGAATCCCTTGGCTACCCGTAAAAATTTGGGTACCCGAGAGTTTATGAAAAACAAAAATAAACTCTGGGTCAGACATGGGTCTAGTATGAGTAAACGGTTTAAAGTTGTTTAACTTTGAAAAACATTTGAAAATAAAGGTATCACGTAAGACTCCCCACAAATAAATACGGGTAAGTTTTTACCTTACGCTAACCAAAACATTTCATAGGAAATCCAGTGATATTATAATAGTGTCTAGGGTTTTCAAGTAAATAGAAAATAGCCGAAATTGTTACATCTATTAAATTCCAGCTACTAGCCACAAAAGTGGGTAATACAAATCAAAACCGTAGGGTCTCGTAGGGAAAATGGATTTCCAACAATGGCAGGGCCACTGGGGTACCGCCCGTCACAGTACGGGGTCTAGATCACCGTACCGAGGATCACTCCCGACCCCTTGCTACACAAGGCCGGAACCATTCCTTACTGAACAGTCCCGAACAAGATAAACCCCGCGGTTGTAGCTAGCAACCGCCCACACAGCCGAAATAAAAAGGGACATTTAGACAGGGGAAATATCTTGTCCTACTTGGGCATGACCCACCTAACCTTGCTGCATCTCCCCTGTTTTAGCCATTCCCGGTTGATGAGGCTTGAGGCTCGATTACCTTTATAGAACATATCACTTAGAATGCTCACCGTCCGCCTGACGATGTGCTGAAAGCAATCAATCCATATAAGTTCGTTCCGGGTTCGAACGAAACCGAAGGCATTATCTCGTCACACTCATTTTGGAATCACCCTCAGAGTCAACGATGATAACCCTTGCAATCTGAAAACACCATCTCGATCTTCATTTCAGGGTTCACGACCTAACGTTTAAATTGGATCGATGTGGTTTTCGGAGAATCAAAATTGATTCTTCCGATCCCGGTCTCATCGAATCCAACCGCCATTTTAAGGGCCAAGTTGTCTAATTAACTTAGCAGTTTAAATTTAACAATTGAATTCATATAGCAATTTAACACAGAGAAATAACAACAGATAAATCATATAATAATTTAACACAGATAGATCATACACAATCATCACAGATGTATCCAGAATATCACAGAACATCACAGGATATAAATAAACATCAGAGGCAATCAAATAGAGTCATCGATTTATATCAACAAGTTTGATTTGGTTTAAACTTAATTGCATACTTAAGAATGAATTATATTTTATTCTTTGCTTAATCAATTACTAATAAATTAACTTATTTCCATTCATTAATTACCTATTAATTATTCACTTAATTAATGAATTAATTCTTAATTACTAATCAATAACCTTAATTATTGATTTATAAACTCAATTACCCAATTAATTATTACTAATTGCTTAATCAACCATTACTTATTAATTAACTTAATCGTTCAATCATTAATTATTTACTTAATTTGTTAACTACGATTTGTTAATCTATCAACTTCAAATGATTAATTAAATTCTTAATTACAAATGATTCCACAAGATTATCATTAAAATCTTTAACTACAATCTTGATTCCGTTTGGAACTACTTGTTAAATTATAATTATAAAATTGATTACATTTGAACTACCATTAAATTACAATTATAAAGTTTTATTACATGCATAATTAACTTGATCAAAATTAATTACTCATTCATTTTCTGCAAAGATAAAAATTTAGCTTAATTTAGTCAACACCTACTAACATAATTTACACAAACTTCTTTAATTATAGCTTAACATGATAGGTAGCAAATTCCTGGGAGTATTGAAAACCGAAGAGAACAACACCTTAACTCGGGTCGAACTCGACATCTTCCTGAATGTTTCTCGCGTCACGTTTAAACTGTAGGAACATATTAATACGCACGCATCTCTCAACCAAAACTCCCCAGCTAAAGACCCGAAGCAAACCACGTGACTAACTCGAGTTACACTCGAGTGACACCGACCAGGATTTCCCTCACCGCCGTGCACGTGCACGGCGGTCCACCACCGCGCCACCTCCACGTGATTTCACCAACAAGTCACATCGCTTCCCCACTCTCGTAATCACTACCCAGATATACCCAATTACCACGAAATCAAAATATTGCCCAAAAGTCGAACTTCAACACGAACCCAGTGGTCAAAAACCACCTCGTACTCACTGTCGCGACCACCTGAGTCAACGTGCCTTCGACCAAACCTCGCCAACATCACCTCCTAACTTCCTCCAAAACCTCATGTCACTCGGCTAAGCAACGGCGACACGATCAACGAATGAACAGAGAACAAAACACCGGCCCCTTAAACCCTACTTTCCATTAATGCTCAAAAATCTTGCATTAATAAAATTGTTTAGCATTTTTCTAGTGATCTAGAATCAATACACAAGCTTCATGTCAATTTTCATCAACGATTATTGATTTAGTTATATGATATTCATAAAAAATAATTTTGGTTCAATAACAATATGCTCTGTAAATATGGGATTAAAATTTATGATTTTTGTCTTAAAAATCATAGCTTTGCATGTTGTTTCAATTTATATGTTCAAGTTTATAATTTGAGTTATTCGAATTTTTGATCTTTGTTTTATTTTTACTGTAAATATATGATTACAGTTCTTGTATTTTACAGCTACTAAAAAAAATGAACAAAACCTAACTCTTATACTTAAACTAATTTGTTTAGTCAAGTTACTAATTGAAGATAAGTATTTTATATAAGAATCATGATATAGTTTCACTCTTTCTTTGCCTCGGTAAAATGAAATCTGGAAGAACATAATATACAGTACTCAAAGTAAATAGCCAGCATTTCAAAATTTCAAATCATTCACATAATAATTTCTTCATGAACTACATACTAAAAGTTATATTTAAAATAAGTTTACTCACCCAAAATAGCTTACTGATGAGACAAAGGCTAGTTGCTTGATGAAGAAACCTGTAGCTTGAATTTCTGTAAATGTCCCCTTTGCTTGAAAATATGCAGTTTTTATTTATATTACTTTGCCCTTTTCAGTTACAAATGAGCTAAGGGATAAAGATGATGAATACAAATATTTATAACTTTGAACTTAATGACTTCTGGAGCAAGCTTTACCATAATATAATATCTTGCTTTATTTTATCATGTACTAAGGTACTAAACCTGAAATGAAAGGCAAATTTCGGCTGAAAGATTATGTTTCCAGATATAAAGGTGGGCTAATTAATGTAAATGCTTACTCATATGTTAACACATAATTAAATGTTTCCTGACACAACAATTTGATACAAAGATATTTTCAGGTTTGTTTGTACTAATTGTATTCATTTAGGCTAACATCCAATTAATGTTTGCTTGCAGGTTTGATTTCTTATGCATATACAGTTTACACTTATAATGCTTTACTGACAAGCTTGTTTTGATACTTGCAGATTTTGTGTTGCATATTATTAATGTTTGCTGTTAACTTTGTTTAGTCTTATTATTTTGAACACAAATTTATACACTAATTTTGACCAATTTCATATGTTTGCAGATAAGTTAATTTCTGTTTAAAGATACTTGTCTCTTTGTTTACAGATTATGTATATTTGTCTTTGTATTTATTTCCATTTGTGTTTTAGCTATAAATACTAAAATTAGATTCATGAGTTTACTCATTTATTTATATTTATATTTTTGATTTACATAAATATTAATATTTTGTGTTGAACATTATCATCTATTTATATTTTGTATTGCTAGAATTAGATTTTAGATTCTAAACATTATCAAGCATATGTATTCATTTAACAAATGTTAACAATGTATAACATTTTAATTTAATTATATGAGTTAAATTTTATTAATAATATTGTTGAGAAATTTATTTTAGAATTTCAAACATTATTAGCTATATGTATTATTTATACTAAATATAACAAGGTAAAGTATTTTAGGTAATTATACAAGATAGATTTTTATTGTGAACATTTCAATTATTGAAATACTTATTCCAAATTCCCAATCAATCTCTTTTTTTTCTTTTTAAAAAAAATACAGTTTATATGAATAAATGGCAGTATTTCCAAATCATATTTATTTTAATATGATCAACTACATTTTATTAAATTTAAATTAAGTATTTATTAAAATAATCGGGCAAAAAATTCAGGGTCGTTACATTCTTCCCCCCTTAAAAGAATTTCGTCCCCGAAATTTAAAACAAAGAAAATTTTAAAAGCTGTTATACCAACCATTCAACATACATATCATTTATACATTAGCAAACAAATAAGCAGTCTATCCTAATAAACAACACTAGCTATCCGAACACAAATCCGGGTAAGCCTTCCTACATTTCTCCAGAGTTGTCTCTCGATGATCCAAACTGGATTCCTGACCATAGTTAATTTTGATTCAACTTTCAAATTCCTGAATTTCTAGCTTAACCACTCATGATGAATCATGAACAATTTCCAAGATGGGATATACAGAATACACAATAAATTCCAGATATCTGCTCTGGCAATTAAATTCTGAAATCTACAATATTAATTCTTCCCCAATTTATTTGTTCTCTACAGAATTTCAATATCTATTCAATCAAGCCCGTACGATGTACATATACCATTCGTACGCAATATAAAATTTGATCGCTCGCTCGATCACACAATTTCTCTTCCGAACTAGTATTGTCCACCCGACTTCCTAGTGCGGACTCAGATCTGGTTTTTTGATCGAAACTGTCATTCTCCTTGCATAGTCACAACTATGATAGAGAAATTTCTAGAACCAATCAAAATTCCAAAATCACGGTTCGTCGTCAAAAATCGAGTGAAAAATCCTAACTCGGATTAATATAACTATCTCGAAATTCTGTGCTCGAATCTGGCTCATATTGTTATGCGAATAAAATAATATACGTACATCCTACCTATTTATATTCATTGATTATCAACCATATCAATTTTCTTTTATTCCCATTATTCCGATTCTATCCACTTGGAATAAATTTTTCCCAATATCAAATTTCACTTAAGAGTTTCACCATCCATTTCTTAAGTTTTAATATAAGCATTATATATTCCCTTATCTTATTACTCTACCACTATAGCCTTTATATCCTCTTATATTAACTTATTTTCAATTTGAATTTCTAAATTCCATGTGAATTCAAATTTCTTCTACTCTGAATATTTAAATTTCATTTACTATCTTCCATTTATAGCTGATTTTTATCATTCTCTTAAATTAATTTCATTCACTAATTTATTTTAAATTCCAACTTGAAATTGTTTTGTTGTTAAATTAATTTTTTTTTTATAGTTTTCAAATTTTGAAAAGTTTTGACAGAGTCTCCATTTGTTTAGCATTTCATATTTCCATAAGCACATATGTAAGGTTTCAATCCTTATCACAATTAATTTCAATCAATCCTCAAATCATTCCCTTTCAGTTAAAAGAAATTTACAACTTACTTGCTTATGTAATCCATTTAAGCAAAACAAAGACATATTCATAATCATCCTATCTTTTCTTCCAATAATTTATAGAATTTTATCTAATTCTCATTTACTTCAAAACAACTCATTTCGATATGCAATTTAACAATACTATTGTGAATAAATAATTACTTAAGTTTTATAACAAATTTTAAATTGATTCCAATTCAATTTACACTTGATTTCATCCCAATTAAATTATTCACGATCCTTTCATTGTATTTTCTTTCATTTCAACAGGTTTGGTTCCAAACCTTTTTTTTTAAACTTGACAACCAATGTTTTAAATAATCATTTCACTATTTACTTAATTCATTTATTTTCTTCAAACTGTTCCACCCAACAACTTAGGTTTATTCTATTTCACCAATTTCCATTCAAATTTTTGATTTGATTTTCCTTTAATCAAAGCCCAACTATTTACTGATTAGTTCATCTTTTATCCATTCTTAAATTTATATTAACATTATCAATTCATTATTGAATTTATTCATAATAAGGTTATTCAATTTATACTTGAATTAAATTTGTTAACAACTCACACCATTTCTATTTAATTCCAATTCAATACTTACTTTGATTTACATTTACTTATTTACATAAGAATTTCCTTCTATTCAATTTTATCAGTAACTCGATTGAATTCATTTAAATTCAGTTTTATTCCGACTCAACTTCAGTTAAATCTAGCCACTTACCAATCTCTAAATTTATTTCTCAATATATGAGCTCAAAACTTATTTATCTACTTAACAGCTTATATTGCTCATTTGAGCCATTTCACCTTATAACCACAATTTCAGATTATATATATATAACACTTACTGTCTTAAGGTATAAATTTTCACCTTACAATCACAATCATTTTTCCTTCAAATTTTATATCCAATTTAGTTCATTTTGAACTTCAATTCCATTCAACTTATCTCAGGTTAAACTCAAGTATATTTTCTTATTTCCATTTACTTAAGTTAAATTTTAATTCCGGGATTAAATTTCCCGATTTCTTCTTATTAATATCAACCTTATTTTATAAGTTCAATAGTTGATTTATTCAAACCTTTCACATTATTAAAGAGAATTCTTAGAATTCAATTGCCCGGTTTTCATTTCCAAAACCATTTTAAAATGATAACTACTCATACCTACTTGGTATATCAAATCAAATCAAATTCTAAACACTTGTTTTCACCAAAACAAATTTTCTCTTTTTGAAAATCTCTAAAACAACTTGTATACCCAACAGGCCCAAATAATTTAGCATGACCAATATCCTGGTAGCAATCCATCACATTAGAAACTCGAAAAAGAATACTAATGATGTGGCCATCATCATCAGGATTATTTTCCAGCGACTGAAGTGACTTCAGTGCTTTCTTACTTCCACAATTGCCTCTCAAAACAATTTCCTTTCAATAATATTTTCCAAAACAATATTCCAATATTGCCTTCAAATTTTTGGAAACACATTTTAAGCATTCCCAAGATTTTAAATTCCCAAATTCCTTTGTTTAAATTCATTTAAACACCTTTCAAATTTCCGGGACTTAAATTCTAGTTTAATCAGATTTCAGTTATATTCCTTTTTATTTAAAATCATTCTTAAATAATTTTATTTGGTTATAAACCACTCACATTTAAATTTTATTTGATTGTACTATTAACAATCAAATATCCAAGTATATATAGTTATTTCAGAAAAATATTTATTTTATACTAAAATATAATTTTGGGTAAAATTATTTCATTTACCCTACTTTTAAAAACAATACTGTGTCGAATTGCTCTATTCGAGTGTTTAGAAACCCCTTCGATACAGTTTTCGAGGCTGTGCCGACGAAGGTTCATATACCACTCAATAGATCAACCAACGCAATATATACAACTTTATATTCACTAACAAATACGCGCTCATATCTATTAATACTCTCAAACTCATTTTAGAGTTCTACAAACTCTATTTTATGAGTAATCACTACCAGAGCCAAGGTTATCACCAACCTATGCTCTGATACCAACTGTGACGACCCGCCCTTCAACTACCAGAAAGACGTATCATCATGAAGAAAGAAAGGGATGAGAAAATAGAAAAGATAGAGAAGAAAGAACAACAACATCAGAATCTCACAGCGGAAAGGAACAAAACATAATATATCACATAACTATTACATAATTTTACATATATCAGAGCTATACAGATCATACAACACATACTAGACAGTTATAAACTCCTGTCTAGTTAACTCAAGTCAATATACAATACAGATAAACAGCTCAGAGATATCAACACAGCGGAACACCATAAATATACATATATCTACAACGTAGAAGCCTCCTGCTCCATTGCTCCTCCAGAATTCGTCAAATCTAACCTGAATCCCTTGGCTACCCGTAAAAATTTGGGTACCCGAGAGTTTATGAAAAACAAAAATAAACTCCGGGTCATACATGGGTCTGGTATGAGTAAACGGTTTAAAGTTGTTTAACTTTGAAAAACATTTGAAAATAAAGGTATCACGTAAGACTCCCACAAATAAATACGGGTAAGTTTTTACCTTACGCTAACCAAAACATTTCATAGGAAATCCAGTGATATTATAATAGTGTCTAGGGTTTTCAAGTAAATAGAAAATAGCCGAAATTGTTACATCTATTAAATTCCAGCTACTAGCCACAAAAGTGGGTAATACAAATCAAAACCGTAGGGTCTCGTAGGGAAAATGGATTTCCAACAATGGCAGGGCTACCGGGGTACCGCCCGTCACAGTACGGGGTCTAGATCACCGTACCGAGGATCACTCTCGACCCCCTGCTACACAAGGCCGGAACCATTCCTTACTGAACAGTCCCGAACAAGATAAACCCCGCGGTTGTAGCTAGTAACCGCCCACACAGCCGAAATAAAAAGGGACATCTAGACAGGGGAAATATCTTGTCCTGGTTGGGCATGACCCACCTAACCTTGCTGCATCTCCCCTGTTTTAGCCATTCTCGGTTGATGAGGCTTGAGGCTGCGATTACCTTTATAGAACATATCACTTAGAATGCTCACCGTCCGCCTGACGATGTGCTGAAAGCATTCAATCCATACATGTTCGTTCCGGGTTCGAACGAAACCGAAGGCATTATCTCGTCACACTCATTATGGAATCACCCTCAAAGTCAACGATGATAACCCTTGCAATCTGAAAACACCATCTCGATCTTCATTTCAGGGTTCACGACCTAACGTTTAAATTGGATCGATGTGGTTTTCGGAGAATCAAAATTGATTCTTCCGATCCCGGTCTCATCGAATCCAACCGCCATTTTAAGGGCCAAGTTGTCTAATTAACTTAACAGTTTAAATTTAACAATTGAATTCATATAGCAATTTAACACAGAGAAATAACAACAGATAAATCATATAATAATTTAACACAGATAGATCATACACAATCATCACAGATGTATCCAGAATATCACAGAACATCACAGGATATAAATAAACATCAGAGGCAATCAAATAGAGTCATCGATTTATATCAACAAGTTTGATTTGGTTTAAACTTAATTGCATACTTAAGAATGAATTATATTTTATTCTTTGCTTAATCAATTACTAATAAATTAACTTATTTCCATTCATTAATTACCTATTAATTATTCACTTAATTAATGAATTAATTCTTAATTACTAATCAATAACCTTAATTATTGATTTATAAACTCAATTACCCAATTAATTATTACTAATTGCTTAATCAACCATTACTTATTAATTAACTTAATCGTTCAATCATTAATTATTTACTTAATTTGTTAACTACGATTTGTTAATCTATTAACTTCAAATGATTAATTAAATTCTTAATTACAAATGATTCCACAAGATTATCATTAAAATCTTTAACTACAATCTTGATTCCGTTTGGAACTACTTGTTAAATTATAATTATAAAATTGATTACATTTGAACTACCATTAAATTACAATTATAAAGTTTTATTACATGCATAATTAACTTGATCAAAATTAATTACTCATTCATTTTCTGCAAAGCTAAAAATTTAGCTTAATTTAGTCAACACCTACTAACATAATTTACACAAACTTCTTTAATTATAGCTTAACATGATAGGTAGCAAATTCCTGGGAGTATTGAAAACCGAAGAGAACAACACCTTAACTCGGGTCGAACTCGACATCTTCCTGAATGTTTCTCGCGTCACTCTCCTGCGTTTCCTTCTCTTCTTCTTCCCCTGTTCTTTTCTTCCCTGTTTTTTTTAAAAAGCTTAAGTTAAAACTGTAGAAACATATTAATACGCATGCGTCTCTCAACCAAAACTCCCCAGCTAAAGACCCGAAGCAAACCACGTGACTAACTCGAGTTACACTCGAGTGACACCGACCAGGATTTCCCTCACCGCCGTACACGTGCACGGCGGTCCACCACCGCGCCACCTCCACGCGATTTCACCAACAAGTCACATTGCTTCCCCACTCTCGTAATCACTACCCAGATATACCCAATTACCACGACATCAAAATATTGCCCAATAGTCGAACTTCAACACGAACCCAGTGGTCAAAAACCACCTCGTACTCACTGCCGCGACCGCCTGAGTCGACGTGCCTTCGGCCAAACCTCGCCAACATCACCTCCTAACTTCCTCCAAAACCTCATGTCACTCGGCTAAGCAACGGCGACACAATCAACGAATGAACAGAGAACAAAACACCGGCCCCTTAAACCCTACTTTCCATCAATGCTCAAAAATCTTGCATTAATAAAATTGTTTAGCATTTTTCTAGTGATCTAGAATCAATACACAAGCTTCATGTCAATTTTCATCAACGATTATTGATTTAATTATCTGATATTCATAAAATACAATTTTGGTTCAATAACAATATGCTCTGTAAATATGGGATTAAAATTTATGATTTTTGTCTTAAAAATCATAGCTTTGCATGTTGTTTCAATTTATATGTTCAAGTTTATAATTCGAGTTATTCGAATTTTTGATCTTTGTTTTATTTTTACTGTAAATATATGATTACAGTTCTTGTATTTTACAGCTACTAAAAAAGATGAACAAAGCCTAACTCTTATACTTAAAATCATTTGTTTAGTCAAGTTACTAATTGAAGATAAGTATTTTATATAAGAATCATGATATAGTTTCACTCTTTCTTTGCCTCAGTAAAATGAAATCTGGAAGAACATAATATACAGTACTCAAAGTAAATAGCCAGCATTTCAGAATTTCAAATCATTCACATAATAAGTTCTTCATGAACTCAATACTAAAAGTTATATTTAAAATAAGTTTACTCACCCAAAATAGCTTACTGATGAAACAAAGGCTAGTTGCTTGATGAAGAAACCTGTAGCTTGAATTTCTGTAAATTTCCCCTTTGCTTGAAAATATGCAGTTTTTATTTATATTACTTTGCCCTTTTCAGTTACAAATGAGCTAAGGGATAAAGATGATGAATACAAATATTTATAACTTTGAACTTAATGACTTCTGGAGCAAGCTTTACCATAATATAATATCTTGCTTTATTTTATCATGTACTAAGGTACTAAACCTGAAATGAAAGGCAAATTTCGGCTGAAAGATTATGTTTCCAGATATAAAGGTGGGCTAATTAATGTACATGCTTACTCATATGTTAACACATAATTAAATGTCTGCTGACACAACAATTTGATACAAAGATATTTTCAGGTTTGTTTGTACTAATTGTATTCATTTAGGCTAACATTCAATTAGTGTTTGCTTGCAGGTTTGATTTCTTATGCATATACAGTTTACACTTATAATGCTTTACTGACAAGCTTGTTTTGATACTTGCAGATTTTGTGTTGCATATTATTAATGTTTGCTGTTAACTTTGTTTTGTCTTATTATTTTGAACACAAATTTATACACTAATTTTGACCAATTTCATATGTTTGCAGATAAGTTAATTTTTGTTTAAAGATACTTGTCTCTTTGTTTACAGATTATGTATATTTGTCTTTGTATTTATTTCCATTTGTGTTTTAGCTATAAATATTAAAATTAGATTCATGAGTTTACTCATTTATTTATATTTATATTTTTGATTTACATAAATATTAATATTTTGTGTTGAACATTATCATCTATTTATATTTTGTATTGCTAGAATTAGATTTTAGATTCTAAACATTATCAAGCATATGTATTCATTTAACAAATGTTAACAATGTATAACATTTTAATTTAATTATATGAGTTAAATTTTATTAATAATATTGTTGAGAAATTTATTTTAGAATTTCAAACATTATTAGCTATATGTATTATTTATACTAAATATAACAAGGTAAAGTATTTTAGGTAATTATACAAGATAGATTTTTATTGTGAACATTTCAATTATTGAAATACTTATTCCAAATTCCCAATCAATCTCTTTTTTTTTCTTTTTTTTTAAAATACAGTTTATATGAATAAATGGCAGTATTTCCAAATCATATTTATTTTAATATGATCAACTACATTTTATTATATTTAAATTAAGTATTTATTAAAATAGCCGGGCCAAAAATTCAGGGTCGTTACAGAAGATGCGGAGACATTACCTTATAAGAAAGAGATTTGAATTATATATGGATCATAAGTCGCTGAAGTTTTTATTCTCTTAAAAGGAGTTGAATATGAGACAACAGAGGTAGTTAGAGTTTTAGCCGCTTATGATTTTGGTATTGAGTACACACCCGGAAAAGGCAACAAGGTTGCAGATGCACTTAGCAGAAAATATCAGAATGCAGTGTTGACAATGATAGCTAAGTGGAAAGATTTAGAAGCGCTGACTACATGTAGGATACAATGGGGATCTAAAGCTAGGTCTATTATGGAGACTGCAATGTTGTCATATTTAGAGGTTCGACCAGTGATGATCGAATGGACTGCTTCTAAGCCCATCATTAGTTGAACGAATCAGAAAATTATGGGATGGAACAGAGAGCATTGACTTAAAAGATTTCTGTCTTGACTAGAATTGGTAGTTGAGGAAGAAAGGAAAACTATGTGTTCCAAATTTTGGAAACATTAGGAAGGAAGTATTAGAAGAACGCCATCGTTCGAAGTTCACGATTCACCCAGGAGGAACTAAGATGTATCAAGATATGAAGTGGAGTTTCTTTTGGGAAGGTATGAAGAGGGATGTAGGCTTATGGGTGAAACAATGTTTGAACTATCAACAGGTAAAAGCCGAACACTAAAAATCAGATGGGTTACTTCAGCCTTTAGATGTTCCAGGATGGAAGTGATATTCTATCTCCATGGATTTCATAGATGGGTTGCCAGGATCAAATAGAGTAAATGAAAGTATATGGGTCATAGTGGACAGGTTAACCAAGAGTGCCCATTTCATTCCAATTAAATCAACTAGAATGGCACCTGTATTAGCTAAGTTATTTGTGAAGAATATTGTTAGACTGCATGGAATTCCTAGTAGTATAGTAAGTGATAGAGATTCCTAATTCACTAGTGAGTTTTGAAAGAGTCAATAAGGGATTTTAGGTACCGAGCTCAAGATGTGTGCCGCTTACCATCCATAGACAGATAGGAAAACGGAAAGAGTCAACAAAGTCTTAGAAGATTTGTAACGAGCTTGTGTACTAGGTTTCGGAGGATCGTGGGAAGACCATCTACAGTTAGTCGAAGATTCGTATAACAACAGTTATCAGGCTAGTATATAGATGGCACCGTTTGAAGCTTTGCATGGAAGGCCATGCAAATCTCCAGTTTATTTATTAAAAACCGGGGATATGTTGGTTCTTGGGTTGGATTTGGTTAGGGAAGCTGCAAAAAAGATTGAGTTAATAAGGGCTAGAATGAAAGAAGCTCGGTCTAGGCATAAGAGTTATGCTGATAAGAGACGGAAAGATTTAGAATTCTCATTTGTAGAACATGTTTTCGTCGAAGTATCACCAATGAAGGGTGTGATCAGGTTTGGAAAATTAGGAAAGTTGGCACCAAATTTGTTGGACCATTTCCTATTGTAAAAAGGATCAGGAAACTAACATATAAGGTAGAATTACCGAACAGTTTGGCAAGAGTCCACGATGTTTTTCGTATTTCTCTCCTAAGGAAGTGTATTTGAGATCCGTAGACTACTATAGCACCAACTATGTTAGAGGACTTAGTAGTGGAATCGAATTTGACTATAGTTAGAAAGCCAATTCGTATAGTCGCGAGAGATGAGAAGAGGCTAAGGAACGTGATAGTCATATTAGATAAAGTCCAGTGGAATGATGATGAGAGAAACTATACTTGGGAAACTGAGAGCAGGATTAGAGATGCTTATCCTGACTTATTGTATGGTATGTTCTACCTTTATAATTGATTTTGATGAGTACCTTATCATAATTTCGAGGACGAAATTCTTTAAGGAGGGGGGTCTATAACAACCCTAATTTTGATTAACATTATTTAGGAAATTTAATTAGCTAAATTAAATAAAATAATGTAAAGGGTTAAGGGATTGAGATTTGTATATTTTAAAGGGTAGCTGTGCCAAATAACTAATAGAATTTAGAATGAAACAAGAAAGGGTAATAGGATAGGGGCAAGATAGGAATAAATTGTATTCTAATACTCTAAACCCTCATGCATATTCATTTCACACGTTCACAATCAAAATATTGAACCAAGAGGTCGGCCACCATTAGAAGAAGCTAGAAGAGGAAAAGCTAAAATCGAGAGGAAGATTAATCAAATCCATTCAAGATTAGATCTCAACTCCTTAATCACAAGCTAAATGTAAATAATAGGTTACATCTTATATTTTTATTGTTTTCGATTTTGTTTGAGATCTGAAATGGTTTTGCAAATGATTTTCCATGTTTGATTATTTAAATGGATACATATGCTTGTTGATGATATATGCTTTTTCATATAGATTTTATCATAAGCTTTAACTTGAAAAACAATCAAATGACATCCAAAAATGCCTTGCAATTTTAAGATAAGGTCAGAAATAATATATTAGAGATGGTTTTCAAATTTCATAATTTTCTGAATTAATGTGGATTTATTATGAATTTTCTAGTGAAGAAAATGGCTAATTGGGTTTAAAATTAATTATGGTTATTAGATGTCATCTTTGGGTCAAAAATTTATATATGTTAGAAAGCATATTAAATGCTATTTATGGGAATTTTCATAGAATTTTTCTAAGTGTTTTAATAAGTATATAAAATTATTAAGATACAGGACATAAATGTTTTATATGATTACAAAAGGAGAAGGGGAAATTTGCAATGTTCTATATTATTTACTTCTGAAATTCGACAGCATTTTCAGAAAAGATTGTGGAATAGAAATTAGCAACCAATCATATGCTAACAAACAAAGCTGGTTAGTTGAAAAGAAATTACTTTTTAAAGTTAAAAGTCAGTTTTACAAAGGTTTTGCTGTTTCGCTACTTTCGGCCGCTACCTTTCGACTTCATACTTCCACCTCCATCCTAGTTGAAACCAATACACATGGTATCAAATGCCTTGGTACGTAGTGGATTGGAGATAGGCGTAAAGTACAAAGTCAAAAAAAGTGTTTCGAAGAGGGTCGAAACCTTGTTTTGCTTTTAAAAGGAAATGCGCCTGCCTTGCTTTCGAACAAGATAGCTTTCGAATTAGTCAAATATTTAAAGGAAGGTTTCAAAAGAGGCTGTGCATTTGTTTTATAAAGAAGTTTTGAAGGGGTTGAAACCCCCATCTAATTCGTTTGTTTTAAAATTAGAGTCGATTCTCCAGTGCTTTCGAAGGGATTGGTTTCGACACCATCCACTTCTTTTACTTGGGAATTATTTTCAAAAGAGTACTTTCAACATAGTTATTTTCAAACCCATTGTTCTATTAAAAGATAAACCCATTGGTTTCGAATGGAATGGTTTTTAATGGTTTCGAAACTATGTTCTATAAGCTTTTATTTGAACCCAATACTTTCGAAAGGTTTATTTTGAGTAAAGAACTTTAATGCTTTTAAAAGGTTTGATCGAAGGTTTCGAAGGGGGGGGGGGTTCCCCAATGGTTACAAAAGGTACTGAAAGTATTTTGAAAGGAAGGTATTTAATTGCTTTCGAAAGGCAGGATTAAAAAGTTTTGAAAAGAGGATGTCTAAGGCTTATAAAGAATTTCAAAAGGTTACCTTCAATGATTTCGAAAAGGGTTGTTTAAAGTTTTTAAGCAAAGGTTTCCTTGGGCTTTATGACCTAAGTGTTTTTAAGTTAGAAAGGGTTTTGACTTAATTTAGAGGGATATGTAATTCTCAATATATTTCATCAACATTGTTTTGAGTAAAGTATATATATGATATGGCAAATAGTTTTGAGTAAAGCAAAAGTATATTTTCCTTGTTTAAGTATGATTTAAAGTGTTAAATCAATTTGAAAGATTTTCAAGAAAAATTTGATGGGTAATTAACCCTGAGTAAATAACTTGGATATTTTTAATACCAGACAAGAGTGATGTAGGGTCGCGCCTATACATTTGCTATATCCCCTAGCTAATTGAGTCCAAAATTCCAGTGTGTAGGGCTTAGTCAAAGACAAGACTTATATGATGGTTACACACAGAAAGGAATATACAGAGAGGAAAAGGATAGGTTATTGGTGAGCCCGCAAAACCATTAAGATCAGATGACCCTTAGAGAAGTAAGTTAAGGACAGACCATCCAGAAGTTTGTCTAATAGTTGTTAGATTATTTGTTCATTTTTTCTAGTAAGCCTTAGTCGGCCAGTGGTTAGTAATTAGCCAAACAAAACTATATTTTTGGGACAGATGGTCCATTTGTTACCTGTTTATAAGCATATATGATCTTGTTGTTATTATTATAATCAGTTTGATTGTAGGATTCTGATTTGCAAAAAGATATGTTTTAAAGGGATATTAGCAAGGGGAAACTTGTTCCACGAAGTGGTGTGGTATCACTTAATATCACCAAGTCGAGATGTAATAGTATTATTCACACCAGGCTTTATGTCTGACTCGAAGTTTATGTTTTCCCTTGCTCTAAATTAATTTGAGTAGATTGAGAGTTTAGGTTTTATAGGTTTAGTAGGTGGATGAATAAAGCTTCAAAAGACTTTCAAGAGGAAAAGTTAGCTATTTAGGAGTTGCTATTTAGATTTATTTCCGCTGTGATGCATTAAGACTCTTGTGTCCATTTAGTACTCTGATCATCCAAGGGGGCATCTTCATATCCTGCTCTTGGCATATTTTGTAATAATTATATTTGATCAAACTAGGGAATCTCTTATCGGATTATGTAAACTGAATATGAAATATTGTTTTGAAATGTAATTAGAAAATTTATTTTAATCTGTGATGATTTTATTTCATATTTATGCGCTTCTAATATTATGAATACCATTGACATTACTGTATTTTGTCACTGGAAGTTGATACTATGGATGATTGCAACATCTGTAGCACTTAGCTTTGGGCCTCAAGATAGGAGTGTTACAAACGTAGTAGTTCCCACTGATCATATTATGATGGCGAAGGGATTAAAGGTTGACTTTGAGAAGATCCAGTTGAAATTCGAGCCCAACACCATAGAGCCTGTGTCTTTAACTCCTACGAGCCCCACATCTAAGCCCATGCTCAAGATCAGGCCTCCCAAGACTAAATTTAGCATCACTCCTATCAACAAATCTGATGACCAACGAAGAGTCTACCCATTCAAACAGAAACACTCCCCCAGGTAAGGTGATAAAGATGATAGGAAAAGCATAAGACTGGCCTTGGAAGTTCTACTCGCAAAGGTGGCAAGAAGGGAAAGACCAACTAAGCGGTACTTGGAGCTTGTCGGTTGAAAGTCGTATATTTTTAGTTGTAGATTCCATATCCTTTTGTTTTTCCTTATTTTTAACATGCTAAGACTATGACGGTATGACCCCTACCCCATAATGAACATGAAAGTTATGGTAATGAAAGATTGACTTTTGTCCTGTAATCTTTCTTTCATTTACTTTTCTGTACCTTTATGTACTATACCATGCTAGTTGATATATTACTGCTATGTATATAGTAATGCAATCTTTCTATATTATTCACATATATTTCTTTGCAATATATCTATCTACAACTCTGTGTGCATAAATAATATTCCTGCAATTGCTTTAGTCATATCTAGTAACTCAGCCTGTTTATAACTACCAAAATGCCTCGCTTGGAAAAACAGAACCTTTATTTAACCAACTCTATGGCTATCCCCGTTTGTGCCTGGTCAATTTCCTTTAGACCAATTGTTTACATGCTTATCCCTTCTCATGGGATTTATTATTCTAAGCGCCTAAATCCATGCACTTATAAGTTAGTTGTGTTGTGGAGAAAAATTTTCGATTGCCCCCAATTTACGCAGGCTTTTCCTATCCTAGACCGAGAAAATTTGATAAATTCTTATCTTTGAGCCTTTAGAATTATCCCCGCTTATCCTCGACTAAGCATGTCCCGCTTGGTTGCTAGTATTGTCGTTAAGACTCTCATTTATACTCCAACTCCTATCTCTGAGAATCGATGATCTTATGACTTGATTCCACCTATTATTTTCTCGATGTTGCTTATCTCTGGGCTGCATTTGAATTTTTTGAAGGTCGAAATCGAAAATCCTCAAATGCACTAGTTTTTACCTCTGGAAACCAACACCCTAGCAGTTCAATTTCGAGAATTCTTTCTTTTTTGTTGCTTGTCTCGGAGTAGCGATAAATTCCAAAAGGCTGGAGCTGAGTGGTTCGACTGACTCTTAAGTCGAGTCGACAAACCTTATCGTTATTTCCTTTCTAAAAGAAACAACGAATTCCTGAAGATTAGTTAAATTGGTAAACCTTCTTATCGTCATCCGTTTCTGGAAACAATGAATTTCTGAAGACTTGTGATTCTCCTCCCTGAGTTGCCTATCTCCAGTCAATGCCAGATTCTTGGAGGTTAAGGTTTGGACCATCCTGATGTCATCTGTTTTCGGTAAACGTCGGTGTCGAGAAGGTTGAGGGTTTATTTTTCCATTGACTTAGCGGTTTGAGTTGATTTTCACATCAACCTAACGGTTTAGTCCTTCCCAACATCACCTATCTTCAGAAAATGCTGGTTCTTAGAAGGTTAGAGGCTGATTTTCCTCGTTGACCCAACGTTTGGAGTTGGTTTTCCATATTGACCGGTGGTTTGGACCTTCCTAACGTCGCTTATCTTAGGGTGATGCTAGTTCTCAGAAGATTAGGAATCGATATTCCCTATCGACCCGATGGTCTGGGCCTTCTCGACGTCACCTATCTTCGGGAAATGCCGGTTCTCAAAAGATTAGGGGTCGATTTTCCCCATTAACCCAGAGGGTTGGACCTTCCTAACATTGCCTATCTTCGGGAAACAAGGGTTCTCAAAAGGTAGGGGTCGACTTTCCCTATCGACTCGGCGGTTCGAGTCTATTTTCCTATCAACCCAACGGTTTGTGTCCATACTTCCCATGCATTACCTGAGGATAGAGGAGCATTTCCTCAGCTGTGCAGCTAGTGTGCAGCACATGAGTATTGCTAACAAGAACATGGTCTCCTTGATTCAAGAAGCTAATTTTATTCACGAGTAGAAGAAGTGGCAAGTCCTGCTTATTTACAGTGCTTTTAACATTTTTGGGTGGCTTATTTGCAAAAGCAAGTCAAGAAAACCTAAGCATAATAGTGCAACAACAAGTTGTAGTTCCAAGCATGTAGAATTGGAATTTCATCGATGGTTGCTAGCTTCAAAGTTCCATCTTCAAGCTTCTAATTAATTGCATAAGGTCTTTCCCAGTTCGAACCAATCGCCCTCATAACTAGGATAACTCATTTCAGATTGAGATCCCCTACCTTAAAAGTATGGTTGTGAACCTTGGCACTGAAGTGTTGTGCCACTCTTTTCTAGTGAGCATCTATCCTTAGCTCGGATTCTTCCCTCTTTTCATCAACCAAGTCAAGAGACTTAAGTTAGAGCTCCTCGTTCACCTTTGGGTCGAAATTCCTTTTATGATGAGAAGTGATTTCGAGTTCTATTGAGATCATTGCTTTCGATCCATATGCCAAAGCGAAGGACGATTCTCCTATTGTTAACTTACATGTTGTCCTATAACCCAACGGTGCTAGTGGAAGCTCATCAACCAACTTTCCTTTAGCTCTAGTCAACAACCTCTTTAAGGCGGATTTTACGATTTTGTTCTTAGCTTCCACCTGTCCATTCACTAGCGGATGTGCCGTGGAGAAGCTCTTCTCGATTCGATAGTGTTTATGGAAATCCTTGAACTCGTTACTCCCGAATCGAGTTCCGTTATCTATGATGATTTTCTAGGACAATCCAAACCTATAAATAATATTATTTATTACAAACTTGATAACCTTTTTCATTGTAATTGTGGTAAGTAGTTTTGCTTCAACCTATTTTGTAAGGTAATCCACTACAATGATAGTATATTTGGCTCCTCCTTTTGCTATTGGTAGCATGTAGATAATGTTGATTCCCCAAATTGCAAGCGACCATGTGCTATCCAATTGTGTAAGTTCTAAAGACGTGGCTTCGGAATCTTCACAAATTTCTAGGGTAGGTCACACCATCTGGTGCAGTCAGTTGCATCTCAGTTTGTTGTGGACCAGAAATATCTGTAGCGAAGTATCTTCTTTGCCAAAGTCATCCCGCTAGTGTTATCACTACAGCTACCCTCATGGATTTCTATGAGGATTTTCCTAAACTCATCCTGGGCTACGCACCAGAGTAGGGGAGTTGAAAATCCTCTCATGTATAACACTCCGTCTTGCATCACAAACCATGGCATTTTTCAAAGGTGTTTCTTCCATTCATTCCTAGCTCTCGGGAGAGTTTCATCGATTAGGTAGCCTTTGATTAGAGTCATCCATGACTCCTCCTATATAGTCTCCAGTATTTAGTCGACATACATCTGATCGATGCATGGAGTTGTTAAAACCTTCATTAGAACCAATCCAATTAGTTGTGCTTCCCCAGAGCTAGCGAGCTTAGATAAGAATCAACCTTTGTATTTTCCTCCCTAAGGATGTGCATTATTGTATAATGCCATATGTCTTCAAGCGGTTCTAGTGCATCCAACAGGTAAGGGGCAAGTCTCGCACCCTTAACTTAATATTCCTTTTTGGCATGGAAAACCACAAGTTGGGAGTCGCTAAATATGTATAGCGTCTTTATCCTCGGTTCCTCTGCTATCCTCAAAAATTCTATTAGCACCTCATACTCAACTTCATTATTAATCGTAAGAAATTCCATCTTCAACATGTAATAGATTTATCGTCCTTCCAACATTTTAAACACTACTCCTGCTCCTAAGCTAAATTCATTTGAATCGCCATTAAGGAATAACTTCCAGTGAGAAGCTGCAACTGTAGAATCCTCTTCCTCATCGTCCTGCACGGTAAACTCAGTGATGAAGTCTGCCAATGTCTATCTATTTATCACTCTCCTTAGATTCTATTGATGACGTACTGATTCATCTCGGTATTCCATTTTAGCGACCTTCCCGAGGTCTTGGGTCGGTACAATACCTGTTTTTGAGGCTGTTCTGTCAGCACTTTGATTGGGTGAGCTTGAAAATACGGTCGTACCTTCCTTAATGTGGTCAGCAAGCAATAGGCGAACCTCTCTAGCTTTGGGTAGTTCCTTTCAGCTCCAATGAACTATTTGCTAATACAGTATATTGGTTTTTGAATCCTTGCCTCCTCGCCCACTCGCCCACTAATGCTAAACTTAGTGCGCGAGCAGACACTGCTAGGTGAACGAATAAATCTTCCCCGTCTAGTGGTTTGGATAAGACCGGTAGCATGTCCATACACCTCAGTAATCCCTCAAACGCATTTTGACAATCCTAATTCCATTCAAAGTTCTTCTTATCCTTCTTGGAGGCGTCAAAGATAGGTATGTACTTATATGTTGACCTTGAGATGAACCGACTCAAAGCAGCATTCTTTTCATCCAAGCTTTGAGTTTGTTTCTTCATGTTGGGGTAGTTACATTTCTTAAAGCATTAATTTTCTCCATATTGGCCTCGATGCCCCATGTAAATCCCAAAACTTCCCAGAAGCTACTCTAAAAGAGCATTTTAACGGATTTAGCATCACTCCGTTCTTTCGTAGAATCTCAAAGACCTCCAAGAGATCATCCAAATGGTTTTGATACACCCTACTTCACAAGCATATCGTCCACGTATACCTCCATTGACCGTCCGATTTGATTCCTAAACATTGTATTTATCAATCGTTGGTATGTAGCTCCAGCGTTCTTCGAACCAAACGACATTACCCGGTAGCCTTATAATCCCAAATCCATTATAAATTTAGTATTCCCCTAATCCGGCTCATGCATTATGGTCCGATTATAACCAGAATAAGCATCCATATATGAGAGCAATTCATGCCTTACAGTTCCATCAACAAGCTGATCGATCCTAGGCATAGGAAAGCTCTCCTTCAAGCAATCATTGTTTAAATCCAAGTAATCAATACACATTCTCCAGTTTCCATTTGATTTCTTGACTAATACATGGTTAGATACCCATCAAGGGTATAAAGCATAGTGGATAAAGCTGTTAGCCAACATCTTATCCACTTCTTCCTTCAATGTAGCAGATCATTCCAAAACCAGGCTGCTCCTCTTTTGTTTCACTGTTAGCCAACAACATATCCCCTTCTTTTGTTTTCACTGTTGTAAACTAGGAAAGCAATTAGTTCCTTTCTCAATCTAATTCCAAGATGAGAACTAACCTTCAATACTCGAGTCGGGTTATCCATATCAATGGAGACACTCATCAAAGCTTTGCTAGTGCTGCCCGTACTTCCCCTGACTTCTTCTTGGGATCCATAGACTTGTTGAATCGGTATGGTTCTCGAGCCAAGGGCTACTCGGTAATTGCTATGCTTTCGATTCCTTAATGTGGAGAGCTCTCCGTACATTCTTTCCCTTCTCTTGGTGCTTAACTTCTAGCTATATTTTAATATAGCATTCTCTTGTCATGCTTTGGTCTCCTCACACTACTCTAATCCTATTTTCAATAGGGAACTTCATCATCAAACACCATGGAGCAAAAGCAATCATGAAGTCAGCTTGGGTCAGTCGGTCCAGGAAAGCATTATATGCCAAGAATTCATCACTAATAACAAACTTCTGAATGTGAACCATCTTTGTTTTCCTTCACCAAGCTCTATAGGAAAATCAATCGTCACAACCGACTGCTTAGCTTAGCCCATAAATCCTTAAATATTCGTCTTATAAGCGATCACATCTTTCATATTGATCTTCATCTAGTCAAATGTCCTTTTGAATAGAATATTGATCGAATTTCCATTATCCACCAATACCTGAAGCATAACTGTTGGTCCGATTCTGATCGTTATCACCATAAGATCTAGAGTTGACACTTCAACTCATTCTGAATTTCAATTTCTAAACACAGTGTCATCCATGTCATCTTCTATTGTTTAGCCGAAGCTCCATCTTTGACGGCGTACCAACTCTCCTATAGTGCATGCTTCAGTGGGCTCATGTATCTTTCCATCTTACCGTAGCTTCTCACTTCTGGGTGAGGTCCTTCTATTACTGTGTTGATCATCAGTCTTCCATCTTTCTACCTAGGCCTTATCCCCTAGGTCTAGGTGGTTTCCCTTGGGCAGGTGACCATTATTATCCCATGGCTTGGTTAGGATTATACTATTGCTTCACATACTACTAGAGGTAGTTCTTCCATATCAGCGTCTCAATCAAATCCTTCAAGTGGCGGCATTCATTAGTGTTCTGCCCATGAGTTTAGTAGAAGCATTACTTCCTAGATCACTTCTACTGCTTTGCCTCCTGGCCGGTTTTTTATATTTACTAGTTCTCTGAGTAGCAAGATAACATTTTCCTGCGTATCACTCTAAGGTGTATAATCATCCGATCTCATATTCCTCGAAAATTTCTTTTTGTCATTACGCCTACCGTCGGGGACTTGATTCTGTTTGTTTTAGCGACCAGAGTTTCCAGTATTTGTCTCTGCATTACCTATGTTACCTCCAGACTATTTAATCGCCACGTTGCTCTAGAAAGTCTCCCTCGACTACCTGTCATCAGTATTCCCTGAAGCCAAACCTGCTTCCTTTAAGTATAGAAATTGGTTAGCCTTTCTATGGAATTCTCCCATTGTTGTTGGTTGTTTCATCTTCAGCCATCTTCCAAAATCTATTTTTGGATGGATTCTCGGATCAAAAACATGAATGCAAGATCTTCCTTTTGATAGTTTAACTTCAGTAATAGAAACATTGAACCAATTTAAGAAACCCTTTAGGGATTCCTTAGGACCTTGAGATAAGCTTGACAAGACATCACATCATTGGGACGTGCAGCATGTAGTAGGCACTGCTTCAAAAATTCCCTAACCGGCTCATGAAAAGTCGATATGGATCTCAACACGAGCCTTATGAACCCCATCGATGTAACTCCTTCCAAGAAGATGAGGAAGAATCTACGTCGAAAAACATCTGTTACTGCAACGTTATCCATATGCCATTCATACTTGAGTAAATGTTGTCTAGGATCGGTAATTCCATTATCTGACGGCATAATCAACATTATAAACTTCCTAGGATACTCTTCTCTGTATGTACTCTATAAATGGATTTCTTCTTGGTACAGAACCCCAATCTTATTTCTTTCTACCTTTGCTTTCTTCCACTAACCATTTAACCATATCAGCTATATATTTCTTGCTAGCACAGTACTCCATAAGTCGACTATCGTGGGAAATACCTAGTGTTTGACTCCATAAATGACCTTGGCTTGGCTGCCAATGTATAGATTCTCCAGTCTTTGGGAGAACTACTCCTATGGTATTTCTTTGGCATATGGTTAGTTCGGCTTCGACCGTTTGAACTTTGTCTCCATTAGCACCATCGTCTAGCTCAAAATTATCATTATGAAGCTGTAAATCTTCTTTCTCATCAAAAACTACCATTTTATCACCTTCCCGTCCATCATTTTTTTCTTCAAGACACCTCTAGGTACGAATAGAAAACCTCTCGGCATGGAGTAGTTTACTTATTTAGAGAGCAATTTTTCTTACACCTACAACTCCTGCAACTCCCGCCACTACTCCTTTCTACTTTTGTTTTCCATCCCTTTTATTTTGGCCAGAAACGGAGGAGTTTTCCTATTCTAACCTAGGTGAATTTTCCCTTCTAGTTCTCCCGGTTCTCTATGGTTGTAGGGTTAGTAGAATAACCATTTTTTCTATAAAGTATTTCTAACTAATCACCATCTTTTAGTGCAATTCCTACAACATTTTATCAAGCTCACCCTAATAACCACTTCCTGTTGAGCAGATGATTCTGGTATCGCCTATTGGTTAATAACTTCAATTTAGTGAGCATTCCATTCATCACCACCAGCTACTGCTCCTGTGGATCTATTGTGTCTTCTAAGCACCATTGGCTTCAAATAGCAAACTTCCAAATTGTTGATGCAAAACTTTTAGTTTTAATCAGTACCAAAATCTTAATGCCAAAAGTGGCACAACACCTAAATATTACCAGCTATATGATTAGATATAGTAGAAGTAATAGAAAAATGCAAAAGCTAATAGAATAGAAAAGAGACACAAGATCTTATAATGGTTCGTTTGTCTATGGCCTACATTCATTTTATGGTTTTTTGATTATGGATTTGCGAGAGAATTAGAGTCACTAGTGTAAGGGATTGATGGGTTCTTAAGCTTAGAAATGCCAATAGCATACACTTAGGTGACTAGTGTAAGGGAAAGATAAGAGATGAAGAAGCAGGGTCCAAGATCCTTTTTTAGTTGCTACAAGGTTGGCAATTATACAGAAAATGCGGTATAGGCTCACGAGGCCGCATAAATTGAAGTCCAAAAGTAAGCCCAAGGATGCACCAATGAGCATGCCGGACTAATTGGCCAAAATGGCCTCTCGGTACCGAGAGGGCCATTTGGTATCAAGAGCTTTGTCTTGGTGAAAACCTATTGTTTTTACTTGCCTTGCTCTCCTACTTTTAATCCAATGTATTCCAAATTCTTTTCCATAGACTTTGAGTTGTTTACGATGGCTCGATAATACTTATGTTATCCTGCTTTCTTTACTTTCTTCTCATTAATCATAAGATTTTCTTATCCAAACTCTAGAGAAGGCACTTAATGACGACTAGCAAATCATAGAGAAACCACCTCTCGGTTCCAAAAGGTGCCATATCGATACCGAGTGATTTACTTAGCTTGTTTTCCTAATAAACTTTTCTAGGTCCTATTCTCTTATTCTCTTAAGTATGTTCTCAAGTTCTTGAGTCATTCTGTCTTCATCTTAATGTTCTAACTTCCATTGAAAATCTAGTTGGTTAAAAATCGGGTTAACAGTATAAATATTATTTTTGAAGTTTAATTATATGTTTGTATGAATGTAGAAATTTTGTTTTAGATTTATAGAGGTATATTTTATATGGATATGATTTATTAAGTGAAAATGTACTAAATTAGGAAAACATGTATATATGAGTGTATGTTTGAATTATTTATGGAAAAATATATTTAAAAATCATGATTAGATTTCTAGAAGTTGGTCAAATATGTTTCAGTAAGATACATATTTCTATTTTGAATTTAAACTATATACATGAATTTATATAGTGTATTTTAGTATATGATAGTTAAGGAAACCGTAGTTTAAAAATAGTAGATGATGAAAAGAATTTGTGAGAAAAAATAGTATGAGATGTTAAAAAAAGTGTAATGCATTAATATTGAATGAAAACCTACGTTATCAAAAGAAAATGAGTTAAAGATAAAAATACACAAAACCAAGGAATCTACCTCAGACATGTATACCGGTGGATCGATGGCCCACATCGATGTACTAGTTACCGGAAGTTTTTGATAATCTAAACCTGGACCTACTTTTAGGCTGTAATTTATATTTTTTAAGGCTCGTGCTATTCCTTAGAGTCTTTGGCCCAAGTGATGGGGTAGATGACATATCCTATCCTAAGTGGCAATGCGTGTAAGTACACAGATGTCGCATGCCTTAGTAGGACGATGTATATAAGTTATATGATTTAGTTTAGTTATTAATTTTGAAGAGCCAGAGTAGGAGGGAGTAATGACTCTGGATGTTGTGGGTTAGTTGCAACACATTTGTTTTTGTGTATAGCAGGGTTCATGGTATATTTGATTATCTGTGATATGACCTTAACACTTAGTACACATGAGTCTGAAATTGGTCACCTTATTTTAGAATGAGTATAGTAAGACGGCTATATGAATTTTTTTGAATATGAATTGTACATAGGATTTCATATGAGTTGAGTATGCATTTATAATTAAAATGATATGGTAGCTTATCTCTTTTGGTCATGCTATATTATGTAACGAGTATAGTAAATGTTGAATTCAGTTATATTCACTCTCCAAACTTCGTGTCTGAACCCCTCTCCATCATATCTTTTTTTATGATGTTGCAAGTTGATGGAGACTGATTTGGTTATAACGATGCTGGAGGTTTAGGTGACAAAGGCATGTTATGTATATTAGTTTGTGTGTATGATGACATGTATATACAAGTAAGATACTTGATGTATTGTATGGATTTGGGTTTATATAGTACATATTAGTGATGTGTGGAAACTAAGTATAGATTGGTCTGGAAATGACATAGTGTTATTTTCTTGTTATATTTTGTATTCCTTCCGTTGTGAGTTCACAATAAAAAGTAGATAACTTCAGTTTTGTTTTCTTATATCAATGACCTAACGATCCATACTTTTTCGACCTCTGGTCAAAGTTATTTTTTGTGTATTGGAAATAGGAGGCCTAAAACTAGCAGGTTGTCACATGACCTATGGATTGAATGTTGAAGGGTTCCATCGTTAAAAGAAAGGAACGTGAAAGAGCTTCATAAGGATGAATGGAAACTAGATGGAGCAAGGAAGGTCTCTGAGGAGAATGCTATAGGATCATTGGTACTCATAGTGTTTTTTGATATACTCGTAAGTAGAGGCATCGTGAGGACACTCATTGGGTACCTGGAATAACAACCCTGGATCGAAGGAATGGATCTATATACCATGGATCGATGGAATGGATCTAGTGTCATCTACGGGCTGGTGATCAAGTACACTAAAAACTAGGATTTTTCCATTAATCCCTGGCAGAGGAATGGTCATATGAGTTATCATATTTCCAAAGCACATTAACTAATAGTGGGGATTGTTTCATGGATGCTATGTACGCAATGTTTATTTTACTTGTTGTCTGTCATGGCCCGTTTTTCCGTACCCTTTGAATCGACAATAAACCACACATGTCCAACTCAAATTGCACGAATAAGAGGATCATTTAGGGTAGAAAGAAAATAAAGACAGAATAGAATCTCACATGAATAACATATATTATTTCAATAATAATCTTTACAGCGGAAAATTTTGAAATACAATATCAGAGTCTAAACTAAATTCAGCTTGGACGGTTATAAACATCCGTCCTTACAATTGCTGATAAACATCAAACTAAAACTAACAAAGCACAACGGATAATAGAATGTCATAAATAGATGAATATCTCCAGCACTCCTCTAGAAACTCCAACCATCTTCGACTAAACCTGAAACAACTCGGATCTGATCCGAGTATTGAAAATACTCGGATCAGGCTTGATAAACTAGCATGAGAAACTCAAATATAAATAACAGTGTCATATCTCATCCTATGAATAAAATCCTTTGAAAATAAAGAGTTTCTCTTAAGACCACACCCACACATAAAACATGGACGGGTTTTTACCTTATGATAACTAAAACACTTTTATATATCCAAACAATTGATATTATTTTTAATTACATCTCTTTGAAAACATTTGTAAATAAACTTATTAGTCTTAGCCGAAATTGTTACATTGATTAAATTCGAGCATAATAGGCTCTACAAACAAAACCGTAGGTTCTTATTGGAGAATGAATTTCCATACAAATGACTAGGTAAAGGGTCTACCTTTCGGAATGGGTACACCACTCGATGGATGCCCCGAGGAACAGCCCAAAGGAACCTCTACCAATATAAGACCGGCCTACCTCTGTAACTAGATAGTACCGAATATGTCATACCGTGATCGTTACCGACCTTTATCCATGGGCCCTCATAGCATACAACCCACATTAATTTACATCCCGAATGTCATAGCGGGAAGAAATATATCTAGAAGTGGATGACCATACCCTACTTGGGAATGGCCCACTTAGTCTTGCTGCATCTAATCTTATTTCGGTCATTTCTGGTTTGATGAGGCTTGAGGTAACTATTACCTTTTCACATAGCACATATCACATCTTTGAACGCCACATTGCCATTTCCGTTGACTAATAATTGCCTTCCACAAAAATACAACCCTTGAGCTTATACATCTCAAGGAGGATGTTAAGCTAAGAGAAGTTGCCTTCTCCGCCATCACTAACGTACGTTTTTAAAAACCAACGTACGTAATCATTAGAAGTGCAATGTCAGTCAAACGTCCATACAAGTTGACCAGGAATAGGGCAAACCGAAGGCACTCTCTTATTACCACCAGTAGGGAGTAGTCCTTGCAATCTGAAAAATCTCCGTCACGAGGAGACCACTGCTATTAATACTCTACAATGGGAGCTACCCAGAGCTTGTTCAACAAGCAGTCTTCACGCTATAAAGATCCACGGCCTTTAATAATCATCATCTTCAACATGTCTTCACATTCGAATGTATTCATTGGTTCGAAGTGGTTTTCAGATAGGAATTACCCAAATCCGACCCCGGTTCCTTCGAAGCCAATTACCGATTTAAAAGATGTTAAGTTCATATATGGATATCAATCATCAATCGATTACTTCATCTTTTATAAGATATCTTTCTTAGATATGTTCTTTTTAGTTTATTCCATTTTCTTTTCAAGAGTATACGGAATCATTAAGCCTCGTTTATCAAATCATTTGGTTTATTTAAACCTTTCTTAAATCCTGGAATAATTCCAAATCATTTTCTCTTTTTACTTAGGAAAACCCTTCCAAATCATTCATTAAATCTTAATCAAAGATTTTTTTCTTAACTTTTAACCTAGGGAAAATATTCCTTTTTATAATATCACTTTCTAAAACATCCATTTAATTTAAAGGATTATTCATTGTCCAAATCGTGAATATAATTCCTTTAATAAACTTTCACATTTAACTTATCAATTTAAATTGATTTTAGATTTACAAAACGGTGTTTATAAATTCCATTTGTATTTTATAAACTTCCATATACAAAATTTCTTTACTAACAAATTCCATTTATATCTCACTTATAAGTCAAAATCCAATTATAATTTAATTGCTTATAAAACTCTTATTTAAAAATTCATTCCTTTCAAATTTTATTATTTATAAAACCATTATAAATTATTATTTTTAGATTTTAATTGCAAACCCATATATTAATTTGATTACAATCCCATTTCCAATATTTATATAACACTTTTATAATTCCATTACATTTATTTATAAAATATCGATTTTATAAATCTTATATATATATATATATACCATTTATAAGAAATTCAAAGAATTTATTTCTATTCTTTTATCTTAGAAAAAAAATTAATTATGATTTTTTAGAGCATCCGGGCTTTCCTTTCGATATGTTCCACCCCACATCTAAGAAAAGAAAACATAGGCCATGTAAGTTCAGGACACTGGTTGCTCCATCCCTAACCTTAGTTAAATACCTTATTTTATCTTCCCAGATCTCACAAGCGGGAAAAATGTACTAGTCGTTTCCGCATTACTCAGTTTGTTATTATATTCAATCTTCTTCACTTATTGTTTAAGTGGTATGAACAATTCCTCTTCCCCATTAATTCAAACTCTCATTAAAAGGTCCAAATCATCTTTAAATGACTTAATTATTCTTTTAAAATCATTCACAAAGTAATAGAAAAGAATTGTTAAGTTTAAAACTGCATTTCAAAAGTTATTTCAAACTGTTGTGAAAAGCGTAGCAGAAAGTGTTGTAAATAGTGTTTTAAATGCTATATTCTTCAAAACAACTTTTGTGTCATTTAGAAATCCATCTTTTCAACTTATATATCTTTTAAAACATCTTAAAATATTTTTACAATTTATTTCATATTTTGAAAATATTTAAAATATCAATTTTAAACTTTGGTTGCTTTGCTGCAAAAGCATGATTTTTCGAGAAAATTGATTTGGACATATTTTAAAATATACAATATGAAATCTCTATTTTCTTCCTTTATTTCTTTAAACATATTTAAATGTTTATAAAACATTTCTAACTCATCTAAACTATTTCCAAAAGGTTTAAGCATTCCATATACACCATTTTATTTTCAAAAGGAAAGTGATTTCCTCTGTGTTTATCGACGTGTATTAACGTGAGTTGATAAAAAAAATTAACAATCATATCAAACAATCAATACTTGATGATCAAATCATACACAAGAATCCATAGCAATCATAACACAACATCAAACATGTATATATATGTAAATAGAGATGTTAAATAGAGTTTCTCACCATAAACCAAAGCGATTAACTTCCTACCGACATTTTAATCAACCAACACTTCACTAGTTAATTCCTACTCCATTAAACACTTGCAAACAACACCCTCTCCCATCAATATCTTGGCCGAGGCTTGAGATGGAGGTTGGCCGAAAGTATAGAGAAGAAGCGGTAGAGCTTTGAACTTGATTCCCAAGATTTAGATCCCAAAAGTAGGTCATTTTCTCTTTTGTTTTTGATTATCTTACTCTCAAAATTTGAAAAACTTATGTGATGGACCGCCTTTCTAACCACAGAAAGACGTATCATCAATAAGAAAAGAAAGAGATAGAAATAGAAAAATAGAAAGAAAGAATAACAACATCAAAATCTCACAGCGGAAACGGAACAAAATATTATACATCACATAACTATTACATAGTTTTACATATATCAGAGTTACAAAATATCATATAACAAGACAGTCATATATATATATATATATATATATCTGCCAATAGATACATCCCAAGGTACAACGTACATCAACTAGCACAGTGGAACTAGATAGATAGATACGTCTGGACTTCTACTTCGAGCTCCTCCAGATCTCAACAATCCAAAACCTATCACTTGGCTACTCATAAAAATTTGAGTACCCAAGAGTTTATGAAAAACAGAAATAAACTCCGGGTCAGACATGGGTCTGGTGTGAGTAAACGGGTTAAAGTTGCTTAACTTTGAAAACCATTTGAAAACAAAGGTATCACGTAAGACTTCCCACACATAAACATGGGTAATTTTTTACCTTACGCTAACCAAAACAATTTATAGGAAATCTAGTGATATTATAGTAGTGTCTAGGGTTTTCAAGTAAATAGAAAATAGCCAAAATTGTTACATGATTAAATTCCAGCTACTAGCCCCAAAAGTGAGTTATACAAATCAAAACCGTAGGGTCTCGTAGGGAAAATGGGTTTCCATGAATGGCAGGGCCACTGGGGTACCGCTCGTCACAGTACGGGGTATAGATCACCGTACCGAGGATCACTCCCGACCCTCTACAACACAAGGCCAGAACAATTCCTTACTGAACAGTTTCGAACAAGATAACCCCGCGGTTGTGGCCAACAAATGCCCACACAGCCGAAATAAAGGGACATCTAGACAGGGGTATATCTCGTCCTGCTTGGGTGCTACCTACCTAACCTTGCCGCACCTCCTCTATTTTAGCCATTCCCGGTTGATGAGGCTTGAAGCTGCAATTACCTTTATAAAACACATCCCTTAGAATGCTCATCATCCGCCTGACGATGTGCTGAAACCATTCAATCCATACAAGTTCGTTCCGGGTTCGAAAGAAACCGAACGCATTATCTCGTTACACTTATTTAGGAATCACCCTCGGAGTTAACAACAATAACCCTTGCACTCTGAAACACCATCTCGATCTTCACTTGAGATGCCACGAAACGTTTAATTTGGATCGATGTGGTTTTCGGATAATCAAATTGAAACCCGATCCCGGTCTCATCGAAATCCAACCGCCATTTTAAAGGTCAAGTTGTTTAATAGTTTAAACAATTTAATTCTACACTTTGAATACACCAAACATTTATCACAGATAAATCATACACAGTCATCATAGATATATCCAGAATATATCACAGGGTATCATAGAATATCTCCAAATAGATATCACAACCAATCAAACAAGAATCATCAATTCATATCAAATTAGTTTAATTAACTTGAACTTAATTAATTACTTGAGAATAAACCATTTTATCCTGCTTAATTAATCATTAATTAATCAACCCATTTAATTTATTAATTACTTCTTAATTACTATTTTATTAATTAATTTACATTTTTCTCACTTAATTAATTATTTCTTAATTATTAATTAATAATCTTAATTATCAATTAATAGAATTTAATTACAAATGAATTAAACACTTAATTATTAATATCAATCTTTAATTAACAATTTGTTTAATTGTAATTACTTAGTTAATTACAAGTATAAATAATTCACATTCTTAATTAACTTGCAATAAAAATTAATTATTTATCTTACATTTGAAAATCTCCCTTAATAACTTTTAAATCGAATCTTAACTTAAAATTTGCCAACATTATTCACTTCATTAATACTAAACTTTGTTTAACATTATTAACTTAAAAGTTTATCAGGCTTAACCTCTTGAAAACAATACCCGAGAAAAACCCCCAGTTTACTCGAGTTAAACTCGAGTTTCTCCCACCATTTTCCCTAGTCGTTCTTCCTTCCTCTCATACATTCTTCCTCTTCTTCTTCTTTTTTTAAGTTATAAACTGCTGTAACTCGCAAGCACGCTCACGCACCGAGGTTATAACCCAAAGCAACCCCTCATCTTTCTCGAGTATCAACTCGAGTCGTTCACCACAAAGACTCCCTGACACCTATTCGTTGTCGTGCACGTGCACGACACCTCGCCGTCGTTCTCGACCCATTCAACAAATCCCTTTGCCCCAGTTGCTCCGACCATCGGAGATGCTCCAACTCCGTCCATACCTCGCCTATACCCCACTCTACCATCCTTTTGAAGCTCGTGTAACTCGATACATCAGAGGTGACGCAATCACCTCGTTTCCAGACACATCAAAAAGTCGAGCATAAACCCTAAATTCGCCTCGTCTTATCAATTCTTACAATAGAATTTTTTTAACAATTTTCCTGAAATCATTGACCAACAAGCTAGCTTCAAACAAAAATTCAATATCCAAAATTCGTTCGATCGCTGGAAATTGGTAAAAAGGCATTTTTGGTTCAATTAAGAACTGCAGTTTTCACACTTAAGTAAAAATCATCATATTAGTTTTAAAAATCCTACCTCTGAACGTTTATTCAAGTTGTATAATCAAATCAATAATTTAAAATATTCGAATTAATCATATGATTTCCTTTTTACTATAAAACCGAGTTCACAGAGTCAAATTCTTCATTATCAAGCTTAAACAAATTCTAGGCCATCATTTAAGTTTCAACAAACTTATTTTGTTTAAAATCCTAAGTTTATAATGTTTATATGAAGATTTATTAATTTTTTTTCTAATTTACTTTGCTCTGAAACCAAAAGTACAGAAGAACAGGGCATACTAAAATTTCCAATACAACAGTAAACATACAGAACTGCTTATTTAAAATATACAGCAAAGCATAAATTTTTCATGAATCAAATACACAGATTTAAAATTTTAAAATAGTATGTTTAGTCACCTGAAATATATTTGAAGTAGAGAACAAGTTTTGTGTTGAAGGCTGCAGTTTAATTTTCCCTTAAACCTTCCTGTTTTGATCTTGAATGATGTTTGAGTTTGTAAGATAATGATGTTTATTTTTCTTTTCTTTCAGGCTTGCTAAGTTATGAACGAACTAGAATAAAAGGATGTATATATAAAGAAAATAGGTTTTACAGTAGGTGTCTTCTGGTACAAGCTGTTTCCTTTGGTCAGATTTTTGTGTTTTGTCTTCTTTTTTTCTGTAAATTGAAATGATATTTGTTCATGCTGAGATGATGTTATTTAATGCATATGTTTCCTTTTATGTTTACATCTTATCCTATTTCTTGTATGTACATAGATTTTGTTTGTAGATATTTGTTTTGTCTTACATACACATATGAATTTCCATATGTTTTTATTATGGTTTATCTTACCTTATATATTTATTTCTATTCCTAACGTAATTGCTTATTTTTGTTTCTATTTAAGTTTAACTATCCAACACTTAATTCATATCCATATATTTCTATACTTATATTTCATATTGATAAGATTGATTTCATTTTAAACATTTTTTTTTAAAGACTTTATTTATATTCATATAACTTTATTATTATATTTTATACTTATATTTAATATTGATAGGATTAATTTCATTTTAAACATTATCACCTATATTACACTCATATGCATATATCTAGATTAAATGTTAATAATGTAAAGCATTAATTAAATTGAATAAGTTAGATTTTATTTTAAATATTTTTGAAATATTTTATTTTAAATTTTCAAATCAAATCTTCCTTCACAATACATATATATATATAACTGGAAAATGTCCAAAGTCTTATTTGTTTTTTAAACAAAAAGCTTGTATTTTATTTAAATTAGATTAAATGCTTATTATAATAATACGGCCAAAATCCCGGGTCGTTACATTCCTCCCCCCTTAAAAGAATTTCGTCCTCGAAATTAAAAACAAAAGTTAATTCAAAAGCTTTTATATCAACAATCCAAACATACATATCGTCCATACATTAGCAAACAATCAAACAGTTTATCCTAACAAACATCAATAGCTATCCGGACACAAATCTGGATAAGCTTTCCTAAAGCTATCTAGAGTTTCCCAAGTACAATCTCTGGGATCGTCGCTCCACTGCACTTTGATAAGCTTCACTACTTTGCTCCTCAGTTGCTTCTCATCCTGATCTACAATCCGAACTAGATTCCTGACCACGGTCAAGTTTGGCTCGACTTCCAAATCTTCCTGGACTACAGGTTCTACAACCAATGATGGGTCATAAACAAACTTCCTTAGATGGGATACATGAAATACATTAAGAATTCCAAACATCCGTTCTGGCAATTCTATTTGGTAAGCTACAACACCCGGAATGGTCCAATATATCTTGGGCAAGTTTTTCCGTCTTTTCGAATCTAATAGCTCCTTTTTTCGTGGAAACTTTGACAAAGACTAAATCTCCGATCTCAAATTCCAATTGTCTTCGCCTTTTATCTGCATATTTCTTCTGATGGTCCTGAGCATCTTTCATTCTCTTCTTGATAAGCTCAACTTTCACAGAAGCTTCTCGAATCAAATCTGGTCCAAGCACAAGACGATCTTTCGACTCTATCCAACAGGATGGGGATCTACACGGTCTTCCATATAGAGCTTCATAAGCAGCCATCTTAATACTCACTTGGTAGCTATTATTGTAAGAGAATTCTACTAGATGAAGATGGTCTTCCCACGATCCACCAAAATCCAAAACACAAGCTCGCAGCATATCCTCTAGAATTCGGTTCAGCCTCTCCGTCTATCCGTCTGTCTGGGGATGATAGGATGTACTCAATCTCAAACTCGTTCTCATAGCTGATTGCAGAGCCTCCCAGAATTTGCTGGTGAAGATAGGATCACGGTCACTTACTATACTAACAGGAACACCATGCAATCTGACTATCTCTCTCAAGAAAATCTCTGCCAGAGAAGCTGTAGTACGAGTTGCCTTAACGGGTATAAAATGGGAACTCTTAGTTGAACGATCCACAATCACCCATATTCCTTCATTTCCTTTCTTAGTTCTAGGCAAACCGTCAATGAAATCCGTAAAAATCACTCCCACTTCTACATCGGGATTTCCAAAGGTTGCAATAATCCAGCTGACTTCTGCTGACCTCCTTCAACCTGTTGGCAGATAGCACAACTATTTACGAATCTAGAAATATCTTTCTTTATGCCCGGCCACCAGAAAACTCTTCTCATATCTTTATACATCTTTGAGATTCCCAAGTGGATATTTAGTCTGGAGCGATGACTCTCAGATAAGACCTCCTGCTTCAATTCCTTGAAATTTGGAACACAGATCCTTCTGTTGATCCTCAGTGTCCCTTGGTCGTCAATCTTGAAACAGGAACACTAACCCTTCTTAACTCTTCTGATTATTCCTCTTAATCTATTATCTTCTTCTTTCTTACTCGTTGTCCTCTCCAGAAGAGATGGAACCACTTCCAAAATAGACAAAACTGCATTCCTGCTAAGAGCATCAGCTACAACATTCGCCTTTCCCGCGGTATACAGAATATCCAAATCATATGATGCCAAAAACTCAACCCATCGCTGCTACCTCAGATTAAGGTCCTTTTGAGAGAAAAGATATTTCAACAGTTTGTGATCCATGAATAACTCGAACTTCTCTTCCAAGATATAGTGTCTCCAGATCTTTAAAGCAAAAACAATGACTAACAACTCTAGATCGTGCGTAGCGTAGTTCTTTTCATGTGTCTTCAATTGCCAACTCGCATACGCAATAACTCTTCCATTCTGCATCAACACTTCTCCCAGTCCAACTATACAGACATCTGTATAAACCTCAAATTTGCTCTTTCCATATGGAATAGCTGGCATAGGTGCACTGGTTAGCCTCGTCTTTAACTCTTGGAAAGCCTCTTCACATTGGGGTGTCCACTTAAATTTATCTCCTTTCCTTGTCAGCTTAGTCAGATGCGAAGAAATATTAGACTAATCCTTAATAAACTTTCTGTAGTAGCCAGCTAATCCCAGAAAACTACCAACTTCAGTCGGTGTCTACGGCTGCTTCCACTCCAGAATAGTCTCAACCTTTGCTGGATCTACAGAGATACCTTCACCAGAAATAATGTGCCCTAAAAATTTGACTTTCCATTTCCAAAAATGGCACTTAGAGAATTTCGCCTTCAAAACATGCCTTCTCAGTGTCTCCAACACAATTCTCAAATGCTGCTTGTGCTCTTCTTCAGACTTAGAGTAGACCACGATATCATCAACGAATACCAAAACGAACTTATTCAATACATCTCGAAAGACTCGATTCATCAGGTCAACAAAGTAGGCAGGAGCATTGGTTAACCAGAAAGGCATAACCAACCACTCATAGAGACAATTTGGTCCCCTAAATGAAGTCAAGGGAATACTGTCCTCGGCTACCCTTAACTGACAGAAACCTGATGCTAAATCCAGTTGAGAAAAGACAGAAGCTCCATGCAACTGGTCAAAGAGATCATCAATACGAGGAAGAGGATATTTATTATGGATAGTCACTTTGTTCAATTCTCTATGATCTACACAAAATCTTAGCGAACCATCCGGTTTAGTGACAAACACTGCAGCAGAGCCCCAACAAGAGAAACTGTGCCTGATCAATCCCTTCTCCAAAAGATCCTGAGTCTGCTTAACTAACTCCTCCCTCTCCTTAAGAGCCATCCTCCTACTAGGCTGAATCACTGGTACCGCTCCTAGAATCAAATCAATGCGAAACTCTATCTCCCGATGCGGAGGCAGACACTTAACTTCCTCAAATACATCAGCAAAATCTTGGACCACATCGATATCTTCAACCTTCTCTTAAGAAGTCTCAGCCCCATGTAAAAGGCCACTCAAGTGAATTCCAGAATTATCACACATTACTCTAGCAATTCTACCCAGATCGGTTTCCAGCGAAACTGTCCTCTCATCATAATTTAGGACAGCTTTATACTTATCAAGCCAATCCATCCCCAATATAAGGTCAAATCCCTTAAAATTCAACGCATAAGGGTCACAAGAAAAACTATGGGATAGATAGAAAATCTTTAAATCCTTACAGATCGTGTCCAATTTGGTTACCCCTCTTATAGGATTAGATACGAAAATGGGACAGTCTATAGTACTAGGGGTAAGAAAGAACTTCTCTACGGATTCCAGAGAAATAAAACTCAAAGAAGCACCCGAATCAAATAAAACTTTAATATACTTACCATTTAAAAGTAATGTACCTTCCAATACTCCTTTGCCTTTAGATGAAGTAGTTGGTGCACCTTCCAAAGCAAATAACTTATTATGCTGAGCTTTATGAAGTAACGGGCAATCCTGGTTGGTGGCAATTAAAGCATACAGATCTCTGAACCAAAACCGAACCCGGTCCACTATAATGCGGTTGCTGCTGCTGTGGCTGAAATCTTTTCCAGGGGCACTTATTCGCCAAGTGACCTTCTTGTTGACATATATAGCATTTGCGAGGTCCGTTGTTACTTCCAGTCTTCTTATGGTTCTGCTTCCTCCAATTGGGATTGAACTTTCGCTTATTTGGATTAGCAAAATTCCCTCCCGATGCTGCTACTGATGCCACTGATTTCTTGTTCATCAAATCCTCTATCTCAGAGCCATATCAATTAAATCAACAAAAGATCCTATCAAATGCACCGTCATTTTTTCATGAAATTCTGGCCTTAATCCTTGCATAAACATTTTTTTTCTTTTTTAGGGGAGTATCAATGAGCCCTGGTCCATAGCAAGAAAGTTCATTGAATTTGGTCTCATACTCAGATATAGACATGCTACCCTGCTTCAAATTCAAAAAATCCCGGTACAGACGAGTTTTTCCTGCCGTTGGCATGAATTTCTCCTCAAATAACTCTTTAAATCTTTTCCATGAAATGTCGTCCTCAGAGATATTTGCTATCACTGCATCCCACCAGGCTGCAGCGCCTTCCTGCAATTGCCATGAAGCCATTTCCCTTTTTCGCTCATCAGACAACTTCATACACTTAAAGATGCGCTCACAAGAATGTAGCCAAGCTTGAACCTCAATTATCGATTCTGATCCTTTAAATGGTTTACCTCCAAGGTTGATGAAGTCTTTGCATAAAGCGGCAAAACTAACCTAAGACGGTACTGGATCTACGGCCTCACTAGCAGTTTGACTTCGTCCATTATCAGTCGAGGTACTGTCCCTACTTTGGCCTCTCCTTCTAGAACTCATGTTGGCAACCTGGACAGGTAACTCAATAAATTAAGATAGGTATATAATTATATGAAAATGCAAATACGCACTCTCAAGATAGATATTACTCCAGAGCCCAGGTATTATCTCAACCGTGCTCTGATACCAACTGTGAGACCCGCCTTTCTAACCACAGAAAGACGTATCATCGATAAGAAAAGAAAGAGATAGAAATAGAAAAGATAGAAAGAAAGAATAACAACATCATAATCTCACAGCGGAAACGGAATAAAATATAATACATCACATAACTATTACATAGTTTTACATATATCAGAGTTACACAATATCATACGACAATACAGTCATATATATATACCTGCCAATACAAACATCCCAAAATACAACATACATCAACTAACACAGCAGCAGATAGATAGATACGTCTGGAATTCTGCTCCAAGCTCCTCCAGATCTCAACAGTCCAAAACCTATCACTTGGCTACTCATAAAATTTTGAGTACCCAAGAGTTTATGAAAAACAGAAATAAACTTCGGGTCAGACATGGGTCTGGTGTGAGTAAACGGGTTAGAGTTGCTTAACTTTGAAAACCATTTGAAAACAAAAGTATCACATAAGATTTCCCGCACATAAACACGGGTAAGTTTTTACCTTACGCTAACCAAAACATTTTATAGGAAATCTAGTGATATTATAATTGAGTCTAGGGTTTTCAAGTAAATAGAAAATAGCCGAAATTGTTACATGATTAAATTTCAGCTACTAGCCACAAAAGTGGGTAATACAAATCAAACGGTAGGGTCTCGTAGGGAAAATGGGTTTCCATCAATGGCAGGGCTACTGGGGTACCGCCCATCACAGTACGGGGCCTAGATCAACATACCGAGGATCACTCCCGACCCTCTACAATAAAAGGCCGGAACTATTCCTTACTGAACAGTTCTGGACAAGATAACCCCACAGTTGTGGCCAACAACTGCCCACACAGCCGAAACAAAGGGACATCTAGGCAGGGGTATATCTCGTCCTACTTGGGTGCTACCCACCTAACCTTGCTGCATCTCCTCTGCTTTAGCCATTCCCGGTTTATGAGGCTTGAGGCTGCGATTACCCTTACAGAATACATCCCTTAGAATGCTCATAGTCCGCTTGACGATGTGCTGAAAGCATTCAATCCATCAAGTTCGTTCCAGGTTCGAACGAAACCGAAGGCATTATCTCGTTACACTCATTTTGGAATCACCCTTAGAGTAACGGCAATAACCCTTGCACTCTGAAACACTATCTCGATTTTCACTTGAGATGCCTCGACCTAACGTTTAATTTGGATCGATGTGGTTTACGGATAATCAAATTGACACCCGATCTCGGTCTCATCAAAATCCAACCGCCATTTTAAAGGTTAATTTGTTTAATAGTTTAAACAATTTAATTCAACACTTTGAATACACCTAATATTTATCACAGATAAATCATACACAGTCATCACAGATATATCCAGAATATATCACAGGGTATCACAGAATATCACCAAATAGATATCACAATGAATCAAACAAGAATCATCAATTCATACCAAATTAGTTTAATTAACTTAAACTCAATTAATTACTTGAGAATAAACCATTTTATCCTGCTTAATTTATCACTAATTAATCAACCCATTTAATTTATTAATTACTTCTTAATTACTATTTTATTAATTAACTTACATTTTGCTCACTTAATTAATTATTTCTTAATTATCAATTAATAACCTTAATTATCAATTAATAGAATTTAATTACAAATGAATTAAACACTTAATTATTAATATCAATCTTTAATTACCAATTTATTTAATCTCAAATTACTTAGTTAATTACAATTATAAATTAATTCACATTCTTAATTAACTTACAATATAAATTAATTATTTATGTTACATTTGAAAATCTCCCTTAATAACTTTTAAATCAAATCTTAACTTAAAATTTGCCAACATTATTTACTTCATTAATACTAAACTGTTTAACATTATTAACTTAAAAGTTTATTAGGCATAACCTCTTGAAAACGAAACCCGAGAAAAACCCCCAGTTTACTCGAGTTAAACTCGAGTTTCTCCCACCATTTTCTCAAGTCGTTCTTCCTTCCTCCCATACATTTCTTCCTCTTCTTTTTTTTAAGTTATAAACTGTTGTAACTCGCATGCACACTCACGCACCCAGGTTATAACCCGAAGCAACCCCTCATCTTTCTCGAGTATCAACTCGAGTCGTTCACCACAAAGGCTCCCTGACACCTATTCGTTGCCGTGCACATGCATGACACCTCGCCATCTCTCTGACGAACCACGGTACCTCCAATAAGTCGTGAAACAACACTACACTCGAAAGTATAGTTCAATTCGTCGCGAAAATTTCCAGAATGAAAACAAGCTCCAGTTCAAAAAACTCAAACTCGACCCATTCAACAAATCCCTTCGCCCCAGTTGCTCCAACAATCGGAGATGCTCCAACTCTGTCCACACCTCGCCTATACCTCACTCTACCATCCCATTAAAGCTCGCGCAACTCGATACATCAGAGGTGACGAAATCACCTCGTTTCCAGACACGTCAAAAAGTTGAGCATAAACCCTAAATTCGCCTCGTCCTATCAATTCTTGCAATTGAAATTTTTTTTAACAATTTTCCTGAAATCATCGATTAACAAGCTAGCTTCAAACAAAAATTCAATATCCAAAATTCGTTCGATCGTTGGAAATTGGTAAAAAGGCATTTTTGGTTCAACTAAGAACTGCACTTTGCACACTTAACTAAAAATCATCATATTAGTTTTAAAAATCCTATCTTTGAACGTTTATTCAAGTTATATAATCAAATCAATAATTTAAAATATTCGAATTAATCATACGATTTCTTTTTTACTGTAAAACTGAGTTTACAAAGTCAAATTCTTCATTGTCAAGCTTAAACAAATTCTAGGCCATCATTTAAGTTTCAACAAACTTATTTTGTTTAAAATCCTAAGTTTATAATGTTTGTATGAAGATTTATTAAAAAAAAATTCTAATTTACTTTGCTCTAAAACCAGAAGTATAGAAGAACAGGGCATACTAAAATTTCCAGTACAACATAAAACATACAGAACTACTTGTTTAAAATATATAGCAAAGCATAAATTTTTCATGAATCAAATACCCAGATTTAAAATTTTAAAATAGTATGTTTACTCACCTGAAATATATTTGAAACAGAGAACAAGTTTTGTGTTGAAGGCTGCAGTTTGATTTTCCCTTAAACCTTCCTGTTTTGATCTTGAATGATGTTTGAGTTTGTAAGATAATGATGTTTACTTTTCTTTTCTTTCAAGCTTGCTAAGTTATGAATGAACTAGAATAAAAGGATGTATATATAAAGAAAATAGGTTTTACAATAGGTGTCTTCTGGTACAAGCTGTTTCCTTTGGTCAGATTTTTGTGTTTTTTTCTTTTCTTTTTTGAAAATTGAAATGATATTTGCTTGTGCTGAGATGATGTTATTTAATGCATATGTTTTCCTTTATGTTTACATCTTATCCTATTTCTTGTATGTACATAGATTTTGTTTGTAGATATTTGTTTTGTCTTGCATACACATATGAATTTCCATATGTTTTTATTATGGTTTATCTTACCTTATATATTTATTTCTATTCCTAACATAATTGCTTATTTTTTTCCTATTTAAGTTTAACTATCCAACACTTAATTCATATCCATATATTTCTATACTTATATTTTGTTTGATAAGATTGATTTTATTTTAAACATTTTTTAAAGACTTTATTTATATTCATATAACTTTATTATTATATTTTATACTTATATTTAATATTGATAGGATTAGTTTCATTTTAAACATTATCACATATATTACATTCATATGCATATATCTAGATTAAATGTTAATAATGTAGAGCATTAATTAAATCGAATAAGGTAGATTTTATTTAAATTTTCAAATCAAAGCTTCCTTCACAATACATATATATAAATAAATAACTGGAAAATGTCCAAAGTCTTATTTGTTTCATAAATGAAAAGCTTGTATTTTATTTAAATTAGATTAAATGCTTATTACAATAATATGGCCGAAATCCCGGGTCGTTACAACTTATTAAGTGAAAAGTTGTTGAAAAATATTTTCTATTGAATTTAAAAAAATAATAACTTAATTTAGTTCAGAGGAAGATATGATAGAATGAAGAAGAGGTATTGTCAGATTGACAAAAATGAAGCCCGAAAATGCACTATAAAGAATTGAGTTTCAGGTATAGCAAACCTCAAAAATGGAAAAGGTCATCAACAAAATAGTTATGTCCACTAGAATTTCATATTTTTTGAAAAAAATAATTTTGTATTTTGGATCTGTTTTGAAGAAGTTATGGCCGGGAGAAGAAGAGGTATAATATGGAGAAAAAATGAGTTTGATTTGAAGAGGATGAACATTTATTTCTTTTGAATATTTTATAAATATTTTGACATTATCTCTTTCTAATTTTTTTCTATGGCTTGGAAGCCATTAAAGAGAAGAGGAAGAATATGAAGAAGCTTGATAAAAGAAGAAGAAATGTGAATGATAGTGAGAAGGAGATAGGTATTTATAGAAAAAGAAAGAAGTGGTAAATTTATCAAAATAACCTCTTACCAAGTTACCAAACTAACCTTGCTTCAACCTAAAACAAACACCACTTTTTCAAAACTTAACATCATCCTTTCACTTCTTACTTTATGTCCTATCCCTTCCGAGCTAAGCTAAGTAAAACAGTAATTATGTTGGTTTTGATGTGATATTGATTTGATGTTTACTTTTTCTTACTTTTGTTAATTCTTACTTACTTTTACTAATGACTTCTAGAAGTTTTCTAATCTTATTTAGTAAAAGTACACATGTTTAGTGAATTAATTAGTTCTTACACTATTTGAATATATGTTCCTATATAAGAAAATAAAGGTGTGACGACGTTCAAATAAGTTATTCGACAAAACGTTGATTTTCGACAAAATGTTTGACGTTTTAGTTAAACTATTTATTTATGTAAACCAAATTTAAAAATAAATTTGTATAATGCTATTTAAAAATATAAACACTCATAAATAAATTAAAATAATTTATCTAACCATTGAAATTTACTTTCCTAAAATCAACGTTTTGTCACTTTTGTCGATACTGGCAAATGTTACTATTTTTTTTGTATACTTCTCTTTCCAAATCCTATGTTATTTTGTTTGAATCATATAACCTCACTTATTTTTCATTTAAAATCAATTTAAATATTATATTATAAAGTGGTCAAATTCTGGGTCGTTACATTGTCTATCACCCTTGGAGACCAATGCTTAGACGACCGATAGTATAGTAGGATGTTAGTATACTTTATGATATTTGTAGAGTAGCATATTATAGATGTTATGTGCTAACTCTTTGGATGCAAGGATAGGTCAGGTACACTCACATGCATTTGTTTCCTACTGTATCGACTTGTATAGTATTTTAGGATTTCTTATCACCCACACCAGACTGCTGTCTGACTCGAGGTTTTATGTTTTACTTCTTATTATCTCGAATACTCTTAAAAAAATAGACTAGATAGCAGATTTTGACAATACATGGTGAGTGCAAAAAGGACGAGAAGGATCATGCTTTCTCGTATTGTATATGGGCTTATTGCTTATTTTGTCGTGCGATACTGCGGAGCCTAAACAGTGTTTGCTATTTTTCTTAGAGGCAGTTTATCTTTGAGTTATTATCAGCTGTATAAATTCTATTACTATATTGTATAAGTTTGTGAACCTGTGTACGCTAATATTTTGGTTCATTTAGTTATTACTGTCTCACATGGTTTATACCTATGTTATTTATTTTATTATATTTTATTCGATGCATTATGAGATATTCAATAGGTTCTGTGATTTCGTCTTATTTTTACCCTTGACAACCATCCTCTATTGGCCGAGCACCACAGTTGTGCACTCTACAAACATATTGGGTGTCAAAGGTGTAAGATGGTCATCACAGCTTTGCTAATAGCACACATCACAGCCATACATTCCTTTCACTTTTCCAGCTTTCTCCCAATAGCGCATTTTCCTAGATTGACCGCTAAGCACTCTTTCTGCATGTTTTCTAGCACATTCTTAACCATCCAAGCATCAGCTTCAGCAACAACAAATACCCCATGCAATTCCACTTCAAAGGGGCCGGAAATATAAATGTTTTGGTTACATATGCAATCCAAATCTCTTCACGCGGGAAATGCAAGTTCTAATGATTAGCTACACAATTAGTCTTAATTGCTTCATTTACTTGTTATTATTTTGTATTTCCTTGTAATTATAAGATATCGATTTGGTTTCATTTACCTTTAATTACTTACTTTATTCCTCATTTTCCATTTTTATGCCTAGTGTTAAGGAAGTAACCTTTGATCTTCATAATGCATCGGTCTAATTTCGAGGTTGAAAAAAAATCTAGCCAATAGGTATCGATTCATCTATTGAGACCAGAGTCAGTAACGCTCTTCAAATATCAGGCAGTGAATTAATTATGGTTATTGAAGGCAACAAGAGGTTACATAATTGTAGTTATTGGATCACTATGGAATGACTCGTCCAAGAGTTTTGTTTGTTGATAATAATTAGGTCAAACAGGAAATATTGGTGCGACGATGTTACACAGTCCCCTTGACCTGAGAATACCATGGAACTTTAGTGTGAATAATCCACTTTGATTATCGTTAAATTATGGCATGGAAATCCATCGAGCGGCTATAGTTGTGTCCAGAAGTATTGGAAGTGAAACTATTCAATAAAAAATGCATCTCCTAATTTATATGTGGTTATTACCACAATCAATTAATTAGTTATTAATTTATTTAATGTTTTGGGTGTTGTTAGTAATTATTTAGATGTATATGCTATCGATAAACGGTATCGCTATTTATTTAAATATATTTTAAGGAGAGATAATTACTCAATTGGATTTTTAAAAATAATTCCATGCAAGAGAAATTCCATGCAGAATAAGTAAGACATATATAATGAAAATTTATGTGAGTTTTTATCTTGGCCATCCATATTATGAGAGAAGAAGCGCTTGATTTAATTTAAAATTGAATAGGAATTAAAAGACAAATCCTCTCATTTCCTTTTTCGTTGAATTTTCTTCTTCTTTCTTTGCTTTATCCATGACGCAACCTCCGGGCCTCGTTCATTCTTAAAAAAAAAATTGTTCCTCTTACCTAAAACTAAACCAACTAGAATTAAAACAAGTGGATTATCTAAATCCTATAGAATTGGATGTTGATTCTAGGAGTCAAGGGAAGAATATTTAGATCAAGTGGTTAGAAAGGGTTGGATCTACTTAGGTAATTCTTCATATCTTATTTTACACATGTCACCATCCCTTGTTTTTATATTTGTATAGCCAATTACATTTTCAAATGATTTTATTTAGTGATTGTAATTTAATTATGAGTTTCTGATTTGTTTTCAAACCGTAAATCATTTAATTACAAACGTACAAAATTGACATATATACATATTGACATTTGAATTAGATCATAATGTTTCACCTAAATTTGGCTTTAAAGTTGTTTTAACTAAGGTTATATTCAACAAAATAAATTTATTTATCTACATATACATACTTAACATATATATTACACATGCTTAATATTTCATGTCATGGTGTATTATGCTGTAGTTAAATAATAATGTTGTTTTATGTGCATACGTATATTTATATTTAAAATGTTTGATATTTAAATTTGATTTTTCTCCTTTTAAATTTATTTATTTTGGAATATATGTGATAAAATAATGAATTTTATTATGAATGTGAATATTAATATAACAATCTTGATTTTTGAATTTCTTTAATAAAATAAATAATGGTTTAAATTGGAGGTTTAAATGAGAAATTAAACTTTCCAAGTATTTGAAATATGGAGAAATTTGAACTTAATTCTTTTTGTGAAAAATGATATATTCTTCAAGAATGATAATTCTAAATTTTGTTAGCATTGGGAAATTTGATATGGAATTAATAATTTGGAAATTTATTAATAAATCAATTTATAAGAAAATAGAGATTTTATTTTGTTAAATTCTTCTACGAATGATAAAGAGAAATTAAAAAGTGTTTAAACTGTATAGGATATATTAGAGTTTTGTTTGTTAAATTATTCAATTATTGGTAAGAAGAGTTTAAGAAAGATTATTTTGTTAATAATTAATTCAAAATGTATTAGAAATTGACTTGGTTAATCATATTAAAATTTATGATTTCATACCATAAAAATAAGATGAATTGGAGTATTCCTTTGTAAAAAATGATTTGAGTGTATAAATTGAATTTTATTTGACAATTATGAGTGAAAATGAATTTTAAAGAATTTATAATGGCTGAAACAAAAGAAATAAAGGAATAAAACATTTTTCTTTTTCCTGGGTTTATTGCAACCAAAGCCCAAACTTAAAGAAAACTAGAGAAGTTTCTCCCTTCTCAAAAATTTGATACATTTAAATTCAGTAGTCTGAGAAAAGATAAAGTATGTCTTCCTCCTCAACCCTAGACTAAGAAATACCGCATTATAATTTAAAATAAATTGCTAGAAAATCAAAGAAAATTCAGGTAATGATGTCCAACCCTATTTCATCTTCTCAAGTGTTTGATTTCAATTTTAATAGTGGTTTTCTTCCCTTTTGGTTGAGAAAATTTTAAGATTTGCTAAAATTGTTGAAATTAGGGTTTTTGGGAAGCTTTTTCAAGGATTCAAGGTGAGCAATCCTCACTACTATCCCTATTTCAGTATGCATGTTGATATTGTTGGGATGATTATGATTTTTAGATGATCTTTGGTTCTTATATTGACGGTATGAATATATGTGGTGAAACTGAGCTTAGGAAACCCTATAAAATCACTTACTATAACTCAGTTCCATCTGTTTTATAAGTCACTCTGATCTAGAGGATTTTGAGCTCATATAGTGGTAGTTTTGGCTTCGACATTCCATATTTCAAATGCTGAAATGCAAGTAGTTGTCGACAGGGATGATGCATAGAGCATCCACGCTCCAACCATACCCATCGACCGACCAATGGCTTATACTGGTCGACCGGTCATAGGAGCATGAGCTCAAGGCGATCCTCCTCTCCCTATGTTCTATGGTGTTTTCCTATTTTGTGATATGTTTCTTCGTACTTCCTTTATGATTTTGATTTCTTTTGTTGCTTTGAGATATCATGGAATTTTATTCTATGAAAATATTTATATACATATTTTTATATACTAAATATTGAATTATTTATAAAGAAATATTCTTGAAAATAAGTTATATAAACGGTATATAGTTTCTAAATCGCTTTTATAAAGTAAATATAGCCTTTAAAAGTATCTTTAAATTAAGTGTTGACATTATACAAATAAAATCATATCTATAAATATATCAATTTTGTAGTTGTTAGACTAATATTTAAACGAAATTAAAAGAAGTTATTTTAATAAAATATCACCTCTATTAGATGACAATTTTAATTAAACGATTTAGTAATACTGGTGGTATGAAACTCTATGTACCACTTTCTCGGTTAATTATTGGACTCTTATGATAGAATATTTTTATACAGTCGAGTTTACGATCTTTCAGCAAATATTTAGGTATCGCCTAGTAGTTATGGAACATTTGGGCGACACTCATTTGATAACTAATTGAAAGTAAAAAACACTTAATATTTTAGCTAAGCGAAATTGATATCTTTTAGTAAATATTCAAGTATCACTTGGTGGTTATGGGAACTTTTGGTGGCACTACTTTGATACTAATTGAAAGTACTTAACACTTCAACCAGGAATGATCACTTTAGTAGCTTTTTAGGCTCGCCTTTCAACTACTCGTTTTCAGGCGAGTTAGATGTTTTTTCAAGCGTCTTTCAATTACTCATTTTCAGGCAAGCTAGATGTGTTTTCAGGCTCATCTTATTATATCTCGTTTTCAGGCTTATAAAATCTCATTTTGAGGAGGGATCAGGGTGTTTCCAAGCTCGCCTTATGACATGCTTTTAGGTGACTCCTTTGATTTATGATTTATTTTGTGATATTTGATTCGACTTATTTTTTATGTTGTCTTTTGATTCGACTTGCTTTTTTGATTTTTTATTATTCGACTTGCTTTTATGCTTGTCTTATGCTTTCACGTTTGTCTTATGGTTAACTTGCTTTCAGGCTTGTTTATGACTCTGATTTGTGAAACCTTTTATTCACCATATTTGAGATGATTGCTTGTAACAAGCATGATGTATTTTTATTGACAAGGTGAATGTTACGATATATCCATTTATTATATGGAAGTTTGCATATTGTATAGTTATAAGTATATTGTTGGAATTTACTTTTGTTGCACCTATGATCTCACATTTGTTGAACTAGCGATAGTTTAACCTATTTATTATTTATTAATACTCGGGCCAGACCAAGACATCTTAGGTATAGTGACTCATTGACCTTAGGTGATGGATTAGCTTGGGAGATAGAAACTCACATATTTGTGTATTAGACCTTGCATTCCTTTATGCCTTGTGTTTGAATTACCAACTCTTGATGTATATTGTTTTAGTACTAGCCTTGTACTTTGTCATGTATATGTCTAGTGAGTCTTGTATTTCTACTTTGGTAGACTCACTTCTATTTGTGTACATATATCTTTTTGTCTATATTATACATTCCATTATGTTCTATGACTCTATGTTTACCATTATAAATTGTTCTGATCTTTCTAGCTAGTATGTTATTGCTTTGTGCCGGTACTTTACACATCATACATGATCATGAGATAAATTAAATCATGTCAGTGTTAGCCCTAAGGGTATATTCATGGTTGGTCGCTCCTATATAGCCTTATTCTCCATACCAGCAAACGATATTAGCACGTAATATCCTATGTTAGTATAGGTATAGAGGTGGAGCGTTATAACTAAATTTACAATTATCGGAATAATTTTAATTATGATATTGTTTTAAGGTGTTTTTGGTTTATATGTTTGTGTGATGCCATAAATCTAATATATAAACATTTTGGTTATGAATAACCAGGGAATCATATTTCCAAAGATTTATCTGATTATAAGTCGGTAAAAGGGGAAGATTCGAAATCCTTTCCATTTCCTCTTTAATTACCAAAACTTTTCTAATTCAATTACAAAGTTTTACATTCTTAACTATATATCTTTGTATATAAATAGAGAAAAAGGAAATACATAATACACACACACTATAAATGTCTAAATTATATATATAGTACTAATAATATGTGTGTACAAACCATATATGTGTATTATAGTGCATTTAAACACATGTATACGCTTAGGCATTATGTTCCAAGTATGTTAGTGAATTGTCATATACATATGTAAGTATAATATATATATATATAAAAAGTAGATATAAAATCTAATACCTATATGTATATGCATATGGTTATATATACATGTCTATATTTGTTTGTTATCAACTTATGCTATGAATATATATATATACACACACACACTAAATAATTATGCTCACTATATATATTTCACATGCATGTCAAAACTTATACATACACACACACACACATACGAATACATTTGATGTATCCATACTTAATCAAATGCAATAATTAATTAACATAGATTTAATTAATCAAAAATGAAACAATCTTGATAAAAATATAATTTTATTAAACCATATATTAGATCTTGTATTAAATACCAGATTTCATAGGTCCATTATGATCCAAATAGGGAATTTTTTAAAACCTGCCCATTTCACCCACTACAAAATGGACCAGGTATCATCCGGGTTTTTAATCAAGTAGGCACTCAAATGAATCTGAATGTCAAGATGAAGATGAAATGACTTACAGACTAGGAAACATGCTTAGAAGGACCATATGAATAGGCTTAAGTGATTGCAACACAAATGGAACCAAGGAGGATACTCGATATAGAGATGAACTACTATGTACAGATCCCTTTTTGGCCTCTAAAAGGCTCCTGAAGCTATAGTTCATAGATAAATGACTTGTGTGATCATTCTGATGTGCATTTCACAAGGAATACACGAACAACTCTATAGAAGTTCCGAAGGAAAGAAAACAAGTATAAATGATATCAGGACCTCTTGGAAACAACATGATCTCTATTGAAAAGTGCTTGGAATGTAATGGATTGAAGATAGAAGACTGAAAGAAGGGAAGAAGGAAAAGATCCTTTTCCAAAAATCAGGTCGATACCAGCCGCTTCAAGTCAGTATTGAGTATAATTTATAGCCAGAGGACGCCATCTTCGCCTTCCGCATTCTCGAATCTGGATATGGGCCTAGTATTTTGTAGATTCTCGACTCTACTGGATGGTTTTCCTATAAATACACCACCTATGGCATTTAGAAAAGGACTTTTGGCATTTTTTTATCCTCTTATCCTTTGTAACGAGCGCGATTTTTTCGACGCTCGAAAACCAACATCAATACGTCCGTTGTATCAACTTTCGAGCAATCGAATGCCGGAAAACCGTACCGTTATGGTTAAAGAAGAAGAGAAAGTTAGAAGAAGAGAAAAAAAGAAACAGAAAACAATATCAGAATCTCACAATCGCAGTGGAACAACATATAATAGATAAATGAATAATATTTAAACAAAGAACTATATCAGTTATTACATTACATTACATTACATTACATCATCAGAGTGTACAACAATAAACAACAATAAACAGCGGAAAAGAAATACTATATACTAGTGAAGACGCCATGCCATCCAGCTTGCCTCCAGCAACTCCTGAATTCCAGAATATCCTGATAACCTAACTCTAGACTGCCCGTGTGGAAATTGGTGGGCACCCAGAGTTTAGGAAGGAAAACAATAAACTCCAGGTCAGTCATGGGACTGGTGTGAGAATTTAAAACAGTTTATTTTTAAAACAAAGAACAGGAAAATTTTAAAATAGATTCGCAATGTTTTTTTTAGAAAATGAAACTACCATAAGGCCTCCTGCACACACACACAATGCAAACGCAGAATCGAAGGAGATTTCTCCTTATGATAGTCAAAGATGCTTGATACGCATTAAAAAGAAACATTTGATATTATTACTAGTTCATAGTGTAGGAAAAATCATTACGAAAGTAAAGATATAAACCTTAGCCAGCATAGGAATTCCGCACTTATGCCTACTATAGCTACCATCCAAACAGTGGTGACCACCATAAGTGAATGATAGGTTCTACAAATTAACTTTTAATAGAATTTTAAAAGTTCTATAACATCATTGTAACTCCAATATGATATAATATAACTTTACAAATCATTTTCAATCATATTAATCCCAATTTTCAATTATTTCTGAAATTTGAAATGTTAAATTATCGATTTAATTATCCAATTAAATCCAGATATTCGAAAAAATAAATTATTCAACTTTTAATTTCACTTATTAATATTTAAAATCTATTAAATATACGAATCTCAATTGACAGATATTCTGGGTCGTTACAAACTTCCCCCTTTAAAAGAATTTCGTCCTCGAAATTACCAAGTAAGAAAAAGTTACAGAATCCATTAACTTTCCAAAACAAACCATTCAAATTGGACTTTTCAAATCTCTTAAGTGTTTAACTTTGCCAAAATCCATTAGTTAAACTTCTTACAACAATTTTACTAAGTTTCCAAATCCAACTTAGTTTTCAAAAATTTCCCAATTTTCTCAAAAATATTCTAACTCCTTAAATTTTCGAAAAAATTCGCCGGAGTCTCCTGTGCGCGGCTCGATCCAAAAAAATAATAATAATATATATATCACAAATATACAGCTCATCAAGTGATGAGGCATCCCGCAGGGAAAAAAGTGTAAAAGTACAATATTTAATCCGAGATATGGACCTTATATTTTTATTAGCGAGCATATACGGCTAATATAGCGCGAAAGCGAGCTCTAAATGCGAAGCAAGCGCAATCCGCACCTACTAAACACTAAACAAACCATGAGAACATGCATATATGAAAGTAATATCAATATACAACATATATCACTACAACTACATATGCCAATATAGCAAATGCAACAAAAGCAATAAATGCAACCACCAAACAACTATCATCCAACCAATAAATATCCAATAATCAATGTCTATCCAAATCAATTCATAACCAAATCAATATTCTTTCATTTCTCATTAATATTCAATGAATTGATTTTCCAATTTAAATCACATTTGATTTGTTGACATTGGATTTTATAAATATCCATTCATTCATTTTTTTCAATTAGTTCATATTCACTAATTTACATTCACATTAGTTTTACTTCCAAATTGAATCAAATTCGGTTCATATTCATTTACCTCCAATTTGGATTCAATTACATAGCTTTCAATTTTACCAATTCAACTTCATTAACACTTGATGAATTTATATACAACCAATTAACAATCAAATAACAACCAATGTATATCCAATATAACCAGATTTATTCAATTTACATTTCAATTTGGTTTAACACTTTTTAACTCCAATTGGTTGATATTAAATTGACTTCCATTCAATTATTCAATTTCTCAATTTCATTAGCTTCTAATGAATTTACACTTTCATCCATTATCTCATATCAATTTTATTTACATTCAATTGATTAATATTCAATTAATTAGTTCAATTCAATTGCTAATTCTTTTAACAATATAAAGTTGAATTTCATTTATATAACTCAAGTTCATATTCATTACTTCTCTTGATTAATTTACTTCGATACCAAAATCAACTTTATTCAACTTCACTTAAGTTGTATTCTCAAATCGTTTGTTTAACTTAACTTAAGTTTCCACTTATAAATTCAATTCAGATTCCAATTCTAAAGAAAATTTTATTTAACCTTTAGCAAGTCAAATTTATTATCTCATATCACTATCAAATTCGGATTTTGTTTTGCTTAACCAAATTGTTTAACCATTTTTAACAATTTGTTTCACTTTCATTTTCTCATTTCATAAGTTATACAACTTACATTCAACAATTACCACTTGGATTTTTATTGATTCACTTATACTTCCTTTAATTTAACTCCATCCTTTAAGTTAAATTTATTCTATCAAAATTCAAATTGTATAAGTTATCAACTTTCATTTAAAATAATTTGGCAGCAATCCCTCTTTTGGAAACCCGAAAATGAACACCGATGATGTTGCAATCATTATCGGAATTATTTTCCAACGACCGAAAAAAGTTTAAAGCTTTAATTTCTCCAAAACAATTTTCCAAAATATCAAATCCTTTCAAAACACTTCCAAATATTTTATTTTCAGATTATAAATCACATTTATAAATCTTTTACTTATATAATTTCATTTCTTATATATAAGATCATTTCCCAATTGTATATCGTTGTAATTATAATTCCATACTTATAATTCATTTGCTTATACAATTCATTCTTTTACAGCTGTTGTTTTTATTTAACTTATTCAACAACCAAACAATCAATTCATATACACTTTAATAATTCTGAAAAATTATTCCTTTATATATAAAATATAATCGAAGTAAAATTATTTCATTTACCTTATTTCAAAACAATACTGTGTTAGTTTATCTTGTTTAAGAGTTTAGAAACCCCTATCGATAACGGTTGTACTTCCCGCACCGACCAGAATTCATAAACAATCAGCCGATAAGTCAACACAATACAAAACAATTTATATTCACTAATAAATACGCGCTCATAGCATTATTACACTCAAACTCATTCTAGAGTACCACTGACTCTATCTCTAATGAGTAACACCCAACAGAGCCATGGTTGTCACTTAACCATAAGCTCTGATACCAGATGTTACGAGCGCGATTTTTTCGACGCTTGAAAACCGACATCAATACGTCCACTGTATCAACTGCCGAGCAATCAAATACCAGAAAACCGTACCGTTATGGTTAAAGAAGAAGAGAAAGGTAGAAGAAGAGAAAAAAAAGAAGAAGAAACATAAAAAATATCAGAATCTGACAATCGTAGCGGAACAACATATAATAGGTAAATGAATAATCTTTAAACAAAGAACTATATCAGTTATTACATTACATCACATTACATTACATTACATCATCAGAGTGTATAACAATAAACAACAACAAACAGCGGAAAAGAAATACTATATACTAGTGAAAACGCCATGCCATCCAGCTTGCCTCCAGCAGCTCTTGAATTTCAGAATATCATGATAACCTAACTCTAGACTGCCCGTGTGGAAATTGGTGGGCACCCAGAGTTTAGGAAGGAAAACAATAAACTCCAGGTCGGTCATGGGACTGGTGTGAGAACTTAAAACAGTTTATTTTTAAAGCAAAGAACAGGAAAATTTTAAAATAGATTCGCAATGTTTTTTTTAGAAAATGAAACTACCATAAGGCGTCCCGCACACACACACACAATGCAAACGCAGAATCGGAGGAGATTTCTCCTTATGATAGTCAAAGATGCTTGATACGCATTAAAAAGAAACATTTGATATTATGACTAGTGCATAGTGTAGGAAAAATCATTTAGAAAGTAAAGATATAAATCTTAGCCAGCATAGGCATTCCGCGCTTATGCCTGCTATAGCTACCATCCAAACAGTGGTGACCACCATAAGTGAATGATAGGTTCTACAGCTAAAACCGTACAAGATCATATTGTTTCTTTGGATTTCCAACAAATGGTCAGGCCAAGGAACTTTCCATCGCCATATGGGTACGCCTCTGGAAAGACGACCCGAGAACCTAACCGGATCTCTACCAACACAAAGCCGGGTTACCCTTCAACTGGGTAACTACTGACACGAATATGTCATCCCCCGATCGTAACCGATCTATATCTGAGGATCCTCGATTCCAACAACCACAAAGTAATAAATTTGCAGCAACAACATAGGTTAAGTATCTGGGTTCCATACCATGATACCACCTCTATCCAGAAGGAATGACATACACTAAAGGGGCGCTACCCCTAATAACCTTGCCGCATCCTTCCTGTTTTGACCATTTTCGGGGTGTGAGGCCCGACGAAGTCTCGTCCACAAAGCCACGCTTTATACAAAAGATGTGCTTTGATTCAACAAATGCTCAACAACACTTAGCATATCACACTACCAAATTGGGGGTATATCACTAATAACCTTCAACTACATAACCTCTTAGCTCGTACGTCTCAGAGAAGGGTGTTAAGCTAGGAGAATAAATTCTCCGCCACCAACAGAAATATATTTGAAAGAAATCAGCTTTATATCTCAAGTTGTAATGTCATACATACAATCCATACAAGTATGTTCCGGGCTTGAACAGAACCGAAGGCACTTCGAAAGAAGCCCTTGCAATCCGGATATTCACTAATCACGTACGGACTTCCCGTCACTAAGGGTAATAAAACATCTATATCAGAGATCTGCCGATGTAGAGTCATTCGACAGTAATCCTTTCGTTTTCACAAATATCCGGTCTTCAACACCAGTCATCAAATGCGATCCATAACAACGTAACACATATTCGGAATGGGTTATACGACCCCAAGGTCCTTTCCCGGCTAACCCGAATAGTGAGCGCTTATTCAAAATTAAGTGTGGCATTCAAATTCAAGAAAATCACAACAAATACCCATTCAAAGGTAAATATTGATAGTCGGTTATTTAACTATCAATAGGTATGCTCAACATCACCAGATTCCAAATAATTTCCCAAATTATTTACTTTCCAAAATACTTTACAAGATATATAAATTTTTTCCACACTTCAACATTTGAAAACAAATTTCAAATCACTTTTCACCTTTACAACTTTTGAAAACAATTTTCAATCATTTTGCTTACGCGACAATACTTTTATTTCAAAATGGTTCATTTAAACCAATTAAATAAATCCTTACCGATTTACTTTATATTTATGTTCCAAATCCGTAAATTTATTCCCACGCTTCAAAAATAAATCAACGTTTATTTTTAAATAAATTCCCCTTTCTTTTACAAATTCCATAGTGAATTTACAATTCCAAAATATCTATGAATATACGATTTCCAAATCGATTTCTAATATTCATTTTCAATTTATCTTTATAAGATAAAATCTCAAAACATTCACTTCATATTGGAAAACATTTCCATACTTATTTAATAATAAGTAATTCACAAATCTATTTATTTTCGACACTTGGAAAATATTCAATATACTTAAATCGAAATTAAGTATATATTTCATTCTTTAAGGAAAACATTCTCTTGAACACATTTATTTGAGCCAAAACGAATGTTGCGTAAAACATCGTTACGACGACCCAAAATCACTAGTATAGGGATTCGAACTTAAAATAGATATACAAATCCCAATGCTATATAAAACATTTCCTTTCGGAAATTATTTATTATAACAATAGTGTTATAGTCCACTATTTCCTTCTATTTCTCAATAACCTCTATTTCAACAATAAATGTTGAAATCTATGGTTTCGATGTTTAACACAATTTAATACATCGTTAAAATAATTAACTTCATTTGATAATATTCATTTTCCCAAAACATATCCATTTTATTTAATAATATATTCACTTTCCAAAATCGTGAACAAACTTCAGTAACCAAATTCAATATTTCTACACATTTTATTTCAAGGATAATTCGCTATCCGAAATCACGAATATATCTCCTTTAATAACCTTCTATATTAAATTTATCAAGTTTAATTGATTTCGGATTTATAAACAATGTTTATAAATTCCATTTCTATTTATAAAACTTCAATTATAAAATCCCTTTTTTAAACCAATTCAATTTATAACTCAACTTTATACCCAAAATCCGATTTATAAGTTAATTATTTATAAATCTTTTATTTTACAAAATCTATTCATTTCATAACTTCACAATTTATAAATCTATAAATTTTATTTACTTGTGAAATCCATTTATACTTCATTTTAACACTTAATAAAACTCGTTTCACAATTCCTATATTTTTAATTTATAAATATTAATCTTAGAAATCTTTTATATAAACTGTTTATAATAATTCAAGAATCTCAATTTAAATAAACCAATCCTTTTAATAATTTGCAAAACGTTATTTAAAACTAATATAACTCCAAAATCATACTTAATTACTATTTTTCAAAAATATAACTTTTATAACAATAAAATTATAATGTTTATTTATTTTAACAATTCAAAATTTAATAAAACGTATACTTTCAAAAATCACTTGAAAATTCTTTTTAAAATCAAAAATCATTATTTTAAAACTTCAAAAATGGATCCGATGATGCAACAGCGCCAAATAGTCAATCACGACAACAAAGACATTATATATCAGTATATGATAATCAACAAATATCACAATATCTGTAATCAAATAAATATTGGTGAGGAATCCAGTTGGATCCCTCCAACCTGTTTCCCTGCATCCACAGATGTTAGCACAATACCAATTCCATTCCAATATGGAATATCGTGGTACATGGGATTTATAAAATATTATCTGCTATTACGCGGCGCAATAGGGTCTCATCCGCTATATAATGCGGGAAATCAACTCCAAGTACATAAATATTACCAATTTCACTTTGCAGTGAAATATTCGCGGTATATGTTTTTAATAAATAACCTCCGCTTACTAACCGCGTATAATTTCTATTTTAACAATCAATAGATACAATCATCATTCAAACATACAATCAATAAATTTTAAATATAACTATTTAAAATTTAAATTGAAACAATTCGATTGAGTGAGAAGTTCTCACCTTGAGTTTTCGATATCTGTTGTAACATTTTATTTCGAATAAAATTAAACAGACGTTTAATTTTACCTGAAATTTAAAATATCTCCAAACGACTCCAATCCAGTTCCATAGCGTAGTGCTCGACAAAACGAAGCCAACGCAACTTGTTTCGTCCAAAACGGACCTCGTATGAAAGAGATACAACATTTTAAAGTTTACATGATTTATTATATACATAAATTAACAAATTTATTTTAATTTTTAAACCTAACTAATCTGGGCCGTTAATATTCTCTCTGCAGATCGTGGCCGCGCCTTCTATTTCTTCCCCAAATCAATAATACGCACGATGAAACCCACGGCCGCCACCCTTCTTCAAAAACGCAACCACCTTCGAGCATCTGGAAGTTGATCAGAGCCTTCCACATCGAAGCCCACGTCGGGCTCTACCTTCGGCATGAACCACTCGAAACTCGGCCCCCCCCCCAACGCCTCGTTCTTCGTGCACGAACGGAAGCTCCTTGCTCGCGATTTGCCGTCGATCCACCTCTTCGTTTTCGATCATCTCCGTATGGATGGATAGCCCTCGACGAGTTCTAGAAGTTTCATGTTGAAAGTTTCTTGAATTGATGGCTGGATTTGAAGAAATTGAGGGAGGAAGAAGAATGCATTTTGGCCATTGAATGATATTGGCGGCCGAAGCTCTTGAAACCCTAGGGTTTACTTATTCTTGCAAAAGTGAAAATAAAGGGGGTTTTTATAGAAAAATTCCAAATTACCATTCATCCAAAAAATTTCGAACTCCAAACGAAGCATGCTGGTTGGCGTTTCTATGGTTTACCCCGTGTTTCGAATATAATGAAACGTGTTTCGAAGGCCTAATTCGATCATCTGTGCAAGTTACGGAAATAAATGATCAAATTTAAATTAATCGATTTAAACTAGTTTCTATGCGTTTTAGCTTGCCCCGGACAAACTGTAAATCCGATTGACACGAAATTTGAAATCTAACAATAATATCACATTACGGATCCGATGAAACTGGTTTCGTTGAAATCTGAGACTGTGTGGAAAATGGCTATTTTAACTCGTCAATTAAATATTAAAATATTCAATTTTCACAAATTAACTTTTAATTCAATTTTAAAAGTTCTATAACATCATTATAACTCCAATATGATATAATATAACTTTACAAATCATTTTCAATCATATTAATCCCAATTTTCAATTATTTCTGAAATTTGAAATGTTAAATTATCGATTTAATTATCCAATTAAATCCAGATATTCGAAAAATTAAATTATTCAACTTTTAATTTCACTTATTAATATTTAAAATCTATTAAATTTACGAATCTCAATTGACAGAAATTCTGGGTCGTGACAAACTTCCCCCCTTAAAAGAATTTCGTCCTCGAAATTACCAAGTAAGAAAAAGTTACAGAATCCATTAACTCTCCAAAACAAACCATTCAAATTGGATTTTTCAAAACTCTTAAGTGTTTAACTTTCCCAAAATCCATTAGTTAAACTTCTTACAACAACTTTACTAAGTTTCCAAATCCAACTTAGTTTTCAAAAATTTCCCAATTTTCTCGAAAATATTCTAACGCCTTAAATTTTCGGAAAAATTCGCCAGAGTCTCCTTTGCGCGGCTCGATCCGAAAAAAATAATAGTATATATATCACAAATATACATCTCATCAAGTGATGAGGCATCCCGCAGGGAAAAAAGAATAAAATCACAATATTTAATCCGAGATATGTACCTTATATTTTTATTAGCGAGCATATACGGCTAATATAGCGTGAAAGCGAGCTCTAAATGCAAAGCAAGCGCAATCCGCACCTACTAAACACTAAACAAATAATGAGAACATGCATACATGAAAGTAATATCAATATACAACATATATCACTACAACTACATATGCCAATATAGCAAATGCAACAAAAGCGATAAATGCAACCACCAAACAACTATCATCCAACCAATAAACATCCAACAATCAATGTCTATCCAAATCAATTCATAACCAAATCAATATTCTTTCATTTCTCATTAATATTCAATGAATTGGTTTTCCAATTTAAATCACATTTGATTTGTTGACATTGGATTTTATAAATATCCATTCATTCATTTTTTTCCAATTAGTTCATATTCACTAATTTACATTCACATTAGTTTTATTTCCAAATTGAATCAAATTCAGTTCATATTCATTTACTTCCAATTTGGATTCAATTACATAGCTTTCAATTTTACCAATTCAACTTCATTAACACTTGATGAATTTATATACAACCAATTAACAATCAAATAACAACCAATGTATATCCAATATAACCAGATTTATTCAATTTACATTTCAATTTGGTTTAACACTTTTTAACGCCAATTGGTTGATATTAAATTGACTTCCATTCAATTATTCAATTTCTCAATTTCATTAGCTTCTAATGAATTTACACTTTCATCCATTATCTCATATCAATTTTATTTACATTCAATTGATTAATATTCAATTCATTCGTTCAATTCAATTGCTTATTCTTTTAACAATATAAAGTTGAATTTCATTTATATAACTCAAGTTCATATTCATCGCTTCTCTTGATTAATTTACTTCGATACCAAAATCAACTTTATTCAACTTCACTTAAGTTATATTCTCTTTCAAACATCATTTGCTTAACTTAACTTAAGTTTCCACTTATAAATTCAATACAGATTCCAATTCTAAAGAAAATTTTATTTAACCTTTAGCAAGTCAAATTTATTATCTCATATCACTATCAAATTCAGATTTTGTTTTGCTTAACCAAATTGTTTAACCATTTTTAACAATTTGTTTCACTTTCATTTTCTCATTTCATAAGTTATACAACTTATATTCAACAATTATCACTTGGATTTTTATTGATTTACTTATACTTCCTTTAATTTAACTCCATCCTTTAAGTTAAATTTATTCTATCAAAATTCAAATTGTATAAGTTATCAACTTTCATTTAAAATAATTTGGCAACAATCCCTCTTTTGGAAACCCGAAAATGAACTCCGATGATGTTGCAATCATCATCGGAATTATTTTCTAGCGACCGAAAAGAGTTTAGAGCTTTAGTTTCTCCAAAACAATCTTCCAAAATATCAAATCCTTTCAAAACACTTTTAAATATTTTATTTTCAGATTATAAATCACATTTATAAATCTTTTACTTATATAATTTCATTTCTTATATATAAGATCATTTCCCAATTGTATATCGTTGTAATTATAATTCCATACTTATAATTCATTTGCTTATACAATTCATTCTTTTACAGCTGTTGTTTTTATTTAACTTATTCAACAACCAAACAATCAATTCATATACACTTTAATAATTCTGAAAAATTATTCCTTTATATATAAATATAATTGAGGTAAAATTGTTTCATTTACCCTATATCAAAACAATACTGTGTCAGTTTATCTTGATTAAGAGTTTAGAAACCCCTATCCATAACGGTTGTACTTCCCGCACCAACCAGAATTCATAAACAATCAACCGATAAGTCAACGCAATACAAAACAATTTATATTCACAAACAAATACGCGCTCATAGCTATTATTACACTCAAACCCATTCTAGAGTACTACTGACTCTATCTCTAATGAGTAACACCCAACAGAGCCATGGTTGTCGCTTAACCATAAGCTCTGATACCTGATGTAACGAGCGCGATCTTTTCGACGCTTGAAAACCGACATCAATACGTCCACTGTATCAACTGCCGAGCAATCAAATACCAGAAAACCGTACCGTTATGGTTAAAGAAGAAGGGAAAGGTAGAAGAAGAGAAAAAAAAGAAGAAGAAACAGAAAACAATATCAGAATCTCACAATCGCAGCGGAACAACATATAATAGATAAATGAATAATCTTTAAATAAAGAACTATATCAGTTATTACATTACATCACATTACATTACGTTACATCATCAGAGTGTACAACAATAAACAACAACAAACAGCGGAAAAGAAATACTATATACTAGTGAAAACGCCATGCCATCCAGCTTGCCTCTAGCAGCTCTTGAATTCCAGAATATCCTGATAACCTAACTCTAGACTGCCCGTGTGGAAATTGTTGGGCACCCAGAGTTTAGGAAGGAAAACATTAAACTCCAGGTCAGTCATGGGACTGGTGTGAGAACTTAAAACAGTTTATTTTTAAAACAAAGAACAGGAAAATTTTAAAATAGATTCGCAATGTTTTTTTTAGAAAATGAAACTACTATAAGGCCTCCCGCACACACACACAATGCAAACGCAGAATTGGAGGAGATTTCTCCTTATGATAATCAAAGATGCTTGATACACATTAAAAAGAAACATTTGATATTATTACTAGTGCATAGTGTAGGAAAAATCATTTCAAAAGTAAAGATATAAATCTTAGCCAGCATAGGCATTCCGCACTTATGCCTGCTATAGCTACCATCCAAACAGTGGTGACCACCATAAGTGAATGATAGGTTCTACAACTAAAACCGTACAAGATAGTATTGTTTCTTTGGATTTCCAACAAATGGTCAGGCCAAGGAACTTCCCATTGCCACATGGGTACGCCTCCGGAAAGACGACCCGAGAACCTAACCGGATCTCTGCCAACACAAGGCCGGGTTACCCTTCAAACTGGGTAACTACTGACACGAATATGTCATCCCCCGATCGTAACCGATCTATATCCGAGGATCCTCGATTCCAACAACCACAAAGCAATAAATTTGCAGCAACAACATAGGTTAAGTATCTGGGCTCCATACCATGATACCACCTTTATCCAGAAGGAATGACATACTCTAAAGCAGCGCTACCCCTAATAACCTTGCCGCATCCTTCCTGTTTTGACCATTTTCGGGGTGTGAGGTCCGACGAAGTCTCTTCCACAAAGCAACGCTTTATTCAAAAGTTGTGCTTTGATTCAACAAATGCTCAACAGCATTTAGCAAATCACACAACCAAATTGGGAGTATATCACTAATAACCTTCAACTACATAACCTCTTAGCTCGTACGTCTCAGAGATGGGTGTTAGGCTAAGAGAATAAATTCTCCGCCACCAACAGAAATATATTTGAAAGAAATCAACTTTATATCTCAATTCATAATGTCAAACATGCAATCCATACAAGTATGTTCCGGGCTCAAACAGAACCGAAGGCACATCCAAAGAAGCCCTTGCAATCCGGATATTCACTAATCACGTACGGACTTCCCGTCACAAAGGGTGATAAAACCACTATATCAGAGATCAGCCGATGCAGAGTCATTCGACGGTAATCCTTCCTTTTTCACAAATATCCGGTCTTCAACACCAGTCATCAAATGCGATCCATAACGACGTAACATATATTCGGAATGGGTTATATGACCCCAAGGTCCTTTCTCGGCTAACCCAAATAGTGAGCGCTTATTCAAAATTAAGTGTGACATTCAAATTCAAGCAAATCACAACAAATACCCATTCAAAGGTAAATATTGATAGTCGGTTATTTAACTATCAATAGGTATGCTCAACATCACCAGATTCCAAATAATTTCCCAAATTATTTACTTTCCAAAATATCTTTACAAGATATATATATATTTTTTCCACACTTCAACATTTGAAAACAAATTTCAAATCACTTTTCACCTTTACAACTTTTGAAAACAAATTTCAATCATTTTCCTTACGCGACAATACTTTCATTTCAAAATGGTTCATTTAAACCAATTAAATAAATCCTTACCGATTTACTTTATATTTATGTTCCGAATCCGTAAATTTATTCCCATACTTCAAAAATGAATCAACGTTTATTTTTAAATAAATTCCCCTTTCTTTTACAAATTCCATAGTGAATTTACAATTCCAAAATATCTATGAATATACGATTTCCAAATCGATTTCTAATATTCATTTTCAATTTATCTTTAAAAGATAAAATCTCAAAACATTCACTTCATATTGGAAAACATTTACATACTTATTTAATAATAAGTAATTCACAAATCTATTTATTTTCAACACTTGGAAAATATTCAATATACTTAAATCGAAATTAAGTATATATTTCATTCTTTAAGGAAAACATTCTCTTGAACACATTTATTTGAGCCAAAACGAATGTTGCGTAAAACATCGTTACGATGACCCAAAATCACTAGTATAGGGATTCGAACTTAAAATAGATATATAAATCCCAATACTATATAAAACATTTCCTTTCGGAAATCATTTACTATAACAACAGTGTTATTGTCCACTATTTCCTTCTATTTCTCGAAAACCTCTATTTCAACAATAAATGTTGAAATCTATGGTTTCGATGTTTAACACAATTTAATACATCGTTCAAACAATTGACTTCATTTGATAATATTCATTTTCCTAAAACATATCCGTTTTATTTAATAATATATTCACTGTCCAAAATCGTGAATAAACTTCACTAACCAAATTCAATATTTTCTTCACATTTTATTTCAAGGATTATTCGCTATCCGAAATCGCAAATATATCTCCTTTAATAACCTTCTATATTAAATTTATCAAATTTAATTGATTTCGGATTTATAAACAATGTTTATAAATTCCATTTCTATTTATAAAAACTTCAATTATAAAATCCCTTTTTAAATCAATTCAATTTATAACTCAACTTTATACCCAAAATCTGATTTATAAGTTAATTATTTATAAATCTTTTATTTTACAAAATCTATTCATTTCATAACTTCACAATTTATAAATCTATAAATTTTATTTACTTGTGAAATCCATTTTACTTCATTTTAACACTTAATAAAACTCGTTTCACAATTCCTATATTTTTAGTTTATAAATACTAATCTTAGAAATCTTTTATATAAATCATTTATAATAATTCAAAAATCTCAATTTAAATAAACCAATCCTTTTAATAATTTACAAAACGTTATTTAAAACTTATATAACTCCAAAATCATACTTAATTGCTATTTTTCAAAAATATAACTTTTATAACAATAAAATTATAATGTTTATTTATTTTAACAATTCAAAATTTAATAAAACGTATACTTTCAAAAATCACTTGAAAATTCTTTCTAAAATAAAAAATCATTATTTTAAAACTTCAAAAATGGATCCGATGATGCAGCAACGCCAAATAGTCAATCACGACAACAAAGATATCTTATATCAGTATATGATAATCAACAAATATCACAATATCTGTAATCAAATAAATATTGGTGAGAAATCCAGTTGGATCCCTCCAACCTGTTTCCCTGCATCCACAGATGTTAGCACAATACCAATTCCGTTCCAATACGGAATATCGTGGTATATGGGATTTATAAAATATTATCCGCTATTATGCGGCGCAATAGGGTCTCATCCGCTATATAATGCGGGAAATCAACTCCAAGTACATAAATAATACCAATTTCACTTTGCAGTGAAATATTCGCGGTATATGTTTTTAATAAATAACCTCCGCTTACTAACGGCGTATAATGTTTGCTTTAACAATCAATAGATAACAATCATCATTCAAACATACAATCAATAAATTTTAAATATAACTATTTAAAATTTAAATCGAAACAATTCGATTGAGTGAGAAGTTCTCACCTTGAGTTTTCGATATCAGTTGTAGCGTTTTATTTCGAATAAAATTAAACGGACGTTTAATTGTACCCAATTTTAAACTAGCTCCAAATGACTCTAATCCAGTTCCATAGTGTAGTGCTCGACAAAACGAAGCCAACGCAACTGGTTTCGTCCAAAACGGACCTCGTATGAAAGAGATACAATATTTTAAAGTTTACATGATTTATTATATACATAAATTAACAAATTTATTTTAATTTTTAAACCTAACTAATCTGGGCCGTTAATATTCTCTCTGCAGATCATGGCTGCACCTTCTATTTCTTCCCCAAATCAATAATATGCACGATGAAACCCACGGCCGCCACCCTTCTTCAAAAACGCGACCACCTTCGAGCATCTGGAAGTTGATCAGAGCCTTCCACATCGAAGCCCACGTCGTGCTCTACCTTCGGCATGAACCACTCGAAACTCGGCCCCCCTACGCCTCGTTCTTCGTGCACGAACGGTAGCACCTTGCTCGCGATTTGCCGTCGATCCACCTCTTCGTTTTCGATCATCTCCGTATGGATGGATAGCCCTCGATGAGTTCTAGAAGTTTCATGTTGAAAGTTTCTTGTATTGATGTTTGGATTTGAAGAAATTGAGGGAGGAAGAAGAATTCATTTTGGCCATTGAATGATAGTGGCGGCCGAAGCTCTTGAAACCCTAGGGTTTACTTTTTGTTGCAAAAGTGAAAATAAAGGGGGGGTTATAGAAAAATTCCAAATTACTATTCATCCAAAAAAATTCGAACTCCAAACGAAGCGTGCCGGTTGGCGTTTCTAAGGTTTACCCCATGTTTCGAACACAATGGAACGTGTTTCGGAGGCTAATTCGATCATCTGTGCGAGTTACGAAAATAAACGATCAAATTTAAATTAAATCGATTTAAACTAATTTCTATGCGTTTTAGCTTGCCCCGGACAAACCGTAAATCCGATTGACCCGAAATTTGAAATCTTACAATAATATCACATTGTGGATCCGATGAAACTAGTTTCGTCGAAATCTGAGACTGTTTGAAAAATGGCTATTTTAACTCGTCAATTAAATATTAAAATATTCAATTTTGACAAATTAACTTTTAATTCAATTTTAAAAGTTCTATAACATCATTATAATTCCAATATGATATAATATAACTTTACAAATCATTTTCAATCATATTAATCCCAATTTTCAATTATTTCTGTAATTTGAAATGTTAAATTATCGATTTAATTATCCAATTAAATCCAGATATTCAAAAAAATAAATTATTCGACTTTTAATTTCACTTATTAATATTTAAAATCTATTAAATATACGAATCTCAATTGACAGAAATTCTGGGTCGTTACATCCTTAGTAACTAAGGACGTTGTTATTAGCTATTCTAGGTTGTTCTAGGCTGTAAGAATTTGTTAATCCCTTGCACAGTGAATCTCAATCAAATAATCAATAAATTACAATAGACACAGGCTAAAGACTGCCAAATCACTTTAAAAAACTTAGTATTCTCTCTATTTACTTAATATTTCTACTACATTTCTATGCTTTTACTGGACTTTGGGTGTTGTGCCATTTCTAGGCTCAACAATTTGGTGCTTTCACTGAGAATGGTGATTCTCAGGCGTCGATCTAGATATTTTTTGTATTAGAGTGTCTAGAGGTTAGACCTATAAGATTTTCATTAAGGAATTTGGAGGATTTGCAAACATGAACCAACGACACCTAGGAGATCTGGAAGATCATTTGGAGCAGCAGCTGGTGCAAATGAAGGGGTTCTCCTCACATGAAGGCCAGAAACCAATAGGCATTGCAAGGACCATCTGCTCCTTAGGAGATGATTATCATAGTAGAGTCTGACAAAACAGACCAAGAGCTAAATCAAAAGATGGTTGATAGTCTGAAGGCCCTACAGGAAAAGTTGAATTAGGAGATGGGTTGGAAAGTTATTAAAATTGTGAACAAAAGTTGTGAAATCTAGAAGCGAAAAGGTCGTTATGGATGCACTTTGAAAATGCCTTATGTTCGGCGATTTTCAATGTTAATTTTGAAAGATATCCTAAGGGCTTCTTTGCTTTTCTGATAATTACTAGAAGTGTAATTATAACATGAAAAATATGGTAGTATAAATCATTCACTAATTTGTGAAACAAAATTGCAAAAATTTATAGCGAGAAGAAGGTCATTATATGAGCACTTTGAAATGTTCTATTTTTTGGAATTTTTGTAATTAATCTGAAAGATATTCTTAGGGGTTTCTTTCCATAATTTTTAAGTACCCTAAGGATAGTGCCTATTACAAAAATTTCAAATTTTAAATCATTTATTTTAAGTGGTTAAAACTGGTCGCAAAGATTGTGCTTTCCTTTGTTGATCTTTATCAAGGACTTTTAACATCATTTATAAATGCCGTTGTAGGTTGCTTATGGTTTTATGTGTCCAGAAATGATAATTTAGTTTGGTATTTTTCTCTAATCTTTTTAGTTTTGTAGCATTCAAAAGTTGGTTTGAAGTTTAAATATATTTTTAATGATTACTTATGAATTTGGGAAGTAAAGAGGTTTTAATATATAAACCATGTTTTTATTCATTCAAATTATAAATTAATAGTTTCCACATAATATTTTACATGGATACTTAAAACCTATTTATAAGTATTTTCATAGAATTTATATAATATATATATATATATATATATATATTGAAAAATGAAATTAACCATGCTTAACATTAAACACCGATGAAGTAGGCTTATCTGTTTACAAGTGTTAAGATTGATGTTCGAGTTGACACAAAAAGCCGACTAGGTAGAGTTATCTATCTGTAAGATTCAAGAATGAAGTGTCTAGGCAAGGCTTTGATATGAAACTAGTGCTCTAAATTACCTATCTTTACTCTTGAATGAGGGATAGTATAAGCTGGAATGTCGAAAATGAGTTAAGTATACGAACTATGATTTTTATAAGCAATTGTTTTTAAATGGATGGTCCATTAATCGACTATTGAACTTAACCAAATATTAACCTAGACCTTTAAAATTCTTTTAAAGATAAGCATAAGTGAAGTGGTTTTGGATTTTGTTGTGACAGTATGTTAATTACATTCATCTTTAACCTTTTTTTATTATACTTACGAACGTTATGAAAGAATGTTTTAAAGATAAGCATAAGTGAAATGGTTTTGGGTTTGTTGTGACAATGTATTAATAACATTCATCTTTAACTCTTTTTGTTATACTTATGAATGTAAATAGATCTTTGAAAGTAATGCTCTTAAAGATAAGCATGAGAGGAATGGTTTTGGGTTTGTGGGGAAAACGTTTAAGTATCATTTGAATTAAACCTTTTTGAATGGATTTTTAAAAGTGATAAGATCCTTAAAAAGGATATTTTGAAGGAAATCGTAAGTATGAAATCTTTTGTAAGAGATAGAAAACGTAAAGGTTTAAAGTAAGAAATCTTGTTAAGGATTTGTGAATATACTTCTACCATTTGAGATAAGTAAATAAATACGTTTTGAAATATTGAAAGAGTACAAATGAATAGTAATGATTGGTAAATTAATTTTTAATAGATAAAAGAAGTTTTACTAATAAAAGAGGTTTTAATTAATAAAAGTATTTATTAAATAAAAATGGGATGATAAGTTGCTAATGTGACTTAATCGTGTTTTGTCTGACTTGATCATGCTTCGTGTGTTTAAATATTTATGGGAAGTATTTGATCCTGCACTTAGCGCTAAAGGTTAGGAAATATTATAAGTCTATAGAGAGTTTCCATATGCAATCATTTCGTTATTGTTGAATATGACCAAATTCCTTGAATCATTCTTGAAGTGATTGGGATAGGTAAGTGCTTTACTTATCGAAAACCACTTCAAGACTGAGATATGTATTCTATCTCATGGAAATGGATCTGTTTGAGATGCCGGAATGCATATGTGGTTTTGAGGTTCGTTTGAGATGCTGGAATCCATGTGAGGTTTCAAGATCTGTTCGAAATATGAGAATCCATTTAGGGATTTGTGTTCTGTTCGGGTGATGAAGACTCGTGTAAAAGATGTTGAGTGTGACCTCGACATAAGAAATGGTAGCTTAGGATGCACAATCTATGGTTTGCAGTCCTGCGAAAGGATATATTAACTCCATTTCTAGAGTATGCTTATCGATTACGCGCGGGAGTTTATGGTACTTAGTTCCACATGGTTTGGGTTTGCCCCTTCAGGCATGGGCCTTTTTGTTTACCTTACGGTACATTTTATCAGAGATATATGGTGCTTGGAAGGTGGTTTTCGATCCTTGTGCTTGGAGATTGGATTTTGGCTTGACCGAAATTATCTTCATAGAAAATCCGTTATGCGAACATTCCTAACAGTTTTGATTATACTGTAAATATGTTATGGTGTGGCCAATGTACGCATTGCAATTATTTGATACAATTTATATTCAATACCTTAGATATTATCTATTATATCACCTTATATACTTATTATATGGTGGTTTTTTGAAAGAATAACCATTTTCGAATGGTCTCAAAAGTTTTGTTATACGCTAGCTATATATTTCTTGAGTTTCTCATACTAGACATGTTTGATGCATGGTTTATGTTTTCCCTAAATCCTCATGTGCTTTTTCAAGTAGTCTAAGAAATCTTGGTTCTTGTTGATGTTCATTAGAGGTCGATGAGACAAGGTCAATGTTTCACCTACCATAGTATTCTTATTTCTGCTGCATTACTATCTTATATATCAAATTTATAAGGATAGGCCGTTATAACTATTTAGGCTGACGATATTATCTAGAATTGTAATTTTGGAATGCTATGTATCTTAGAGTGATAGTTTTGTACAGCCTTTTAATATTATATGTTATCGTTTCTGGTGAGTGTTGGGCACACTTTATAAGGGGTTCTCACACTGGTGAACATGTGACAAAGCTTTGTCTCTTGCTCCTACACGTCCCTTTATGGGTTGGCTTGGAAGTCGAGAGATTGGCCGTAAAATCAAAAATGAGGTTACCATTCGTAGTCACCGCCTAAAAAAGGGTGTGTTGTTGCAGCTAGTATCTGAGCTAAAGGTTAAGCGAAAACCTTAGCTTTCGTAGGGCATGACTCATCAAGAGATAAAGTAATCGAATGCCCTAGCATGAGTTGAGTGTATTATAAATATGAGAGTGTATTTGTATCTATTATAAACTTATACCTCAAAGGTAATTATAACTGCAAAAATTAAAGATCTTATATAAGGTAACTTATATAAGTATGAATTTTTAAAGTGCAGTTCAATTAGTGTAATGGTGTTCATTCGTTACCCTCATTAGTTAGTTTAATCATGCTCAACCAGTTTATGAGTGTTGTTATACTTTGTAGAATGATTTGACATGCTCGACCAGTTTACGAGGATTATTATCATTTATAGATTTGTTAACTTAATATTGCTCAGCCAGTTTAAGAGCACTGTCATCATTAGTTGATTGATTAGTCAAGCTCGACTAGTTTATGAGCATTAACTATTGTTTGTTGATTGTTGATTTATGCTCGACCAGTTTATGAGTAGTCTATTACATGGATTGGTAAGACAATATTTGTAGATACTTTGAAACGAACACCTTGTGAACTTAGTTTCACAGTTTGACTTAAGGCATTCGATGATAATGTTGGGTTAGAAGTTAACTTTTATAAAGTTGAATTTAGCGTAAGATGTTTATTTTAATAAGAGGAAAGATAAGATACTTTGTAAATAAACATTTACCAAAAGATTTTATATAAGAAATTATATAAGTATGATTTATAAAATATGATTTATAGATGTAAAGGATTTAAACTGATATTTTGAGAACTTAAATTCTAGTGTCTTAGAAAATGGTTTCTAAGATTTTGGAGAAATATAAAAATAGTATTAATTGAATGTAAATATTTGGAAAATTGGTTTATGAGGTTGAGATCATGGTACTTAGTAATATTTACGAAGTACGTGATACTGTTTTGAAAACAATTTCGGGTTAAGTATAATAAGCATGATTTGGATGTACCGAACTCACTTCTATCGCTTGAATATAATTCTGATGATTATTGCAACATCATCAACAATTATTTTTGGATTTCTAAGTGGGGGATGCTATAAAAAATTTTTGGTAAAATAGATTTTGATTTAATCCCAAAAGTATGATTTGATATACAAAAGGTATATGTATATATCATTATACCAAATCATTTGAAATAAAACCCGGTTTTAGTTCTATAGTTTTATTCTTTAGAAGAAATTTGATATGAAATTTTATGCGGAAAAGTTTTATATGTGTGCTATGTATGGTGCCTGAGTGGTAGTGGCACAGGCCGGAATAAATGATGAAACATTTTCATGTTTTCCCTTTTTGGGTAAAGTTTGTTTAGTAAACAAGTGAAAATGAAATTTGTTAAGTTATTTTATGGATACATGTAGCTTATGCATTAGGACGATATGGTATGTGCATCATGTTATGATATGTTGTTTAGTAGTTTTCATTTGTCAAAAAGAAATGTAAATTTCAACAATTTTGGATAGTCGAAAACCTCCGAATCATTATAGACCTTGGAGTTAATGTTTAAAAAAAAGTTGACTTTTTGTAACTCTTGAATTGAGAAGCTAGCAAGTAGAAAACAAGTTTGAATGGTTAAACATACTTGTTAAGTAAAATAAATTTGATGTTTTGTATATACTCTTAGGATGTAGTAGATAATTATATGGGTGATAAAGTGAAGTAAGTTTTTACGAAATGTTTTATGAATAAAGTTGTAAAATGTTGATAAACTTGAAGTTATGTTTTTATGAAATGATTCATAAATAGTTTATTACTGAATGATATACTATTTGGATAAATGAATGTGATAAAAGGATACTGGTATAAGTTAAGAAACCAGTAGGTTAAATACGTAAATTGCACGTAGATTGTTTGATTCATATGACCAATCTTCATTCAGTATTGAGTACACTGTTTCAATGTGATTTGCACAAGTTCGAACAAGGATTTTTACTCGATTTTTGATAGCAGACAGTTGATATGGATTCTAAATTGATTTTGAAGTTTTCTATCATAGCATATGGCTATATAAGGAGAAGGGAGGTTTCTATTCAAGGAACCTGATCGGAGTCTGCATTAGAGAGATCGGGTGGTATATTAGTTTGGAGGTGAGATTTATGTGATCAAGCAAGTGATCAGATCGAATATTGCATATGGATGATCTATATGCATCGCACATGCATTAATATATTTGTATAATATATTTTATTGGCTTATAAAGAGTCTAGGGGATGACTCTTCAATTCGTTATAAGGTAGAACGAAAAATCGTCTAAGTAGTAACCTAAGACTATTGAGCATAAGGTACGCTTAGTAGATTGTTTATCATCCTTATGCGATGAAAGGATTTTTGAAATTGAGCAAACCATGAGCTTTGTGTTCTAGAAATTTTGAATATTATTGCTTTTGATTGTTTTCTTTTGTTGCTCATGTTGGAATTTTAAAGATTAAATATTCTAAGTAGGGGAGCATGTAACAACCCATTTAAATATTTGAATCCTGAATTAAATGTCATTAAAATGATTTAATAACCATGTTAAACTCGTTTTAAATCATAAATAATGATGTCGTTATGGAAAAATATTTACAAAATTAGTTATTGAAGAAATATCGATAATGTGACCGAAAGTAATTTTGTTGATAAATAGCTTTTTACTCAACCGAAGTTATTCAAACTTTTAATACATACACTTATTTTCTTAAGAGAACATTAATATGAAATAAAAATATTTCACCATTTATGGGAATAAAATATTGATGATGTCATGCGTGATGTCATCATGTAGATATACGTGTCTAAAGGTAAAAGGGTAATTTATTAAAGAGATATGTTCCTTAGGAAATGACGTGTAAAGGTGGAATGTGAGGGGGGCTCCATTGTGACCTTTATGAAGGGTGGAAGATGGTAGTGACCTCTTGTTCAAACCTATAAATTGTGATGACCGCCTAATACCACCAACACCAATAGTACATAAATAATGCGTTGTTGTCGTACCCGACCGATATAGGACGATCATCAGGTTTGAAATAAACTAATATAGCATATAACCTGTCATATCTCACACAGCATGAATAAAATATAATATCATAGATATAATATAAGAGATGATAATAACAATGTGAAAAAACTTTCCCTGAGTGATAGATCCACAAAGTTATACATCAAATGTAGTAGAGTTTATACAGTAGAAGTAAACTCAAATAAAATGTCTCACCAAATAGAAATAAGCAAGCACTGCCATAGGCTCAACATTATTGCTTAGCAGAGAAGCATAGAAATCCATATATGTATATAATATGAGATAGCTTTAGACAGTTCATCCTCCAAATAGCTACTGCGTCACTTAGCCCTGTTATTTAGTCTACTTATTTAGGAGTACCCAGATAATAAGAAACAAAGCATAATGCCTTGGGTCAGACAACAGTCTGATGTGAGCGGTAAATGAATCTTAAAATACTATACAGGTAAATATGGTAAGGAACAAGAGTAAACGAACCATACCCGACTTGTCCCGCAACCAAAGAGTTAGCATATAACACTATAAAATGCTACTTTACATTATCATAAAGATATACCATAAACCAAATAAAGGATATCAATTTTCTAAGTATTCGTATTTCCAATACCTACTTCCCCCGATACCTATGAGTGATAAGTTTCTAAAAATAACAACCAAAGCATCCATATCATCCATCAACGATCCTAACTATCACTCCTTATGCTCAGAATATATGATAACTCGCATGACCCCTAAGCCAGAGACTAATGGAAATCCTGATTCTCTATTGTACTCTCGTATCTCGCAGCCCAAAACTGGATACAAGTCTCACAGCCCAAAGTTGGGCACTAGACCCAAAGCTAGAGGTCCAAGGTATACAGGTCCCTCAACTGCCACATGTGCGTCCCCACTTACAGTACCCTTCTTCGAGTACAACTAAAAACTCTTTGAGCATCAAACATATACCAAGCCCACCTTTGCCCCATTTGGATACCGAGCCCTTCTTGCTCAATCCACTTTCCATTATTCACAAGGAACCCATCGACACTCCCCGATCATACTGCTCCCTCCTTTACGAGCCGCCATCTTTGGAACCTACTTCCAACACGCGCCAACATCCGAACATGATAGTTGTTCATCAGTTTGGTATATCATCATCCAACCAAATTTAAAGGAGCCACCACCTCCAACATGATTTATAGAACCTCAATCACAGTCCCTAGAAGTTCCACTGCCACCAGACTCTCCACTTAACTTAGTGATGAGTTAAGCCTTTAACTCGTCGCCAACTTAAGCTCTTAACTCGTCACCAATTAAGCTCTTAACTCATCACCACTTCCTATACTTAGCCAATTTCCTGCACCTTGCTATGGAATATCTCATCTAGCCAAGCTCTATCCATCCATGCCAACCATTGACTCATAGGAGCCACCACCTTAACTCATCACTGACTCAAGCCATAACTCGGGTCCAAGTTTAGCCCTTAAAGGATTTGGAAGCGCGACTTATCAGGTAAGCTCCAACCATGCTCTACGTCCTCTCCTCCAAGTTTCATCTAATTTTGACCAAATTTGCCTCCGATTTGCTTAATTCTCCGACCTATCTTCCTAACATCCAAAACACTAGCAAATAACATCAAAGCACAACATACAAACTGTAACATCCCCCTACTTGGAGATCCAAAACTAATGGTTACGGATGTTGTAGTCATCCATAATTATTAATCCTCGGCTACCAAATATGGCGATATTAGACACATTGATACAAAAAATACAAGAATATAGAAAAAAATTAAATCGCAGACAAATTCCACATTCCATTTCAAAATATTCCAAATTGATTACATAATCCTAGTTCGCAGACCACGTTCAGATAACATCTAATTATTACAGAATATGCCAAGAGAGATATATGAAGATGCCTCCTTAGTTGATCAGAGTATATAAATAGGCAAGAAAACAAATTTGCTTTTACAAACAAAACACAATGGAAATAAAAGAACTCTAATAACAAGCTTGCCTCCTACACGTCATTGGAAGCTTTATTCGTCTAAAAGAACACTTGGAAACCTTAACTCTAAACCTTCTCAAAATCAATTGAGTACCCAAGAGTTTAAGGGGAAAACAAAGACTTCGAGTCAGGCATAAAGCCTGGTATGAATAATAATTTATCACCTCAAACCATTTAGATATCTAGTGATACCACACCGCTTAGCAGAACGGGTTCTCCCCTCCCTAGTATCCTAAAACATTTATAAACTATATATTGTGCTCCTGCATCCAGAATTGTTAAAACATAGTATTTCAAAAACTTTATGATGGTATGCAAAACAAATAAATCAAATCTGGATTTCCCATCCCCAATCATTCTGACTATCTGTCTCAACTATAGTTTCTAGGATTACTATTAACCCGTTAAATATTTATGGACTATCAGTCTAGTATCATCGTTTTCATGGAATCACTAAGAACCTATTGGTAACTCTAATATCATATCTCTTGTCCTAGTTTTCATGGGCAAACTAGAAACTTGTTGAGTAACTGTCAATATCTTAATTCAGATATAGTTTTTATGGGCTAACTAGCTACAAACCTACTGGCCCCTGCCAGTATCAATCATAGTTTTCATGAGCTGACGGTGAACCTATTGGCCATTGCCAATATCTTTTGTTACACACAGTTTTCATGGGCTTACTGCAAACCTATTGGCCCCTGCTAATATCTTTAATTAAGATTTTACATTTCTTAAGTTACATTCACTACTGGGTCAACCTGACTGGTGATTCTGCCCTTCCCTAATATACTGTTATGGGTCAATTACAATGTGAATAAGTTATGAAGAAGTAATACTTATAAAATCTTTAGTTATGTCATGGTATTTCCCTTTTAAAAGTGAGAGTGGTTTATTTGCTTTGGAACTTTGAAATATCACATTTGAAACCTCTGGGCACCTCCTTCGAAAGCATAAGATTCTTTTCAAAACATAATAAACATACCTTTCTGTCATTGTTAAACATTCACTTTCAAAACCAATGGTACCTTTCGATGGTATCAAAATACTCTTTAGAACATAGCCTCGAAACAAATAAAAGTACTCTGTCGAAAGTATTGGGTTTACTCTTTAAAAACATCCTTTGGGTCAAAATGATTATATACATAAGCATCACTTTCGGAACCAATTATAAAATTGTTTTGGGGAAAAAGTTGATAGTGTCGAAACCATCGACTAGAAAGCAACCACCTTTTAAATTAAAACTTCGAAGGATACATTCGAAACCCCCTTTCAAATCTGTTGCCTTCGAAACCATCAACCCCTTTCGAAAGCATTCAGGAAAAAGGTTTAGCTTAAGTTAAAAAAGAAGTAACCCTTCGACATCATAAATGGCTTCAATGCAGTAGAAAGGTGAATTAGCGGCTTGGTATCGACTTGGTCGAAACCAATCCTTTCGGAAGCTTTTTTTTAAGGAAAAAGTACCCCTTCAAAAGATAACCCCTTTACATAATATAGCAACCTTCTTCAAAAGCCATTTATAAAACCTTTTCGAAAGCATGTTTTTCGAATATGTCGAAAGCTTTAAGTAAAGCAAGGCAAGAATTTAACTTTTTGAAACAAAGCAGGGTTTCGACACCATTGAAAGCTCACCTTTCAACACCTAGAGCTTTCGCCTTCCTTCCTATCCACTTCATACCATCTAAGTGATACCTTGTGTATTGGTTTTGACTATAGGTTTTGACTACTTAGGTATCGACTAGGATGAAGCGGAATCAATGGAGCCGAAAGGTTGTACTATTTGAAGCGGAATACCTTTTTCTGAATTAAAGGCTGAAATGTCGCAACTTTTAATAATTACTTTGTAACTTCTTGCCTATTTGTAAACCATTGATTGGCTGCCATAAAAACTTTTCAAATACTTTACATTTAAAACTGCTGCACTTTCATCAGATGTAAATCATAAAATATAACATTAAAGCCCTTCCTTATATCAAAACCAATTATTTCAGAAAAGTCCTCTTTAAAATAATTTATTTTTCCTAGTAAATCAATTGGGAAAAATTCCCAAAAATCACAGAAATCAAATTTTATCCTGTAACCGAACAGATTAAAATTTTAAACCCAATTTCTCCTCGAAATTCTTGAATTAAATTTTAAACCCAATTATATCATATTTTCCTTTAACAATTCATAATAAAATTTCCATAGCTTTAAAAATTTTAAAAATTAAAACCCATCTCCAAAATCCTGTTTACCTTAACTTAAAATTTTTCCTTGACATTCGATAATCATAAACCCTTGGTTCTCCCTTGAAACCGATAAAATTCATAGGTATATGAATTAAAATAATTCAATCATAACATAATTCAAGCATATCATCATCCATATCATTATAAAAACGAATTTAACCATAAATCCAAAAACACATAATCATAGAATAAAATAGAGATGGTATAAAATTATTATTCACCTTAGATTTTGATAAAGAATTTGCGATTTGTTATTGCTTACTCCTCCCTAGCTTTGATCCTTAGTTTAAGACTGTAATCTTCCTCTTTTCCTCCTTGTTAATCGTGGGCTCTTATAGTTTTTGCGTTTATTTTTGATTTGAGAAAAATGAATGTGAACGGACACTTACAAAAGGTCGTAGCCATGTAAAATGAAAAGGTTATTTTACTAGTATGCCCATGTGTAATTTAATTAGTTTACTAACCCAATTAAGCCCATCTACTTAATTATTAAGCATGGCCCTTTATATAATTTATCCAAATCTCAATCCCCTTATCATCATTATTCTATTTAATTTATCTAAATAAATTTCCTGAATAATGTTATCAAAAATTAGGGATGTTACACAAACATGGAATAACATGTAATTACATCCAATAACATAGGAAACACATGGAATTATAACAATCAAGCAATATCTAATCCAATTCTAAGCAATCATTGAACATATGGTTATATATATGATGAATCACAAGAAAATTTCTAAAGAATCAAGTTATGTATCATTAGTTTAGACCTAACATATGTTAACTTGTTATTTAAAGTTGGAAAAGGATTTTCAACTCAAAAACCATGTTAAACCTATAATTCTACCATGTAAACATGCATAGGATAGATAGAAGTCATAAACCACTCACAATTACCAAGTTCAACCAATTTGAATGTATATCTAATCCGGACAATAATGAAAAGCACTTCTAATCAACCAATTTGATGATCTCTAGCTTCTAGTCAAGATTCTAATCTCTAATCCATAATTTAGTTTGATTTAGAGAGAAATTTGGATGAAACAGGATGAATTTAGGGCTAATTAGAGTTTAGGCCTGATTTGGAATGAGAGGGAAAAGTTCTAATTTGACTTATACAACCCCTATACATAGTACTCTAATTAGACTAGAGCCAACTAACGGGCTTAACTAATTACACTCTAATTTTGGCCATTAGCTTTTAAAACTTAAAATAGGCATAACATTCTAACTACAGGTCCGTTTTTCTATTATGACCACTCTACGGAAAGAGGAACTATCATCCAAAAGCAATGGAACTAGTTTGAGACCGTAATTCCACTTTTGTCAAAACTTATATCCTAAGCAAGGACTTCATGGTCAAAATAGTCACAGAAATTCGAGAAAAATCACAAGTGTGTAAATGTCCCTTAAAGTCATCATCTTAAAATTATAAAATCATACAACTTCATATGAACAAAATAAAAACATTTTACGATCCTTTGATGCATAGAATACGGGTCGTTACATTCTCCTTCCCTTTAGCAATTTCGCTCCTGAAATCCCCAAACAAGCCAAAGTATAAGCAGCAATAGTTATCCCACATGCCTACCAAATAAGCAAAAATCACACATCTCAAACAAGCACCATGCAATCAATAGTATAGTTAATCTATCCTAGCATGCGGAATACTAACCTATTAAATATAGTATACATTGGTGAAAGTAAACACGATAAACAATGTGTCTTACCATTCGAAGTGCTTCAGATAAGAAGTCCTCATGTTGTCTTCCATCTCCCGCGTACAATTGCCCTCACATTCGCTCCATTGTACCTTAACTTGCTTTGCCATTTTTTCCAAAGCTGTTTTATATCGTACCCAACAATACGAATTGGACTATGAGATATAGAAACTTTTGGTTCTACCTCAACATCTTCTAGTTGATCCGGTATAATCTTTATGCCTGAGTCGTGCACAAAATTTCATAGATAAGAGACATGGAAACATTGTGCACGTCCACCATCTTCTAAGCTAAGTCGACTCTATATGCTAGCTTTCCAATCCTCTCGATTATCAAAAAAGGTCCTATAAATCTTGGTGCCAACTTCCCCTTCCTACCGAATTAAACTACATTCTTTAAAGAAGAAACCTTCACGAATACCATATCTTTGACAGAAAACTTTAAATCTATCCATCTTTTATCCACGTAGCTTTTCTCTCGATCTTGAGCAGCTTTCATCCGTTGTCGAGTGACCTCAATCTTCTCCAAAGCCTCTCTAATCACATATGGCCCAAGTATCAATTTCACACCATATTCCCACCAACATGAAGAAGCATTACATGGTCGACCATACAATGCTTTATATGGATCCATATAAATACTTGACTAATAACTATTGTTGTACGCAAATTCCATCAAATGCAAATGGTCATCCCATGACCCACCAAAGTACATAATGCATGCTCGCAAGATATCTTCAAATATACGATTTTCTCTTTCAGTATGCCCATCTATTTGCGGGTGATAAGCTGTACTAAGATACAGCTCCGTCCCTAATGCCTCTTATAAGCTCTTCCAAAATCCACTAGTAAACAACGGGTATAGGTCGCTCTGATGCTCTTCGGCACATTTTGAAATCGTGCTATCCATTTTACATACAACTTTACTAGCTTGGATGCCATTCTACTTGACTTGATGGGTATGAACCTCACACTCTTGGTTAACCGATTTACTATGACGCAAATGCCATCTATACCCAAATCGAGTCCTCGGTAGTTCATCTACAAAATCCATTGATAACTTTCTCCTATTTCCACTAAGGAATCTCTAATGGTTGCAACAAACCACTAGGTTTCTACTGCTATGCCTTCACCAACTGACAGTTTATGCACTTTGAGATGAATGCCTCTACATCCCTTTTCATAACTTCCCTATAATAGGTTTGCTTGGATGAATGGTTAACCTAAAATGGTGACACTCTCTTAGCACTTCATTTCGTAATCCATCGAAATTGGGAACAAACAACCTCCCATCTTTATGAACCCAACCTTCTCCATAGAGTTCGTACTGCTTCATGTCTTCAAATTCTACTCCTCCTATCTTTGTAATGATCTTAGTTAGCCTATTATCTCACTTATGACTAGTACAAACATTTCAATCAATGTACGATAAGCTTGCGAACATTCAGGTTCAAGCTCACAATGAGGCCTGAAATCAAACCCAGTTATCCACTTTCATTCCATAAACACTGATCCCAACACAATAAGTCTTTTACTCAATGCATCGTCAACCACATTCCCTTTTCTATTGTATAGGAAATACTGAAATCATAAGAGACCAAAAATTCCAACCACCGTTGCTGTCGAAGGTTGAGATCCTTCTGAGAGAAAAGATACCTCAAGGATTTATGGTCCATAAACAGCTCAAACATTTTTGCTAAAAAATAGTGCCTCCATATCTTTAAAGCAAAAAAATTTGCAGCCAATTCCAAATCACGAGTCGAATAATTCCTTTCGTGTGATTTTAGCTGTTGACTAGCATAGATAAAAAAAATTCCCTTTCTGCATCAACACCGCACCCAATCCATTACAACAAGCATTGGTGTATATTATCAACTCTTCATTTCTACTTGGAACGGTCAACATTGGTGCACTCGCCAATCTCTCTTTCAGACTCATAAATGCATGCTCACACTTTGCATCCAATACAAATGTCTGGTTCTTCTTTGTCATATTGGACAATAATGACGCTATCTTTGAGAAGTCCTTGATGAAGCATCTATAGTATCCCACTAATCCTAGAAAACTTCTCAAGTTTATAGCATTCTTGGGCTGAATCTAACCTTGGCCCGTTACCACCTTTACAGAATCCACTGTTATATCTTGTCCTGACATGACATGACCCAAGAATCTCACTTCTTTTCCACAGACTGACACTTAGAGAATATCGCTATTAACTTGTGCTTCTCAATATCTCTAGCATGGTCCTTAAGTGAGTCGTGTGCTCCTCTTTAGTTTTGGAGTAGATCAGAATATCATCCACGAACACGAGCATGAGCTTATTTAGATAGGCTCTAAAAACCTGACTTATGAGATCTATAAGTATGCCGAAGCATTGGTAAATCCAAATGGCATCACCAACAAATCATAGGAACTCAGCAGCGTACATGAAGCAGTAATAGGCACACTTTCCTTTGCTACTCTCAACTGGTGAAATACCAGTGCCCAATTCATTTAGAAGAACACCTTTACACCATGCAGCTGATCAAACAAGTCATCGGTGCATGGGAGTGGATACTTGTTCTTCTTCGCCAGTTTGTCCAGCTCATGACAATCCATACACAACCTCAAAGAACCATCTTCCTTAGTGGCAAATACAATAGATGTGCCCCACTTAGGTAGTCTTCTTCAAATGAATCCTTTCCTCAATAGGTCATTCACTTGCACCTTCCTGTGACGACTCGACTTTTTCTCCATGGAAAAGTATCATCATGAAGAAAGAAGGGACGGAAAAGAGAAAAGAAAGAGAAGAAAGAAGAACACAACATCAGAATCTCCACAGCAGAACGAATAAATTATATTAATAACATAAATATTACATAGTATACAATACTATCAGAGTTATACAGAAATTTCATCACATACTAGACAGTTATAAACACCTGTCTAGTCATACAACTCAATACAACTCAACTAAACAATACCAACACAGAGGACACACAACGGAACTATATATCTACAACGCAGAAGCCTCCTCCTCCATTTCTCCTCCATAATTCGTCAAAGCGCACCCGAATCCCTTGGCTACTCGTAAAAATTTGAGTACCTAAGAGTTTAAGAAAACAGAAGATAAACTCCGGGTCAGACATGGGTCTGGTGTGAGTAACAGGTTAAAGTTGCTTAATTTTGAAAATCCTTTTGAAAAGAAAGGTATCACGTAAGACTTCCCACACATAAACATGGAAAAGTTTTTACCTTGCGCTAACCAAAACATTTGATAGGAAATCCAGTGATATTATAATAGAGTCTAGGGTTTTCAAGTAAATAAGAAATAGCCGAAATTGTTACATGATTAAATTCCAGCTACTGCCACAAAAGTGGGTAATACAATCAAAACCATTGGCACTTATTGGATTTTGGATTCCATCAATGGCAGGGCTACTGGGGTACCGCCCGTCACAGTACATGGCCTAGATCAACGTACCGAGGAGTACGCCTGCTCCCCTGCAACACAAAGTCGGACCCATTCCTTACTGAACAGTTCCGAACAAGACAACCCTGCAATTGGTGTACATCCAACTGCCCACACAGCCGAAATATAAAGGGACCTCTAGACATGGGTAAATCTTGCTCTCCAGTGGGAGCTACCCACGAAGCCTTGCTGCACCTTCCCTGTTTTAGCCATTCCCGGTTGATAAGGCTTGAGGCTACGATTACCTTTAGAGAACACATCTCTTAGAATGCTCACCGTCCACCTGACGATGTTCTGAAAGCATTCAATCCATACAAGTTCGTTCCGGGTTCGAACGAAACCGAAGGCATTATCTCGTTACACTCATTTTGGAATCACCCTCAGAGTTAACGACGATAACCCTTGCACTCTAAATCACCATCTCGAATCTATAAGAACTAGTTTCGTCAAACTCATCACGGAATCACCCCCAGAGTTATATTGACGTATAGTCCTTACACCTCGAGTCTTTACTCTTCACAAGAGATTCACGACCTATCGTTAATTTGATCGATGTGGTTTTCGGATATCCAAATATGGAAACCCGATCCTGGTCTCATCGAAATCCAAAGCGTGTCTTTTAAAGCCAAGTTGTTTTAAAGGTTTAAAACAATTCAATTATCTATATATCCAAATAGATAAATCACAGATCCACAACAGATAATCAACATTATCATAATATCAGATAAACCATATTATCATTTTCCAAAAGATAATCTAAATCATCATTACAATGCAACCAATGCATCCATATCACTCAACATTATCTATCTCATATCCGAGACCAAACCATTCAAGGCAAACAACACTATCCAACCATATAAGCCATGATTTAATATCACACCAAATATAATTAATTTAAAATAAATTAAATTATTTACATCATTCCATTAATTTAAAGTAAATTAAATTAATTACTTTACCAACATCAACTTGCTTATTACTATTGATTAATTATCAATTAATTAATTATCAACCAATTATTTATTTTAATTAATCATTCTTGATTAATTAACCTTTAATTACATTCAAGTAATTATCCACTAATACTTAACCAAATACAGTAATTAATCTTTAATTACTTTTCTTTATTAATTAATTATACATTAATTACGTTGTTTCTTAACTATATTAATTAATTAATTCATTGATTAATTAATTCTAATTAAATCCATTTTAATTACATCATTAATTATAGTAATTAATGATTTCTAATTACATTTTCTATTTAAATTAATTACATTAAGTAATTAATCTTTATTTAAACAATAATTTTTAATCACCCTTGATTAATTCCATCCAGTAATTAACTTCCTTTAAATTACTTTACAAACTAAATTAATTATTCATTAATTAATTATCACCAATTAATCCCTTGAATAATTCACAAAGTAGTTATACTCAAATTACTCAATATCAAATCATCTCCAATTAACTATGTAGTTATATCCATTAATTACTTCTTTAAGAAATTCCTCATCATTAAATTACATTAAGTAATTATCCTTCACAAATCATCAAACGATTAATTTTAAATTAATTAAACTGAATTAATTAACTTAATTTAATCAAATTTAAACTCAATTAATTATAATAAGTAATTAATTCCTTAATTACTTCCATAAGTAATTATACTTAACAATTTACACAAATTAATTATCTTTAAATTAATTAATCTAATTAATAATTAAAATTAAACAAATTAATTAACTATTAAATAATCCTTAATTAATGTCCTTCATTAACTATTAACCACTCATTAATTATTTTCTAAAATAATTAACTTATTTTAATCATTATTAATTACAAATTAATTAATCATTAATTAATCCATTAATTAATCCCAAATTAATTAAATAATTAAGTGTTGATTAAAACTTAATTAATCTATTATTACTTGATTGATTAATTCTTGATCATTAATTAAAACTAATCTTATTTAATTAATTATTCTTAATTACAAGTTAATTATCCTAAGAATAATTCAGCTTAAACCTTTAAGATTAAACCCTTAATTACCATTTTATTAATTCATTAAATGAATTAATTATTCATTTAATTACCCTAATAATTAAATGAAATACAAACATTAAATTATTATTTAACTTTAATAAGTTTTAAAAATTAATCTAAAACCTTTAATTGCTAAATAATACTTTTATTATAAAAGAAATTTTACAAAAGTTAAAACAAATTTCTTTTAGAATTAAAACCATTTAAATTTTTACATTATCATTAAAATTTGGTTTAAACACTCGAATTTATAAAACTTAAATTTATTTTTAAACAAAGATTCAAATCCAAATTTGAATCAAATTTTAAACTTTGTTTAAACATCACTTCATATTTCAATTTCAAATTTAGATTCAAATATTTTTAAACCAATAAACTCCTTTAAAGTTATTTTAAAGCTTTGAATTTAAATACTTCATCATTTCCAACCTGTGATTCAATTCAACTTGAATCCATAATTAAAGTTAGATTTAAAACTCACTTTAAATCTTTGCTTTATACATTTAAAATTCAGTTTTAATTTGAAACAAAACACGTTTCCTAATCATGAACAAAATAACTCGAGTTACAATTTATTCGAGTCTAACATAATCTAACTCGAACAGCACTAAAATAAACTCGAGTAAACTCAAACCATACTCGAGCAACTTGAGTATTCTTTTCATATGAAAATCACTCAACACAAATAGTCAGGTTTTTGACCCCTAAACCTGTAGCAATCAGATACCCAGGCCTACAACAATTCAACTTCGAGACAATCATTCCCAAGCTTCGAGCAAAACCCACTCCCACTCGAACATCACTCGAGAGTCTTCTTCCCCCAAACACAGTATACACACCATAAATCATGTGCACCTGCACCACCGGAGTAATCATCTCCGACCTCTCGCGACCCCCTACGCAAGTCGCCGACCCCTATCCAACCAATTTCCAATCATCCAGAGAACTGCAGAACCCCTGAATCGATTTTAAGCATTCGAGCTCGAAAAACTGTAACAATGTCGCAACCTGGAAATGCCTCAAAATCTAAACTCCGATCGCCTGAGAAACTTCGCCTCCAGCCATCACCTCTTCCATACCTCATCTACCTTCTTCCCGAATTTGGGACAACTCGGTCACCTCTAGATGTCGCATTGATCAATTCTCTCCGAGTAACAGAAACTAGGGTTTAGAATTTCAATCCCTAATTACTACTGCCTTACTGCTTTAATCCATCATCAACCATTTTTCCCTGCAACTACGCTCAACACTCCATTACCAGAAAAAAATACTGGCCACCCAAACTCCCTAAATCGACAGAGCCACCCCAAAATATGATTTATGGTTAAGCCAGAAATACTTAATTAAATAAAAACTTAAAATTCTAATTTTAGTTTTTAAAATTCACCTCATGATCTTGTAACTTGTTTATATTCTTAAATTAAAGAATCCAGTTGATTTAAATTTTACTTATATAAGAATTTATTCTGTTGCATTATTGAGTTTCCAGATATATCCAGAATTTCTTATATCAAATAAAATCTAAACCCAGCTTATGTATCACAACCATATTGTGTTTGAAACTTAAATCTTAACACATACTAAATCACCTGAAATGGAATTTTAATCCGAATCTAGAACCTGAAACAAAGAAACAGAATACAAATTTCCCTACAGCATACATTACAACAGACATTCATTTATATACACCAGTATAAGCTTCTAAAAGGCAGACAAGAATTTTATTTCTAGAGCAAATCAGCAACTAAATTCCTACTTAAGTTTATTTAGTATAAAATGTTACTCACCGATTTAAAAGAGCAGAGCATCCATGTATGACAGCTTTAGATTTTACTTTTAATTTCTTTGCGTATGACTAGAACTTTAGATTGCTTTTTAAACTGCATATGCTTTTGAAACTTCCATCTTGCTTTTGTAATGCTTGTTGTTTCCAGGTGAACGTGCAGGCTTGATGAAGTTTCAAAACAAAAAGGCAGTGATTTCCAGATGCATGCAGGTTTTAGATTTGTAGAATTGGATTGCAAATTTGATTTATTTTGGTTAGATGAAACTGGTTTTGGATTTAGTTTGTGAGGGGATTTGCAGATTTAGTTTAGAACATAATTTGTTTTGAAGAAGAAATTTGCAGATTTTTGATCTTAGTTTTAAATTTGTTCACAGATTTTGGGTTTTGATTTTGAAGAAGAAAACTTTAGATTTTCATGGCTGAAGATCTTAAGTTTTTAAAAAAATATAGAAAAGAAAATGAATTTTAGAAGAGATGGGTTTATTTTAGTATATTTTGATTTTATTAAAGATACAAGAACAAGAACAATAAGACACTTGTTCAAATTTTTAAACATTTGTCACTTTGTTATATTCTATGACTAACACATGTTAATAAGATGTCTTAAGAGACCTACACATGTATTTTAGGTATCTTTATTTTAATTTAAATAGTTTACAAAAGCTTTTAAATCTAAATTTATTATTCTTATGTATATATAAATGAATTTCTTCCCTTTTAAGTTTATTAAAGAAATGAAACAAAACAAATATAAATACAAGCTTATTCAAATATTTTTAAATACTTATCCTTTAAAATTTCAAAACATTCAATTCAAAATCAAATTAAATTATAAAACTCCAATTTAAAAATCAAGTTATACATATGCATATATAATGTAGGATCTAGATTAACCCTAGAAGGGGGTGAATAAGGTTATAGCAAATTTTCTCGAATTAAACACAAAAACAAACTGCAGAGAAGTAAATATGCTGAAAAGTAAATCACACACAAAATTTACCCACTTCAGCAACCCCTTCCTACTGCTACATTCCCAGATTTCTATTAGAATTAAACAGTCTCCCGTTTACAAACCCTCTAACAGACTCTCACACCTTGCTACCGCCCGTAGAGTTTTGCAAACTCGCACACCCTGCTCACTGAACTAATTCTAACTAGACAATCTGACACTACCTAAAACCTAGGTGGTGATTTACCAAGACTTGATTCGAAAAGAACAGATAAAAATAAAACTAATAAACAAAAAAACCCCTTAATAAAAATAAACCCTAAAAATAAACTAAAGCCCTTATTGCAAAAATAAACTAAAGCCCCTTATAATAAAACAAGGCCGGCCCAATTCGTCTGCCCGTTCCTTTTTCTTTTGCTATTGAAAAATTGCGGCCTTGCTTTCTTTGCTCTGTGAAATTAGTGCTTTGTTCCTTTGCGAAAATTAGGGCTTTCTTCAAATTCGATTCTTTGGTTTGTGTTGCTCTTGCTCGCTGCTTCTCTGATGATCGGTTCTCTGGTTGCTTTACTTGCGCTCGTTCGCAGCTGCTCCTCTGTTGATCGTTTTGTGAAATTAGGGCTTGGTTGCTTCGAAACGATCGAATCTGATTTTTCTTCTGGTATGTTATTTGTTGCTTTCTAGATTGATTGCTTGGATTCGATTGTTATTTTTGCACACGGCCTATGATGATTTTGGGTGTGAATTTATATGAATTCGACACTTTCCTAATTCTTTCTTTCCTGACTTGATGTGCACGGCTTTGATTGTGCAGCGTTCGATTTTTCTTGAGTCATATGAAAAAACTTTCCTCTTTTGATTTTTGACTTTTTCAAAGATACGCACTTGAATCTTTTTCAGTATACATTCACGAATTCCCTTGTTGACTTCTGTATGCTTTCATGATTTCGACTTGGACTTGTTTATTGCTTTCGACTTCGAGTTGCTTATCATCTGCATCGAATTCGAACTTGATTTACTGCAGGCTTTGACTTGTACATTCGAATTTCTTTGACTTTGTTAATGCGATGTTGTTTAAGGTCCTTCTGTTCATCCATGTAGCAGCTTTGTGCATTTCTCTGGCCATTTGTGTTTATCCCTGTAGTATACTCGAATTGTAGTCATTAATTTCTTCTGGCTTCACTGCGAACTTTGGCTCTGGCCATCTTTGTTTCAGTGCTTGTTTGTTGTACATATTAACTTGGTTCGTATGTATGTTGTACACAAAGCATTGCTTTATATTATTGAATACTTTTCACTGTGCACTTGGTCTTTGTTGTAACTAGACATGTTGCTTGAGTCACTTGCATTTGTTTGCTGTCATGTTTGATGTGATGTCATATCTTTGGTGCACTCACTTGAACTTCTGGCCTTGATGTCATGGTATACATGTAAGTTACATTACATATGTCTTTACCTTGTACTGTCCACTGCCCTTTTTCATATTGCTGGTTCATTGTGATGAATTCTGTTTCATTGATCATTTTCGGCTTCATCTGTGTTCATCACTGAACATTACTGTTTTGGTGAATTCACTTGTGTATATGAGCAGTTTGAAGTTGCTGACTTCATTTGGTTGTTGCATTCATTGGTCATTCTGGCCTTGTACCTGTAGTTGTATTCATGTACATTGCATTGTGGTCTTGTGGCAGTTGCTATGCCTTTGTGCATTTCACTGTGTTCATTTGAGTTGTGCATTGTTTTGTCTCTGATCTTTTGGTCATGTTGCCATCAGTTGCTTGTATATATGTTTCATGCATTATTGATGCTACGTTGTGATCTTTCTTTCTCTGGCACATTAGTGTAACTGTTCAGTTTCACAGTTGCTTCATTCTGCACACTGCTACTTGTCTGTAGCCTTTGTTGAGTCTTTGTGGTCTGCACTTGCACCACTGGTCTTTGCATCCATTCTGGTTGATTGATCTTCATGTGCCCAGTTGATGTTCTGTTGTACTTTGGTCTTGCATTTGGTCTGGAGTTGTATCTTTTTACTGTTGTATGACTACTTGTGTCTGCACTTGTATATTCATTGTCACTGTCTTATGAGACTGTCTCCAGTATTCTTGTTGCTTCCCTGACCTTGTAATTGTACACTTTGGCTTCACTGAGTTTGCTGCTGTTGCAGTCTTTTGTGGTTTCAAACATGTGAGTTATTGTCTGGCCAGTTGAATCATTAACTGTATGTATGTTTTCTTTTGTTGGTTGCGCACATGAGTTGGCGAGGCAGTGCACACGTGTATAAATGTACACGTGTGTATTGCAGCCACTCATGATTACCTGTCCCTGATAAGAAAACAAGTGTATATCGGTGTGCACGGCCTTGTGGCATGTGCAGTGATACAATGTGCATGTCACATTGTTCGTGTATGATGAATTCAAATGATGACGAACAACACAAATAACTTAGGCAAATAATATTTTCAAAATCCATGTTTTATTTTATATTGCAAAAGATATTTCTTTTTCAATTTTACTGCGTTAGTGAATATTTTTGCAGATTGCTCAGATGCTGGATTCTAACTGGAATGAAGTGGAAGATAAACTACGAGTGTGAGTGATATGTAGTGAGGAATTTATGTAAATATGAAATTGTGATGTATTGTAAACAAAATTGTATATGTATAGTAAGAGCTTGAATTTGTACTATTCAAAAATGTAATAAATATTTGTTTGAATAAAATTTCTATTTGAATTCAAATTCTGTGTATTTAATTTTATTCAGCAAATATTTATTTAATCTATGAAAAATAAAATAGTACATTATCAAATACATTTAAACGAATGTATATATGTTTATTATCATCAAACAAAAATCAAATAAGCGCATATTCAACATATAATTCTTATTAAATTTTAAAATAACAAATCCTATTTCTAAAAAATTATTTATGTTTATAAAAACAAAGTATTATCATTACAATTTGAGAATAACAAATTTAACAAATTTTAAATGATTTATAAAAGAGATTATAAATCACATTTATTACTCAATATATTAAGATCATAAGTAATTTGTATTTTAAGTTCTTATATATAATTTCAAGCAATATTTTAAAAAGAAAATAAAACAAAGCTTATATGTTAATCAAATTTAAATTCATATCTAAGTAAATAAACTAAATTTTAAACTAATAAGATTTTCCTTTAATATAAATCATATAATTATTTATTAAATTGTCTTGAAAAGTTAAATGTTAAATTTAAATCAAAATTTCCAATTTACCAAATATAAATTAAAATTAAAAATTGATTCATTTACTAAGTTCCAAATCAAAGTTTATCAATTTACAATATATACAATTATATATATTATAAATAGAAAACAATTTATTAGCTTTAAAAAGGTAAAATCTACCAATTTAAATATTTATTAAAAGAAATGATTATTAAATCAAATTCCAAATTTGTTATTAAAATTATCAAATCAAATTAAATTTATAACACAGATTATTAAATTTATATTGCCCAATTTCCGGGATATCACATTCCTTCCCCCTTAAAAGAATTTCGTCCCCGAAATTTAAAAGCAAAGGTAATTCAATAATCTATCTTAAGATTTTATTTTAAAACACAAGCACATATCAAACATATACTAACAACCATAGCAACCAATTCATCCAATCAAACCAATTTAATTATCCAGAAAAATTCTGGATAAAATTTTCACGAGTTTCCCCGGTATGAATATCAGAATACTCGCTCTATAGAATCTAAACAATCAATACTATTAAGCTATAGAGCTCCTATCCAACTAGATCTACAAAACTAAACAGGATATCAGACTACAGACGAGTCTGAATCAACAATCACATCCTCATGAACCGCTGATTACACAACCAGAGATAAACCATACACGTACTCCCTCAGAGATACATAAAACACATCGAATTCCAGTTATCCAAACTGACAACTCAACTTTGAAAATCAAACGCTAATCCTCACAAAACACAGAAAAGATCCAAAACATCTCGGAGCTGACTTACCCAGTCTTACTCAATCTTATAGCTCTTTAGATCGGAGAAAACTTATTCAAGATCAAATCTCCGACTCCGGAATCCAAATTCCTTCGTTACCTATCCACAAAACACTTCTGACAATCCTGGGCTGCCTTCAGCTCTCCTAATCAGCTCAACCTTGCTGATGTCCCTAGAAACAAACTGGACCAAAACAATCCAACACAATGATCCCCTCAAGATCGATCACAAACCAAGAACACCAACTCTACTCCACAAATCTTAGAAAACTAACTTACATTTCTTCTATCCGGAAAAGATAAAACAAAAGCATTCCCAAACTGCTTCCACTGCACAACTCTGATCTGAAGCAGAAGAAAAACTCGAGCACAAACTGGATAACACATCACAGAAATATGGTTCAACAGATCCATAAAAGAAAACTCAGATGCCCCATCTGATCCAAAGCTGCTTCACTAAACCTCCGGTATCACTCCTAGAATCCAATCGATAAGAAAACTCAACCTCTAAATATGGACAAACTTCCCACAGCTCAAGAGAACATTCAAACTATCGCAAGTCACTTTTGCGATCAACCCAGCCTAATATCCAAAGAAAACTGTTCTCTCCTTACCAATCAGAACATCTAGCCAATCCATCGAAGAAATGGTTCTACTCTGCTTCTGAACTCTACCTTCAGAAAAAAACTGCTAACCAGATAATCTTCTTGCTGGCACACAGAACACTCCGAGCTGCACTACTGACTCCGACGCCCAAGACTTCCTAATCCAAAATTCTTCGAGAAACCAGAGCCTCAAACTGGACAGAAACATCCTGCTGAATCCAGCCACAACACTGAAGCAGACTCACCTCCTTAACTTGTTCCAAAGAAAAATCTTCGGAGATATCTATAGTCACCGCGTCTCATCACACAGCTACTAACTCCTGAGATATCAAGATATCATTATTCTCTTCTACCTAGCCGATAGATCCAAATTCAACTTATCCTACTCAAAGATGAACTCTGAACTTTGACAGGTTACCTTCAGAGATCTATGAAATCCTTTCTCCAAGCAAAACTCACTCGAGACGGTATTCGATCTACAGTCTCGATAGAATCACTTCCAACCTCAACATTCAAACTCCAACCAATCAGTAGTAGTTGTGTTACACACCCACTACCTTATCTACCTTTATAACCTATACTGGAAACCCCGAACAGGTAACCCAACAAATAGGTAGAAGTAATTATATAAATATATATAATAAAACTACAAATACGCTCTCTCAAGATAGACACCACTCCAGAGCCTAGGTATTCACTCAACCTAATGCTCTGATACCAACTGTGACGACCCGACTTTTTCTCCACGGAAAAGTCGTATCATCATGAAGAAAGAAGGGACAGAAAAGAGAAAAGAAAGAGAAGAAAGAAGAACACAACATCAGAATCTCCACAGCGGAACGAATAAATTATATTAATAACATAAATATTACATAGTATACAACACTATCAGGGTTATACATAAATTTCATCACATACTAGATAGTTATAAACACCTGTCTAGTTATACAACTCAACTAAACAATACCAACACAGAGGACACACAGCGGAACTATATATCTACAACGCAGAAGCCTCATGCGCCATTTCTCCTCCATAATTCGTCAAAGCTAACCTGAATCCCTTGGCTACTCGTAAAAATTTGAGTACCCAAGAGTTTAAGAAAACAGAAGATAAACTCCGGGTCAGACATGGGTCTGGTGTGAGTAACAGGTTAAAGTTGCTTAATTTTGAAAATCCTTTTGAAAAGAAAGGTATCAAGTAAGACTTCCCAAACATAAACATGGAAAAGTTTTTACCTTACGCTAACCAAAACATTTGATAGGAAATCCAGTGATATTATAATAGGGTCTAGGGTTTTCAAGTAAATAAGAAATAGCCGAAATTGTTACATGATTAAATTCCAACTACTAGCCACAAAAGTGGGTAATACAATCAAAACCGTTGGCACTTATTAGATTTTGGATTCCATCAATGGCAGGGCTACTAGGGTACCGCCCATCACAGTACGTGGCCTAGATCGACGTACCGAGGAGTATGCCCGCTCCCCTGCAACACAAAGTCGGACCCATTCCTTACTGAACAGTTCCGAACAAGACAACCCCGCAGTTGGTGTACATCCAACTGCCCACACAGACGAAATAAAAAAGGACCTCTAGACAGGGGTAAATCTTGCTCTCTAGTGGGAGCTACCCACGAAGCCATGCTGCACCTCCCCTGTTTTAGCCATTCCCAATTGATGAGACTTGAGGCTACAATTACCTTTAGAGAACACATCTCTTAGAATGCTCACCGTCCACCTGACGATGTTCTGAAAGCATTCAATCCATACAAGTTCATTCCAGGTTCGAACGAAACCGAAGGCATTATCTCGTTACACTCATTTTGGAATCACCCTCAGAGTTAACGACGATAACCCTTGCACTCTAAATCACCATCTCGAATCTATAAGAACTAGTTCCGTCAAACTCATCACAGAATCACCTCCAGAGTTATATTGACGTATAGTCCTTACACCTCGAGTCTTCACTCTTCACAAGAGATTCACGACCTATCGTTAATTTGGATCGATGTGGTTTTCGGATATCCAAATATGGAAACCCGATCCCGATCTCATCGAAATCCAAAACGTGTCTTTTAAGGCCAAGTTGTTTTAAAGGTTTAAAACAATTCAATTATCGATATATCCAAATAGATAAATCACATATCCACAACAGATAATCAACATTATCATCATATCAGATAAACCATATTATCATTTTCCAAAAGATAATCTAAATCATCATCACAATGCAACCAATGCATCCATATCACTCAACATTATCTATCTCATATCCAAGATCAAACCATTCAAGGCAAACAACACTATCCAACCATATAAGCCATGATTTAATATCACACCAAATATAATTAATTTAAAATGATTAAATTAATTACATCATTCCATTAATTTAAAGTAAATTAAATTAATTACTTTACCAACATCAACTTGCTTATTACTATTGATTAATTATCAATTAATTAATTAATTATCAACCAATTATTTATTTTAATTAATCATCCCCGATTAATTAACCTTTAACTACATTCAAGTAATTATCCACTAATACTTAACCAAATACAGTAATTAATCGTAATTACTTTTCTTTATTAGTTAATTATAAATTAATTACATTATTTCTTAATTATATTAATTAATTAATTCATTGATTAATTAATTAATTCATTGATTAATTAATTAATTCATATATTAATTAATTAATTCATTGATTAATTAATTCTAATTAAATCCATTTTAATTACATCATTAATTATAATAATTAATGATTTCTAATTACATTTTCTATTTGAATTAATTGCATTAAGTAATTAATCTTTATTTAAACAATAATTGTTAATCACCCTTGATTAACTCCATCCAATAATTAACTTCCTTTAAATTACTTTACAAAATAAATTAATTATTCATTAATTAATTATCACAAATTAATCCCTTGAAAAATTCACAAAGTAATTATACTCAAATTACTCAATATCAAATCATCTCCAATTAACTATATGTAGTTATATCCATTAATTACTTCTTTAAGAAATTCCTCATCATTAAATTACATTAAGTAATTATCCTTCACATATCATTAAACGATTAATTCTAAATTAATCAAACTGAATTAATTAACTTAATTTAATCAAATTTAAACTCAATTAATTATAATAAGTAATTAATTCCTTAATTACTTCCATAAGTAATTATACTTAACAATTTACACAAATTAATTATCTTTAAATTAATTAATCTAATTAATAATTAGAATTAATCACATTAATTAATTATTAAATAATCCTTAGTTAATGTCCTTCATTAACTATTAACCACTCATTAATTTTTTTCTAAAATAATTAACTTATTTTAATAATTATTAATTACAAATTAATTAATCATTAATTAATCCCAAATTAATTAAATAATTAAGTGTTGATTAAAACTTAATTAATCTATTATTACTTGATTGATTAATTCTTAATCATTAATTAAAGCTAATCTTATATAATTAATTATTCTTAATTACAAGTTAATTATCCTAAGAATAATTAAGCTTAAACCTTTAAGATTAAACCCTTAGTTACCATTTTATTAATTTATTGAAGAAATTAATTATTAATTTAATTACCCTAATAATTAAATGAAATACAAACATTAAATTATTATTTAACTTTAATAAGTTTTAAAAATCAATCTAAAACCTTTAATTGCTAAATAATACTTTTATTATAAAAGTAATTTTACAAAAGTTAAAACAAATTTCTTTTAAAATTAAAACCATTTAAATTTTTACATTATCATTCAAATTTGGTTTAAACGCTTGAATTTATAAAACTTAAATTTATTTTTAAACAAAGATTCAAATCCAAATTTGAATCAAAATTTAAACTTTGTTTAAACATTACTTCATATTTCAATTTCAAATTTAAATTCAAATATTTTTAAAATATTTTTAAACCAATAAACTCCTTTAAAGTTATTTTAAAGAAAATTTGAATTTAAATACTTCATCATTTCCAACCTGTGATTCAATTCAACTTGAATCCATAATTAAAGTTAGATTTAAAACTCACTTTAAAACTTTGCTTTATACATTTAAAATTCAGTTTTAATTTGAAACAAAACACGTTTCCTAATCATGAACAAAATAACTCGAGTTACAATTTATTCGAGTCTAACATAATCTAACTCGAACAACACTAAAATAAACTCGAGTAAAATCAAACCATACTCAAGCAACTCGAGTATTCTTTTCATCTGAAAATCACTCAACACAAACAGTCAGGTTTTTAACCCCTAAACCCGTATCAATCATATACCCAGACCTACAATAATTCAACTTCGAGACAATCATTCCCAAGCTTCGAGAAAAACCCGCTCCTACTCGAACATCACTCGAGAGTCTTCTTCTTCCAAACACAGTATACACACCATAAATCATGTGCACCTGCACCACCGGATATGATACTCCGACCTCTCGCGACCCCCTACGCAAGTCGCCGACCCCTATCCAACCAATTTCCAATCATCCAGAGAACTGCAGAACCCCTGAATCGATTTTAAGCATTCGAACTCGAAAAATTGTAACAATGTCGCAACCTGGAAACGCCTCAAAACCCAAACTCCGATCGCCTGAGAAACTTCGCCTTCGGCTATCACCTCTTCCATACCCCGTCTACCTTCTTCCCGAATTTGAGACAACTCGGTCACCTCTAGATGTCGCATTGATCAATTCTCTCCGAGTAACACAAACTAGGGTTTAGAATTTCAATCCCTAATTACTACTTCCTTACTGCTTTAATCCATCATCAACCATTTTTCCCTGCAACTACGCTCAACACTCCATCACCAGAAAAAAAAAAAAAAAACTGGCCACCTAAACTCCCTAAATCGACAAAGCCACCCCAAAATATAATTTTTGGTTAAGCCAGAAATACTTAACTAAATACAAACTAAAAAATCTAATTTTAGTTTTTAAAATTCACCTCATGATCTTGTAACTTGTTTATATTCTTAAATTAAACAATCCAGTTGATTTAAATTTTACTTATATAAGAATTTGTTCTGTTGCATTATTGAGTTTCAAGAGATATCCAGAATTTCTTATATTAAATAAAATCTAAACTTAGCTTATGTATCACAACCATATTGTGTTTGAAACTTAAATCTTAACACATACTAAATCACTTGAAATGGAATTTTAATCCAAATCTAGAACCTGAAACAAAGAAACAGAATACAAATTCCCTGCAGCATACATTACAACAGACATTCGTTTATATACACCAGTATAAGCTTCTAAAAGGCAGACAAGCATTTTATTTCTAGAGTAAATCAGCAACTAGATTCCTACTTAAGTTTATTTAGTATAAAATGTTACTCACCAATTTAAAAGAGCAGAGCATCCATGTTTGACAGCTTCAGATTTTACTTCTAATTTTTTTGCTTATGACTAGAACTTCAGATTGCTTTTTAAACTGCAGATGCTTTTAATACTTCCATCTTGCTTTTGTAATGCTTATTGTTTCCATGTGAACACATGCAGGCTTGATGAAGTTTCAAAACAGAAAGGCAGTGATTTCCAGATGCATGCAGGTTTTAGATTTGCAGAATTGAATTGCAAATTTGATTTATTTTGGTTAGAGGAAATTGGTTTTGGATTTAGTTTGTGAGGAGGATTTGCAGATTTAGTTTAGAACAGAATTTGTTTTGAAGAAGAAATTTGCAGATTTTTTATCTTAGTTTAAAATTTGTTTACAGATTTTGGGTTTTGATTTTGAAGAAGAAAACTTCAGATTTTCGTGGATGAAGATCTTAAGTTTTTGAAAAAATATAGAAAAGAAAATGAATTTTAGAAGAGATGGGTTTATATTAGTATATTTTGATTTTATTAAAGATGCAAGAACAAGAAAAATAAGACACTTGTTCAAATTTTTAAACATTTGTCACTTTGTTATATTCTATGACTAACACATGTTAATAAGATGTCTTAAGAGACCTACACATGTATTTTAGGTATCTTTATTTTAATTTAAATAGTTTACAAAAGCTGTTAAATCTAAATTTATTATTCTTATGTACATATAAATGAATTTCTTCCCTTTTAAGTTTATTAAAGAAATGAAACAAAACAAATATAAAGACAAGCTTATTCAAATATTTTTAAATACTTACCCTTTTAAATTTCAAAACATTCAATTCAAAATCAAATTAAATTATAAAACTCCAATTTAAAAATCAAGTTATACATACGCATATATAATTCTTATTAAATTTTAAAATAACAAATCCTATTTCTAAAAAATTATTTATGTTTATAAAAACAAAGTATTATCATTACAATTTGAGAATAACAAATTTAACAAATTTTAAATGATTTATAAAAGAGATTATAAATCACATTTATTACTCAATATATTAAGATCATAAGTAGTTTGTATTTTAAATTCTTACATATAATTTCAAGCAATATTTTAAAAAGAAAATAAAACAAAGCTTATATGTTAATCAAATTTAAATTCATATCTAAGTTAATAAAAAATCTAAATTTTAAACAAATAAGATTTTCCTTTAATATAAATCATATAATTATTTATTAAATTGCCTTGAAAAGTTAAATTTTAAATTTAAATCAAAATTTCCAATTTACCAAATATAAATTAAAATTAAAAATTGATTCATTTACTAAGTTCCAAATCAAAGTTTATCAATTTACAATATATACAATTATATATATTATAAACAGAAAACATTTATTAGCTTTAAAAAGGTAAAATCTACCAATTTAAATATTTATTAAAAGAAATGATTATTAAATCAAATTCCAAATTTGTTATTAAAATTATCAAATCAAATTAAATTTATAACACAGATTATTAAATTTATATTGCCCAATTTCTAGGATATCACACTTCCAGTCCTTCTCGATGGGTGTCATACACCTCAAAGGCATAACTATTGGTCTGGCTTCTTTCACCAAGTCTATTCGAAACTCTATCTCTTTATGCGACTGCAATCTAGTCACTTCCTCGAAGACATCCGGATACTCCATAGGGATAGACACTGATGGAAATCCCTTCTTTGGAACCTCAAGCAAATATAGAAAGCTAACCATCACCCTATTCTTTGGTAGGTAGCTAATCACTACCAGTCGCCCATCCACATCTCCGATTGTTTCCAGTAGCTTCTCGCAACCACTAAAATCACATATTTCTTCAACTAGTCTATTCCAAAGATAATCCCGAACCCGACAAAATTCAAAACAAAGCAATCGCAAATAAAAGAACATCCATGACTCGATAAACTAAACCACGATAAACCATGAAAGGCTGGTGGAGCCTCCAATATGGTTCGTCGCGATCAAAGGTCGGTCAACTATGTTGAGTTCCAATCTCAATCTATCTACTAAGTCATTACAAATGAATGAATAAGAAGCACCGGAATCAAACAAAACTCAAACAGGAACATAAAATTAGAAAACGTACCTGAATGACACCTCCTTTCCCCTTCTCCTTCGCAGAGGGACATATGACAAAGTCGGGACTGCATTTAAAGCATATGCTTTCACTACCTTCTTATCCTTCACCATATTTGGATAATTCTTCTTAAAATGCCCAGGATTGTCACGGTTGTAACATTTCCTCTTAAGATTCGCCTTGCAATCTTTAATAAAATGACCCTTTTCATTGCATCCAAAGTAAGTAGGTTCTCATTTACCCTTCTTCTTACCACCCTTTCCCCAGGATTGCTTATTCTTTCTGTTCCAATTCTTCTCACCTTCACCGCTTTGCTACGGCTTTGGCTCTTCTTTCTTAGCAGAAACAACAATGGTAGTCGTAGACTTACGGTACAAACTCTCATGGCGAAGTGCCTTCTATACAAGCTTCTCAAACAGCTTATCTATATGGTCCACTAGCTTTTCGCCCATGTAGTCAACCAAACTGATGATGAATTTCTTATTCTTCCATAATGGAGTGTCGATGTACGACATCCATACTTTGACAAAGCATTAAATTCTGCTACATATTAAGAAACTATAATCTCTCCTAGCTTTAGATCAGCAAATTTTCTAAATGGAATTGACTTTCGAGCACATGGAATAAACTTCTCCTCAAATCTCGTCTTAAACTGATCCTAAGAAAACTAGTCTTTCTTAGTAGCAATAGTGACACCATTCCACCAATTCATAGCTCGACCCTGAAGCTATCTTGAAGCCAGTTTTCTCGTCATAGCATCTTCCATCTCTATATCACCAAAGATGTGCCCAAAAGTATCCAACTAGTCTTGCACTTCTATGGCTGACTCCATACAATAAAAAGGCTTTTTTTCTAAGAGTAGAATAATCTTTGTTTTGGCGAAATCAGCCCTAGGCACTTGCACGGGAGCACCTCCATCTATCACCACTCCAAGATCATTCCTCATCATATTAGCCATCAAAGCACTAAACATGGCTTGGACATTAGGCTCGGCAGCTCCTGATCCTGCTCCTTCCTCTAATCTTGAAGCAAAAATTCACATTTCCTTGTACGCTGGCTCATTCTCATTCGTAACAAGAATGATCGATCTCTCATAAAGAAAACTGTATCCATAGTGCTCATCTGCATGCAACTTATACTATATAATATATTACTATGCAGCTTTGAAAACCAAACTTATAACAAGTACGCTCTCTCCCATATATACTCTCGATCTAGCCTAAGACGGTAATACCTTCCCTATCTCTACTGGATCATGGTATCAACTTCGGTTAATTATGTAACCAAAGCTCCGATACCAAATGTGACAACCACCTTATACCACCGACACCAATAGCATATAAATAATGCACTGCGGTCGTGCCCGACCGATATAGGACAATCATCAGGGTTGAAATAAACCAATATAGCATATAATCTATCGTATCTCACTGCGCATGGATAAAATATAACATCATAGATATAACAGAAGAGATAGTAATAACTACGTGAACAAATCATCATCAGAGCAATTGATCCACAAAGTTATACATCAAATATTGTACGGTTTATACAACAAAAGTAAACTTAAATAAACTGTCTTAGCTAATAGAAATAAGCAAGCACTTTCACGGGCTCCATAGCATTACTCATTGGAAAAACATAAAAATCCATATATGCATATAATACGATATAACTCTAACTAGGTCGTCTTCCAAACAGCTACTGCGTCACCTAGACCTATTATCTAGTCTACCCATTTAAGAGAAACCAAGATAATAAGAAACAAAGCATAAAATCTTAGGTCAGAAAACATTCTGGTGTAAGCGGTAAATGAATCTCAAAATACCATATAGTAAATATAGTAAGGAGCAAGAGTACATGAAACATACCTAACATGTCCCTACAACCAAAAAGTTAGTATATAGCACTATAATATGCTACTCTACGGTATTATAAAGATATACCACAAACCAAATAAAGGAAATCAGTTTTCCAGGTATTCCTTTGTCCAATACCTACTTTCCCTGATACCCATGAGTGATAAGAAAGTAAACAACCAAAGCATCCATAACATCCACAACAATCCTAACTATCACTCCTTGTGCTTTGAATATATGATAACTCCTATGTCCCTTAAGCCAGGGACTAATGGAAATCCTGGTTCTCTGTTGTACTCTCGTATCTCATAGTCCAAAGCAGGATACATGCCTCCCAGCCCAAAGCTGGACACTAGACCCAAAGCTATAGGTTTAAGGTATGAAGGTCCCTTAATTGACCCATGGGAATCCCCACTTACAATAACCCAACTTCGAGTACAACTGAAATTAAGAAATCATGTTAGTGATTCGTGAATGTACTTATACCACTTGAGATAAGTATATGAATACTTTTTGAAGTGTTGAAAGAGAACAAGTGAATAATAATGATTGGTAAGTGGATTTTTATTAGTAAAAGAAGTTTTACCGATAAAAGAATTTTTAATTAATAAATGCATTAATTAAATAAAAGGGGATTAGAAATCACTTATGTGACTTAGTCGTGCCTTGTGTGACTTAATCATGCTTTATGTGTTTACTCGTTTATGGAAAGTATTTAGTCGTGTACTTAGAACTAAAAGTTAGGAAATGTGATAAGTATACGAGATTTAGTTTCCATGTGCGATCATTCTCGTTACTGTTGAATATGAAAAAATTCGTTGATTTAGTCTTGTAAAGCCCAAGATCAGTAAGTGTTTTACTTACGAAGACTAAGATCCATATTCTATCTCTTGGAAGTGGATCTGTTCGAGATGTTGGAGTCCATGTGTAGTTTTGAGATCTGTCGAGATGTGGGAATCCATTTGGGGATTTGTGTTCTTTTAGAGTGATAAAAACTCGTATTTGACATGCCAAATGACCTCGTCATCGAAAATGGCTAAAGACGAAGTAGGATGCACAATCTAGGATTTTGCAGTTCCACGACGAGGTACATCAACTCCATATCTACATTAGCCTATCGATATGTTGCGTGTGAGAGTTCATGATACTTGGTTCCACATGGTTTGGGTTTTCTCCTTCGGGTGCGAGCCATCGTGTTTTCCTTATGGTATATTTTATCCAGAGATATACGTCGCTTGGAAGGTGGTTTCTGATCCTTATGCATGGAGATTAGATTTTAGCTTAACCGAAGGGATCTTTGTGGAAAATCCATTATGCGAATGTTCCTTATCGATTTTGATTGTACCCTAAATATATGGTGGTATGGTCAATGTAAGCATCATAACTATTTATTATGAATTATATTCTACACCCTACACATTATCTATTATATCATCTTATGTACTTATTAGAAGGTGGTTCTTTTGAAATGATAACCTTTTTTGATTGGTGTGAATAGTACCATTATATGATAGCTACATATTTCTTGAGTTTCTCCTACCAAATTTATGTTTGACGTTGGTTTTTGTTTTCCCTAAATTCCTCGTGTGCTCTTTCAAGTAGTCTGGGAAATGTAGGTTTCATTATTGTTCGTTGGAGCTCAAGGAGATGAGCTAGATGTTCACCTATTGTAGTATTCTTATTTCTTCTACATTACTATTGTATACATCAACATTTGTGAGGACAAGTTGTTATAACTGTCCATCTTGATGATATTGTTTAGAATTGTAACTCTGAAATGTTGTGTATCTTAGAGTTATAGCTTCGTACTATCTTTTGATATCATATATTATTGTTCCGCAATGAGATTCTGATATTGTGTTCTATTCTTTCTTGTTTTGTTTTCTTTATCTTTTATTTTACCCCAATAATTTGTCTTTTCGGCACTTACATGCTTGAAAAACGAATGTTGTGGGTGTGCTAGTATCGATATTCGTGGGTCGAAAAGTCCGATCGTTATAGTATATCAGAATCCATAGGATGCATAAAAATGTTGGACTTAAAGGTCAATCGCCTAAGGGAACCAGCCTAGACCCAGCGAAGAAGGGCTCAGGCGCGGAAGATTAGTCATAAATACCATAACAGGAGGACTTTATGCAGAAGAGAAAACCTAATGGGCGCCCATCGAAATAAAGAGGTATACGAGCTCACTGAAGCACGCACCACATGAGAGTTGCTTTACCATAGAGGATGGAGCCCCAGCTAAGCAGCAAAGGGCTATAACATATGACATTGTATTCAGGAATAGGGATTCTGATGGAGTAGAATGGCCATCTTTTAACCCCGTGGTGATTTTGGCTGTTGTTGGCCATGCTATAATGCACCTAGTTTTGGTGGATAATGGAAACCTAGTGAATATCTTATTTAAATGGAAATTTGACTAAATGCAAATTAGTATAAAGGACGTTAGTTGTAAATACAAAATTCAAGGATTCAAAGGTAAGTCGAAACAATCGGTTAGGACTATTGAATTATCGGTTGAGTTGGGCGGTGGAGTCCGCAAGGTTGTGCGGATCCAACAGTGTGTTATAACAAAAAATGTTTGACGTATAATGCTTTTCTAAGCTGACAGGCCTTGGCAAATTTCAGGATAGCACTGGCTCCTTAGTGCTCAATGATGAAGTTTCCCATAGAGAACTAGATTGAATTTATAAGAGCAGAACAGTGCACGGGAAGGGAATATTATGTTGCTGAGCTTAGAAAGACAAAGCAACAGGAGAAAGGAAAAACGGTGCGGTCCGGGTCTAGAGCAACCCATCGTGTTGAATGGTGACTTTTAATGAGATTACAATCCCACGGGTATGGAATAGTACCCCAAAGTGATGCTATTTCACTTGATTTATTTAGTTGATTTTTCATAAATAAGTTACCCAAGGGTTTGAGAGGTAATGTTATTAGGCAGGGCTTGTCATATATTTAGTTTTTCAACAAATGTTAGCTTCTAGAACCAAAGGAACCGTGGTCTTATAAGCAAAAGCCTATACTGTAGGATTAGTAATGCAATCAGGTACCTAGAGATAGGCACCAACTCCTATAGTCTAGGATCAGGACAAAGAAGTCTAATCATAAGGGTCGATCGGATAATTCGACCATATCCCTCTAGCATTGACTATTGCCCAAAAATAGGCAAGGTCAATAAAGAATACCCAAGGTAGGTAGAAAAAGCATTGATTTTCGAAAATAGAAACTGGCGTGCGGGTAGAAATTTCATGACTCTGCTTTCGGCCTGGCCGGATAAGCTCGACCAAGGATAAGCAAGGATGGTCAAGGAAATCAGCACCAACTCCTTTAGTCAAGGATCAGGACCAGGGAATATAATTTCAAGGGTTGATTAGATAATTTGACGTACATGCTTAAGTACTCTAAAAGAAGTATTAGCTCCTTTGGTCCAGGATTAGGACCATTGAGGACAAATACGGCGTCGATTAGACAATTCGACCCCAACCTTCAAGTATTGACTGTTGCTTGGAATTCAGTAAAGTCAAGAAGTAACGCTAAGGATATGGGGACTAAAACATCAGTTTTTTGAGATAGAAACTTGTGCATGGGTGAAACTTTAATAACCACGCTTGTGGCCTGGCCGGATGCGTTAGGCCGAGGATAAGCAAGGACGGTCAACGGATACCCTTGGTCAACACCTGGTGATACGTGGGACTGAGCGCGAATGCCTAAAGATGGGCGTCCAAAGACATGATTTCTTAAATATTTAAACTAGTCTAGGATAAGGACATTCATGACTACGCTTGCTGCCTAGCGGTACATGCTCGAATGAGGATAAGCAAGGATTATCATTGAAAAAAAACAAGAACTCCTAGACTCCTTTGGTCTAAGATCAGAATCAAGAGAGTATAATCGGACCGAGGGCGATCTAATAAATTTCCCCATATAATTGATTACCAACAAATGCCCGAAAATAGACCAGGTCGGTGAACAATGCTTGGATTTTGGCATTTGGAATTATGAGTCCTGAAAACAAGGCTCGCAATATTAGAAGAACAACGTAATGGATATGGTTTCATTTGCAGCTAAGCCTGACACGCTTTGCCAAGGATTGACAGTATAGACCCGCGGATAACATCGAACACACCCGATTATCTATGAGATTGGGGACATCAGGAGATAGGAGTTCAAACCGTAAATTCCTAGAGAGAGGGAATAGCACGGAATTTGGATTATTTATAACCTATTAACGGTCAAATGAAAATCGACCTAATACAAATAGAAATCACTGCAAAGTTAGTTAAGTGATAGTTTTATTTCACTAAATTGAACAATTTGGCGGTTGTAAACATAACTGAGCAACTGTATATAACTAACGCAACTGTAGGAATTTTATTTATATGAACAGTGTTGTTGTAAATAAAAGCGTTGTACAAAAATAAACATATATAGTTTGAGCAAACTACAAGTAGTTACATTATATATGTTGGTAGTTGTACATGGGAAGGTATAGTATATAAAAATACGGAAACGTAAACGAAACAAAATTACAAAAGAAAGGTGATCTTTAATTACTTCCACATTTACATACAAAGATTGTAGGGGCCGCTTCCGCACAAACGCGGCTTGTTTGCGACAAAATGTGCAATAGAATGAGTTGTCTCGCCCATTAGAAATTTCCTACTTCTTCTTCCCTATCTTGCTGCCCTTGCCGTTGGAACCACCGAATGAGCTCTTTTGCTTTCATCCGCCTTTGGTTTTCCTCTCTTTGGAAGTGTAGCCTTCGGACTGGGTAGCCTCTCCCTCGATTGTAACAAGAGGCTCGTCGGTCTTTCTAGCAAAGGAATTAGAGGATTTGAACTTGAGTGGCTTTAACTTGATTGGGAAAAGCTTAGTAAAAGGGCTTATTAGTGCATAAATAATATAATTTTCAGTGCCAAATTCAGTCTTGATTGTGACTTGGAAGTGTTGATCTTTATTGTCTCCGCCATCGAAATAGGATCAGTGAAGCCCAAAGCGCCGGTAATTGAAACCTCTTTCGTTTGGGACTGAGAAATGTCCTATAACCCTTCCAGGGGCCTTATCTTCCAAGAGTCGAGGCTAGGTTTGGAACTGAAGGACGGGATCGATGCGACAAGTCTTGTGGAGACGCAGGTCGGCACGGTGAAAATAATTGCGCTTCCCGACACTTGAGTAGCTAGTTGTGGAGTTGGAAGAGAACGATGGCCTATAAGTTAATAAACAGAGTGGTAATGGTTAAAAATGAGTTTAGGAAAGAACCGAAGTTTCTCGAATGTCGATGAGACGAGGGAAATACCTTTACCCGGACTGGATCGATGGGAAGAAGACTTGGTTAATTCTCCTATTTTGAGTGATGAATGCACTGATTGGTCGACAAAAGGGGGAATGCAGGGCTGAATAGAGATGGCTGCTAAAATTGGTATAATCTATGTGCCCATAGAGCTGGCCCCTTTAATGATATGAATCTCCATTGAGAGCTATTAAGATTTGGAAACTGATGATTCTACATGACCTGATGTACTTGGGCCAGCAAGAACTTCAATGGCAGCAATAACAGCTGCAGTTTTTTCAACAGTAAGGGTAGCTTATCCCTCTTCAAGTTTTTCTATATCATCGGCACCGAGATAGCTGGCCATCAACTCTTCTTCGATAAATCCTTCACTAGTTGCCACCACATAATGTATAACTTCTTCTAAGCCGTCAATGAGAGTCATGGTTGGGGTTGTCAATGGATAACTGTAAAATCTGAAAATCCATTCGCATCCGTATCCGAAAAGTGGATAAATATCCGATATTCGAAAAATCTGATGTGGATTCGGATGCAAAGGCATCCGAGTTTGAAAATTATCCATTCGGTTTATTCAATAGTTTAAATTATGTATATTTTAGTGCAATGAAAGATATTTATTTATTATTTTATTAATTTAGAAGTTTATATTATATGTAATGAATGCATAACTACTCAAAACTATTTATTATCATCATATTTGTTTATTTTTAACACTTTAATAATTAATGAAAATGAAAAAAGTTTATGTTAAGCTAAAAAAATTCATTTATGTCTCTTAATATATCAGTCGTTAGCGGATAGAATAATTATCTGTTAACCTTTCGTATCAGTGGATGTGGATATCTGAAAATGATTATGGGATATGGATATGGATATGATACAAATCCGCATCCGAAAGCATCCATAAGAAACCTAGCTTATGTGCTGCCCAACCACTTCAGATTCTTATATTGTTTTACACTGGTGATGAATTACTTAAGAGTGGTATTGAGTTCCTCTCGCTTTTAGCCTTCTACCCTTTTAGTTCTTTTAGATTTTGCGCGACGATGGAATATTCAACTTTGATATTTCTCGGCCTTTTCCGAAAGCAGATTGTCTTTGAGCTTGTCTTTTTTAGCCAAGATCCTTTGGATTTCAACTACTTGGTCTTCAATAATTTTACCCTTGGCCCGAATTGTTTTACCCTTCACGGTGAGGGCAAAGTCTTTTCCGGCAAGTTTCATTAAAAGCAGCATTTCTTCATGTGCAGTTTTCAATAGCTCCTTCAACACAATTTCGACGTTCATATAGGCCCTCCTCATTTTCTCTATCAGGTTGTCGTTTTAGGCCTTGAGTCTAGAGCCGCAACTCACTCCACCATCATCTTTTCTAAATCATCTTTATAAACCTTTATGAGACTATCATAAGTTTTCTTCATGGATTCGAATGACTGGATGTTAGTATGATTGATCTAGTTGATGTTAGAGAGGGCATAAGTAACTTCGTACACACATAACCTTGATTAGTAAGCTCTTGAACCCATTAGACCTTCTGGTATGCTTCTTCCTAGGGAATATTTTTGATGTCATAATCAAATATGACACTAGTCAAGGAAAGGTTAGGAAAGGTAGCCTGCATATGCTAGATGGAGCAAAGATAGGAGTAGGGGGAGGAGTGATTCCTTTAGATTGAAGAGGCATGGTTGTAGTCAAGGAACGAGAAGTTGAAGGTTATTGGTATGTATGAATTTTAGGTACAGAACGAGGCTGAAGAATGTCGGAGGAGGATCTATGGCAGTCATTCATGTCCTTATACCACTTGCCTTGTTCACAAGGTTGCGTTTCTTCGGCCTGCCATTTTTTCAATCCCTTTCGACCTGGCGAGGTTCTTCTACCTCTCACTCTTTATCCTTCCTTCAAAATATATCTTTCTCTATTTATTTGCGACCTTGGTAATTGGAGAAAGATAGTTTGGGAGTGCATCTTCACTCTTTAACAACACCATATTGAAGGTTATTGTATCTGTCTCTACCCATGGTACCTGAAATAACAAAAAAGATTATGTAAGTTTTGGAATATTCGGATTCAAGTGATTGTAAGGAATGTGGGTCTGTTGTTCAAAAGGTGTATAGAGTGCCAGCGTCCCTTCTAAGCACTTTATGCACCATGTTTGGAAGCAAATTAATATGAAGACTTACCTCCTTCAACTAGGATTTCCCTAAATGGGAAGCTAAAACTCAAAGAGCCATCCTTGATAAGATTGGTGATTGGAATATCAAAGTCGCCTAAGAAGCTAAAGATGTCATCGAAGGAACCAGTTGGATGGATCGCCTCAACTATCTGTGTCGTTCTTTGTGCAGTGGCTTGCTTTAAAGTTTTGACTGTGATACACTTCATACGAGGTGAAGCATGAAGTTTAGGGACTTTGGGAGATGTGTCGCCATATGATCCATCTCCCTCTTCTCTGACATTGTAGCCACCATCCCCACCTTCATCGCTTTCTTCCTCCTCTTTCCTCTTCTTTCTCCTCTTTTGTCTCCCTTCTTTCTTCCTTGTCACTTTCCTCTTGGACCATTTCCACCTCGATCCTATCTTCCCCCTCTATTGGTGCTTCGTCGACATTATGTTCCTTTGGCACTCTATCGATTGGTTCGTCGACATGTGCCATCCCGGATGGACCTTCAACCTCCCCTTGGAGTTTGTTGCCAAAGCTGCAAGAGGGGTGTAACATTCTCTATTTTGAGTCCCGAAACTAATCACTACAGATGTTGCAGTCATCTATAGTATTAACCCTGATGAAAAAATGCGAGTATGTTAATGTATCCATAATATCAGAAGCACAAGAATATGAAATAATTTCAAAAACAATTTCAAAGAAAACGTTTACATTTCATTTCAAAGTGATAATTTCATATTCAATACATAATCTCAAATGTTTCTCATGTTCAGGTGAAATATTATTATTACAAAATACACCAAGAGCGACATATGAAGATGCCCCTTTGGTTGATCAGAGTTACTCAATAGACAAATACATCTACTATCAATATATTCATCCAACAACTGAATAACACAGTGGATAATAGTGATATATAGACTCCTACATAGCTAGCTTTGCCTTATGCAGGTCTTTGGAAGCTTTATTCGTCAAAACTTACTTAACTTGAAAAGCCCTTATTACCGACCTACTTAAATCAAATTTTGAGTATGAGAGTTTAAGGGGGGAAACATAAACTTCGAGTCAGACAGAAAGTTTGGTGTTAGTAATAATATGCCATCTCGATTTTATAGATATCAGTAAGAACATGGCGCTGAGCGGAATGGGTTTCTCCCTTACTAATATCCCTTTTAAAATATGTCTTTTGCAAATCAAATTCATGTGACCAAACTAGTTAAAATAGATAATATAAACAACAATGTACATGCATGATACATGGGTAATCATGACTATGCATCTAATCAGTAGACTATCCATTCCAATGTTTAGCTTTCACAAGGTAACTACCAACCTACGTGGCTGACTCTGGCCTGCCAGATATACTAAATTTTCTAACTAACTGTTAGAGGTAAACTGCACGTTCAGCCATATACACTTATCCTAGTGCTTACCTGATTATCTATCAATCTCATAGTTTGCTAGGCTTACTATGAACCTAAAGGTTTTATTGGCCAATCTATAAACTATCTATCTTTATGTATTCCTTTCTATGCGTACACCTACTTCTAGTCTTACCCATGACAAAACCCTAAGCACTGGATTTTTGGACTTATTTTAGCTAGGGCAGACAGCTAAAGTATAAGGCGCCACACTGCACTAGTCTCATCTAGTTTTCTAATCTCCAAGTCAAATTTATCCACTCACAATTATCCAAATGTGATAAGAATAATAATCTCTTTAGTAAAAATCATAGGCTAAATATCCTTTTTTATTTCCTTGAGAAAAAAACTTTGCAAATTATTTAACCCTTGATATCATACTTTCTAAGACAAGGAAATTATAGCCCTTTCCTTTATATTAAAATAATTACGCTGTGATATATGCTTTTATAAAATAGAATCGATGAATCTCAAAATCTCTTGGAAGTTATCTCATTTTGAAAGCATAGGCCATAGAGCCAAAACAAAATAAAACCTTTATATTGATAAACACGGCAAGGATATAGTCGATATGGGTCTTCGCGCCTCAAAACATAGGCCATAAGGCCATAACAATAAAACCTTATGTATTGATGAACCTTGGCGTCTTTATTGCCACTAGGGTTCATCGCCTCTCTTCAATATAAACTATGTTAAAGTTTTTTATTTATGAACACCAATACATTAGGCATCGCCTCTCTTCAATATAAACTATGTTAAACCTTATGTATAGATTAATGTTAGCTTTAACTTTAAAGATAAAACAATTTTATGATTCGTGAATTTTATATCAAATTGAAACTCTAAATTTTAAGAGAAATGACATTGTAGGTTAAGTGGTTATGAAGTTGGATAGGATGGATTTGCTAAATGAGGTGGGGAAGCTATGACAAAAATGTTGTTAAATGGTCATGTTTGGTGAAGAATAATAACATGGATATTTTTAACATTTAAAATTGTGATATTCCTATTATATATAGATATAGATTTTAGTAATGATGAGAACGTCATCGTGTTGCTTTATTTTATTATTAATGTATAGTATGTCAGGTACGTATGTTGGACATGTGAATAAAAACATTTAAGCAAATTTATTTGTCGTATTATAATTGTCATACGCATAGATAATTTTTTACACAAATAAAAAGAGATTTAACTTCTTTTTATTATGATATAGTACGAACAAATATTTGAAAATCAATTAGGTTTCTGTGTAAATATTGAAATTCTATGGGTATTTGTGAATTTACATAAAATAAAATTTATATATAGTACAATATAATTTCACATATTTTTATTTTGGTCATGATAAATTCATTTTTCTTTAGTCGAATGTAAAGAATATATAAAAGTATTATGTAACAATCAGAAACACCTAGAAAAATCAACTGAGCATGAGCTTGACTAAAAGCGCTTCGCATGATCGCTGAATAGACAAACCTATAATGTATTTTACCCTTCTCATTTTTACTCTTTATTCAAAAATCCATAATTATCAACCCATAACTATTTAAAAAATATCCAGACAATTGGTTCATGCACAAAAAACTAACTAAAAATTTAATGTAATTGTGGAAACTGGAAATATATGGCATGCAAAAAACCTTAATCATAAGCATAAGAATAAATAGCAAGTAAAAACACTTTGCATGACTAATTTATAAAATAATAGTATTAAATGGCATCACTTTTCTAATGGAAGTCAAATATGGGATAGTAATGTTTGCACACATGATGGATGAATGAACGCCTGCTTTAGGATTCATTGCACATGGTATTTAGAAGTAATGGGATTCAGAAGTTGTTCAATACATATAAAACCAATCAAAAATGTATTATATGCATAGTATTTGTAGGATCGATTTCACCCTAGAGGGGAGGTGAATAGGGTGATGGTATAAATTATTAAAATTAATCGCGGAAGCTTATAAATTAATTTCAATTCAGATCACAGAATATCAGCACATATATCGCAGAATATAAATAACAGAATAAAACAGAACAACACAGAATTTACCCAGCTTCGGCAAAACCCTGCCTACGTGCTGTCCCCAAGGTTTCTACTAGAAATTAGATAGTCCCTCGCTTACACACGTAAACTCGCTATACCCGCTATTGACTAATCTAACTCTACGCTCAAAACCCTGCCACAACTCAACTACCGAGTTGCGAATTCTCAAGCTACGCCACGTAGCTTGTCCGCTAGTCACACGACTAGAAATTTAAACGGTTTAAAAAAAATTACAAATTAAAAACAATTTAAAAACAAAGCCCTATAAATATAAACTAAAACCCCTTTTTATTTTTAAAACCCTTTTACTCTAAACAAAAATTAGCCGGCCCTTCTTTTCTTTATTAGTCGACCCGATACTTCTCTCTGGCTTGAACAAATGGCGGCTTTGCAACTGAATTAGGGCTTGTGAAAAATTTGGGCCTTTCGTTCCCCTTGCGCTCTGATCTTTGGGCTTTTCGAAGTACCGTTCCTAAATCGACCGAATTGTTGATTGTTTCGAGAATTGCCTAGCTCGATCGATTTCTCGTTGCTCTCTCTGGCTACTTCGACGAGTCCGATTATTGTTTCTAGTAAGAATTTTTTTCTCTGTTGCCTTTTGATTTTTGTATTCGAACTCTTGATCCTTAGCCGATGATGATGTTAGGTTTCTTATAGGATTTGATTTCCTAGAATTGTGTTCGTATCAATTTTGTTTGAATTCGTCTTCACTGTGCTTTGGCCGCTCGATTTTGTATTGATGATTGAGATGTCATTGACTTCTTCAATTCATATATACTCGTGTTACTTGGTTGACACGGTGTTGTTTTTGATTAACGTGATGACCACGGTATTTCGATTTCTGATATTTTTACTTTGACTTGTTCAACATTGATTTCACTGTCACTTCGACCTTGACACTGAGTGTTTTCTTCGCGGCCATGAATTTGTTGCTGATACTTACTGCTGTGTCCTTTACTTGGTGTTGTAGCAGTTTGTATTTGCTGTATCTTGTAGTTGCACTTCTAGTTGGATATGTTGTACATCTAAGTCACTGTTGCCTTGTTGCTGTGTCATACTCGATGTGTTTGCACTGCTGTGTTATGTAGTAATCTAGTTTTACTTGCATTGCCGAGTTATTCTGATGCATCCTTCTGGCTTTAGAGTCTGTTATGTACATTCGAGCCAGTGCATGTGAACTGGTGCATGCTTTGTACTTTGTAGTATAATTGCAATGTGTTGTTGTTTGTGCCACTGCTGAGTCTTTGGTGCTGCTTGCTGTTTCGACATTAGTCCACTGTGCTTGGTTGGTGCAGGCTTTCCATTTTCCTTTTATTGTCCAGTAGAGTTGATTTGGGTTCATATTCATGATGTTGAGCATTGGATTTTTGAAACTCTGTTGTTCTTGCTTGCATTTTCATCATGTTGGTTTGGTTGTGCTGTAGTCCAGTGCCCCCATACATATTGTCACTGAGTTGGTCTATGTACATTTGCCTGAGTTTGTTTAATTGGTGGCTTTGAGCATTTTTACTTTATGTTGTAGCTGGTCTTTGCATTGCTGTGCATACTTGTTGTTTATGTGCCATTGTTTGATCATTGAAGTGTCTGGCCTGATGCTGCATACATGTTTGTTGCATTGACATTCATTTGGTTGGGCATCTTGTACCTGCTGATGTTTGTTGCAGTCACTTGTCTGTTGTGCTTAGTTCATGTGTATGCTGTACACTAAGCATTTCTTAGTTTGCATATCAACTTGTTGTAGTTTGGTTGCTGTGCACTTTTGTGCTTGCATTTTGATGCAGTCTTCATTAGCATGCTACTGATTGGTGTTTCATTTCTTGTGATATCCATGCTGCAACTGTTTTTGACATGTTAACTGCCCTGTGTTGAATCCAGTTTCAAAAACTCGGGTTTGACCTTGTACTCGTGTTGTGATATATTGCATGTGAGTTAAACCCGGTTTTTCATTTGGGTTTGACCTGTGCGCACCTGTCCCTGTAAAACAATCAAGTGTATATATCGGCGTGCACGGCCTTGTGGCATATACAGTAATACACTGTGTATGTCATAAGTTGTTCGTGTATGATGAATTCAAATTTAAATTATGACGAACAGCCCAAATAACTGAGGCAAATCATATTTTCAAAATTATCTTTTATTTTTGAATTGCAAAAATATTTCTTTTTCAATTTTATTGCGTTAGTTTATATTTTTGCAGATTTCTCAGATGCTGGATTCAAACTGGAATGCAGTTGAAGACAAAATACGAGTGTGAGTGTTATATAGTGAGGTGATGATATGTAAAATAGTGATGTAATTGAATTTGTAACAAAGTTGTATAGTGAATAGTGAGAGCTTGAAATTGTACTATTCAAAAATGTAATAAATATTTGTTTGAATAAAATATCTGTTTGAATTCAAATTCTGTGTAATTTATTTTATTTAACAAATATTTATTTAATCTGTGAAAAATAGAATAGTATATTAACAAATACATTTAAACGAATGTATATATGTTTATTATCATCAAACAAAAATCATATAAGCGCATATTCAACAATCTCCCCCTTTTGATGATAACAAACATATATTTAAGATTTTGAATATGTTAAATGTATTTGATCATTGATATATCCTAATTGCTCCCCCTATTTAAATGCTTCCTCTCTACATGATGCTCCCCCTACATATATGCATACAACTAAAAATATGCAAATGAGTCTAGATGCAAATAGAAAATTATTTGATCTTTGCTTGATTTTATTTGGCAAAATCTTAACTTTTCTCTCCCCCTTTTGTTATCAGCAAAAGAGTAATAGTGTTAGAGAAAATAGAGATAAAGTAATCGATATCAATCCAACATTAAAACTCAATTGAATATAAATATTAAATTTCGATAAAAAGTCAAACAAAAATCATAAATGTTTTGTTAGGCGCATATTCCACTTTTAGAATGATGGAAATGATGTCATCATATAAAACCATACAGTTGTGTCTATTTGTGGTATATTTATATCAGGAATTTGAATATCTACTAACCATGCATAACCGTTAGGACTTTTAAATGAGATACTAGTATTCCAATTTTATTTAAAAAAAATGAATTCAAGTATCTTCTAACCACGCATAACCGTGAGGACTTTTAAATGGGATTAGAATCAACTTGTTTATTTTAAAAGAAAAAAAAAATCAACTTTTGATATGCGTTCCATACATGCATAACCGCGAGGACTTTTAAATGAGCATGGAAGCACATAACAAATTCCAAGTAATTCACCCATGCATAACCGTGAGGACTTTTAAATGAGAGTGAATACTTTGGTATTTATTTATTATTATTAAAAAAAAAATTTAAAAAAAAAATGTGAAAATGAAAAACGAACGATTCCTGTTTAAAGTACCACATATCGACAACCTATATAGAATTTTGATGAGTGATGGTCGTTAGAAATATGATAGATATAGAGATGGTCATGGAATTTTTACCAACAAAAAGTTTTATAACTCTTGTTTAAATTTCTAAAGAAATTTTCTAATTATACTTTCTCGAGTTATAATATATGATCAATATCAACACTCATCACTTTTTCAATCACTATTTTTCTTTTTGATAATCATTTGGGAGTCAGATTAGTCAAAATAGTTATTTAAAACCAAATTCAAAAATATTTATGAAATTAATTTTTCAAAATGACTAACCTGAAAATATGGTCAAAAATGATTTTCTCGAGGGGGTTTTAAAAGAAAATTTTCTGCTATTTGAAAATTATTTGAAATGAAAAATATGCAGATATTTTCTTTGAAAAATGATGCAGTTACTAAATGTCTCAACAAAAATCACGTTTCACTAGTAATTTTTCTATCAACTAGATTACCAGTGTAATCTGCATCTGAATTTCTCTTTCACTCAAAAGTTATCATCAATTGAATTTTATAGACCAAAACATGAAGTGTGCACCAAAAATTTCAAACTCAATTTTAACAACAATTTAAATGACCCCTTTTGAATCTGAATTGAAGTCGTGTAAATAATCGAAAACCGTGAATAAAGAGTTAGCCATATTATAACCAATTGTAATATCCAACAAAACATTATTTTTTAATCCAAACTGATGTGTAGTAATTCAAAGAATCTAGAGATTATTATAGTGTTTTTGGCATAAGAATATACTTGGCTAACTATGTTGAATAAGTCAGAAACAAAATCATCATCTTTTCATCAAATCAATATTGGCTGATTTTATTCAAAATACGGTGCAGATTATCACATTTAATATATCGTTTAAAACATACCATTGCCTGTTTTACCTTTACGATATTTTTCGTTGTTGTCCATTGTGATTATGTCACCTTTATACTAGGCTAAGGAACTTTGCTTTGTCGGCCGTTGTGTTTCTGGAACAGCCAAAAAATCCAGAGAACACTATTGTTGTTCCTTAGCCTGCCACCACACCTACACGGGAAAAGATTTATGTGACCTATTTGTTTTTATAGGTCCATGGTTGTTAGTGACAGAATATTTTGAAAAACAATTTTGTAAAGACCCAAAACTATTTATAATTGTTCCCTTCGGCACCCAAATTTGTTTAACTTTGAGAGATTTTATATTTGTGCCTTTTGGAACCCAAATCGGTATAGTTTTTACATGTTTGGGTCTATACCAACAATTATTGTGATTGTGTCCATATTTTCTACAAATCGTGCACATTGAATTTTCTTGATTAATCTCGTTTTCAACAATTTTCGAACTATTATATCCAAGTCCTTGTCTAACCGTATTAACAGTTTGCTTTCCTAATAGCATATTCAATGATTTTTCACTTTTGGAAAATTTATCTAAAGTAGTAGACAATTGTTGGACTTGTGTTTTGAGAGACTCATTTTCATTTAATAATTGTGTGCACTTTTTAATAGAATTCTCTCTTCTAGTATTTTCATTCTCTTTTAAAATCAGAATTTCATTTTCAAGGGATTTCATTTTAATTTCTGATTTTTTAATTTCTTCATCAAATGTTGGACACTTATCACACTTAGGGATCCTACTTTGATAGGTTTTAACTAATTGATCAAGTTGTTTATTACATTCTATCAAAGTATCCTTTTGAGATTCAAGTTTGGCGTATTTCTCCCTAAGTCGTTCAAAACAGCCATTTACTTCGTGGAAATAAATGAGTAATTCAGAGTGAGTAAGTTTTGATACCTTGCTTGGCTCGTCATCGTTGCTATCGGTTATATTCCCATGAAGGCACATATCTGCTTTCTCACTCTCACTGCTATCGCTTTTATTCCACGTGGCTGTAAAACACCGTTTTGATTTCTTTTCAAAATCGCGTTGAAATCGGGGATAATTGGGCTTGATATCACCGAGTTTGTTGCAGATGATCCCGTGTTCTTTCGAGTTATCCAGTGCTTTGATTATTCTGCTTCTTAATTTTTGCTTTAGAGCTGGATTTCCATATTTGCGGTTCCACCTTTTGAATTTCTTCATTATTAATGCCAGCTCAGCTGCTCCATCATCATCATCCTCATCACAACTACTTTTTACAAATCCTGTTAAGCACATTTCTTCAACTGAGTCGGTTGTGGAGGACTTCTCATTGCTGTTGACTGTTGCACCATATATTGCAATTAAAGTATTCCAGATTTCCTGTGCATTTTCACAATGAGAGATGAAATTAAAATTATCTTGATTAATATGAGAATATAATAAATGCATAGCCATAGCATTAATCGAGATAATTTTCTTATCTGTTATATCACACCCATTTTCAATAATATCCCAACATTTAATATTAACAGATTTTAAATAAAATTCCATTTTTAATTTCCAATTCAAAAAATCTGTTCCATCGAAAATAGAAGGAATAATATTGGAGCGACCCTCAACAAAAGTATTAATAAAAGAAGCCATTTCAAAAATTCAAATTTTTAAAACAAAAACCAATTTTTAAAACACGAATTTTTAAAACAAAAATTGATTTTTGAAAAAAAAATTAAAAACAAAAAACGGCTTTTGTTCCTAGCTCTGATACCACTTGTAGGATCGATTTCACCCTAGAGGGGAGGTGAATAGGGTGATGGTATAAATTATTAAAATTAATCGCGGAAGCTTATAAATTAATTTCAATTCAGATCACAGAATATCAGCACATATATCGCAGAATATAAATAACAGAATAAAACAGAACAACACAGAATTTACCCAGCTTCGGCAAAACCCTGCCTACGTGCTGTCCCCAAGGTTTCTACTAGAAATTAGATAGTCCCTCGCTTACACACGTAAACTCGCTATACCCGCTATTGACTAATCTAACTCTACGCTCAAAACCCTGCCACAACTCAACTACCGAGTTGCGAATTCTCAAGCTACGCCACGTAGCTTGTCCGCTAGTCACACGACTAGAAATTTAAACGGTTTAAAAAAAATTACAAATTAAAAACAATTTAAAAACAAAGCCCTATAAATATAAACTAAAACCCCTTTTTATATTTAAAACCCTTTTACTCTAAACAAAAATTAGCCGGCCCTTCTTTTCTTTATTAGTCGACCCGATACTTCTCTCTGGCTTGAACAAATGGCGGCTTTGCAACTGAATTAGGGCTTGTGAAAAATTTGGGTCTTTCGTTCCTCTTGCGCTCTGATCTTTGGGCTTTTCGAAGTGTCGTTCCTAAATCGATCGAATTGTTGATTGTTTCGAGAATGCCTAGCTCGATCGATTTCTCGTTGCTCTCTCTGGCTACTTCGACGAGTTCGATTATTGTTTCTGGTAAGAATTTTTTTCTCTGTTGCCTTTTGATTTTTGTATTCGAACTCTTGATCCTTAGCCGATGATGATGTTAGGGTTCTTATAGGATTTGATTTCCTAGAATTGCATTCGTATCAATTTTGTTTGAATTCGTCTTCACTGTGCTTTGGCCGCTCGATTTTGTATTGATGATTGAGATGTCACTGACTTCTTCAATTCATATATACTCGTGTTACTTGGTTGACACGGTGTTGATTTTGATTAACGTGATGACCACGGTATTTTGATTTCTGATATTTTTACTTTGACTTGTTCAACATTGATTTCACTGTCACTTCGACCTTGACACTGAGTGTTTTCTTTGCGGCCATGAATTTGTTGCTGATACTTGTATACTGCTGTGTCCTTTATTTGGTGTTGTAGCAGTTTGTATTTGCTGTATCTTGTAGTTGCACTTCTAGTTGGATATGTTGTACATCTGAGTCACTGTTGCCTTGTTGCTGTGTCATACTCGATGTGTTTGCACTGCTGTGTTATGTAGTAATCTAGTTTTACTTGCATTGCCGAGTTATTTTGATGCATCCTTCTGGCTTTAGAGTCTGTTATGTACATTCGAGCCAGTGCATGTGAACTGGTGCATGCTTTGTACTTTGTAGTATAATTGCAATGTGTTGTTGTTTGGTGCCACTGCTGAGTCTTTGGTGCTGCTTGCTGTTTCAACATTAGTCCACTGTGCTTGGTTGGTGCATGCTTTCCATTTTCCTTTTATTGTCCAGTAGAGTTGATTTGGGTTCATATTCATGATGTTGAGCATTGGATTTTTGAAACTCTGTTGTTCTTGCTTGCATTTTCATCATGTTGGTTTGGTTGTGCTGTAGTCCAGTGCCCCCATACATATTGTCACTGAGTTGGTCTATGTACATTTGCCTGAGTTTGTTTAATTGGTGGCTTTGAGCATTTCTACTTTATGTTGCAGCTGGTCTTTGCATTGCTGTGCATACTTGTTGTTTATGTGCCACCGTTTGATCATTGAAGTGTCTGGCCTGATGCTGCATGCATGTTTGTTGCATTGACATTCATTTGGTTGGGCATCTTGTACCTGCTGATGTTTGTTGCAGTAACTTGTCTGTTGTGCTTAGTTCATGTGTATGATGTACACTAAGCATTTCTTAGTTTGCATATCAACTTGTTGTAGTTTGGTTGCTGTGCACTTTTGTGCTTGCATTTTGATGCAGTCTTCATTAGCATGCTACTGATTGGTGTTTCATTTCTTGTGATATCCATGCTGCAACTGTTTTTGACATGTTAACTGCCCTGTGTTGAATCCAGTTTCAAAAACTCGGGTTTGACCTTGTGCTCGTGTTGTGATATATTGCATGTGAGTTGAACCCGGTTTTTCATTTGGGTTTGACCTGTGCGCGCCTGTCCCTGTAAAACAATCAAGTGTATATATCGGCGTGCACGGCCTTGTGGCATATACAGTAATACACTGTGTATGTCACAAGTTGTTCGTGTATGATGAATTCAAATTTAAATTATGACGAACAACCCAAATAACTGAGGCAAATCATATTTTCAAAATTATCTTTTATTTTTGAATTGCAAAAATAATTCTTTTTCAATTTTACTGCGTTAGTTTATATTTTTGCAGATTTCTCAGATGCTGGATTCAAACTGGAATGCAGTTGAAGATAAAAAATACGAGTGTGAGTGATATGTAGTGAGGTGCTGATGTAAATGTGAAAAATGTGATGTAATCAAAGTTGTATAGTTATAGTGAGAGCTTGAAATTGTACTATTCAAAAATGTAATAAATATTTGTTTGAATAAAATATCTGTTTGAATTCAAATTCTGTGTAATTTATTTTATTTAACAAATATTTATTTAATCTGTGAAAAATAGAATAGTATATTAACAAATACATTTAAATAAATGTATATATGTTTATTATCATCAAACAAAAATCATATAAGCGCATATTCAACAGTATTTTGGTTACTTGCACGTGTAGTGTGTTCAAATCCCTTACAAAGTGGAAATCTTACTAAACTACTCGTTTTTCTGTTAGAAGCCTTTGATTTAGTTTTCGATCCGGCAAGTCAATGAAACCCTTTTTAATGGTTTGTACCAAAAATAAAGCAGGATTTAATAGTCACAGCTAATACAATTAGGGCTCGATGTCAGTGATAATATATGAAGAAACCCATCTTAACACCAACAATGACTTAGCCTACCTTAAAATATTTGGAAGAAGAAAAGTCATGTCCAGACTTCAAAGTTCAAAGATTAACATGGATACTTGATAAATTTCTTTCAAACATCTAAGACATCAATACACCTTCACCCTATAATTTCCCAATCTTTGTTAAAGGTCCCCCCGGTCTAACTACTAAATAGAACACCCTTCGTAACCATTTTCAACCATATTCCTTCATGTTTGACTTTTACTATTGTCGCTGCCATAACTGGAACAGCACACTGATCTTCATGCAGTAATAGTGCCACTTGTATTCAAGTACTTTAACTGTTTCTTCCTCATTTAGAATGCCTTGGAAGTTGTGTTAAAATTACCGTCCTATATGCTGAAGTTTTTATTTCAGTCCGTCTCGACAATGACATTTCAGTTATAACTAAAACTATAACATAATGCTTAACTGTTCAACGTAGTGGTCGAAAGCAATGTTGGTCTGAAGCTTTTTCTACAGAACGCTCCTCTAAACTAAACATATTTACCATTGAATTACATGTCTCCTGGCATCGGTCTAAATCATACTTCTATTTATTATAGTTTTCTTTCTCAAGTTTATATGTTTTATTGCTTTGGTAATTATAACTTATAGGACATTTGGATACATTTAACTTCTCATAACTTTCTGCAATAGATTTTCTTGTAGAGATCAGTTAGTAAACTACTACATCAGCAATTACGAACTACATATGATACTGCATGTAATTCTGATTTGATATGTTTTGTATTATGTACAGTATCTATATATCTTGCAAAAAGTAAATGTAGCATATAATATATAGTCCACTACCAACCTCATAAAGAATTAAGCAACAACATCACTACATTATTGCAAGCACTTAATTGTAAACATGTTATGAGATTTAGATCATGTTTTGTTAATGATATCTCATTTTTTGTCACTTAAAATCGTACATCCTTGATAATTAAGTTTTAGCCATTTAATGAATAATCAGCAATACTAGCAAGCAGGTACATGTCAAAATATGGTCTTATGTTACAGCTTTCAAACCTCCAATAGTGCCTTCAAGTTCCTGTAGATTCCACTAAAAGAAGATTATATTTATCAAAATATGCATGTAAGTTAACCCAAAAAGTAAATTCAAAACTGCTCATATACCTATGATTCAATCCACTAATATGTGTATTTTGTGTCCAAGCAGTAGTTGGACATAGGCTTTTATTCTCACCTATGCACTTCTTGTAAAATCAAAAAGTTATAAAATTAGAGAATGAAAATAAATTGGATCACAAATTTGAAAAACGAAAACAGATGTAACTCTATAAATAAACCGGTGTGATGCAATGGAGCAAGCAGTAAATATATTCAAAATTTCCAGCTCGTTGCTTGAAACATAATTCATCAAACATAAAGGGTGCATGATCAAAATTAAGAAAAGAAAAAAGTTACAAAATCATTGCAGACCTATACAGAAAAAATTCTGTGGAATCTAAAAATTCCTTTTTTGATCTATTTGTTTGACATCAAGACTGACTAAATATCCCAAGATAATAGTATCAAAGTAATAATCCATCAGGAAATAAAAGGAAATCAAAAGAAACAGGAACAACGATGTCCAACTTACAGAAGAGAGGCATTTTTACCTAAAATGCATTTCATCTTTTAATATGTCTATTTCAATTTTGCTCACAAATGAGTAAAAATGCATTTTAATCTCATATCAAACAAATAAAATACACATCTCACTATAAGATATGACTCTAGTTGTGCAGAAACACCAAAATAAGTTCCAACAATCAAGTTAAAACAGAGCAGAAAACTAACCAACCAAAACGTAATGGATCTTAAATCGCACATCTTTCCTCTCAAGTTGCTCCCATTACCACTGGCAGATATTAGACTCGAGATTGGAAGTACAAAGAAAAAATAGATAACTGAAAAGATACTCAACGAAATAGTTGGAAACACGAAAGGCGGAGTGATTTTCATTCATGCAAACATGAGTTGGGATTTGTCAAAAATATCCTTTGATCCTCAAAAAACATAAAAGGATACCTGTGTAACTTCGGAATAGCTGTTATCATTCGACTCCTGCTGCCCGGCTTGAGACTTTCTCATTTTGGACTGTCCGTAATGACTTATAACAAGTAAAAAATGAGACTTTTTACTTTATTCTAATTTTATTATAATTTGGTAAATTGAAGGATTTGTAACAACCCGCATTACGATTACACATTTAAATGTTTTATTTATATATATAGCATCGTTAATCAGATTCAAGTCCGAAATTCTACTTTTTGTAAACGGTTGAATTAGGACTCGAGACTACTTTCATTGAGTCCAAAATGACATTTGCGATCTTTTTGAATATAAACATCGATATGTTTGAAGTTGAGTAGAATTATGCTATTTTTCTATTAGGCTTTGAGTTTGGGTTTCAGCCCATGAACTCATCTAATAACCTAACTCCACTCAATTTCCTTCATTTATTTTCATTTCCTAACACTCTCAAGTTAAAAGAAAAATGGGGGAAGAGACAGGAAATTAAAAATTCCTAAACCCTAGTTTTGCTAGGAAATTCAAATTCAAGCCCTAAGATCAAAGAGAAGCTTAGGTAAGCATTTTCTTCATCTTCTACATCTCAATCTCCCTTCAATTTTTAGAAATTTCTAAATCCTAACTTAGGAAATATTTTATTATGAGCTTAGATTGAAGTTTCTTGAGTTGAAGTGAATAGTGGTTGATCTTTCATTTGTTTTGAGCTTCTCATTTCTTGTTTTTGGGTTTAAAGGTAGGTTCTTGGACTCATATCTATGTCTATAGGTTTCATGGTGGTTAGGTATGAATTCCTAACATCTATTTCATGTCCATTTGCTTTTGAATTGAATTGGTTCGGCGAATTTTCCAATCTTTGGCATTTGAGATCAAAATCTATGAAATTCCTTATATGGATGTTTGGACATGTTGTTTGGAGTGTATTGGTGAGTCTATAGGGCTGGGTTGTCGCTTGGCATAGGTTCCTAACCATCGTTGCTCATCCGATCGCTTCCGATATGATTTGGCCATCAATGGCCTAGGCAAAATATTGCCTTGAGCTTCAGCTCAGACTGCTAGTAGTATGCTCAGACGTCTGTGGCTACGGAATAAAAATTCCAGACCTTCAGCTCAGACGTCTAAGCTTTCTTCCCAGACGTCTGGACGATCTGGAATAAAATTCTCGGCACTTCAGCTTAGACGTCTGGGAGAACCACCAGACATCTGGAGCTAACAATTCCAGCCAACTTGCTTGTTTTTAGATGGGTTTATGTTTTAATCGACTTTTGGTGATCCGGTTGGTTGTCGTCACTTATTATCGACTTTGATGACTTCTTTTCTGGATTTTTGAGAATATGCCTTTGATGGATTTGACATCGATTTCTATGATTTTGATTCACGTCATCGAATGTGAATTTTTGGTGACTGATTGTTTTTACAATCATTTCTGTGATTTGTCACTTTAAAATACAAAGGTTTCTATACTAGTAGTAAATATTCAAATTCTTTCACAAAATGACTTCAACGTTATTTTTAATACAAAGCTCATTTTTAGAACTGTTTTTCAATTTATTAGTATATACAAACCTTTACTTCATTCGTATGAGAAATCTAATTAAATGACTTAGCAAAACAAGTTGCATGAAATGCTTTCATTTACTTTATCGGTTAATTCTTGGACTTGTTCGATTGAAATCTTGTGACAATTTTCGAGTGGAAATCTATAATTTGTTCATAAATATTTAAGTTAAGCCAGTGGTTATGGGGCATGAAGCTAAACTCATTCATTTACTAGCTTAGTGTAATTCACACTTCTTATTGATCAATGATGATCATTTTATAGTTTAGATTAGCGATATGCGATGTCTCTGTGTCCACGTGGGGGACAGTACCTTGTTTATTGAGCTTCGTCTCTGTGTCCACGTGAGGGACAGTACCTCGTTTTATTGAGCTTCGTCTCATTTCTTTTATAGGCTAACGACCTATGGGTTCTTTGGAGTTTCGACTCATTTTTATAGGCTTGCGACCCATGTTCTTTTACGGAGTTCGATTCCTCGGGCGTACCGTTATTGTACTACGTCGTTGTTCCAGCTTATCAGGTTCACCGGGCATACCGTTGTACTACGTTGTTGTTTCGAATTATTTGAGTTTCAAGTTCCTCGACCGTACCGATATTGTACTACGTCGTTGCACCGGCTCTATGGTTAGCGACCATGGGATTGCGTTCCGTTTGTGATACACATGTTGGTGAGTTTTCATGCTCCTGTTTTTGATAGGCCTCCCCCTTTGTGATTTTTGAATTTCTAATTGATGATATCAAAAATTTGTGTTTCACCAATTTTTGCAATTGGTATAGATATGTTTTGTCAATATTTGTGGTTTGGTGAATAAAATAAAGAATATGACATTCTTTTTGGTGTTTGAGAAAATTTGAGATATTTTATGATTTTTGTTGTTATTTAATGTACACTTGTCACAGCATGGCATTATTGTTATCATACATTTTTTGTCACATCTCTCATCCTACCTCATTTTATATGATATTTATAGCTAGACTGATCCGTTTATTATTTTCTTTTTAAATGATACTCGAGTCAGTCGGATTAAAGTCAAAAATGATACTTTTTGTAAATAGTCGAATTAGGACTCGAGACTACTTCCATTGAGTCCAAAATGACATTTGCGGCCTTTTTGAGTATAAACATTGATATGTTTAGAGTTGAGTGGAATTTTGCTTCTTTTCTATTGGCCTTTGGGTTTCAGCCCATGAACTCATCTAATACGCTAACTCCACTCAACTTCCTTCATTCATTTTCATTTCCTAGCACTCTCAAGTTAGAAGAAAAATGGGGAAAAGATAGGAAATTAAAAATTCCTAAACCCTAGTTTTGCTAGGAAATTCAAATTCAATCCCTTAGATCAAAGAGACGCTTAGATAAACATCCTCTTCATCTTCTCCATCTCAATCTCCCTTCAATTTTTAGAAATTCCTAAAATTAGGAAATATTTGCTTATGAGCTTAGATTGGAGCTTCTTGAGTTGAAGTGAAGAGTGGTTAATCTTTCCTTTGTTTTGAGCTTCTCATTTGTTGTTTTTGGGTTTAAATGTGAGTTCTTGAATTCATATCTATGTCTATAGCTTTCATGGTGGTTAGGTATGAATTCCTGACATCTATTTCATGTTCATTTGCTTTTGAATTGAATTGGTTTGGCGAATTTTTCAATTTTTGGCATTTGAAATCAAAATCTATGAAAATCCTTATACGGATGTTCGGACATGTTGTTCGGAGTGTATTAGTGAGTCTATAGGGCTGGGTTGTCGCTTGGCATAAGTCCCTAGCCATCGTTGCTCGTCCGGTCGCTTCCAATATGATTTGACAATTCCATCCAATTTGCCTGTTTTTAGATGGGTTTCTGTTTTAATCGACTTTTGGTGATCCGATTGGTTGTTATCACTTATTATCGACTCTGATGACTTCTTTTCTAGATTTTTGAGTATATCCATTTGATGGATTTGATATCGATTTCTATGGTTTTGATTCACGTCATCAAATGTGAATTTTTGGTGACTGATTGTTTTTTACAATCAATTCTGTGATTTGTCACTTTAAAACACAAAGGTTTCTATACTAGTAGTAAATATTCAAATTCTTTCACAAAAAATGACTTCAACATTATTTTTAATACAAAGCTCATTTTTAGAACCGTTTTCCGATCTATTAGTATATACAAACTTGTACCTCATTCATATGAGAAATCTAATTAAACGACTTAGCAAAACAAGTGGTATGAAACGCTTGGATTTACTTTGTCGGTTAACTATTGGACTTATTCGATTAAAACCTTTTAATAATTTTCGAGTGGAAATATATAATTTGTTCGTAAATATTTAAGTTAAGCCAGTGGTAATGAGACATGAAGCTAAACTCATTTATTTACTAGCTTAGTGTAATTCACACTTCTTATTGATCAATGATGATCATTTTATGATTTAGACTAGCGATATGCGATGCCTTTGTGTCCACGTGGGGGACTACACCTTGTTTTATTGAGTTTCATCTCATTTATTTTATAGTCTAACGGCCTATGGGTTCTTTGGAGTTTCGACTCATTTTTATAGGCTATCGACCCATGTTCTTTTATGGAGTTCGGTTCCACAGGCGTATTGTTATTGTATAACGTCGTTGTTTTGGCTTATCAGGTTCATCGAACGTACCGTTGTACTATGTTGTTGTTTCGAATTATTTGATTTTTAGGTTCCTCAAACGTACCGATATTGTACTACGTCATTGCACCGGCTCTATGGTTGGCGACCATGGGATAGCGTTCCGTTTGTGATACACGCGTTGGTGAGTTTTCATGCTCCCATTTTTGATAGGCCTCCCCCTTTGTGATTTTTGGATTTCTAATTGATGATTTCTAGAATTTGTGTTTCACCAATTTTTGCGATTGGCATCGATATGTTTTGTAAATATTTGTGGTTTGGTGAATAAAATAAAGAATATGACATTCTTTTTGTTGTTTGAGAAAATTTGAAATATTGTATGACTTTTATTGTTATTTAATGTATACTTGTCATAGTATGACATTATTGTTATCATACATTTTTTGTCATATCTCTTATCCTACCTCATTTTATATGATATTTACAACTAGACTGATCCGTTATTATTTTATTCTTAAATAATACTCGAGTCAGACCAAGGTATTTCAGGTGCTTCTACTTGACTTCTTATCAGGGTCCGTCATCTGACTTTTGGGTAACTACTTAGCTTAGTAGTTTTTTTTTGTTTTATGCATTCGAGATAGAGACTCCTAATGTATACATATTCTTTTGTCTAGACTTGTACCTATTTTTTTGTGATGTAGTGGATCTTACATGACCATTACTTTGATGTACACTTCATATGTTATATTCATATCTATTTTCGCCTTAGTGATATTAATATCTGTGAGTGATTTATGTTATGCTTATTTTGTATTTGTTTCGAAAGACACACAGCCACTGTGTAGTAGCTTTGAGTTTGTACTTGATATGTCAGATTTCCTCTTTAAATGAAATATGTGACCTTCTATCTGGCATATCGGTACTCGGACAAAGCAATTACATGGATAGTCTCTCCTCAATAGTCTTATTCTTCATGCTACTCGACGACATTACCCCATGGTGTCCTTGGCTAGTGTGAGTATAGAGGTGGGGCGTCACAGTATTCCTATCATATACAGGTAAGGGTATATAGCTGAAGTCCTCCTCTTTGTAAATCATATTTTAAAACCTTAAAAAATACTTGGCTAAACCAACATAAGTGGCACCATTAGGGCCTGAGTGATAATAGGCAGCAATATAGCTTTCTTCGAAAACAGATGCTAATGGTTAAAAGCGACAACGAATAAGGCCGAAGTGATAAAACACGACAACATAGGCGGTAAGAAAAGCGGCATCATTAGGACCGAAGAGATTACTTAAAAAATATAGGGCTAGTGACACTATTGCAAACAAATAGCACTATGCCATCTTATATAAAACGCAACATAAGCCTTGCGGCAATAAACATGTCGAAGGCTATGATATCAGCTCTGTTTTTATGCACCCCACTTCAACCATACCAATCTATTCCAAATCAACTTACCATTGATATCATATGGATCGCCTGTGATTAACTTCAGAATCCACAGGGGCTGTGATATGAGGAGCAGCATCATGTCTTGCGTGGCAAAGCCGTAAATAATTGAAAAACAGTTTATTTGCTAATTAAAGTAATTTATTTTCACCTACTCCTTTTATTTGTAAAAATCCTATTAGATAACACTTTTCTTTATTGAGAACTTTATCAAAAATGCCTCTGTTAAGAGATTATATCTCCAAATTTTTTTTGCAAGTTAGCCCTTTATACTAATATTTAATTATAACAATTAAGTATTTATAGTTTAAATAATTCATAATAAATGTTAAACACTTGGAAAAAAATCCCATAAATCACAGCAAATCCAATTAATCATATTCTTCGACATATAAAAATTTCGGGATCAAAAGCATAATTTAATTGTTTTAAATAATTAAAACCTGAAATATCTCAGTGTCCAACTTTAGAAAATTCATCAAATATTCTCATTAAATCGAAAGATTGTGAAATTAGAAATCCACTTCTAAAATAATATTTCTATCATCATACTAAATTTCAAGTCATTTGGGTGTAATGTGATAGATTTTCTAACTCAAGCATCGGTTAATTTCATAAATAAATTTCATTAATAAGCATATAATCATTTAAACTATCATAGCATGACATAATATAAGCAAAAGAATAGGATTTATGCTTAAAACCGAAAATAATACTTAAAACTTGAGGTGCATAACTATTATTCACCTTGAATATCTAAAGAAGATTGAGATTTGTATTTGATTTGATTTCCCTAAGCTTTGATCCTGTTTCCCTAGCTTTACTTCCTTCGAAACCCTTGTTAATGGCCGACCTAACTCTTATCTTTTATTTTTGTAAATGAAAGTGAGGGAGAAACGAGAATATGAGGGTTTCTGTTAAGGAAATATGTTATTTTCATATTTTTCCCCCTTCATATCCTCCTTCTTATTAATGTTCTAATTAATTCCATTAGTTTATTAATTAGGCTCGACCCACATTAATTACCAAATGCCTTCTCCTTAATCTTTTACATTATTTTATGTAATTTATCCAACTAAATATCCTAAATAATGTCGATTAGAACCAGGGTTTTTACATAGGGGATGAAGACTGGGTAGGAATTCCTGAACTACTTGGAGTAGTAGCAGTATGAACAACAAAATGTCCAGGATGTAGTAGATTGGACCAATAGGGATTCCAGTTTGTTAATAGATAAGCAGTGGTGCATTATCGAAAGCTAATCCTCTTGAGAATTTTTAGAGTCTCGGCATGCTCATCACTTGTGTCTCGAGCAGGGATATCTATGAAGGAATTTGACAAAAAGTTAAACATTTGAACGGTGAAATTCAAAAGCAAAAAGAAGCGGGAGGAAAGGAAGTCTTACTGGAGGAAAGCTAAGGCGTGTTAAAGCTGTATGGGCATCGGAAAAAGAAGACTCGTTCTTAACATATAAATGTTTAGTATGGAGATTTTCAATGACCTTGCAATGGCACTAGGACTCGATGATCATATAGGGTGAGGAATCATGCTGATGTTTCAAACTCAGGATATGGGTCAGCTCCTGAAAGTTTGGAGGTGATCGGAGTTGGTTCATAAATAGCATGTATAAAGAGCCCAGAAATGCATATCCATTAGGATAAACTTAGGATGGAGCTAAATCAAGCTCTTAGAGAATTATGCATAATAATGGATTGAAAGGCAGCACGGTGTCACCTAGGCACACTTATCTATTACATACCATGCAACCCGTTAAGGGATTATGCGCTCATTGGATTTGCTTTGGGAGCAGGGTGACACTTTCAGGGTTCCCATGCTGCTCACATATATTTCTGAGTTTAGGATTATTGACACCTGTTCAGGTGGATCATCATGGATGCTCAAGCCAATATTCTCATTTAAAGGAGGAGGTTGTTGTTGAATTGTTCCACTGAAATGATCTGTTACCACTTATCCTCGATTCAACCTTATCGAAGCTAAGATGAATAAAAGAGCAGGATGTACAAGAGATGATAACATTAACAAAGCCTTTCGAAGGGATGCTATAACCAAAAAGTTAGATGTGTTACAAGCTTTCGAAGGGGTCAGAAGGGGTGAAAGCACCCTTTCACTTTAATTACTTCCTTTCAAAATAGATGCTTCCGCCTATATGAAGATTTTTCAAATAAGTTGATAATTTCAAAGGCAGCAAATAGCATCCACTCACAGGCATGCCAAAACTTTCAAAACCAAAGGTTTCACCTTCATTCAAATTAATCAAAAAGATGTTTTGTTAGAGCAACCCTTTCGAAAGCATAATTACATATTTCGAACCGGTCGAAACCTTTCACAACTAAGAGGGGTTCCGCATCAATCTACAAGTATGTTTTCGGAAGTTACCTTTTGCATTGGAACCCACAACATTTCAATATCTTCGAAACTCCAAAGATATACCTATTGATAGAGTCGAAAGCTCATGCCTTTTCTTACTTGTAACAACAAAACAATACAGGGTGCAAAAGTGCACCTACCCCTTTCGATGAAGATGAAAGCACTCAAGTCCATTCAGATGCAATGCAGAATAATGCTCAAACATTGACGGCAATGAAAGTTCTCTAAGGATGCCTTTTGACCTAGTCGAAGGGACTGATTCGAAAGGTGCCAACCTGCACCTATAAATTAGATTCTAGAGGTCTAGTTTAAGGGATCTGAATTCTTTCACTCCATACTTGTATTTTCTTAAAGTTGTAAACCCTAGTTTCAAAATTAGATGGGGAATTTGATCAACTTGTACTACTTAAGTTTAATCAAAGCAAGATTGTGGAATTATTTGATATTTGGTTGATTTGATATTTATAATAGATTCAGTTTGTAATCTTCTTATGTTAATTTGATTAAGGGGTCACTACTAGAGTAGGTCGAAACCCTTAGTCCAACTAATATCCATAAAGCCTTAGCTCCTAGTCTCAAGTCATCGAAAGGTCAGCTTCCGAAGGAGTCGAAACCTATTCATTTGAATCACATCCTTAACCCATTAGAACCAACTTTAAGGTCAACTCAACAAATTCAGAAGGGAGGTTTCTAAAGGGTACCAAATCGGATTAACTTGTTCGAAAGACAATATAAGAATGATTTTAGTGTTTTGTCTAAATTGAAATGTCCAACAAGGATTTTCGACTTCAATAACCTATTCGAAAGGAACGCTGAAGTGAATAGAATGGATTATAGTTATCTTAACCTAATTGGAGGATGTAAACAACTTTTACCTTTTTGAGAGAAGGTCTCAAAAGAGTCATCTACATTTTGAATTCAACTTTGGGGTGTTGAAAAATATTCTTGTTTATATTTTGGCGCTAGAAGGAGGACTTGAAACTCCGATCTTGTTGAACTTTTAACTCCACTACCTCTAATCAATCCTATTCCAAGCTTACCTACTTTAAACTTCACGTCATCATGTTTAGAAAAATCAAAGGTCCAAACAAGGATCCTCGGAGCCATATCCAATTGGATTCTCCCATAGGATAGTTAATGATTCTAAACTCCATGTAGAACAAATGTTGAAATTGGAAGCTTTAAAGATTATGAAGAAAAAGAAAGTTCAATCTTATGATCCAGATAAATGGTGTTTAAACCATTTTCACATTAGCTACTCCAATCTTTGCCTTAGGAGGAATAAAGAATGAAAGTAACAACTTGTTTGACAAAATGAGCAAAATAACTCAACTCTACATCAAATGCACAATCTTCAAAGAGGAAATGATGGCTGATTATAATGCCTTTGCACATAAGTGGCATCAAGCAACAAGTGGGACATTGCCTCCATATGAACTTCAAAGGGTTCTAAAACAAAAACTGGCTGTTGAGGGTGAATCTCCAAAATCAAGTAATAAAAAAACCCAGAAACCATTCTCAAAGGACAAGCTTCAAGTCGAGACCCTTAAGGAATGCAATGTGACAACATCAATCGAGAATGTTTATATGCTAACCAAAGAAGAGCTCAACAATTGGCCATCACAGAAGAAAAACCTAAATATGAAAGGAATCTGGAAGGATCCTATTGATACTACCACATGATGAAAGGACATGAGACAAATCAATGTAGAGCATTAGAAGGTATGGCGATCAGTTTCTTCAGACAAGGCAAAATCAATGAATTTGTAAAGACATCCTAAATGCAATAAACAAATACTTTACCAACAAAAATCTACATGGTCGGGAGTTGAATTCTCCTTGCACTTGGACATTGCGTTAAACGATAAAATCCTTTGTTCGCGCCGAGTTGGCAAGGTCAAAGCACCTCCTGGAGGGAGGTAAGAGTAAGACTTTATCTGTGCCACACTTTGGCCAGGTTAAAGCATCGACAAGCCCCTGATCGCACCACGGTAGGCTTGGTCAAGACGCCTCCTGGAGGGAGGATGGAGTAAGCCCTTGGTCCCACCACGCTATGGCCTAGCCAAGGCAGTGAACAAGCCCTTGATCACACCATTCTATGGCCAAGTCAAGGCACCTCCTGGAGGGAGGATGGGGTAAGCCCTTGGTCTCGCCATGCTATGGCCTGGCCAAGGCAACGAAACAGCCCTTGATTGCGCCTTGCAATGGCCAGATCAAGGCACCTCCTAGAGGGAGGTTGGGTAAGTCCTTATGCCTTGCTTGTGGATAAGCTAAGGAAGTGCACCAGACAACAATGGACTTAGACGTCCAAGCCCAAGAAGTGGCACATCAAACAATGACCTAAGACGCCGAGCCCATGAAGCGACATATCAAACGATGGACTAAGACGTTCGAGCCCGAGAAGAACATATCAAATGATGGACTAAGACATCCAAGCTTGAGAAGCGGCAAATCAAACAACAACTGCATACAAGGCTTAAAGGGTTAACACTGGTCAAAAGAGTCAAAACCCAAGGAGCGGTACAGAATAAAAGGCTTAAATGAGAGTCTATAGCCTATGACTAATTATCAAAGAAGAATTTATGAACATCACTTATTAATACCCAAATCTAGGTTCCGGGTCTTTCATTATTAAGTTTGGAACTTCACTTATTAATACCTGAATCAAGGTCTCAGGTCTTTACTAATAACCTATGGTCTTTATCATACCCGAATTTGGGTTTCGGGCTATTACTATTAATTACTGAACTTCACTCATTAATGCCCAATTCTAGGCTTAAGATTTCTATTATAAGAGGATTATTATAGATGTCTGATTATCATCCACTAATACCTGAATCTTTGTTCCAGATCTTTTAACTTTTAAATTCATTCATTAATGCCCGAATTTGGGTCACTGGAATTCTTTTACCCAATTATTATTGACTTTCTATTAGCTATCTCCGGAAGATGAATTTCTAAACATCTATAATCAAATGCAGAATTTGATTTTCGGTTCCCTGTCATTCGATTTTTGGTATTTTATCAATATAATGGAAGTTGAATTCCCGACTCTCTCTCATCGTTACCAAGGATGGGTTTCAAGACATTCAACCATATTCAATCATAGAACTACTTTTCATTATTATCATAAGTTTACATAATGATCTGTTAACCTCCACTAATAATGTATATAAACTTCTATATAGATTTCAAGTTAATGATAAAGAATATTATTTGCTTCATAATTTTCGAGGAAATAAGATTAGAAAGGAAACTGAATGGATCAGTAAATACAAAAACCATAGACCAAGCTTTCAAAAAGCAGATTTAGAAACAATATTATAAGAAAGGACTGCATAATAGGTGGTATGTACATACTTTAAATAATCTACAAAATTATTTACAAGTATACAATATAAATGTATGTTTTACAGGTCCTGAATAGTCTTATTTAGATTTTCAGCAATAAATGGATCAACAATATGTTGAATTGCTATACGAAGGATTTCTTTAAGCTTCTTCTCATTCTTCCTGATTTCATCAGTATCATCAATGGAATCAATGCGAGCCTTTAAAGCATGGTTAAAAGCTTTATTAGCACCTTTGAGGGTTTTTTTTCCTTTCTAAATCTGCATTGTGCTTTCGAAGAAGGTATTTATCATGTTCAAGTTCCTAAATTCGAGCCACATACTCATTTATATGCTGTGAGTACCTCATTTTCTGTTAGCCGTCAAAATATCTCATTATTTAGAATTTAACCTTTCTACATCATTCTCATACTGCACTCTCATCTAAGCTAGGCGGACGGTTAGTTGTAGTTGGAAATTTTTGAATAGCTAAAGAAGAAGACCTTGTCAATTTTACAACAGACGAGGCAATCGGAGAAATTGGACAATTGTTATTCTAAACATTGTCCCCCATAATAAACTCCAGAGATTTACACTGGCTTGACTGTCTTTTAATTTTGTCTCTAAATCACTTATCTGTTGAAGGAGCCTAGGCATATCTTGATCGAAGTCAGCCGAGGGGTTTTGATTTAACTTGACGCTTCAGTTGGGAAATTGTTTTCTCCTTGTTCTCGATATCCGCTTCAAAACTTGTAATCCGATCGTTAAGGCCTTTAACAATCATCTTCTGAAGCAAAAATCTCCTATGCCATTCTAGCACTTTAGTGTTGCTTAGGAGACAAGTAGAAAAAGGATCGTTAAGCAGCTTCTTCTTTTCAATATCTGCTAACAACCTACCTCTAATACTGATAAAGCGAGATGTTGAATCTAATGAGAGTGGCATTGTAGATAACCGTAACTCCTATTTGAACAAACAAAAATAAAATAAAGTCAAGACTCGAATAATCAATCTATTTTATTATAATAATAAAGGGTCACAACTTAAATAGAAATGAAGCAAAAAGTAATATTTCATTGGACACTTGTTTCACATTTAAAGTTAAGAAACCGCATTTTTGACTTTACTCAAGGAATTAGCTGAAAGAATAACCGTGGAATCAAAAGAAACATTATATCCTTCCAAGGTAATAACTGGAGGAAATTTGCTATAATCCCATTCCCCGGTAAAAGGACTGTCATGACCACATATTAATCTGGTGTGATATGTTCGAATTTTCTTAAGAAGTTTTTCTTTGTCTTTGCCAGGGAAATCAAAATGAACGCGAGGATGTTCCATGTAAAGTCTCTGCAATTCTCCAAGAAAGAAGTATCTGGGTAATTTTGAAGATTTCAAAAGCTAAGCTTTTTCTAGACAATCTCTTCTTAGTTTAACATACTTGCTTAAATGATCTCTAGAAATAAGACTTCTTGGGAAACATTTATTCTATGATAACATAATATAATGCGACTAAGTATAAAAGGAAACTAGAACAAGAAATTTACAAATTTATATTATTATAAAATTTTCGTACCAAATTGACTTTTTTAATAACTCAGAAACAAATTTGACCTTATAATATTTATGTTTTTTAGGAGGTAACTCATGGGGAATCAATATAACTCATGGTAAATTCCAGTAGGCTCCCGGATGTGGATCAGATCCAAATTCATCTGAATATCTCTTGTATAAACACCTAAGTAGACCCCTTCTAAAATCACCTAAGTATGAAAAATCTACAATTGGATGTCTACTATAGGCTTTATATAGGAATTCTACAAGGATGTTCCTCTCTTTAACCAACATCCAAAAGAGTATAATTAAATCTTGATTCTCTTTCAAAAGATTATCATATTGAAGGTGTGCCCTCCTCAGTCGTGGGGCAGCTTCTTGATCTTTGAAAGATGCTAACACTGTCGCACTTTTGTTAAGCCTTTCATACTTATCGAAGAGGGTATTATGTTCTTTTAACTACTTATTTAACTCTCTATACAAAATATTTATTTCTGCTTGTTTTCTTTCAAGCTTGGTTTTATAAAGGTGGATGGATTTCCTCCTTTTCTAAAATAAAATAAGTAAACTATTATTATAAAGAAAGTGAAAGCCATTTAAACAAGGAATCTCATACCTAAGAAACGCGAATTGTAGTTTGAGAGACCTTCATTTTCTCTCTTTGTTCTTTAACATTGATGTTCGTAGTCTCTTCTTGAAAGTCAAAAGACTCTGGGGTTTCATGTGGGCTTGCTTCATGGATACTTGGATCGGGGTTGAACTTTTCTGAAGCTCTGGTGATGTCATTACCATCTTTTTCATGAATATTGGTGTGATCACCTCCGTCGCCACGAGAACCCTATGCTCTACCTTTTTATCATCATTATCATCATCATTATTGTCATTTCCGTCATCATCATCATCATCGTTGCTGCCTTCTACAACGGCGGGTTCATCTTCGTCACCTTCTTCATCAGAATCTGAGTCTATTTCAATTGAAGGGACTTCAAAAGATAAATTTTTAGAGACATTAATCTCCTCTCTATTAGGAACTTTAACTCCTTGCTCCATTCTTTTGACTTTGTCCATAAATCTATTGACAAGAACATGGTTGAGTTAAGGGTAGCTCAAATCTGGGCATTTTTCAATGTTGTCCGCATAGGCAAGCATCAAGACGTCCTCATGAGAGTTTATAATAATATCATCGAGGGAAGTATTCAAAAATTGTGGCACCCGTTTCTTAGCATCAGAGATAGTATTGAAAACCAACTTTAGAGAATTTTTCTCTTTATCCAACTTTTTCATGAGAGAGGATTATTTGATCACCATTTGATCATTTTTCATCTTCGGCTTTTTTCAAGGCCATTTTCAAAGCCATATTTTCATCAAATAATAGTTGTTTTGATTTCCTCTCTTTAGAAATAATGGATTCTGCCTAAGTGGGAGAGGCTTTCATTCTTTCCTATTCCTTCATAGCAATGTCTTTGTTAGTAGCCATGGAAGTGATTTGGCTTTTCAAAGTTGAGATTTCCTCTTGAAGCCTAGAGGTCTCTACAGAAGATTTTGATGCATTTTCTTGAAGAGAGAGCCAGCTTTTGGAAATCTGAAAGGAAAAGTATGATGCAAGTAAGCAGTAGGAGAGAAATATTGATAAGAAGGATAAAAAAGGTGAAATGTACTAGAAATTGTTGTTCTATTAGAGATCGATAGTGACCCGTCAGGTCAGAAACGGAAGAAGGCGGGTGAATAAAAGCAAAGGATAAAGGGTTCAAGATAGATTGAACTGTATTTTCAAAGTCACTTGTAGGCATAGGTGACGTGGGTGTAGAAGGGTTCAACTCCTGGGAAGGATTTGAAGTTCCCAAGTCTTTTTACATCTACTCAATGATGTGAGGAGAGAAGGAAATGGCAATGCAAGATAAGGGATCGTCCTTTGAGGGAGTCATCTTGGGTCGATCACTAGAAGCTTCAACAATTGGACTTTTCGAAGTTTTTTCCATATCAACAGTTCGCCCTCTTCTAGTTGCGGAGAATCTGTAGCTTCAACAATCTTGGCCTTCTTGAGGGATGGCTCGCAATAGCCACCTTGCCTAATTTTCTTTTAGCAACCATCTTTGACCTAGAAATGACCTAAGTTAAGGCTAATGCACAAGATGTGAAAGTTGAGAGAGCTGGATCACTTGTAATTGGTTCAACTTGAGGAGCAGTTGTTGAAGATTCAAAAAATTACAAGTCCACGAAGTATTTTAAGGAGTAATACAAACTGTAAGTACTATGTCTAAGTTTACCGGAGATATCATAGAAAATCGAAGACATATGGGAGAATTTTTGAGGATCACCCAAGGATAAGAAACCTTTGCTCCGAGAAGTGTGTTGAACCAAGGGAGGTTGACCAAGGACTCTTTGTTCGGCAGTAAGAAGAGAATGTTTTTGAAGGTATGAGGGATTCAACAGAGTAAGCCTATTCCCGATCCCACTTGAGGTGGCAATCAGTAGCTTTACAGTTTTCTTATCTTCCTCATTCAGTTTTTTAACAGAAGGACCTGATAAAGAAGTGTAGGTTAGCAAAGGAAAGTAACCGAATGAAGAAAAAGACTATGATCAACTTACGAGGAGAAGGAAAGACTCCACTAATGTCAGGAAGGTATTTGACGAAGAAGAAGTGCGTCTCCCAATCTCTAAATTTATTTACCCCCTCGGAGATTATTTTTTTAGGGGGGTTATTCCTAAAGATTTGGTTGTTTAAGTTGCTGATTTTGACAAAGCGGACCAAATAGTTGAGAATTTTAGCATTTAGTGAAGGAATTCCTAACTCTAGATCCATGAGTTCCAAAGAAAGAAGGTATGTGTATGCATTGGGAGATAGCTGGATGGGAGCAATGCTCGTGTGGGTCAAGAATTTGGCTAAGAAATCCTAAAAAGGCAGGAAGCCATCGTGCCAAATATGGATAGCAGTATAGGCGGAATATCCTTTCACAGGATTTTGAATGGTGTCGCTATCGCTCGAGGGAATGGCTTCTACCCCAGTGATGCTGAAGTCATTTAGAATAGCGTCCACCTTATCCTAGGAGGATATTAAAGAATGTTTGGAAATTGCTTCAATCTTCTTTGGAGAAGACTCCATCACCGGTACTGTATTTTTTTTGGTATCTGAGAGGCCGTTTTCATGCCCATGTTCCTACTAGTGAAATCATTTTAGTAAAAAGTTATAATTTGTTATATGATCAACATTTTTCAAGGATATCGAAAACCTATTACAACAATTCAAATATCAACCAAAATATGAAATATCATACCCTTGAAAGAATGTTAGAGTCAGTTTAGGAAAATGAAATTTGTTGAGCTTCCAATAGTGTCGAAGGGAAAATGGAATTGGAACTCCAACAAATACCCTTCAACAATGTCGAACGCCTTAGGAAAACTTTATTGTTGAAAGGAGTAGTTAAAGCCTACACAACTAATTTGAATATAAATATACGCTAACAACATTCAATAAGCAAGACAAATAAACCCTTCAATGTTGTCGAAACCCATGAAACTATTTGTTGATTCATGCTCTCCTTTTGTGCTTAATGATGATGATAGAAATGGTTTACTAGTTGTTTTTGCTTTGAATTTGATAGCCTATATTATTGACACCAAATAGGCTATGCTTAAACAATCACTAACACTAATTTCCTCTTCATCAAAATATGATTATGGCAAAAGAAAGTGATTTGAAATTCAAATGTGATGGTCTATATTTCTAATTAATAGTTAATAGGCCATACTTAAAATAGATTTCATTTTCATTTTCTTTGTCAAGTTTCATGAAAGTTAGTAAGTGTTTTAAGGGATTTGTTATAGTTTTATGGCTTATGTTGGTTAATCAATAGCACAAATATGCCATACTTATGATAAGCACATCAATTAAAGTACTAATGACCAAAAAAGAGAGATCATGATTTCATACATGTTGAACTACATGATCTAGAGAGTGGATTTATTCTCTAAATTGTCATTTAACTCTTATATTTGCATCTCTTTTCTTTTAGTTAGTTAGCTAATTTTCTCATTTTCTAACTTAAATATTCTCAAACTTTGGGTAAATTTTATTGAATAGAATTTTAAAATCTACAATTCCCTGCAGATCGACCCGTACTCGCATACATGCTACATTCGAACATCGTGCGCTTGCGGTAAATTTAATTTGAAATTTTTCGACGGTTTTCTAATTTCATAGAATTTCCGCCGTTAAACAAGTTTTTGGCACCATTTCCAGGGAATTTGCTTTGATTTTTATTTTCTATTATTCGAATTATTATTTTTAATTTTTGTGTGTTTGTTTTGTGTGTTAGCTTGCATTTAAAAGAAGAAGAAAATCGTGTATTTGTGAGATGTTTTTGCTTGCATTTTGATTTTGTGTGTGTTGTTTGCTAGTTGTTTGTGAATTTGAATTTGCATTTAAAAAAAAATCACACAATCACAATTAAAAAAAATACTATTTATTGCATTTCTATTTTCTGTTATAATTTCCAGAACATTGTGACGAAGCAAAACAAAATTCAAAACTCTGTTACATCTGTTTTTATTTCCTCTCTGTTTTTCATTTCTGTGTTACTGTTACATTTCTAAAACCAACCTCTAAAAGATTGCTGCCTCAAGTTCAACTGCTGTAGTTCGAGCATACCAACCTCCATCGTCTGCCTGAACCACCAGACATCACTTCCCTACCTCTGTCCTGACGATCATCACACCATCATTTCATTATGCCAATTGAGTCAAAAGGTTTGGGTTTGAGTAAAATCAATATAAATAAAAGGGATTTAGGACGCTTCGATAGCGTTTTTATAAAATGATGATCTAATCTCAATTAAATACAATGGGTTTAGAGTAAGTCGAAAGGGATATAAGGCTTTAGAAACGTACAAACAACCAAACCTGATTCAGTATAGTAGGTTTCGATCAAGTCGGAAGGCTTGGTTTAGTTTTCAACTTAAACAACATATGTTTTCCTCAATCTAAATTATGAATAGAAGAATGAACTTCTAACTCCTCACATCTCTTAAAATAAATTAGAATTAGGCATGCACTAGAGTTTTCGAAACATATAAAATAAAATTTATGCTTTCGAAAGTATATACTATGTAATCATTTAGTGAAGCACATTAGGCAAATTCTTCAAAAGGTGTCAGAATATAATAAAGCATACTTATGCTTTCGAAAAAGTCCACTTCATATTATCTACATCGAAACTTTCGACAAGATTAATTAAGAAATAGATAATGGGTCTCCTTTCAACCCCATCGAAAGGGATTGAAGAAGTAAAACGAAGTTAGCCCCCTTACCTCTTTCGAAGGGATAAAAAAGTAAAATTATAATGTCAAATTGTAGTTCACACGACTTAAACTTCTCTGTGAAGTAACTGGGAAAATCTTTCTTCCCCAAAATCAATTTCAACCCAGTACTTCAAAAAATTAGTAACTGAGTTGATATGAGCGTGAATTTACAATCAATAATCATAAAAGTCTGCAAAATGTAAATTCGAACTAGGAAAAAAAATCAGATGAATTCTAAATGTAAATTGGCATGGGAAGTGGAATAAATAAGCCATAAAAATGAATCAAAGGATACTTATAGGTGAATGGAAAAACCCAAATTACCCTTAATGAAATTAAAACAGTAATTCAAATTCAAACAACGTGAATTTTAAAATCAAAATTTAGGGTGGAAAATTAGTTCAAAAAGCAGGGTAATAAGAACTTACTTTGAATTTGAGCTTCTGTTTGCTGGAAATAGGAATTTATTAAGAAATTGAGAATTTTATTTCTTGTTGGAAGTTTCTTTTAATCATAGATAAATGAGAAAGAGGAAGAAAGAAGCATTATTTATAAGATAAGTCGGCATGAACGACAGACCGCATCAAATTTAAATAAAGACCAGGATTTATGCAAGAATATGAATAGGAAGGAAATCTCAATGCTAAAATAAAGAGAAGTACCAAGGCAGATGGCTTGAAAAATCAAAGGCATTCCTTCGCAGAGGGGGGGAGGGGAAAGTGTTACCACCAATCGTCACTTCAACCTTGTCGAATCCACGATGAATAGAAGAGATGAATGTAATAAGAGATGATAACATTAACTAAGCTTTTCGAAAGACTCGAAGGGATGCTACAGCCAAAAAGTCAGATGTGTTACAAGCTTTCGAAGAGGTCAAAAGGGGTGAAAGCACCCTTTTGCTTTAATTGCTTCATATCAAAATAGATGCTTCTCCCAGTATGAAGATGTTTCGTATAAGCTGAGGAATACTTTTTGAAGGCAGCAAATAGCGACTTCTCATAGGCACACTAAACCTTTCAAAACTAAAGGTTTCACCTTCATTCAAATTACTCAGAAAGATGTTTTGTTAGAATAACCCCTTAGAAAGCATAACTAAGCTTTTCAAACCAGTCAAAACTTTTCATAAGTAAGAGGAGTTTCACAAGTAAGAGGGGTTTCGCATCAATCCGAAATTATGTTTTCAGAAGTCACCTTTCGCATTGGAACCCTCATCATTTCAATACCTTTGAAACTCTAAAGATATACCTGTTGACAGAGTCGAAAACTCATGCCTCTTCTTACTTGCAACAACAAATAACATAAGGCGATAAGCACACCTACCCCTTTTGATGAAGATGAAAGCACTCAGTTCCATTCAGATGCAATAAAGAAGAATGCCCAAATGTTGATGGCAACGATAGGTCTCCAAGGCCACCTTTCAACCTAGTAGAAAGGATGGATTCGAAAGGTGCCAACCCACACCTATAAATTAAATTCTAGGTGTCTGGTTTAAGGGATCTAAATTATTTCACTCCATACTTGTATTTTCTTAAAGTTGTAAACACTAATTTCAAAATTAGATGGGGAATATTATCAATTTGTACTACTTGAGTTTAATCAAAGCAAGATTGTGGAATTGTTGGATATTTGGTTGATTTGATATTTTTAATAGATTCAGTTTGTAATCTTCTTATGTCAATTTGATTGAGGGGTCGCTATTAGAGTAGGTCAAAATCCTTAGTCCAACAAGTATCCATGGAACCTTTTGAAAGGTCAGCTTCCAATAGAGTCTGAACCTATTCATTTGATTCACATCCTTAATCCATTAGAACTAACTTTAAGGTAAACTCAACCAATTTGGAAGGGAGGTTTTGAAAGGATTCCAAGTCAGATTAACTTGTTCGAAAGACAATATAAAAAGGGTTGAATTGTTTTTTCTAAATCGAAAGGTCCAATAAGAAGGAGTTTCGACTTCAATAACCTATTCGAAAGGAAAACTGAAGTCAATAGAATGGATTATAGCTATCTTAACCTACTTGGGAGATGTCAGCTGCTTTTACCTTTTTGAAAGAAGGTCTCGAAAGAGTCAACTACACTTTGAATTCGACTTTGGGGTGTTGACAAATTTTGTTGTTTATATTTTGGCGCTAGAAGGAGGGCTTGAACCTCTGATCTTGTCGAAATTTCGATTCCACTTACCTCTAATCCAATCCTATTCCAAGCTTTCCTACTTTAAACTTCACATCATCATGTTTAGCAAAATCAAAAGGTCTAAACAGGGATCCTTTTATCCACATCCAATTGGATTCTCTCATAGGATAGTTAATGATTCTAAACTCCATAAAGAACAAATGTTGAGATTGGAAGCTTTAAAGATTATGAAGAAAAAGAAAGTTGAATCTTATGATCCAGATAAATGGAGTTTAAACCCTTTTCATATTGGTCCTACACCAATCTTTGCCTTAGGAGGAACAAAGACTAAAAGTAACAACTTGTTTGACCAAAAGAGGAAAAAAATTCAACTCTACACCAAACGCACAATCTTCGAAGAGGAAATGATGGCTGATTATAACACCTTTGCACATAAGTGGAATCAAGCAATAAGTGGGACATTGCCTACATGTGAACTTCAAAGGGTTTAAGAAGAAAGCTGGTTGTTGAGGGTGAAGCGCCAGAACCAAGTAATAAAAAAATCCAGAAACCATCCTCAAAAGACAAGCTTCATGTCGAGACTCTCTAAGGAATGTAGTTTGACAACATCAATCGAGAATGTTTACCTGCTAACCAAGGAAGAGCTCAACTATTGGCAATCACGGAAGAAAAAACCTAAATATGAAAGGAATCTGGGAGGATCTTATTGTCACCGCCACATGATGAATGGACATGAGACAAATCAATGTAGAGCATTGGAAGGAATAGTGATCAGTTTCTTCAAACAAGGCAAAATTAATAAATTTGTAAAGAGATCCTAATTAGATTCAATAAAGAACTACTTTAATTAGAAAAATATACATGGTCCGGAGTAGAATTCTCCTTACACTTGGATATTACCTTAAACGGTCAAATCTTTGTCCGCGCTTAGTTAGCCAGGTCAAAGCGCCTCCTGGAGGGAGGTTAGAGTAAGCCTTTATCTACACCATACTATAGTAAGGCTAAAGCATCGACAAGCCCTTGACTGTGCCATGCATTATCCTGGTCAAGGTGCCTCCTGCTGAGAAAGCCCTTGGTTTGCCCAGGCTATAGCCCGGCCAAGGAATTGAATAAGCCCTTGATCGTGCCGCGTTATGGCTAGGTCAAGACACCTTCTGAGGGAGGATGGAGTAAGCCCTTGGTCCCGCCATGCTATGGCCTAGCCAAGGCAACGAACAAGCCCTTAATCGTGCCATGTTATGGCCAGGTCATTGGGTCCTGCTTGTGGATAAATTAACCAAGCACACCATACAACAATGGACTAAGACATCCAAGACGAGAAGTCACACATCAAACAATGAATTAAGACGTCCGAGCCCAAGAAGCGACATATCAAGCGAAGGACTAAGACGTCTGACCCGAGAAATGACATATCAAACGATGGACTAAGATGTCCAAGCTTGAGAAGTGGAAATTCAAAGAGCAACTACATACAAGGCCTAAAGGGTTAACACATGTCAAAAGAGTCAAAACCCAAGGAGAGATACATAATAGAAGGCTTAAATGAGAGTCTACATCCTTCTACTAATTATTAAAGAAGAATTTTCGAATTTCACTTATTAATACCAAAATTTGGGTTTCGGGTCGTTCATTATTAAGTTTGGGACTTATATTATTAATACCTGAATCAGGGTTTCGAGTCTTTACTAATAATCAATGGTCTTCTTCGTACCTGAATCTAGGTTTCAGGGCTATTCTATTAATTACTGAACATCGCTCATTAATGCTTGAATTTCGGCTTAAGATTTCTATCATGAAGAGTATTATTATGGATGTCTGATTATCATCCACTAATACCCAAATCTAGGTTTCAGATCTTTTAACTATTAAATTTCATTCGTTAATGTCTGAATCCGGGTCATTGGACTTCTATTACACAAATATTATTGACTTTCTATTAACTATCTCTGGAAGATGAATTTCTAAACATCTATAATTAAATCTAGAATTAATTTTTTGGTTCTCAACCATTCAATTTCTGCTACTTTGTGGCGTTGATAAATTTTCAAATTTAGGGTGTTGAAAATTTTTCTTGTTAACATGCTCATTCTCTGCAATTCAACGGTAACTGAACACTTAGGCTTGAAAGATGTAGGAGTCAAAGCCTGAGATGTCGTAGACCTAGGTTTGGGAGGAGTTAATGTCCAATACTAGTATGGAATCTAGAAGAATAAAAAGTCATTCTTAATAGGAAAACTTAGCATGTAATATGGTTAGGTATGTTTTATTTTGGAATTCTATTTTAAATTTAAGCCCACGTGACTGACATCTAGAATCCAACAGAAGTTGATGTTTGTTGACCAATTGGATTCTGAACTTCAAAAGAGGCATACGAAAGTGTTAACTTATGCATGTGAGTTCTATGCCATGTACATCATGAATGGACCATCTTGTGTAGATAGCTCACTCATGTTTGAAAAACAAGCCAAACCGCATGAAGGAACTGTTCATCGTATTTTACCTGTTATTGTCGGTTAACCAATAGCAAAATTACTGTCTGAAGTGATGTGGAATTTTTTCTTTTAAGAGAACACTCGGAGTGTGGTGACACAAATTGCAATGAAATGGAATTGTTTGGATATTGGGTTACATTTGACACGACCGTTCTTTGGAAAAGAACCGTCTCACCAAACTAAAGAATAATAATTTGTGATCGATCGTTTGTCGATATAGCAGGTTCAAGCCTTTTATGTGAATGGAAGTATAAAGGTAGTTGCAAACTCATGAATCCCTAGATGACCTAAAGCAAGACAGGGAAAAGAATAGGGGATGACTCAAAGTTGAGACCAAAAATTCTCCAAGCTCGAGTATACATTATGTTTGGCTCAAGACCAAGCTTAGGAATACCAAAGTTTTACAAAGGACATTGTGATATCCCGGAATTTTAGGCAATATCAATTTAATAGTTTGTATTAAAAATTTAAATTGATTTGATAATTTTTGTTAATAAATTAGAATTTTATTTAATAATCTAATTAAATAAATATTTAATTGGTGAATTTTTATCTTTTAAAAAGTAAATTAAATTATTTTCTGTTTATAATGTGTGTATATTGTATATGTTGCAAATAGATAAGCTTTGTTTTTAATTTAATAAATAAAGGCATATTTTCTAATTCTAATATTTTTGATAATTTGGAAATTTGATTTTTATTTAATAAAAGCTTTTCAAAAGCTATTTAATAAATAACTTTATGGTTTTAAATTATTAAGATAAATTGTTTAAATTGATTTTAGCATAAATTAAAATTAAAATAAGATTAACAAAAAGGTTTGTTTTTTTTCTTTTTAAATATAGCTTGATAAATATGATTTGAATAGTGTATATAAGTTTAAAATACAAATTAATACATGAAGTATTAATTCATTTGGAAAGATAAGTAAATTACAATAAAGAGATAATTTCTTTTATAAATTATTTTAATTTGATAAATGAGTTATTTTTAAACAATAATAATAATGTATTGTTTTAACAAATGGATTTTAATAAAAATAGTTTGTTATTTCAAATTGAATTTTAGAATTTGATTTGAATTTGAATTTAAAGTTTTGAAATTCAAAGTATATATTTTAAATTGTTTTGGATTTTAAAATATATGTATAAACTTTTATTTTATAAATATAATTGGATTTATTTATTTTAAAATTATCTATATATAAATAAGTACATATTAACTAATTAATTAAACATAAGTTTACATTAATCTTATATGAACATTTAACTAAATACTAATTAACTTTATAAAGACATGTGTAAATCGTTACGTTTATCAAAATGACAAATGTTGTTATATAGGACAAGTGTCAAATTTAAGTTAGTTTCTTCTTTTGATTTTATTTACAAACATTAGAGCCTATATTAACAAATCTTGTTCCCTTCATTCCTTTTCTTTTCTATTCAAAAACTAAGAAAAACTTAGCCTGTTCTATTCTCAAACCAGAAAACCAAAGCTTTCCATCAACCCTATAATGCATTTTCCAAATCAATAAGCCTGTAACCATTTTCCAAGTTTTCAAATGCAATCTGGAAATTGGTTACTGTATGCAAATCTGAGACGATTAAGTTTGCATTTTGAAACCTGTAGTTCCATTTTCAACTCAAGCATGCAAGTTCAAAAACAATAACCTGTCATCATCTTAAAAATCAAATGCCTTCATTTTCATTTCAATCTGGAAGCATTCCAGTTCTAAAGTTTTCAAGAGGCTTTTCAAAACAAAAAAAGAGGATGCTCTATCTTCATCTTCAAAATGGTGAGTAACTTCAATTTTAAAAACTTAAAGTATAATTTAGTTGCTTGCTAGATGTCTGAAATATGTATGTTTATGTATATATATGGTTGTACTTCTAGATGTATGATGCATGCATGTTTGTTTTTCAACAGAATCTACTCTGTTATAGTTTCCAGTTCTTGATTTGTTCAAATTCAAATCTCTTGATTTAATCACTGTTTAAATTTGAGTTTCAAATGAAACTTGTTAGTTTAATTACAAACTTTAGTTTAGAATTTTACTTAAGTTAAAATAATTTTTGATCATCACTGGAAACCAAATTAAATGATCAAGTTTTAAAATAAGTGAAAATTTTAATATCACAATTTATTATTTTAGGGTTAGGATCTGAAACAACATTTAAAAACATGAATTTCAAAACTAAAATCAAGATTTTTAGAAATAGGGGTAGGGTGCAGTTCTGAAATGAACTGGAAATGAAATTTTGGGATTTTTGGGTGATCTCTGCTATCTGGGTGGTCGGGATCTTTGGCATTGATGGAGGAGCGATCAGACAAGGGGGAAAAAATATCTGGTTGATGATCAGAAAACTGTGATGAAGGTGGTGTTCGATTTTGTTTTGGAACCCCAGTTTTGATAGGTTTAGTAAATTGGTCGGCACGGCTTCTATGATGGTTCGAGTGTAGTGGGGTTTGGAGAGATGGTAGTGTGGTCATTGACGAGATTGTGGCCGAAGTTGCAGCATTCCTGGTGGTCGGAATTTCTTGGTCGACGCGATGACAGGTTTGGGTGCAGTTGGTTCCAGCTTGTTCCAGGTTTGGGTTAGTAGACTCGATTTTGATTTCGAGTTATTCTTTGACTTCTGAAGATCGGATTCTGATAAGGGGATGGTCGCCGTCTTGCTTAATGGTGTGGTGTCGACCGGAGATGGTCAGAGGCACCGTGCATGTGCACGGTGCACTGTGTTCTGGAGAAGTTGCTTTGGTTCTGATTTGTATTCGAGTTAATGGTGATTGACTCGAAGTAAGTAGATGATTTGCTCGGAGTAAAGTGGGTTTTTGACTAGAAGTAACATAGGTTGGCTCGGGTTAAAATATTATTGCAGGTTTTTAAAAGAAGCCTGTAGTGTTTTGTTTTAAATTTTAAAAACTGAAGATCTAAAATGAAAAGTAAAGTTTTCAAACAAGTTTAAATCTAAGTTTAAATCTGATTCAAGTTAATTTGAATCTCAGTTCAAAAAAAATAAATAAAGTTTTTTCAATTTAAATTGTTTTAACAACCTTAAATTGTTTAAATAGTTTGAATTTTAAAAATGAAGTTTTAAAATGTAAATGGTTTTAAAATCTAAGTTAAATCTGGAATCAAGATTTAATCTGTATTCCAGTTTTGAAATAAATGAAAGTTTTGGAATTTAAATTGATTTAAACAACTTTGAATGTTAAAGTGTATTTTTAAATATAGTTTGAATTTTAAATAAATTTGGATTAAAATTCTTTTAAGCTTCTTTTACAAGGTATGTATTTCTAACATGCGAAATAAAAAAGGGTTTTAGAATTGTTTTAAACTTTGTTTAAGATAAATTTGTATTCAATTTAAATCTTAAATTTAAAATGAAATTTGAAAGTAAATTTAAAGTAAATTATTTTAAATGATTTGTTAACGATAATTTGATCATTAATAAGAAAATTGTTTTTATCTTTAAATAAATAAAGATTTAATGTTTTGAAATTAAGTTAATTAAAAGGGATAATTTAATTAATTAATTAATTAATTGGATTAATTAAATAAGTAATTAAAGGTTTAAATTAATTAATTAAGGTTTAAGATCAACTAATTAAAGATAATGAATTTGTAAGTAAGGATTTTTAGTTTGATTTTAATTAATAATTAAGAATTAATGAATCAAGTAATTAAGGATTAATTAAGTTGCAGTTAACACTTAATTAATTAAATAATTAGAGGTTAATTAATTGGTTATTAAGATAAATTAGTTTGTAATTAATAATGATCAATCTAAGTTAATTACTTAAGAAAAGTAATTAAAGAATTGTTAATTGTTAATGAAGGTCATTAACTTGATATTATTTAATAATTAATTAATATGATTAATTTTAATAATTAACTAGATTAGTTAATTAATGATAATCATTTGTGAAATTGTTTAAGTGTAATTACTTAATGGAAGTAATTAAGGAATTAATTACTAAATGTAATTAATTGAGTTTAATGTGATTGGTTTAAATTAATTAACTAATTAAGTTTAATTAATTTTAATCACTCGATGATTTGATAAGTAATTATTTAATGTAATTAATGGAGTGTAATTACTTAGTGAAGTAATTAATGATAATTACCGGATGTAATTAGTGGAAGATGGTTTAGTAGTGGAAGTAATTTGGATTAAATTACTTTGTATAATTAATCAAGGGATTAATTAAAGAAATTAATTAAGGAGTAATTAACTTATTTAATGGAGTAATTAAGGGTAGTTAATTACTGATGTGATTAATCCAGGGTGATTAATAATTATGGTTTAATTAAAGATTAATTACTTATTGTAATTAATATAAATATAGTAATTAATTTAAAATGTTATTAGGGATCATTAATTAATATAATTAATGATGTAATTAAGAATTGATTAATTAATCAATGATAAGTGATTAAAAAAGTAACTAATTAATGTAATTAATTAAGGGTTAGTGTAATTAATTTTAGTTAATTAATTAATGAAGTAATTAAAGGTTAATTACTATAAGTGGTTAAGAATAATTAATTTGTGAAATTAATTGAAAGATAATTACTTGAATGTAATTAAAGGATAATTAATCAAGGGTGATTAATTAAGGTGGATAATTAGAGGATAATTAATTAATTGATTTATATTTAATTAATGTTATGTAAGCAAAGTTTAATGATAAGGTAATTAATTTAATTCACTTTGAATTAATTAGAGATGGAAGTAATTAATTTAATTCATTTTAAATTAATTATAGATGACGTGATTAAGTAATTGCTTATGTATGAATGGATGATATTGATTCCTTTGAATGGTTTGAGATCGCAGTAATGAGATAAGTAATGTTGTGTGATATGGATGCTTTGGTTAAAGTATAATGATAATATGAATTATCTATTTGTGATGGTAATATGGATTATCTGTTTATAATGATAATTGGATTATCTATTTATGATGATAATGTTGATTATCTATTGTGAATCTGTGAATTATCTACCTGTGTGTATATAGATAATAGAATTGAATTGTTTTAAACTTTAAAACAACTTGGCCTTAAAAGATACGTTTTGGATTTCGATGAGACCGAGATCGGGTTTCCAGATTTGGATATCCGAAAACCACATCGATCCAAATTAACGATAGGTCGTGAATCTCAAGTGAAGATGAAGATTCAGAGTGCAAGGGTTATCGTCGTTAACTCTGAGGGTGATTCCAAAATAGGTGTAACGAGATAATGCCTTTGGTTTCTTTCGAACCCGGAACGAACTCATATGGATTGAATGCTTTCGGAACATCGTCAGGTGGACGATGAGCATTCTAAGATAGATGTGTTCTATAAAGGTAATCGTAGCCTCAAGCCTCATCAACTGAGAATGGTTAAAACAGAGGAGGTCCAGCAAGGCTAAGTGGGTCATGCCCAAGTAGGACGAGATTTTCCCCTATTTGGAGGTCCCTTTTATTTCGGCTGTGTGGGCAGTTGGAATGCGCACCAACTGCGGGATTGTCTTGTTCGGGACTGTCCCGTAAGGGTTGGTTCCGGCCTTGTGTTGCAGGGGATTGGGAGTAATCCTCAGTACGTTGATCTAGGCTACGTACTGTGACGGACGGTACCCCAGTTTCCCTGCCATTGTATGGAATCCAAAATCCAATAAGTGCCATCGGATTTGATTGTATTGCCCATTTTTGTGGCTAGTAGCTGGAATTTAATCATGTAATAATTTCGGCTATTTCCTATTTACTTGAAAACCCTAGACCAATTATAATATCACTAGATTTCCTATCAAATGTTTTGGTTAGCGTAAGGTAATTTTTTCTCCATGTTTATGTGTGGAAAGTCTTACGTGATACCTTTTCTTTTCAAAGGTTTTTGAAAGTTAAGCAACCTCAACCTATTACTCACACCAAACCCATATCTGACCTGGAGTTTATTTCTGTTTTTATTAAACTATTGGGTACTCAAATTTTTACGAGTAGCCAAGGAATTCAGGTTAGCTTTGATGAATTGTGGAGGAGCAATGGAGCAGAAGGCTTCAGCGTGTAGATATATAGTGTTCCGTTGTGTTTGATTTCTATGAGTTGTATTGCATTATAATAACTAGACAGGTGTTTATAACTGTCTAGTATGTGATGTATAAGCTGTGTAACTCTGATAGATGATGTATACTATATAATATTTATGTGATTAATATAATTTATACATTCCGCTGTTGAGATATTGATGTTGTTTCTTTCTACTTCTCTTTCTTTCTATTCTCTATCCCTTTCTTTCTTATAAATGATGCGTCATTCTGTGGAATTGAATGCTTGGTTGTTACAGACATGCTCATGAATTCAATCGAGATAAGTTAGAGCCTCAAAGCACGCATCAGCCGTAGGTAAGTCCTAGGCATGACATTTAACATCCACGACAACCCTGACATAGTCATCAACGACCATCATGGTGCCGCCATGGCAATGCCATCGTTGGCAACCAACCTTGAAGTTTTCTAGATCTTGGAGTCAAGGATAAGTTTTAGGCATGCATCCTTTAGAGAGGTCGGCGATGAGTAGGATGGTGATCTAGGAATGGCAGCGGTGTCAAGGAGGTGGCGGCGATGCTAAATGATCAACAGTCGATGAGTAAACCTTGGCAATGAGCTTGCAGGGATCGGGAGCAACAAAGGGTTCAATCATAAATTGGCGGAAAAGTGAAGTGAGGAAAAAGTTTATAAGTACCTAGAATTTATAGCACACAATAAGTAGGCAAAAGATCTCGGTACCGAGAAGAATAACTCGATACTAAAATGAATTTTTGGCAAAGAAATGGAAAAAAGAACAAGGGTAAGGCGGTGCATACTGAGCTAAGGTGTGATCTCCATACTGTAGCTCTTATTCTTAATGCTAAAAATGAAATTCCTACTTTATACAAAGCAGTCAAAAGGATATCCATAGAATAGGGACAATGCTTTGAAGCAACTCTTAGAAAACTGACCGATTAATATGGCTAATAGCATACACTTACCTTGTTCTAGAGCATGCTTTATTTCCAGCAGAAGCATGCTCTAGAGGGCAAGTGTTATCTGACTTTTTAACCGAGTTGGCTTTTAAATGAATTCGAAAATCAAGATGAAAAAGAAATGACTAGCTGACTTGGAAATATGCTTGGAAGGACCATAAAAATGGACTCAAGCAATTGCAACACAAATGGAACCAAGGACTCGGTACCAAGATGATCTACTTGGTACCGATCCCTTTTTTTCCTCCCAGTGGGCCCTTGAAGCTTTGGTTCACAGATAGATGACTTGTGTGATTGTTTTGAGGCACATTTCATAAGGGATAGACAAACAACTCTAGGGAATTCAGAAGGAAATCTGACATGTATAAGAGATATTAGGACATCTTGGAAACAACATGATCTCTATGGAAAAGTAAATGGAATATGATTGATCGAAGTTAGAAGACTGAAGGAGGGAAGAAGGGGAAGTTCCCCCTCCAAAATTAAGGTCGGTAACGACCACTTATGGTCGGTACCGAGTATATTTTATAGCCAAAGGGATCCATCTTCCCCTCTTTTGTTCTCGAATTTGGATCTGAACCTGTTATTTCGTAGATTCTCGACTCTACTGGATGGTTTCTCCATGAATACAACACTTATAGCATTTGGGAAAGGATTTTTGGCACTTTACTTTCTTCATTTTTTATCTCTCCTCATCTTAGTCCTTAAGGAAGTTGTTATTATTTGTTCTAGGCTATAAGAACCTGTTAGTCCCTTGTACCGGTGAATCTCAATCAAATAATCAATAAATTGCAGAAGATGTAGGCCAAAGATTGACGAACCACTTTAAAATTCTTGGTGTTCCCTTTATTTACTTATGGTTTTCTGGTAGATTTATATTTTTCTATAGGACTTTGGATGTTGTGCCATTTTCAAGCTCAACACCAGGTTCGTCATAATAATCTCAATGTGTCTGAATTTTAAGCTAATATAAGCTGAACAAAAGAAACCGAATGGTTTGCTATCTTCTTGAAGTTCAATAGTGAAATTAGCTATAGATAACGATGGACTTCATCAATGGAATGTAAAAACTAAAGGATGGCATAATAGTATTTCGGTTATAGTCGATAGGTTGACGAAGTGCACATGACTCATACCTATAATATCCAATAGAATGACAATGAAATTGGATGAGTTGTATATATGTTGGATCATACAATTCTGTGGAGTACTGAAGATCATTGTAAGAAATAAATACCTAAAATTCACAAGTGAATATTAGAAAACCTACAAGAGGCTTTACAGACATGGCTAATTTCGAGCATAGCTTATAACCCATAAATCGACGTTCAAACCTGCAGAGTGAATTATTTATTAGAGTACCTTTTACAAGCTTGCATACTTGATTTTGGAGGTTCGTGGGATGATCATTTGCATTTGGTAGAGTTCACACACAACAATAGCTATCGACCGAGCATTGGTATGGCTTTGTTTGAAGCTTTTTACGGCCGACCATGTAATACCACTCCATGTTGGTAGGAAAGTGAGACTGATACTTGTGTCATATATGATTAGAGACTCTACAGAAGATATAGATCATTCAAACATGAATGAAAGCTACATAAGATAAACAAAAGAGCTTCACTCATAAGAGAAGATGTGATATAGAGTTCTCTATTAGTGATATGTTGTTTATCAAGATTTCTTTATTAAAAAATGCATTTCAATTCGATCAAAAGGAGAAGTTAGCACCGAAATTTATAGGACCTTTTTTGATACTGAAGAGGATTGGGAATCTTGCATACAAAGTCGGCTTACTTCGCATAATGAATTCCATGTATGCACCTTTGGAAGTTTATGCATGACTTGAGCCTGATTGTTGCATCGAATCAACAAGATGATTTGGAAGTTGGACCTAAAGCATCGATGTAGGTGATGTGATTTACCATAACATACTTCTGCATAATGGATCTTAAGGCCATTAGTACACTAGAGGAGGGTCAACAGTATACTTTTGTTTATTAAAAGTTAACTTGTAGTTTTCAAAGTAACAATTCAAAATCATAAATATAAAATGATAAATATAAATAAGTGATTAAATAAATAAGCAATAAAGTAAAAAAAAAGACACCAGGAATTTTTATATTAGTGTACATTTCTCAGTCCTACGCTAGTCATATACCACATATAGGATTTTCACTATCACAAACTTGCAACTCCACAGGTGGTGAGTGCACCTATACAAACATGTATTTGAATGACTTTCCATGGGTGGTATGACAACCTGGCCTCTTGACTTTCCATGGATGATAAGAAAACCTATATAATCCTGATATTCTATAGACAGTAGGATGCACCTTTACAATTCAAGCAGCAGTAGAGAAATACAACCAGAAATCATATCTTTCAAATACAAAATCTTGTAATCTTTAGTGTAAAGATCCTATAGATCTTTGATAGTAGTTTTTCTTTGGAATAAAAGAGGAATATTATGATATCAAAGATATAATGATCGGGAATTCAAGTATGAACTCTCTAATCTTGTGTGGTTTGCATATCTATTGAAGAATAAGTGTGAGAGAGTGCGGATTCGTAAAGTAGACGTAAAAGTATTAATAAATCTTAATGAAAAAGTAGTGGAGATGAAAGAGAGTGTAGAATTATAAAATTTATTAATATTTCATTTTCTATGGCCTTTACATAGAAGATAAAGAGATATATCTTTTAGTGAAAATGTAAAAAGGAAGAGTCCTTCATTTAAATTTGAAAAACTATTTAATGGCTAGTATGTCAACACATGGCTCAAGGATACGTCAACATATCCTACTCAATTTTAGAAAACATTTTATAACAATCATTTTGGTATTTATTTTTGACATTAATATTGTAATTTTACAAAACATGAAAATAAAGTCTAGTTTGAGAAAAAATTTAAGGATATTCTACTAGGTCCTTAATAAAAATTTCTAATACTCAACAAATACTGTCATGACCATTTGTTTTGTCATATGCTCTTCCAATATTTTTACTTATGTTTCTTATGTCCTCTTGAAATTATCCTTGAATATCTTGCACTCTCTTAGTCTTGTTCTAATCCTCCTAGCATTGTCTTAGAATCTCTTATGTTCATTTAGTATTATCTTTGTATCCCTTGTGTTCTCTTGGTCCTGTTCTTGTCCTCTTAGCATTGATTCTTTTTGGTCTTCTTGATTTGCTCTTGACTTCTTCTATTGATCCATTTTGATGTATAGTCCACCTGCATTTGTATATTTCTACAATATATTTGAATAGTATACCTATATTTCATGCACTATAATCTATGTAACTTGGAAAATCATTAGTAGCAATATCTATACGGTTGTTGTCACCAAATTCAATACCTGTGGTATTACAGTCGAGACCTTTTAGGTTTATTTGTATAATCAAGAAGAATACGAAAGAGACTTAGGAGGAACAAAGTAAATATAGTAAGATTTTAATGAAGTGAAATGATGGTATATTACTTGGGAGATAGAGAACAACATGTGGACCGCTTGTCTTGAGCTCTTTAGTTGGTAGGGTTATATTTATCGCGTTTGCTATTACACTTGGTATCGGTATGGTATTTTACTTAGTTATGCTAGGATATATGCAAGATAGGATGTTAGTGTAGTTTGATTGCTATGCTTGGATGTTATGCATGTTGTTTGCTTATTTGTTTTGGTTATGTTGGGGTGTAAATTTTGTACGATTATCCAACATCTAGCTCGTTTTGAGCCGATAAGGTATCTGATTCATATTTGTACGACTCCTATTTAAGACACGAATTAGAACAAGAAAAAAATGTATGAAAACAAGTCCATCCAAAAATGTTTGATGTTTTTCTACTGTTCAAACATTATTCATCCATCGTCCGGCTCATACGAACAATGTCCAAACACATTCCTTATCTATTTCGTGTCTATCCAAATGAAGTAGGATATGGAAACACCTCTATCCGGTCCAATCTGACCTGTTTATGTAACGACCTGATATTTTCAACCAATCGCATCCAAACATGCCGGAATTGAATTGCTCAATATACCATATTGTAAGTTTATATTGGGCAAAACTCAGCATATATAGTAATAAATAATCACGGATCACAGATACAGAGTAATAAATGCAGCGGAAACAAAAGATAGTAGTTCATGAAGCTACAATATACATAACAGAGTTAAACAAGATACAATACAATAGCCAAATACAATATCATAATACAACACTGGATCAACTGAATATCTGAAAGCTGGATAGATAGATGGATCTCCAATCCAAGCCCTAACTCTAAAGGTGAGTCTCGAATGCTGGTACACTCAGTCTGACCCGAGCATAAAGAAAAACACAAAACACTCGAGTCAGGATTAACATTCTTATAGCAATAAATCCAACTTAAGTGAAATAACAACTGAAATACAAGTAACTCAAAGGATGTTTGGGATAACCATCCTCTAAGGATCCTTAAACTATATACTATGTAATAATATACGCTAAGTAGATAATGCCTATCAGCAATATAAAGTATCAAAATAGTGTTAAGGCGTTACCATTATCCCCCTTAACACATTTATATAAGTATCATAGTCTATACAGCACTATAAACTCCACCGTAAACGAGTGGGATATCAGGGAGTACTCCATAGGTATAACACAAAACAAATCGTAGTGGTCGCGTATAGGGATACAAGTATGACAAGACACATGAGGCAATAGCCAAGGTAGTGAAACTACCGTTCGCATGATCTGGACCGGTGACAACGCATCGTCGCAACGATCGCAACACCGCGAAACAACACTCCTACTTCAAAGGTGTGCACCAATCAATAACAAGTAGTGAGTAGTTTACGAAGAAGTGTGTTTGCTCGAGGTGGCTAACCCCATTAGGCCCGGCACGGCTCCTGTTTTAGTCATTTCCAATTTGACACAAGTGTCAAGGCCATCCATTATCGTTCTCTTTCTTCAGTCATCACGTACATCATTCCAACCACTTCATTCTGGATCACACTCCGCGTATAGTTATTAAAGTGGTTTTCGGTTTAGACAGAGAGTGTGTCCATAATCAATCCCGGTTTCTTTAATAACTTTCGTAATTATTACACCGGTTGGTCGTTTAATAAATTTCAAAAACCAAGTCAATTTCAATCTCACTTAGAATTTGAAAGCCAGCATTTCATTTGTCTTTCTATATCAATTTCTACAATTTACGTTTCAAAACTTCCAAATTTACCATTTCAAAACTCTATAATTCAACTTAACTTTTTATTTAAAACAATTCAAATATTGATTTAAATTCATATATAGGTTTCATCCCATAATCATTTAAATTAAGTTAATTTAACATTCAAAACAATTTAAATTCATTGATGGATTCATTAAGTAATCATTTAAATTAAGTAAATTTATCATTTCAAAATAATTCCAATTGAATTTCCAATTCATTAAATCAATTACTTAAGTTTACCTACATTATATCAAAACTTATAAATTGAATTAAATTAAATTCGTCAAATTAAATTCTTTAAATTACAAGTCTCATATTAATTTCTGTCAATCACATTTTATTTCTTATTAAAGAAATTCAATTTCACTTATTTACTTATTTAACAAATTTCAAAACTTAATTATTACCGAAACTCAATTTCACTTATTAAAGAATTTAATTTCACTTAATAAAGAATTCAATTTTATTTAATTATTAAATAATTTCAAAACTTAATTTAATAATTTACTTAAATTTAAACAACATTCTTTCATTAAACACTTTGTTAATCATAATACTTTGGAAATCAAAATTTAGAAATCATAATGCTTGGAATCATAACACTTCCCACTTCACTGTTTAAATATAAGTAATAGTATATATAATAAAATAGTTTATAATTTAAAATAGTTTATACAAAAATAGTTATAATTTAAAATAGTTTATATTAAAAATAATTTATATTAAAATGGTTTATATGAAATAAATTTATAAAGTAACATATATAAATAGTTTTAAATATAATTTAAAATACCTTATATAATAAAACAGCTTTCTCAAATTTCATAAATCGATTCAAATTAAAACAAAAGTCCAAAATTTAATTTTAATTATCTCGAATCAACAATTTTAATTTATTTCAGTTACTCAATAAACCATTTCAAATTATATCGATTTCAAATACAGATTTTTACCACAAATAAACCATTACAATTTCAATATTTTCCAAAGCTTTAAATATTCAAACATTTCAAACAAGAATTGATAATTCCACACACACACACAGATATATATATATATATATATATATATATATATATATATATATATATCAAATTCACTATATAGCTTAAAATCAAGAATTTTATTATATATAAAAATATCATTTATATAATATTAAAAATCATTATTTATATAAAACATATTTTTCTTTCCAAACCATAGAGATCATTTTCAAAATATTTATATATATAGACCAACGGTGTCTGTATATAATTTTCTATCCTATGGTCAGGTGATACGGATATTTATTATTTCATCCATAATTAAATATATACGGGTATATATATCATTTCAACCCGTAATCCCAAATTCAATGTCAATGAAAATCGCTTGGGTCTATCATTTCAACCCATAATGATTTCTCCTATTCTAAAGTCCGTTCGGGTATGTATCATTTCAACCCATAGTTAATTCTATACTAATAGGGAACTTGCATAGCGATAACAGATATGATAATAATATAACAAGCATACATCATCAATATAAATAACAGATAATAGTGTCAGATGTCACAGGTGAACTGATACAGGTAATAGCAGATATATAACGGTGTAAATAACTAACAACAGCATATTTTAGTTGTCGTTTCAATTGAAATCAAATTTAATAAATAAAAGAACGTTAATCTGAGTGATTACTCACCTTTCGAGGCGGGATAAATTTAACAAGGAAATTAGCTGCGAATTCCGGCACGAATCTCAAGGCAAGGCAAGATTGAACTTGATCGGCGAGGAAACTGGAAGTCTGAAATTGATGAAATCAAATCAAACTGGATTGACGAAGATCTATGGTATAAGTGAACATATAAAACTATATATATCTATATACAATCATATTCAAACACACATTTTTTTAATATATATGTAAAAAAAAATCATTGTTTTAAATAAAACACACATAAAAGAACAAACATATCTTCCTTAAAAATTTGAAATAAATACATATATACACACACACGCACATATACTTTCCAAACAAAACAGGACTTACATATTTTATAAAAGCAAGATATATATATATACACTAACCGTCTAAACAAAACGTTTATATACATTCCAAACTATGGATGTGAATTGTTATATATATTTTTATTTATATATATATATATATATATGCAACAAGTATATACGACCAACCAAAATCATAGACAGACTAACTTATTACAATATATTAATGTAAATATATAACATTTTAATATAATATATATATAAATAGAATCATATATAGAAACATGCGAAACATTGTATATAGCAATATAAACAACACCTATATAACTTGTTCAAACTTTATAACAGACTCTATAAATGTACACACAACTTGCTTAAACCTGGACGTCCCTTCTAACATTACATAAAAAAAATAGATCCAACTATCAGAATTTTATAATAATATAATATGTATATTGATACCTTTAAATAAAATATGCATATATATAAGCTATAGTACATTTCTGTAAATATATACACTTTTATATAAACCCAACACTAAATACGCATGCAAACTATCGTATATAATATAGTTCCAGAGAAAATTTCGAAACACATAAACATACCTGGTAAACAATATATATTCAACTAATATAACTATATTTATAAAATATTATACTCTGCAAAAAAGGCTAATACAAATAGTATCAGATATACAACTAATATATAAATACGAACATCTTATACAAATAAAAACAGCATACAAATTTGATGCCTTTATTACAAACCATCTGGTGATTCATTACTTCTTGATTTGGATGGAGTGTATGCGAGTAAAAATTCTGACATGCTAGCTGATCTTTCTTGGGATCGTTCTTTCATTTATTCTTCTGATGCTATGGGGTACGACCCTTATCTTGCTTCCCGTTTCAACCCCTTTGCTGGACTTTGTGGGAATGTCCCTTTGGTTTATGCTGATGATGGTGATCCTTCCTCTTTGAAGGAGTCCTAGTCTTGGTGATTTATATAGTTACTATGGCATGTCTGCCACATACCTGTGATTTTTGCCGTTTTTCTTAGTAGTGTAGGTGCTTTTACGTTACTCCTGTACTTCAACTTCATTACTTTCATAATAAAAGTGGACGGCTCGCTATAAAATCGGCTTGCTTTGCAAAAAAAAACAGCATACAAATTTTAACATGCACCTTACATATACGGATGATGAAAGAAAGAGGAGAGGCTGCTCACGGGTTATAGTGGTAAGCAACCGATGGCTTCGGTTATTAGGCTGGCGAGTGAAATCAGAGGGGAGAGGGAGGGGCGGTGGTTGCTCAGCAACGGACAAGGAGGGGGTGGCCGAAGCACACAAGCGGCAGAAAGTGTGTTCGGCTGTGATCTTTTCTTTTTTTTTCTTTTTTATGGCCGAGCAAAGGATGGGAGGAGAAGAGGGCGGCATGCGGGAAGATGGATGTGAGCGCGTGAGGCTATGGTTGGGGATGGCCGAGGCGAGCTATGGTGTGGTGGAAGTCTGGGTAAGCGGCACTTCTAGGTGGCGGAGATGCTATTCGATGCAAGTTCGGTGACGTAAAGTTTGCATGCAAAGGTGAAGCAAGGAACAATGAGAGGACGAACAAAATAAAAAAATTGGAAGAGAGCAGGTCAAGTTGACTTCAATCACTTTATAATATTATAACATGTACACATAACTTATAAAGGAGGTGAAAGGTGCAGGGAAAAGAAAGAAACAGTAAATGATGCGAATAGGCGGTGGTTGACAGCAAATAGAAATGAATAGTTATAAAAAAATTCAAAAGCAAATTTGAATGTAAATTTCAAAACAATGAACAGTGCTCGAAATGAAAGGACGTTGAAATGTTGAAAGGCCGTATGGATTTCAGAAGTTATTACAAAGGAAACGGCGGCTATACGGCCGGCAATTGAAAGGTACAGATGCCAAAATTCAATTACGTCGTCGGTACGACAGAATGTTGTCGTTTTCTCCCGCGTACCATATACCGAATTACAGAAATGAATATACCACGGAGGTCAACACGACGAGACGATCAAAACAGTATACGGATATTAGTGGTATGATTGAATTATAAAAATTCGAATTTTCTACTGGCGGAAAATGCAACAAAAACGCAGAAAAATAAGATCGACGGAGCTAAAGAAGTCCGAATTTAAAAAAGACGAAAAATGACGTCTTGCTCAAAAGATGATTTACAATTTTTCTATATAAAAATATTTAGGTTTCGAAAACATTTTATTTTCATCAATTCTTAACTGATTAAATTGGAATAAAATTACACACGAAAATAAACTTTCATATTTTTGGATGAAAATTTACCAGTTGCTATGTGAATATATGAAAATTCCACACACACACACACACACACATATATCAAATTCACTATATAGCTTAAAATCAAGAATTTTATTATATATAAAAATATCATTTATATAAATTTTAAAATCAATATTTATATAAAACATATATTTCTTTCCAAACCATAGAGTTCATTTTCAAAATATTTATATATATAGACCAACGGTTTCTGTATATATAATTTTCTATCCTATGGTCAAGTGATACGGATATTTATCATTTCAATCCATAATTAAATATATATAGGTATATATATCATTTCAACCCGTAATCCCAAATTCAATGTGAATGAAAATCGCTTGGGTCTATCATTTCAATCCATAACGATTTCTCCTATTCTAAAGTCCGTTCGGGTATGTCATTTCAACCCACAGTGAATTCTATACTAATAGGGAACTTGTAGAGTGATAACAGATATGATAATAATATAACAAGCATATATCATCAATATAAATAACAGATAATGTTGTCAGATGTCACAGGTGAACTGATACAGGTAATAACATATATATAACAGTGTAAATAACTAACAGCGGCATATTTTAATTGTTGTTTCAATTGAAATAAAATTTAATAAATAAAAGAACGTTAATCTGAGTGATTACTCACCTTTCGAGGCGGGATAGATTTAACAAGGAAATTAGCTATGAATTCCGGCACGAATCTCAAGGCAAGGCAAGCTTGAACTTGGATCGGCGAGGAAACTGAAAGTCTGAAATTGACGAAATCAAATCAAACTGGATTGACGAAGATCTACGGTATAAGTGAACATATATAAAACTATATATATCTATATACAATCATATTCAAACACACATTTTTTTTAATATATATGTAAAAAAATCATTGTTTTAAATAAAACATACATAAAAGAACAAACATATCTTCTTTAAAAATTTGAAATAATTACATATATATACACACACGTATACTTTCCAAACGGAATATATAAAAGTTAAGGATCAAAAAAATGGCGGCCGGATCTGGTATTCCTGAAACCCTAGGGGCGGAAGATGATGATGACGGCGGAGGCTGGAAGGAGGTTATGCATAGGGGAAAGACGAAGATATCGTTCGCTGAGGCTCTCAAATCAAATAAGGGGATTCCAAAGGCGAAATCCTGGATAGAGGCAGTTGGATCTAAAATAGAACTCAAGGGTACTACAAACTACTGTGAACCACAAATCAATGAAGACGATATATATCAACTGATAGACGAGGAAGACTACGCTGAATCTAAGCGATTATGGCAACACTCGATCCATGCTTAAATGGCAGGCAAAAGGCCATATTTCATTCACTTCAATGCTTATATTAAACGAACATGGAAACTGAAAGGGTCTTGGGATGTATACCCTCGTGATAATGGCTTTTACTTGATAAAATTTAAATTGGAGGAGGATTTTCAACGAATCATCAATGGCGGTCCGTGGATTATGGATAGCAGACTTATCCTGATGCGTAAATGGGAGGCTGACTTCAATTTTGAACATGCTATGTTATCAACATATCCTATTTGGGTCAAATTTAATAATCTGAATCTTGCTTTGTGGAACATGAGATGTATTAGCAAACTTGCAAGTATAGTAGGAAGGCCAATCGACATTGATGAAAATACAAGAAAACTCAAAAAAATCAAATATGCTAAGGTACTGGTTGAGATTTCAGCTTGTACGATTCTGCCAAAAATAGTAAAAGCCATAGACAAGCAGGGCAATATATATAAGCAAGAGGTGGAATACGAATTTGTTCCACCTAAGTGTGGTGAGTGTTTGTGTTTTGGACATACTAATCAACAGTGTCAAAACAAAAAAATGGAAGGTTTGGGTAGAAAAACCAAAAAGCACCACAGACTTACCTAAAACGAGTAGTCCAAAAATAGAGAGGAGATTACAAAAATACAAAATATCTCCTCTAATACATTTATCAACCTGAATTCAAACAAAAAGAGACTATGGAGTCGGACTGCGAATTAGTGCAAGCATCTCATCTAGCTCCTGTTCAGAAACAGAAGACACCTTATACAAAGGTAGCTCTGACACACAGGTTCCACCTACATCAAATCATCATCAACCAGAACAGATTCAAGCACTGCAGGCTGGGGCTCCACCATCTGTTGAACAGAAAGGGGGAGGAGGAGTTGCCAAACTCCCTATCAGATATTCGCAAGCTGGACATTGAATTGGATTCAACTGAAGACGAGGAGGAAGAAGAGTTGTCAGAAGATATCAGTAAGTATACAGAATGTAATGTTGCATATGATAACCAATCCCTGACTAATGATAAAGGTAGAACTGTCAAATCAGTCTTGGTAGGTACATCTCTGGTTACTCGGAGCAAATCTACCAAAAAATAAATATGTCTATCATTTGTTGGAATGTGAGAGGTCTTAACAATGACAAACGTAAGTTAGACCTCCACATTTTGAAGGCTAAACATAGGCCAACTATTTTAGCTCTTCTAGAAAATAAATTGAATAACAATAACTTAAAGATGATGAAAACACAATTTGGAAATCAGTGGCACTTTGTAACAACCCAGACTAATGGAAGAATTATAGTGGGTTGGGAAAGTAATTACTGGAATGGAAATATAATAGATATGAGTGATCAACAAATAACTATTAACTTCCACAATAATGGGGGACTGGAGATAATAACCACTTTTGTATATGCAAAAAACCTAGCCTCTGAGAGGATGGAATTATGGAAACAAATAACTGACAATTCCAAAAATATTAAAACACCCTGGATTGTCACAGGTGACTTCAATGCTGTCCTAAAGACTAATGAAAAGAAAGGTGGACTTACATTGAGGATAGCACAAGTAGCTGAATTTAATAACTGTGTGTTATCCAGTGGACTTGCAGAAGCATACCACTCAGGCCTGAAATTCACAAAGAAAAGCGGCGAGTCCAAGAAAATTACATCAAGATTAGACAGAGTGCTTGGAAATTCAAAGCGGTTTAATAAAATTCCAAAATTTAAAGTGACTGTTCTACCTTGTTCGACAAGCGATTATTGCCCCCCTTTGTTACAATTCAATGAAGATGGTAATATGCATAAGGGAAAACCATTCCGTTATGCAAATCACTGGCCTTTGATTGATGGATTTGAGGAAGTTGTGAACTTTAACACAGTAAGGATTCCTTCAGGTAACCACATGTATCGTTTTGTAATGCTCATCAAAATCATGAAAAACAGACTCAAGGATTGGAACAAGTGCAGACCCAAGACCACTGATAAAATCACAGAAATCCAATAGCATTTAGAAAACATACAGTATAGACTTGATGATGACCCTCTACACGAAGGCTTAAATGCAGAATTCTACACATTACAACGATGTCTTAAAGAAGAAATAAATAAGCAGACAATAGAGTTGAAGCAAAAAGCCAAAGAAAAATGGCTTATTCAAGGAGATGAATGTAACAAATTCTTCTATAGCAAAATGTCCATAAGACAACATCATAATAATCTGCAGAACTATATAGATAAGCATGGAGATGCATCAAGACATATAAAGGGCATAGAAGATCAAGCAATTACTTATTTCTCAAGATTATATAATGGTGATAATAATAATCAATTACCTCATGTCATCTGCAAAAGGAAAATTTCCGCTGAAGGAACCAACATGTTGACAGCTCCGATCTTGGAAGGGGAACTGAGGGATGCTGCCTCCTCCATCCACAACGACTCCTCCCCGGGACTTGATGGAATGGGGGCAGCCTTCTTCAAACTTTATTGGATAAACCTGAAAGAATACATGTTAAAGGCATATAATGAAGTATTTGAAACTGGTGAGTTCGTTCAAGAAATCAATCATTATTTCATATCTCTCATTCCTAAAACTAAGAAACCAGAGAGAATTGAAGAGAATAAGCCTATAGCTTGCTGTAATGTCACCTACAAAATTCTTAGTAAAATTATCTGCAAAAGATTAAACGAAGTACTACCAGACTTAATACCACAATGTCAAAGTGCATTCATCAAGGGTAGATACTATTGGCGAAGTTGAGGAAGATGGAGTCGAGTGAACGAATTCAATCAAGGAACTGGCAGCCGCCATAGAAGAAACCTAAAAATGGAATGTTTGAGTTGTGGGAGATAGGTTGTCTATTGATGTTTGTCGGCCTAACTCTAATTGTATATTTTAAGCTAAAGCTATGTATTTTGCTATGGGCCGCAAAGCCCAATCAGTAATAAATTAACCCATTTTCAAAAAAAAAACTTTCCAAACAAAACAGGACTTACATATTTTAGAAAAGCAAGATATATATATACACTAACAGTCTAAACAAAACGTTTATATACATTCCAAACTATGGATGTGAACTGTTATTTATATATATATATGCAACAAGTATATACGGCCAACCAAAATCATATGCAGACTAACTTATTACAATATTTTAATGTAAATATATAACATTTTAATATAATATATATGCATATATAGAATCATATATAGAAAAATGCGAAATATTGTATACAGCAGTATAAACAACACCTATATAACTTGTTCAAACTACATAACAGACTCTATAAATGTACACACAACTTGCTTAAACCTGGACGTCCCTTCTAACGTTACATAAAAAAAATAGATCCAACTATCAAAACTTAATAATATATGTATATTAATACCTTTAAACAAAATATGCATATATATATATAGCTACAGTACATTTCTGTAAATATATACACTTTTATATAAACCCAACACTAAATACGCATGCAAACTATCGTATATAATATAGTTCCAGAGAAAATTTCAAAACACGTAAACATACCTAGTAAACAATATATATTCAACTAATATAACTATATTTATAAAATAATTTACTCTGCAAAAAAAACAGCTAATATAAATAGTATCAGATATACAACTAATATATAAATATGAACATCTTATACAAACAAAAATAGCATACAAATTTTAACATGCACCTTACATATACGGCTGATGGGAGAAAGAGGAGAGGCGGCTCACGGGTTATAGTGGTAAGCAACCGATGGCTTCGGTTATTAGGCTGGCGAGTGAAATCAGAGGGGAGAGGGAGGGGCGGTAGTTGCTCGGCAACGGAAAAGGAGGGGGTGGCCGAGGACACAAGCGGCAGAAAGTGTGTTCGGTTGTGATCTTTTTTTTATGGCCGAGCAAAGGATGGGAGGAGAAGAGGGCGGCACGCTGGAAGATGGATGTGAGCGCGTGAGGCTATGGTTGGCGATGACCGAGGCGAGCTATGGTGTGGTGGAAGTCTGGACAAGCGTCACTGCTAGGTGGCGGAGATGCTATTCGATGCAAGCTCGGTGATGTAAAGTTTGCATGCACAGGTGAAGCAAGGAATAATGAGAGGACGAGCAAAAAAAAATTGGAAGAGAGGAGGTCAAGTCGGCTTCAATCACTTTATAATATTATAACAGTACACATAACTTATAAAGGAGGTGAAAGGTGCAGGGAAAAGAAAGAAACAGCAAATGATGCGAACAGGCGGTGGTTGATAGCAAATAGAAATGAATAGTTATAAAAAAAAATTAAAAGCAAATTTAAATGTAAATTTCAAAACAATGAACAGTGCTCGAAATGAAAGGACGCTGAAATGTTGAAAGGCCGTATGGATTTCAGAAGTTATTACAACGGAAACGGCTGCTATATGGCAGGCAATTGAAAGGTACAGAGACCAAAATTCAATTACGTCATCATTACGAAAGAATGTTGTCATTTTCTCCCGCATACCGTATATCAAATTACAGAAATGAATATACCACAAAGGTCAGCACGACGAGACGATCAAAATGGTATGCGGATATCAGTGGTACGATTGAATTATAAAATTCGAATTTTCTACTCGCGGAAAATGCAGAAAAATAAGATCGACGGAGCTAAAAAAGTCCGAATTTGAAAAAACGAAAAATGACGTCTTTCTCAGAAGATGATTTACAATTTTTCTATATAAAAATATTTAGGTTTCGAAAACATTTTATTTTCATCAATTCTTAACTAATTAAATTGAAATAAAATTACACACGAAAATAAACTTTCATATTTTCGGATGAAAATTTACCAGTTGCTATGTTTAACTAGACGCATTTCAAATATCAAAATTTTATTTTAAAATTTCACAAAAATTCAACTAACTAAATAAATAAAACAAATAAAATTATTAAAAATTGTCGGGTCGTTACACTCTCCCCCACTCAAAACTTTTCGTCCTCGAAAAGGAAGGAGGTAGGAGATAGAAACTACCAGAAAGAAAAACAGATTTGAAATACAAAATAAAACAATAAATTTTAAAACCATATAAATTTCAATTGAATTAATTAATATTCACTAATTGATTTTAAACTCAAGGAATTTCATTAAGTTTATTTATTTTCAATTTATTGTTGTTGGTTACAAAATTTATTTCAAACAACAAATTTATTTTATTAATCCATTTATTATTCAACTAACTTAGTATTCTATTTATCTCCATTAACATTTTATAATTAAAATTTAAGTGTATAACATTTATTATACACACTCAAATTTTATTTATAAAGACATTTTATATTGTATACTATCCAATTACATAGTTAACTTCTAAGCAATTTAGGTAAGTTATATCGAATGCAATTGAGTATTATATAAGTAAATTTCAAATTTAATTCTCTCAAGTTCAAATATATTTTAAATCAAGTCATACTTTAGAAATTAAAATCAAATTTATTTCGAAACAAAAGTGTAGCAAGCTACAGAATGGTCTCTCCATTTCGAAACTCGAAAATGAATGTCGATGATGCGGCCGCCATCACCGAAATTATTTTCCATCGATAAAAGAGAAGAGCTCTAATTTAATCATTTAAAATTCTTTGAAAACCATTTCTATTCGAAAATATTTTAAATAATATACATTTGAAAACTTTAAAACCATAGTTCGAAATTATCGGAAATTAAATTCTCAAATTCTAATTTAAATTCACTTCAAATTCCAAACAAATTATACCCAAGTTTATAAGTTCATTTATTTATATTGCAATAGTCAATGGTCTACAAAACTATAAATGATAATAAAAAACTATCATTTCAACAATCAATTTATTAATAGTTTAGTTGAAGAAAATTCATACTTATATATATAATATAATCATACAAACTTTATTTTATTTACCAAATTTGAAAACAATATTGTGTCAGTTTGCTCTGCTCAAGTGTTTTGGAAATCCTATCGATAGCGTTGATCAGACGAATCGATCGAAAACCCAAATCAACATCAACAACTCAAACAACACAATATATAAAACATTTAAAAATAAATTTACAAATACACTTCCTCACTCGACGATACAGGAATGGATTTTCAAAGCAAGGATAGAGATTCAAATTTGAGGGACTCAAATCAAAGAGAATTTTTGATTCGAAGATAGGTTCGAAACATAGATAAGATGACTTAAACAACAAATAGGAAGATGGATAAGTTAATTAAATCGTGGCAACCTTAACCGGGTCGACCGTGACTTCAAAAATAAGATCGATGCAGAATTCCGAGGTATATCAACATTCGATCACAAGAGATAGAATTCTGGCATAGCAGGAGATAGATAGCATTGTAAACCGAGGATACAGAAATCTCCGGTAAATCGATATCTATTATAAAAGAGTTTCACCCCTTTACAAATCATTCGAAGGTTGGCAAGACCGTCGATTCGTTATAAAGATCATTCGAAGTGGAGTTATGGGATACTCCAGAATACGGATAGAGAGAGGCAATGATGGATTTTGGAACCGAGGGACGTTCCAAAATTCAAAGGAAATTCAAATCAAAGAAGAAAGAATTTAAGCTTGAACTAAAGTTATTCCATAGTTAAATTTACCATACATGCTAAGTTTTGCCTAGAGCCAAAGCTCTGATACCAAATGTAACGATCTGATATTTTCAACCATCCGCATCCAAACATGCCGGAATTGAATTGCTCAAAATACCAGATTGTAAGTTTATATTTGGCAAAACTCAGCATATACAGTAACAAATAATCACGGATCACAGGCATAGAGTAATAAATGCAGCGGAAACAAAAGATAGTAGTTCATGAAGCTACTATATACATAAAAGAGTTAAACAAGATACAATAAAAGTCTCGAATACAATAGTTAAATACAATATCATAATACAACACGGGAACCGACTGAATATCAGAAAGCTGGATAGATAGTTGGATCTCCAAGCGAAGCCCTAGCTCCAAATGTGAGTCTCAAATGCTGGTACACTCAGTCTGACCCGAGCGTAAAGCAAAACACAAAACACTCGAGTCATGATTAACATTCTTATAGAATAAATCCAACTCAAGTGAAATAACAACTGAAATACAAGTAACTCAACGGATGTTTAGGATAACCATCCTCTAAGGATCCGTTAAACTATCTACTATGTAATAATATACGCTAACTAGATAATGCCATCAGTAATATGAAGTATCAAAAAAGTGTTAAGGCGTTACCATTATCCCCTTTAACACATTTATATAAGCATCATAGTCTATGCAACACTGTAAACTCCACCACAAACGAGTGGGATATCAGGGAGTACTCCATAGGTATAACATAAAACAAATCGTAGTGGTCGTGCATAGGGAAACAAGTATGGCAAGGCACATGAGGCAATACCCAAGGTAGTGAAACTACCGTTTGCCTGATCCGGACTGGTGAGAACGCATCGCCGCAACGATCACAAAACCGCGGAACAACACTCCCAATTCAAGGGTGCGCACCAATCAATAACAAGTAGTGAGTAGTTTACGAAGAAGTGTGTTCGCTCGAGGTGGCTAACCCCATTTGGCCCGGCACGGATCCTGTTTTAGTCATTTCCAATTTGACACAAGTGTCAAGGTCATCCATTATCATTCTCTTTCTTCAGTCATCACGTACATCATTCCAACCACTTCATTCTGGATCACACTCTGCGTATAGTTATTAAAGTGGTTTTCGGTTTAGACAGAGAGTATGTCCATAACCGATCCTGGTTTCTTTAATAACTTTCGTAATTATTACACCGATTGGTCGTTTAATAAATTTCAATCGTTTAATAAATTTCAAAAACCAAGTCAATTTCAATCTCACTTAGAATTTGAAAGTCAGCATTTCATTTGTCTTTCTATATCAATTTCTACAATTTACGTTTCAAAACTTCCAAATTTACCATTTCAAAACTCTATAATTCAACTTAACTTTTTATTTAAAACAATTCAAATATTGATTTAAATTCATATATAGGTTTCATCCCATAATTATTTAAACTAAGTTAATTTAACATTCAAAACAATTTAAATTCATTAATGGATTCATTAAGTAATCATTTAAATTAAGTAAATTTATCATTTCGAAATAATTCCAATTGAATTTCCAATTCATTAAATCAATCACTTAAGTTTACCTACATTGTATCAAAACTTATAAATTGAATTAAATTAAATTCGTCAAATTAAATTCTTTAAATTACAAGTCTCGTATTAATCTCTGTCAATCACATTTTATTTCTTATTAAAGAAATTCAGTTTCACTTATTTACTTACTTAACAAATTTCAAAACTTAATTGTTACCGGAACTCAATTTCACTTATTAAAGAACTTAATTTCACTTATTAAAGAATTCAATTTTATTTAATTATTAAATAATTTCAATACTTAATTTAATAATTTAATTAAATTTAAACAACATTCTTTCATCAAACACTTTGTTAATCATAATACTTTGGAAATCAAAATTTAGAAATCATAATGCTTGGTATCATAACACTTCCCACTTAACTGTTTAAATATAAATAATAGTATATATAATAAAATAGTTTATAATTTAAAATAGTTTATACAAAAATAGTTATAATTTAAAATAGTTTATATTAAAAATAACTTATTTTAAAATAGTTTATATGAAATAGATTTATAAAGTAGCATATATAAATAGTTTTAAATATAATTTAAAATACCTTGTATAATAAAATAGCTTTCTCAAATTTCATAAATCGATTCAAATCAACTCAAATCCAAAATTTAATTTTAATTAAATCTCAAATCAACAATTTTAATTTATTTCAGTTTACTCAATAAACCATTTCAAATTATATCGATTTCAAATAGATTTTTACCACAAATAAACCATTACAATTTCAATATTTTCCAAAGCTTTAAATATTCAAACATTTCAAACAAGAATTGATAATTCCACGTACATATATCAAATTCACTATATAGCTTAAAATCAAGAAGTTTATTATATATAAAAATATCGTTTATATAATATTAAAAATCAATATTTATATAAAACATATATTTCTTTCCAAACCATAGAAATCATTTTCTAAGTATTTATATATATATAGACCAATGATGTTTGTATATATTTTTCTATCATATGCTCAAGTGATACAAATATTTATCATTTCAATCCATAATTAAATATATACGAGTATTTATATCATTTCAGGCTGTAATCCCAAATTCAATGTCAATGAAAATCGCTTGGGTCTATCATTTCAACCCATAATTATTTCTCATATTCTAAATTATGTTCGGGTATGTATCATTTCAACCCATAGTGAATTCTATACTAATAGGGAACTTGCAGAATGATAACAGATATGATAATAATATAACAAGCATATATCATCAACTTAAATAACAGATAATGGTGTCAGATGTCACAGGTGAACTGATATAATAATTGCATATATATAACAGTGTAAATAACTAACAGCAGCATATTTTAGTTGTCGTTTCAATTGAAATAAAATTTAATAAATAGAAGAACGTTAATCTGAGTGATTACTACCTTTCAAGGAGGGATAGATTTAACAAGGAAATTAGCTACGAATTCCGGCATGAATCTCAAGGCAAGGCAAGATTGAACTTGGATCGGCGAGGAAACTGAAAGTCTGAAATTGGCGAAATCAAATCAAATTGGATTAACGAAGATCTACGGTATAAGTGAACATATATAAAATTCTATATATCTATATACAATCATATTCAAACACTCTTTTTTTTAATATATATGTAAAAAAATCATTGTTTTAAATAAAACACACATAAAAGAACAAACATATCTTCCTTAAAAATTTGAAATAAATACATATACACACACACGCACACACACACGAATACTTTCCAAACAAAATAGGACTTACATATTTTATAAAAGCAAGATATATGTATATATATACTAACAGTCTAAACAAAACATTTATATACATTCGAAACTATGGATATGAACTGTTATTTATATATATGCAACAAGTATATACGGCCAACCAAAATCATATGCAGACTAACTTATTAAAATATATTAATTTAAATATATAACATTTTAATTTATAATATATATATATATATATATATATATATATATAGAAACATGCGAAACATTGTATACAGCAGTATAAACAACACCTATATAACTTGTTCAAACTTTATAACAGACTCTATAAATGTACACACAACTTGCTTAAACCTGGACGTCCCTTCTAACGTTACATTAAAAAAATAGATCCAACTATCAAAACTTTATAATAATATAATATGTATATTAATACCCTTAAACAAAATATGCATATATATAAGCTACAGTACATTTCTGTAAATATAAACACTTTTATATAAACCCAACACTAAATACGCATGCAAACTATCGTATATGATATAGTTCCAGAGAAAATTTTGAAACACATAAACATACCTGGTAAACAATATATATTCAACTAATATAACTATATTTATAAAATATTTTACTTTGCAAAAAAACAGCTAATACAAATAGTATCATATATACAACTAATATATAAATACGAACATCTTATACAAATAAAAACAGCATACAAATTTTAACATGCACCTTACAAATACGGCTGATGGAAGAAAGAGGAGAGGCGGCTCACGAGTTATAGTGGTAAGCAACCGATGGCTGCGGTTATTAGGCTGGCAAGTGAAATCAGAGGGGAGAGGGAAGGGAGGTGGTTTCTCGGCAACGGAAAAGGAGGGGGTGGCCGAGGCACACAAGTGGAGGAAAGTGTGTTCGGCTATGATCTTTTTTTTTATTTTTTATGGCCGAGCAAAGGATGGGAGGAGAAGAGGGCGGTAGGCGGGAAGATGGATGTGAGCGCGTAAGGCTGTGGTTGGCGATGGCCAAGGCGAGCTATGGTGTGGTGGGAGTCTGGGAAAGCGGCACTGCTAGGTAGCGGAGATGCTATTCGATGCAAGCTCGGTGACGTAAAGTTTACATGCACGGGTGAAGCAAGGAACAATGAGAGGACAAGCAAAATAAAAAAAATTGGAAGAGAACAGGTCAAGTTGGCTTCAATCACTTTATAATATTATAATATGTACACATAACTTATAAAGGAGGTGAAAGGTGCAGGGAAAAGAAAGAAACAGCAAATGATGCGAACATGCGGTGGTTGATAGCAAATAGAAATGAATAGTTATAAAAAAAAATTAAAAGCAAATTTAAATGTAAATTTCAAAACAATGAACAGTGCTCGAAATGAAAGGACGCTGAAATGTTGAAAGGCCGTATGGATTTCAGAAGTTATTACAACGGAAACGGCTGCTATACGGCCGGCAATTGAAAGGTACAGAGACCAAAATTCAATTACGTCGTCGGTACGACAGAATGTTGTCGTTTTCTCCCGCGTACCGTATACCGAATTACAGAAATGAATATATGATGAACGTAATTTTCTGCATTTTAAACCATTTGTTTCATATATTTTTATTTTAATAAAGCGGTATTATACGGGCATTTTATTGTGGTTTTGCATATTATAGGTTCCGAAGTGCAATGTTGAAATTAACCGGTTGTGCCGTCCAATGGTTCAAATGACACGCAAAAAAGTGCAACGTTTTGAGTACTGAATAATTCGAAGAGAAAGTACATATGGTTCGTGAAGAAATGCTTCTTACGTCACCAACATGTATACTATTCATGCAAGAAAGCAAATGCAAATATTGAAAATACACTTTCAAAATTTAGCCTGAAAATCTCTCAAAGTAAGGCCACTTGTTAATCAAATAACAAAGCAAAGACCTATTCAAAGTGAGGTGGCCTTATTTTTCTCCAAATATCAAGCACAAGGACCTAAATAGTAGGGTTATTTGTGGAGGCTGAAGCCTTTAAATGGAGAGAGGAATGCAGATGGAAAATCATCTCTTACCCCATCACTCTTCTTCTAGTTTAATTTTAATTTCAACAGTGTTTTTATTTCGAATAGAATACGTAAGATTGTTAATTAGATTTGGCAATTTATTTATTCTTATTCTTAGTTATCTTCTGCACTCTTTTCAGTTAGTTAATAAATTCAGTTCATTTTATTTCAGTTGTTTGCTCTATTATTTTCTTTTAAGCACTTTTATTTTCTGTTTTGATTTCTACAATTTTATATTTTAATTGCAATTTTGATTAGATTCGAAATTAATTTGGAGTATATTATTGTTTTTATTTCCTATTTAAGATCCTCCATCGAATTTTTTTAACACGCCTAAGATTTAAATAGGGATTTCAAATATTTTAAAACACAATTCCCTGTGTTCGACCTGCATACTACACGCCTGTGTGCTTGCAGAATTAATTAAAATTTGTGCTTTTCTAATCAATAGAAAAGTTTCAATAAGTTTTTGGCGCCGTTGCCGGGGAATTGCTATTTTGAAAATTTTCGATTTTTCTACTTTTTAGTCTATTCATGTTAATTTATTTTTTCCGTTATTTGAAAGAAAATTGTTTTTTTTCTTTTTCCAGTTCCTTTCACAAAAGTAGCGTTTTACTTAAAAAATCGTTTTTTCTTTTTCCAGTTCCTTTCACTTAAAAAAAAAATCGTTTTTTCCCCAGTCCCTTTCACTTAGAAAAAATCGTTTTTTTTCTTTCACTGCATGTTTTCAAGTTTCACATTGGTTTGGTTTCTGTTTCAATTGCTTTTCACGTTGCATTCATCTACAGCATTTTTGTTTTTTTCTAGTGATTGCAGGTAGCTCAAGTAAGCAAATCTCAGCCATTCAACAACAAGGATCTAGGGATCAAGCTATTATAAACAGTGCAGTTTTAGCACTGCTCAGTTGCACTGGACGGACTGCCATACCCCTCTGTAAGTAATTTTCTACTCTACAGGTACCCAACTGAAAACTGTTTAAATTTACTTTTGGCTACTACACCTTGATTCGTTTATGCGCGTTTGGGCAAGAAATAATTTTAACTGTTTAGAAAGCCAAAATATTTCATTAAATAAATCAACGGAAATTTCAAATCAAACAAATATGAGCAATCACGGTTCACAACACGGTTCACATCACAGTTCACACCACAATTCACCAAAATTATCACCTAAATCACATGTTGGACATAATGAATTTCATGAGAACCGTCCATTATCCCTTAGAGACCGATGCTATCCAATACGGACTGTTCAACCTTCGGTTATTTCATTTCCACCTACCGAAGGAAATAATTTCGAGCTAAAACATTCTTTTATCCAAGGGGTAGTGAATTTGAATTATATGCTTCTACAACCAAAATGCAACAACTTTCTAATGAATCCATCAAGCTAAGACTTATTCCATTCGCGCTTCTAGAAAGTGCGAAAAGATGGCTTAATTCTGTTCCTAAAAATTCAATTAAAAGTTGAGACAATTTCGTTACTATATTTTTGAAAAAGTTTTTTTCTTTCCACAAAACTCTTAAAATTCGAACTGAAATCAACCAATTCTCTCAGAATGAAGGAGAAACTTTTTCAAAATATTTTGAAAGGTTCAATCAATTGTTATATAGCTGCCCACATCATGCAATCCCTAAACACGTTTTGTGCCAAATCGTTTATGGAGGGTTTAACTACCAAACAACATCCCAACTCGAATCAATGTGTGAAGGATAATTCATGGCAAAAACAGATGAGGAAGCTTGGGAATTTTTAGAAGAGTATTCGAAAAAGGATATGCAATGGGAAACAACTCGTGTTCCAATTCGTGCTTCAAATAGAGGAGTACATGCCATTGACCCATCACATCTTCCTATAGATGCCCAAACTCCTCAAGAAGGAGAAGGACTACCCCATTACTACACACAAGACCAAATCAATGCTATAGCTCAAAATAGTCCTTACTCATCCACATACAATCCTAACTGGAAGCACCACCCCAATTTTTCATGGTCAAATCCTAACAATGTGGCTAATCCATCACATATGTATCCAATGATACCAAATTCGAATTATCGAGCCCCAACCTCTAATGCTCAAAATTCTCAACCTGCTTCTAAAAAAAACCTTCGAATCAACCATACAGGCATCCTAATTTCAATCCATCAACTCAACCTTCTCAGCCTTCACAAGAAATTGCTCGATTGGAAAAGCAACTCACCAAACAAAATGAACAAATCACTAATCAAGATGCGAGAATTGAGCAAATCACCAAACAAAATGAACAAATGTTGATAATGATGAAGGATCTCATGAAAATCAATGAGAAAGGTAAATTGCCTAGTCAACCCAAAGTGAATCCAAAGTATAACTCTCGAGGAGTAAATCTTTGTGAGGATAAATATGTAAATCCGGTTAATGCTGTCACCACATTAAGGTCTGGAAAGACAGTGGACAACCATGTCGGCAACCTCGACGTCCTTCTTAAGTCTTTCCTTGTTCAAAATTCTGAAACTCAGTCAACACCCACTGTTGTCAATCCAAACAACTCTAATTCTTCATCCAAGGTCGACAATCCCTACCACTCTTCGCTTTCTGATGTTACCAACCCCAACATTTCAACGCCCTTATCTTCACCCTCTAATATCACACCTTTTTCTTCGATGAAAAAACTACCGAACGAGTCTATAAACCCATGGCTCCATTTCCTCATAGACTCAACAAAAAGAAGAAGCTCGCTAATTTTGACCAAAGTCTTGAAATCAAGTTCGAGTCAATATTCCACTTCTTGATACCATCGAGCAAATTCCTCAATATGCCAAATGTTTGAAAGAGCTATGTACTCAAAAACGTGCCACTAACGTTCCTAAGACTGCATTTCTAACTGCAAATACTAGCTCTGTTCTTTCAAATCCCTCCCCAATCAAGTATAAGGACCTCGGTTGTCCTACAATCCGGTGTAAAATAGGTAACACTCACATTAGTCATGCCTTACTCGATCTTGGAGCGAGTGTGAATCTTTTGCCTTATATTGTGTACTGTCAACTTGGACTAGGGGAATTAAAACCTACAAACATCACAATTCAACTAGCTGATCGATCTGTCAAAAAACCATTTGGCACAGTTGAAGATGTTTTGATACAAATCGAGCAATTCTATTTCCCAGTCGATTTCATAGTCCGAAAGACCGCACCTGTCTCAAATCCTAACAGTCAGATTCCCTTGATATTAGGTCGTCCATTTTTAGCAACATCAAATGCTATCATAAATTGTAGGAATGGTCAACTCCGACTTTCCTTTGGGCACCTAACCATTGAACTAAATATATTCAATCTTAACAAACAACCAAGGAATCTTGAAATAGAAGAAGTTGACATGATCCAAAAAATTGTAGAAAATGATTTTAGTGATATTACAGAGTCTCTTAACATGTGCCTAGATCATTTTAATTCTAATTTAAATGAAGATGAATACATTTATGAATTAAGTGATATGCTCTGCTCTTCTCATAATTCACTAGAATTCAATCAGTTGATGTCTACTGAAGCCTCAAAAGAAGTACGCCCTAAATTAGACCTCAAACCTCTTCCAAACGATCTTAAGTACGCATACTTAGATTCTTTGGGAAATTTCCCTGTAATCTTGGCATCCGATCTCATTAAGGACCAAGAAGAACAACTTTTGAAAATTTTAAGGGAAAATAAAGAGGCAGTAAGATGGGTAATCGTTGACATTAAGGGAATTAGTCCATCAATCATCAAACATCGAATACATTTAGTCGACGAGGCTAAATTCACCCGCGAAGCTCAAAGGCGATTAAACCCTAATATGAGAGAAGTGGTAAAGGAAGAAATTATCAAATGTTTAGACAATAACATTATCTACCCTATCTCTGACAGTACTTGGGTAAGTCCGGTATAAGTTGTGCCCAAGAAGTCTGGAATCACTGTGACCAAAAATGAGAATAACGAACTTGTTCCATCAAAAGTCAAAACAAAATGGCGCGTTTGCATCGACTATCGAAAACTCAATGCAGCAACAAGAAAAGATCATTTTCACCTTCCTTTCATTGATCAAATGCTCGAACGCTTAGCCGGTCATGAATATTATTGTTTTCTTGATGGTTACTCCGGCTATAATCAAATCCCCATTGCACTAGAGGACCAACACAAAACGACATTCACATGTCCCTTTGAAACTTTCGCTTATCGTCGCATGCCCTTCGGTCTTTGTAATGCTCCCGCTACCTTTCAGAGATGTATGATGAGTATATTTCCTGATATGGTGGAGGATTTCTTAGAAATATTCATGGATGATTTTTCAATCTATGAGCCATCTTTTGATCAATGCCTCCTTCGTTTAGAACGTGTCTTAAAGCGATGTAAGGAGAAATCTCTTGTTCTTAATTGGGAAAAATGTCATTTTATGGTTAAACGAGGAATAGTCTTGGGTCATGTTGTCTCTAAAAATGGCCTAGAAGTTGACAAATCCAAAGTTGATCTTATTGTTGGCCTTCCTCCTCCGAGGACCGTAAAGGACATTCGCTCGTTACTCGGCCAAGTAGGATTTTATAGGAGGTTCATTAAAGATTTTTCAAAAATTTCAAAACCTCTTTCGAATCTTCTAGCTAAAGACGTTAAATTTGAATTTTCCAATGAACGTAAAACATCTTTTGAAACCCTCAAATCAATCTTGACCTCTGCACCTATCATCCAACCTCCAAATTGGACTTTGCCTTTCGAATTAATGTGTGAGGCTTCTGATTATGCCATTGGAGCCATCTTAGGTCAACGAATCGATAAACTTTCTCGAGTCATCTATTATGCTAGCAAAACTCTTAACGAAGCTCAATTGAATTACCCAACCACTGAAAAAGAGTTTTTAGCAGTTATCTTTGCCCTCGATAAGTTTAGATCATATCTCGTAGGTTCTATGGTCATAGTTTACACCGATCATGCCGCCTTGCGGTATTTACTCACGAAAAAGGATGCCAAACCCCGCTTAATCCGTTGGATCCTCCTTCTTCAAGAGTTTGACCTAGAAATACGGGATAAAAAGGGTTCTGAAAATGTCGTAGTTGATCATCTTTCTCGTATTGTTCATGAAAACTTCGATAACTCTCAAATCAATGATCATTTTCCCGATAAAAAAATTCTTTCCCTCTCCAGTGCATCATGGTACGCGGACATCGTAAATTATCTTGTCACAAATGAAACACCTTCTCATTGGTCAAAACAAGATTAAAAAAAATTCTCTCAATGTTTGAAACTTTTACTGGGACAATCCTTAACTCTTCAAATATTGCACTGATTAAATCATACGTAGATGTGTCCCCGAACATGAATTCCATAGCATCCTCTCTTTTTCACATAATCAAGCATGTGGAGGACGTTTTGGAGCAAAGAAAATTGTTGCCAAGGTGTTACAGTGCGGTTTTTATTGGCATTCTCTTTTTCGTGATGCCCATGAATTTTGCTCCAAATGCGCTAGATGTCAACAAACAGGTCGTATTTCTAAACGTAACATGATGTCCCTAAACCCAATCCTTGTCATCGAAATTTTTGATGTTTGGGACATCGATTTCATGAGTCCTTTTCCTAATTCTTTTGGAAATCTCTACATCCTACTTGCCATAGATTACGTGTCTAAATGGGTTGAGGCCATTCCCACCAGAACGAATGACAATAAAGTTGTTGTCAAATTTTTGAAAGAGAACATATTTTCCCATTTCGGCACACCTCGAGCCATTATAAGCGATAACGGTTCTCATTTTTGTAATCGCGCTTTTGAATCTCTTCTTAAGAAATGCTTTATCACTCATAAACTATCTACTCCATATCATCCACAGACTAATGGTCAAGTTGAGATTTCCAATAGACAAATTAAACAAATTCAAGACAGTTATCTCCAACAGAAAAGATTGGTCATCTAAATTGATAGACGCCCTTTGGGCATTTCGCACAGCTTATAAAACCAATCTAGGAATGTCACCATACCGATTGGTCTTTAGAAAATCATGCCATTTACCTGTTGAGCTCGAGTACCGCGCACTTTGGGCAATCAAATACCTTAATTTTGACATAGAAAAAGCCGGATCGCATCGTAAATTACAATTTCAAACTTAGAAGAACGAAGAAATGAAGCGTATGAAAATGCAAAGATTTATAAAGAGAAAACTAAATTCTATCATGATAAATCCATACTTAGTAAGACATTCGAAGTAGGTCAGAAAGTTCTCTTATATGATTCCAGACTTCATTTATTTCCGGGCAATTGAGATGTCGATGGACAAGTCTATATATTGTGAAAACAATATACCCTTATGGTGCAGTTGAAATTGAAAATCCTAGGGACAGTTCCATTTCAATGGTTAATGGACAGCGTTTGAAGCCATTTCTTGAGTTTGAACAACACGAGGACGACGAGTTCGTGGATCTCCATGAACCCAGCTACTCGGCATAAGCCACTCACTATCTTGTAAATATCAGGTTGTATATTTTTTATTTTTTTTCTGTTTTGCATTTGCATTCCATTTGACAGTTGGGACACTGTCTCATTCTAGTGTGGGGGGACGCATATCTCATTCTGTTTGTTCATATTTCATAGTGCGGCGTCATTTAAAAAAAATCATCTCATTATTTGTTTCAAATTTCCTTTCAATTTTTTTTCTCATTTCCCATTATTTTCAGGACTGCGATTTATTTTTAATTAGTCAAGACAAAGTAAGTAAGCAGTTGAAGTCAATTGATGAATTTTTTTGTGAATCACTAATTTCAAATGTAAAATATAATGAAAAGTTGAATTACAAGCGATAATAGTGAGGTTAGCATATAGGAGGATTCGTAGGTGATGGTTATAAAATCCTTTCTAAACTGTAGTCTTTGTTTAAAAAAAAGTGGCAGATTTAAAGTACATGCGTTGACATTTCAAATCATTGAAGTTAAGTGGTGCTAAGTTGATTTGCATAACTTATTTAGTTAATATATATATATATATAATAATAATAAGCACCTAGAGTCAATAGGTGTGCACACTTATGAAAGTGTGTGCACTCGCCACGCTCTGTACTCTTCTCACGTAAGCCCGCAAAGCAGTGCATGGATGGTATATCCGGCGTCAGCATTGTGAGTTAGGTGTATAAATAATTAAATAAATAATCACCTAAGGATTACCGACCTTTTCTGACATAGTCAGCGTCGGTTTGCACAATCCGTCAAGCTCTGTCCCAACTCTCACGTAAGCCCGCGAGGCAGTGCATAGGTGGTATACCTTGGTCCAAAAGTTAGGTGCAAAAAAAAAATATTAGTAAAGAGAGACTAAGCTTTGAAATCGAAACACTTCTTGACTTTGTTGATTTGGCTTGTTATACGAATGGAAATGAAAAATACCATTTTGAAAAAAAAACAGTGATTAACATTGAAGAATTTATTTCATGGCTGCACTATGTTATCGACCGAAACAACTGGCCAAACTAGAATCTAACGTATGAAAACTTGAGTTATATTATAATTTGTGTTTAGTGAGGAACGAAAAATTTCTAGAAGTTGACTAAAACTGATATACATTATTTTGTTGCAATTATTGTGAAGTAAATCGAGTCTCCATTTGTTTAAAATTTTGCATTCATGTAGTACATTAGAATCATCACATATCGCATTTGGATTTTGTGGGTAGCATCTGCTTAAAACCCTCACGAGACACCGCTCGTCCTACTAGGGACACCTAGAGGTTTAACGGCTTGTTGCATACGCTCAATGCAATCGTGTTTCCTACGAAAAAGGATTTAGTTAGTTTTATTTTCTTGCTTATTCGAGGACGAATAAAGTTCTAGTGTGGGGGTATTTGATGAACGTATTTTTCTGCATTTTAAACTGTTTGTTTCATATATTTTTATTTTAATAAAGCGGTATTATACGGCTATTTTGTTGTGGTTTTGTAGATTATAGATTCCGAAGTGCAACGTTGAAATTAATCGGTTGTGCCGTCCAATGGTTCAAATGACACGCAAAAAAAAAATGCAACATTTTGAGTACAGAATAATTCGAAGAGAAAGTACATATCGTTCATGAATAAATGCATCTCACGTCACCAACATGTGTACTATTCATGCAAGAAAGCAAATGCAAATATTGAAAATACACTTTCAAAGTTTAGCCTAAAAATCTCTCAAAGCAAGGCCACTTGTTAATCAAATAACAAAGCAAAGACCAATTCAAAGTGAGGTGGCCTTATTTTTCTCCGAAAATGAAAACAAGGACCTAAATAGTAGGGTTATTTGTGGAGGCTGAAGCCTTTAAATAGAGAGAAGAATGCAGATGGAAAATCATCTCTTACCCCCATCACTCTTCTTCTAGTTTAATTTTAATTTCAGCAGTGTTTTTATTTCGAATAGAATCCGTAGGATTGTCAATTAGATATGGCAATTTATTTATTCTTGTTCTTAGTTATCTTCTGCACACTTTTCAGTTAGTTAATAAATTCAGTTCATTTTATTTCAGTTGTTTGCTCTATTATTTTCTTTTAAGCACTTTTATTTTCTGCTCTGATTTCTACAATTTTATATTTTAATTGCAATTTTGATTAGATTCGAAATCAATTTGGAGTATATTATTATTTTTATTTCTTGTTTAATATCCTCCATTAAATTTGTTTAACACGCCTAAGATTTAAATAGGGATTTCAAATATTTTAAAACACAATTCCCTGTGTTCGACCTGCATACTACACGCCTGTGCGCTTGCAGAATTAATTAAAATTTATGCTTTTCTAATCAATAGAAAAGTCTTAACAATATGCCACGGAGGTCGGCACGACGAGACGATCAAAACAGTATATGGATATCAGTGGTATGATTGAATTGTAAAAATGCGAATTTTCTACTAGCGGAAAATGCAGCAAAAACGCAAAAAAATAAGATCGACGGAGCTAAAGAAGTCCGAATTTGAAAAAACAAAAAATGACGTCTTGCTCAGAAGATGATTTACAATTTTTCTATATAAAAATATTTAGGTTTCGAAAAACATTTTATTTTCATCAATTCTTAACTGATTAAATTGAAATAAAATTACACACGACTTTATATTTTCGGACGAAAATGTACCAATTGCTACGTTTAAGTTGAAGCATTTCAAATAACAAATTTTTATTTTAAAATTTTATTATTTAAAATTTCACAAAAATTCAACTAATTAAATAAATAAAACAAATAAAATTATTAAAAATTATCGGGTCGTTACAGTTTACATCCCTATGATTATTTTCGTGGACGATATAATTTCTAGGGAAAAATTCTTAATGGTGTAATGCAACGACCTACATTTTTACTTGTCAATGGATAATAAAGTTTTATTTTAATAACCAGATGAACTTAAAATGGGTTAAATTTTTAGTAATGTAATAACTTGATGTTGTTAACTTTTAGAATAAATTATGGACATACTCAGCCTAGAAAATAGTAATGACCATAACTTTTAATAGGTGCAGAAATTCGACCAAAGACCTATTCAGAATGAAAATATGATGATTTTTCTTTTAGTAGAGTGGTCATAATAGAAATTAAGCTAAGCAATTGAGGAGATACCATAGTTTAAAGATTGATAGTATTAATTTAGATTTAATGTGATTACAACCTAGTCCATAGTTGATCCCTACGTTGATCAGACGCATCGATCAGAATTCTTAAAGCATTCAATGGGCAATACAACACAAAATCATCTTCTATATGATAAAAATATCACTTAAAATTTTTACGAATATTCTTGTTCGTTTTAAGAACAAAATCCAATTATACTTATAAATATATCTTATTAGAAAGACTTGCAATTTTAAATTGCTGTTTTCACCCATAATCAATGAATACAAGGATGGAGTCATCGAGATACCCGCAGAATACTCGATTCATAAGATGGATGAAATAAGCTGGATGGTTCGTCAAACCAAATGGCATAACAAGCCATTCATAAGAATCATAATGAGTGCGGAATGTGTTTAATGGAACGTTATCGTCCGCGACTCATAGCTAATGAAAACCGATGGCAAATTTGAGCCGAGAAGACCTTAGAACCACCCAATAGATCGCTTAGGTGGTAATCCTAAGACAAGCTTAAAAATGCCGAAAAATTCACAAACTACTTGAATGAGAGAAATAACATTTTCCTCGTCATGTGGGTTTAAAGAAATAAACGATGTCGCCAAATTGGAATCAAAATCATTAAGAAAAATTAAAAACCTGCTTAACAGATTGAGAATGTCAAGATGGATAGTCCTCTCAAGACATAGGATATGGGCTTCATAATAATTAAGTCAATCCTTTCTCAAAAATCAATTCTGAAGCCTAAGTAGCACATAACATGCAAATCGGATCGGAAAGCCCAATTGCATAAAATAATCTCGAGATCTTTACAAAGTAAACTGAGTGTTGCGGTTCCACCAACTGGACTCGCAATTCTCAATGAAGTCATCAAGCCCATAATATTTAAAAGAATAAACAAGTTCTTTTAATATAAAAGAGTGAGATGCACCTGTATCAAAAAGAACTCAAATAGGATAATCACAAAACAAATTAATGCCATCAAGGACCGAATGAGAAATACCTTGATCAAGAGAAGTGTCACTAGGAGCTTGCACAACATTTAGCTTTCCCACCTTCTTGCTTTGAAGTATGGGACACGTAGATATACGATGACTCAAACTTTTGTAATAGCGACAATAAAGGGGTATAGGACACTCTTTTGCATGGTGGTCCGTAGAACCACAATTGTAGCATTGTCCATGACTAGGGGTAGGATTTTTTGCTATCGAAGTTGCATGCTTTCCTTTTTTGTTGGGATTAGGGCTTTTGAACATAATATGCATCTTCTTGTTGTTATTGAGGCTCTTTTTGAAACCTCCAACATCGCCATCATTTCCTTTATCGGCATCTTCTAGTCGAGGAGTGATATCTACACGCTGATGGAAAGGAACTTCTAGTTTCAGAGGTAAAATATTTTTAGGGTTCTAACTCAAAGCACAGATAAACCTTTGATTCTTTACAAGATCCAAAAGTTGTTGGACAGACATGAATTCGCCACAGAGGAAAAGTACTGGATTGACCAGCACTAGAACTGCCAAGTCTAACCATCTCTTCTTCTTTAAGAAAGAAAAAAAGAACGAAGAGGAAAAAGGTTATTCTTAAAATGAATATCAAAAAACTTGATTGATAAAGCAAGGCACCACAAAAGAAAATAGGATAGAATGAGTCCTAAGACTCGGATAAATCCTAAGGCACGACTCATAAGAAAGACCTAGGACAATGGTCCTTGCTAGATTATTCTACATTGTTTCGAAGTTTGGCTCTGATACCAAGCTGTGACGCCCCACCTCTATACTCATAGTAGCCAAGGACACTACGGAGTAATGCCGTCAACTAGCACGAAGAATAAGGCTGTTGAGGAGCGACCATATGTGTAATTTCTTTATGCGAGTACCGATATATCAGATAGTATTACATGCATTTCATTTGAAGAGGAATCTGACACATCAATAACAACTCAAAACTACTACACAGTGGCTATGTGATCTTCGAAAACAAAAATAAAATAAACAGAACATAAATCAGTCATAGATTTTTCATATCACTAAGGTGGAAACATATATGAATATAACACATAAAATTGTACATCAAAATAGTGGTCATATAAGATCCACTACATCACAAAAGAATAGGTACAAGCGCTAAACAAAAAAATATGCATACATTAAGGAGTCTCTTCTCGAATGTAGACAACAAAAAATACTAAGCTAAGTAGTTAGCCAAAAGTCAAATGACAGACCCTGATAAGAAGTCAAGCAGAAGCACCTGAAATACCTTGGTCTGACCTGAGTATTTTTTAAGAAGAAAATAATAAATGGATCAGCCTAGCTATAAATATCATATAAAATGAGATAGGATAAGAGATATATAAAAACGTATGATAACAAAAATGCCATATTGTGACAAGTATACAACAAAAATCATACTATATCTCAAAAATCTCAAACACAAAAAGGAATGCTATATTCTTTATTTTATTCACCAAACCACAAATATTGACAAAACTTATCAATGGAAATCACAAAAATCGGTGAAAACACAAATTCTAGAAATCATCAACTAGAAATCCAGAAATCACTTAAAGAGGAAGGCCTATCACAAACGGGAACATAAAAACTCACCAACACATGCATCACAAACAGAATGCTATTCCATGGTCGCTAACCATCAATTTTGAGCCGAAGCTCCACAAACGGTCCGAAGACCTTTGAGCCGAAGCTCCATAAACAATCCGAAGACCTTTGTGCCGAAGCTCCATAAATGGTTCGAAGACCTTTGAGCCGAGGCTCCACAAACGGCCCGAAGACCATGGGTTGCTACCCCACCAAATTGAGCCGAAACTCCACCAAATGATCATCATAGATCAACAAGTGTAAATTACACAAAGCTGGTAAAAAAATGAGTTAGGCTTCGTGTCCCATAACCACTAACTTAACTTAAATATTTAAGAACAAATTGTAGACTTCCAGTCGAAAATAAGTGTAAATTACACTAAGCTAGTAAATAAATGAGTTAGGCTTCATGTCCCATAACCACTGGCTTAACTTAATTATTTACGAACAAATTGTAGACTTCCACTCGAAATAAGTGTAAATTACATTAAGCTAGTAAATATATGAGTTAGGATTCATGTCCCATAACCACTAGTTTAACTTGATTATTTACGAAAAGATTGTGGATTTCCACTCGAAAATTATCACGAGATTTCAATCGAACAAGTGCAAAAATTAACCGACGAAGTAAATGCAAGCATTTTATATCACTTGTTTTGCTAAGTCGTTTAATTAGATTTCTCATACGAATGAGGTAAAGGTTTGTATATACTAATAGATTTAAAAACGGTTTTAAAAACGAGCTTTATATTAAAAATAGTGTTGAAATCTTTTTTTTTTGTAAAAGAGTTTGAGTATTTACTACTAGTATAGAAATCTTTGTATTTGAAAGTGACAAATAACAGAAAACAATTGTAAAAACAATCGATCACCAAGAATTCACATTCGAAGACGTGAATCAAATCCATAGAAATCGATACCAAATCCATCAAAATGGATATTTTCAAAAATCCAGAAAAGAAGTCATCAAAGTCGATAAAAGTGATAACAACTAATCGGATCAACAAAAATCGATAAACATTGGATATTCACTCAAAAAAATAGGTAAATAGGCAAAATTGAACAGTTCCAAACGTCTGGGGATTAATCCAGACGTCTGGAGTTGGGTTCTGGAAATATTTCAGAACCCTCCAAGACGTCTAAACTCTAACCAGGTGTCTGAAAACTAACCAGACATCTGGTAGGTTCGGACCAGATGTCTGGTCCAAGACTCTGCCATTTTTATTTTTCTACTGTCTTATATTTTTTCCCCAAGGGCCATAACCAGACGTCTGAAATTACCAACCAAACGTCTGGTTGGTTCAGTTGGGTAGAAATTAGCCTAGGCCAATGATGGCCAAATCGATTTGGAAGTGATCGAACGAGCGATGGAGACTAGGGATTTATGCCAAGGACAACCCAGCCTTATAGGCTACACTCAATTCATTACATACCAATTACTTGATATCTTATGCATTGAACTTTGACCTTTTCGAAGGTTAACCCTGCGACTGAGAGGAAGTGTTTGGGATGGTAGGTATTCAACTATATAGGTTGAAAAATGGAAAAAGAGTTGTTTTTTTTAAACTTAGAAAGGAAACTTTTCAACTAACCTGCCTTTGTTTGTCAAATTTTCATTGGTCAATAAAATGATTTTAAGAAATGTGCTGCCGCAATTACCTGATTTATAAATCATTTTATTTTGCAAAATGCCCCTTCTCCTTTATAAATACATAAAACATTTAAGTTCCATACCTTAAATAATTTTATATATCCCTCAAAATGACTTATGCAAACTTTGGAAAAATTCCAAAAAATATATTTTAATATATTGCCTAACATATTAAAAGCTCAAACCCAAACAATTATTATTTCAACCGAAAATAATTTAAAACCCAATAAACAATTTTCTTCATTCGAAAATTCATATAAAATCCATAATAAATCAAAAAATTATAAAAATCAAAAACCGTCTCTAAAATATTGTTCTAGACCTACATTTAAATTTTCAAGGTGTTCGGATGTTATTAAATAGGGTTTTTGTGGTAAACGTATAATAAAAAACGAATAAACATATATAAATTCACCAACAATAAATACATATATATACATACATATATATATATGTATATATCGTTAAACATCCAACATGACAATATTATAGCAAAAACATTTCGGATCTTATCATAAAACCGAAAACTAAAAGTATTAGGGTTGCAATAATTATCCACCTTAGCTTTAGAGATTATAGATGAGATTTTTTAGTGTTTAATTAGTTGATTTCTTCTTTCCTATTGAATCTTAGCTTTTACTTCTTCTCTTGAGATTGGAAATGGTGGCCGGCCTTAGAAATTCTCATTTCTAATGAAATGAGAATAATGAACGTGAGTTACCCATTTCCTAAGGGTTTAGGGTATAAAGTTTTGCTATTTTCCATAATACCATTATCATTTACTAACACACTACTTAGTGTTATTTCATTTTTGTTAACTCCTTTAACATGGCACATCTACCTCTAACGAATCAAATCTCAACCTATAAATCTTCACGTTATTTAATTTAATTTAACTAATTAAATATCTTAAATAAGGTTATAAAATATACGGGGTGTTAAGACTCCCCAAGTTAAAGAATTTCGTCCTCGAAATTATGATAAGGCACACAACAAAAAAATCAAAGGTAAAACATACCATCAAATAAATTTGGGTAAGAGTCTCTAATCCTGCTCTCCACTTTCCAAGTGTAATCTTTGGCATCATTACTCTACCGGACCTTTACTAATTTGACCGTCTTGTTCCTCAATTTCTTCTCATCTCTAGCTACAATCTGAATCGGCTCCCTAACATAGTCAATCCGGTTCTACTACTAAGTCTTCTAATACTATAGGTGCTATAGTAATCTCCAGGTGTCTAACACATTTCCTAAGATGAGAAACATGGAAAATATTATGGATTGCAATCAAACTACTCGGTAAATCCATTTTATAAGCGAGTTTCCCGATCCTCTCAATTATACAAAATGGACCAATGTACCAAGGTGCTAACTTCCCAAATCTGATTACACCTTTCATTGGCGAAACCTTAACAAACATATAATCTTCGACATAAAATTCCAAATTCTTCCTTCTTTTATCTGCATAGCTTTTCTACCTAGATTGAGCTTCCTTCATCCTAGCTCGAATCAACTCAATCTTTTTTGTAGCTTCCTTCGCTAAATCCTGACCAACTAAACTGTCCTTATTTTCTAACCAACATACAGGAGACTTGCAAGGTCTTCCATACAATGCTTTAAATGGTGCCATCCCGAAACTAGTCTGATAACTATTGTTGTACGAGAACTCGACTATATGAAGATGGTCTTCCCGTATCCCCCAAAATCTAATATATAAGCTCTTAACAAATCTTCCAAGACTTTGTTGACTCTTTCCGTTTTCCCATCTTTCTATGGATGGTAAGCAGTACTCATGTTGAGCTTGGTTCCTAATATTCCTTGTAGACTTTTCGAGAACTCACAAGTAAAAGAATCTCTATCACCGATAATACTACTAAGAATCCCGTGTAGTCAAATCACATTCTTCATGAGTGACTTTGCCAAATCGGGTGCCGTTCTAGTTTACCATAATAAAATGGGCACTCTTAGTCAGTCTATCTACTATGACCCATATGCTTTTGTTTTCCCTTCTAGATCTTGGCAGCCCATCAATAAAATCCATAGAGATTGAATCACATTTCCATAATGAAACCTCTATTGGTTGAAGCAATCCACTTGGCTTCTGGTGTTCATCCTTTGTCTGTTGGCAATTCAAGCACTGCTTAAAACATAATCCAATATCCCACTTCATACCTTCCCAGAAGAAATTTCTCTTCATGTCCTAATACATCTTTATTCCTCCTGGGTGGATAGTAAACTTCGAATGATGGTATTCATCCAAAACCTCCTTCCTTATATCTCCTATATTTGGAACACATAATCTTCCTTTCTTTCTCAACTGCCTATTATGGTCAAAATTGAAAACCTTTTAGGTCATCGCTCTCTGTTCCTTCCTTTAACCTTCTGATCTGCTCATCCAATACAAAATCCTCCACTTGCTAGAGGATATCTTCTTAATCATTACCGGTCAGACTTTCAACAAGACAATACAGTACTTCATGTACTCGATCCTACTTCGAACCTAAACAGCACACTACAATCTGATAATGCTTCCAAGTCTTTACTCCCAGTGATCATAGCCAATACCGTGTTCTGATGTTTCCGACCGAGTTCTTCTGTTACCTTGTTTCCTTTTTCGGGTGTTTACTCAATTCCAAAATCAAAGGCAGCAATAAACTCCATCCATCTCTGATGTCTCATATTAAGCTCCTTCTAATAGAACAAATACTTCAACGACTTATGATTAGTATATAGCTCAAATCGCTCTCTCAAAGATAATGCCTCCACACCTTTAAAGAAAATATAACGGTAGCTAACTCTAAGTCATGCGTTGGATACCTAACCTCATGTGGTCTGAGCTGTTTAGAAGCGTAAGCAATTAATTTACCCCTTTGCATCAACATAGCTCCCAATCCTATTCCATACGCATCTGTATAAACAACTAAATCATGATTCCCTTTCGGAACCACTAACACGGGTGCATGGGTCAACAGGTGTTTCAAGCTCTAGAATTCTTCTTTACACTTATCAGTCCACAAGAACTTCACATCTTTTCATGTAAGCTTGGTCATCGGTGTTGCTATCCATGAAAAATCGTTTACAAATCTCTGATAATATCCTACCAATCTAAGGAAACTCTTTATCTCGGTCATCATCTCGGGTCTCTTCCAATTGTTCACCGCTTCAATCTTAGTCGGATCTATAGACAACCCTTTCTCAGAGACGGCATGATCTAGTAACTTCACTTTCTTCTTCCGAAAATGACACTTCGTAAACTTAGCCTTCAACTGATGCTCCTTCAACGTCTCGAACAAAACTCTGAAATGAACATCATGCTCCTTCTGATCTTTAGAGTACATCAAAATGTCATCAATGAAAACCAACACAAACCTATCCAAATGTTCTCAAAAAATCCTATTCATTAGATCTATAAAGAATGTCGACGCATTAGTTAGTCTGAATGGCATAACTAACCATTTGTACGATCCATAGCTCGTTCTAAACGCCGTCAAAGGAATGCTATTCTCTGCCAATCTAAGCTGATGAAATCTCGTTGCCTAGTCTAGCTGAGAAAATACCTTTTACTCCACTCAACTGATTGAATAAATCATCAATTCTCGGCAATGAATATCGATTCTTTATCATTTTCTTATTCAACTTACAATAATCAATACATAGCCTTAACGATACGTTCAGCTTCTTAGCAAACACATCAGCAACACCCATTGAAGAACTACTCAGCCTAATAAGACTTTTGCTTTCCAAATCTACCAACTACACCTTCAACTCTTTCATTTCTGTAGGTGTCATCCTACTCGGCGGTCTACTCACCGGTTTAGCTTCAGGCACTAAATCAATCTGAAACTCAATAGCCCATTTTGGTGGCAGCCCAATGATTGTCTTAAGCACATCGGCAATTCTCTAATTACAAAGAGCTGATGCAACTCATCCCTTAACTACATAACACCCAGCAAAGCATTCACCTCACAACCAGGGTTCTCTACAACATAAATTATTTGATCACTACAATCTGGACGACTAAGTGATATTTTCCTATCTTGGCAAAATTTTCAAGATTCATAACTACTCAACCAATCAATCCCAAGGATAATCCCAAATCCCACAAAGTCAAATACATGCAAACAACAATCAAAGGTATGACCTAAAAAATCAAATTCTAGATGGTCACACCTCATCCTAAGTGTTGCATAACTTCATGTTGGATCAGCAACCCTTAAGGAAGTAAATAAGTAAGAGGGTTCTTGGTTTAGTCTATCTACCAGACATCGAGAAACAAAAGAATGGGATGAATCAGTATCAAATAGGACCCTAACAGGCATACCATGAATCTATAGTGAGCCTCCTAAATTATCTTTTCCCTTTTCATGAGTAACTGATTTTGCGGTTATGGGTTACAAAGTATAAACTCGCCCCATTTCTGTCTTTGGTGGCTCTAGACACTTGTTCTTAAAATGACCAATTTGATCGTAATTAAAGCATTCGACATTTTTCCTCCCACTAGCCTCATTTCCTTTTCCCTTATTGGCTCAACACTCGTTGGCATAGTGTCCTTTCTTATTGCAATTGTAACAAACTACTTTAGCTTTATTCTTCTTTTATGCCCCTTCCTTATGAGCAATCTTTCTCTGAAAAAATTTCCTCTTTTGGGCTTGTCCCGTCTGAGCTTCTTTCATTTTCTTCCTTAGGCATGCCAATGCTTCTTCTTACCTCAGTGCCATCTCAACAACAACATCACTAGGGTCCTTTAAGTGTGGTAAATTATCACTTATCATTTTTTTCCTTAATCGACTGATGTACTTCTCATTTCTACTGATAACAGTACCGACCATTGTATGCCCGTATCGAGTTAGTTCCTCGAACTTCCTGATATACACGAACACATGCATATCTCCCTGCTCCAGTTCTACAAACCTCCTTACCAATGCAACTTGCTCCATAACGGACATAAACCTCTTTGAAAACCTTCTTCTGAATTCCTCCTAAGTAATGGTCTCTTCATCAACTCCGACAGTGACAGTGTTCCACCAAAATAATGCTATAGCTGCCTTGAGGCCAACATCCTTTTCTGCTCATTTTGCCCTAAATCAACAAAAATCCTTTCACAATGCAGTAGCAAGTTTTCTACTTCAATCACGTCTGCGGTACCAATGAACGGCTTCCCTTCGAGCCTAATGTAATCTCTACTCAAAATGGCTATCTAATTGACTGCATGAACTTATTGAACTCCTCCTCTCGCAGTGTTTCCTCCAACAACACCTGCTGCTACTCCAGCTTGCACCATATTCACAAAGAATTGATACATTTTCCCTATATCCACTTAGGGAACTCCGACACCAGCATTTTCATCTTGTGCCTGACCAGGACCTCTCCTTCCGTTTGGCCGAGCATTTTCGTTGGTAGTGGTGCTGTCTCATCCAACATTCACTCGGCTTCTTCTTCCCTTTATATCTGTATTCAAACCTCGTGAGATACAGATGAATAACCTAACTAAGATAGGAGTTTAAAGATAGAGCATACACTTATATATATAAAAATACAAGTATGTTATTACAACGTTATGCCATACCTCGATCTCAACTCTAATTTCTGTGGATTATATTTTCAAAAATCATTTTTTAGCTAAAATATTTCATAAACCATGCTTTGACACCATGCTGTAGCATCCCCTATCTAGAGGCCCAAAACTAAGTGATACAAATGTTGCAGTCATCTATAGCATTAGCTTCCGACGACTAAATACGGCTATGTTAATGATATCAATAATATCAGAAGCACTTGAACATGAAATAAAACAAAGATTTCCAAAATCAAAGATTACTTCATTACATTTCCATATAAAATTTGTTCCACATTCATGTCACATAACCCAAAATGTTTTCCTCGGGCACAAATTAAATATAGTTATTACAAATTATATCGAGAGTAGTATATGAAGATAACCCCTCGATTGATCAGAGTCAAATGGTCATATAAGACCTAATACATCATAACACATCAAAAAATCGTTTAGACATAAATAAAAACAGCAAATCCAAAATAGCTATCTATTGCCTCCAACATCCTCCGGTATCTTATTCGTCAACTTTCTAAAAAGTGAAAAGATCATTAACCTCTCAACGGCTCAAATTAATTTTGAGTACCCAAGATTTTAAGGGGAAACCACAAACTTTGAGTCAGACATAAAGCCTAGTATGAATAATACTGCACATCCGGTTTAGTTATGTTAAGTGAGACCATGCCGCTTAGCGTAACGAATTTCCTCTCATTGACATCGTTTTTTAAAAAATTATCTTTGCAAATCCTTTCTTATAACCATACACCATGCACCTGCATCCACAATGGTTAAATTCTACAAAATAAACATTATGTAAACCCAGCATAAATATTAGGTAATAATGAACTACTCGTTCAGCACAAATAACTTTTAGCATTAGGCTGACTCGGGCCTACCAGACAACATACTCAAAATTTACCTAACATATCTTAGATATTCATATTTAGGATTTTCTATTCTTATCTATATGTTTAACTTTTCCCATCAGGATGGTCTGTACTAAACTACCTATTAAATATCTCACTTTTGGACCGTCCGTCCCTAACTTAATCATCTCTCGGGTTCTTCCGAGCCTAATGGTTTTTCGGGCTTACCAATAACCTATCTGTATACGACGTATATTCTTTTCGGCATATAATCATAATTTAATCTACTTGTGGCCAAGCCCTACACACTTGAATTTTAGATAACAATTAGCTGGGGCTACAAGCTAATGTATAGGGCACGACCCCATACTAGTCTCATTTGGTTTTCTAATATCTGAGTCATTTATACTTAAGGATCCCCTCCCATAATTTTCCTCGAAAACAACTTTAAAATGATTTAAATATTTAAATCAAACTTCAAACAAGGAAAATAAATAAGTCTTTATACTGTGCTCAAATCATATTACCATGTTAGATGTATATCCTTTTCTCAAAACTTAGTTGATGAAAACACTTTACCATTTGAAAGAACCTCTTTCCATACTTTGAAACTACCTCCTTTAAAATCCATGTTTAAACCTTTCGAAATCATCTCTAAAACCTTTTGAATTTATTCAAAGCAATCCTTTAGAAAGTTATAAACATTAGACATCCTTCTTTAAAATCACTTTAAGTCATTGCCTTAGAAAAACCTTTGGAAAACCTTCTTTCAAAAACCTTTCGAAAACTTCTAATAAACCTTTCGAAACAGAACCCTTTAAATACATAAAACCTTTTAAAACAGAACCCTTTGTAGGCATACTGGGCTCGATTTTAAATAATCTGGAAACCGTCATTTAAAACCTTTCTCCTTTATTAAAACAAACTTTCGAAAACACCTAAATAACATTTCGAACACCATTGGTTATATTTCACGAAACAAGGGTAACTACCTAAGTCGAAAGCTTCTCTTCGAAAGCATTAAAGAAACAACTAATTTGAAAAATAAGTAGGCCTTTCGACTAGGTCGGAAGGTTTAAAACAAAAACCTTTATAAAAGCAATAGGAACCATTTGGCTATGCCAGGAGATTTCAAAACAAAGTAATGCGGTAGCGGCTACAACCTATCGACAACATCAGAAGGTTTTAAAGTCATTCTTTTAGTTATCTTGACTTAGCCGAAAGTTACCAAGTCGAAAGCTCTAATTCGAAAGCAAAGATGGCAAGAGCTTTGCACCTATTAAACAATTATATTCCAACCTTTTAGGCCATACACCTTTCGGCTTAGAACCTTTGGGCTATATTAAATTCATTACATACCAATTACTTGATACCTTATGCATTGAGCTTTGACCTTATTGAGGTTAACCTTTCAACCGAGATGAAGGGTTTGGGACCAAAGGTATTCGGCCGTATGGGTTGAAACATGGAAAAAGAGTGATTTTAGTTTTAAACTTAGAAAGGAAACTTTTCAACTAACCTGCCTTTGTTTGTCAAATTTTTTTTTTTTGGCAAAGCCAGCGGGGTTAACTGGTCCCCTACCAGTTTATTGCAAAAACAATAAAAGTTACAAAAGAAACAAAGAGATTAAATGGAAGGGAAAGCAACAAAACACATCAAAAACAAAAAAAAAAGGAAAGAAACAGAGCTCATTCCCAGGGTTGTATCAGATCAGGTGTGAAAACAGATTGGCAGTACTTCAGTTGGCAAAGAATAGCATTCTTCACCTCATGCCAAAGAGAATCCCCATTTTTTCTTTGATTTTCAAAAAAAATTGCATTTCCTTCCCTCCAAATAACTGTCATGTATATCTTCAAGCATACTGCAAGGATCCTACCCTTATCATCTCTCTTCTCAGCAGAGTTGAAAAAAACTTCCCACACATCTGTTGAGCTAGCAGGTTGAAAGCAATGGCCAGTTTTAATTCCAATTCTATTAAAGAGAAATAGAAGAGCAGGGCATTCAAAGTATATGTGATGTGCAGACTCTTCAAATAGGTCACAAAACAAACACTTTAGAGTGCAACCCATGCCAAATTTGTTCAGTACATTCCTTGTTAGCAAAGCTTGGTTTATCACTTTCCATAGCATCAAGTTGTGGTTTGGTTATGAATCAGATGTCCATATTACAGAGTTCCATTTTGTCGCAGGCAGAGGGGTAGTGTCAGTGATATGGTTGTAAACTCCTTTGATTGTATGAGGCTTCATGTTCCAAACTATACTGTCATGTTGAGTAACAGGAATGAAAAGCTGGTGCATTTTATTCCACATCTGTCTTATTTGTTGATTACTATTGTAGGGAAGCACAATTTTCCCATCTTGTATATAATCAATAGCCTTTGCATTCATGTGTATACCAGACTGCATAATCTGGTTATAGACACACAATGAAGACAGTATAAGGCCTTCACTGACCCATGGGTCATACCAGAAACTGACATTTGAGTTAACTTTGACATGATATTTTATCATAGGAAGGACAACATTCCTCAACTTCAGTAAGTTTCTCCAAATCCAACTACTGGACTGCGGATTTTCCATACACCAAAAAAAGTTTTTCTTAATATTGTACTGCCATGCCCACTCAACCCATAAACTAGCTCTGTTGTTGATTAAGTCATCAATATGTTTGGTCATAGCTGCTAAATTCCACTTCTTTACATTTTTAACCCCAAGTCCTCCCAAATTCTTGGAGACTTCAAACTTTGAAAAGGAACAAGGCAACAATTTCTTATTATGTACGCTTCCTGTCCAAAAAAATCTGTTCATAGCAGACCTGACTTGTTGCAATAGCCTTGTTGGGAGAATCATTGCATGTGCCCAGTAAACAAGGGAGGAAAATACAGTAGACTTAATAAGCACTAATCTACCACTTTGAGACAGCTGCCTATTTTCCCAAGCTTTCATAACTGAAGTGATTTTGTTGTAGAGTGGAAAACAGTCAACTCTAGTAATTCTTTTTGTTATTAATGGAAGACCAAGATACTTCATGTCTGTGTTCATAGAAGAGAATCCACTTGCTCTTTGTAAGGCATTTTCTTGTGAAGCACTGACTCCAGAAACCAACAAGGAAGATTTGTTATGATTTATTTTGAGACCAGTCATTGCATAAAATTCTTGAAGAGCCTCAGAGATGGCATTTAAGGAAAGTAACTCAGGCTTTGTAAACAACAACACATCATCAGCGAACATGATAGAAGTAATATGCAGTTTATCACACTTAGGATTATACTTTATTGCTTTCGGAGAATACCTAATTTGCAGCATGACAGTGAAAACTTCCATGACAAGCAAGAATAAATATGAAGAAATTGGGTCACGTTGCCGTATACCTTTACTGCTTCTGAAGTTGCCAACTGATCTACCATTAATTACAATAGGGAATGATGGAGTGGATATGCACACATAAACCCAGGATACAAATTTTTTTGGAAATCCCATTTGTGCCATAACCCTGACAATAGAAGACTAGTGGATGGTATCATAGGCCTTGGTTATATCAATTTTAATAGCTGCCGCTGTGGGTACCTTATTTTGACCATATCCTTTCAGTAATTCTTGTGCTAGCAGTAGGTTATCAAGGATACTTCTTGTAGGAATGAAAGCAGCCTGATTTCTTGAAATAACTGAGGGCAGAACTTTAACTAAACGTGATGCAAGTAATTTAGAAATGCATTTGTATAGTACATTATAGCAAGAGATAGGTCTGAAATCAGTGATACTTGTAGGATTATTGACTTTAGGAATAAGTGCAATGTTAGTACAGTTTACTTCACCTAACAACTTACACTTGTTGAAAAAGTTATGAATGGCTCTACAAAACTCACTACCCAAAACACTCCAAGTTATGATAAAGAAAACCACATTTAATCCATCAGGCCCTCCTGATGATTGTTGATTCATAGCAAAGAGTGTTGTTTTAATTTCTTCATCAAAAACAGGAGTAATAAGGGATGCAGCATCCAGGGTTGAAATACTAGGTAGAGGAAGAGTTGAAATGAGATCAAGATCAGGTATAAAACCATCTGGATTTCCAAGCAAATTAGAGAAGAAGTCAATAAATGCTTTATCCACAGATTCTGCAGTTGAACAAGCAGTACCTTGTTCATCAAAAATGGTATATATGTTCTCTCTTGCATGCTTAACCTTTATAGAATCATGAAAAAACTTGGTGTTTTTATCTCCTTCAGCAATCCATTTTATATGCAGTTGTTGTCTCTTCATGCTTGCTTCCAAGTACAATGCATTATTAACCTCTTTAAAAAGTTTACTTTCTTCTTCAGCAGCTTGAACATCAAGAGGGTGCTCCATCATGTACTCCTGTTGTTTCCTTAGTTTTTCCTTTAGGCCAGTAGACAGCATGCCACCAGTGCCAAATGTTGAGTTTGCCCATTGTTTAATCTGCTGCTTTATACATTTTAGCTTCCTGCAAAACCTAAACATTGGATTACCATAACAAGAAAATTCAGAGCTAACTTTTGTAACTAAGGGAATGAAATGATCATGTTTAACCCACGCATTATAAAATTTAAAACTTCTCTTTTCCGTTTTAAATTGGAGACCAAGAGACAAGATTAAAAGGGAGTGATCAGACATTATAGGCTGTGGAAGGTATACAGATAGGGTAGGCCAGTGAGTGATAGCTTGAAGGTTGCAAAAAGTATGGTCAATTGTTGTGAAGGTGCGAATTCCACTACTACTTCTATTGTTCCATGAAAACTTGGCTCCAGATTTGTTAACCATAATCAAATCAGATTCAAAAATAGCTTGGTTGAGAGGATCAAGTTCATTTGATGTAAGAGGAGCACCACCAGATTTGTCACTGAATTCATAGCAGGAATTAAAATCTCCCATCACAATCCAGGGGTGAGTGGATTGTCTTAAAGGTGGCAAAGCATCAAAAAAAACTTTCCTAGAATTGGCATAATTGTCTGCATATACAAAGGTAATATAGTATGAAGAAAGGGAATTTATTTCTTGCACATGAAAGTGGATGTACTGCCTAGTAGATAGAAGGGGGGAAAGATAAAGTATAGTAGGATCAAAGATAACTAAAATCCTACCATACGAGGCACTATCAAGATTGTGATGAAAAGACCATGTAGGATTTATATATGATACAGCTTTGGTAGTTAAAGATATGTTTGGCTTTGTTTCAAGAAGACCAAATAGACAGATGTTGTACTCACTGATAATTCTTTTCACTTGATCAAGCTTCAAGTTACTGTGCGCTCCCCTAAGGTTCCATGATGCAATTTTTTTAAACATTAAAATTATTGAGGAAAGGAAATGTTATTTCTTCTCTTAGAAGAAAGAGATCTCGTTTCTATGATCCTTTTAGACTGTGATGTTGGAGAAGGTGGTTGGGAACAAGATAGGGTGGAGATAGGATCGGGAGGAGGAACTAAAGAAGTTTGGAGATTGGTAGTACATGCTGGCCATCCTGGCAAGTCAATAGAAAAGTTGTATTGTGTTGGAGATGTAGCTTGATCTTCCACTGGGATTTCATACATTGTTTTAATTATTTTTGTAACTTGTTGCTCAAGGTTAGTGCACCAGTCTTTGTCCATTTCTGATACAAGTGTATTAGAGGTTTCATGCTCTACTTGTTTACCAGTTGTTGTTGTGTGGCCAAATTCAGAGCTGTTTGCTTCATTTGTAAACAAAGTTGTGTTCACAGCAGTTGTTTTCAGTTCATTAACTAAAATATCTTCACCAACACACTGTTCTTCACCAACATTTGTAGGGCACTGCCTTTGTAACCAACACCACACTGTTCTACTGCAATTACTTCATTTGTTATTTCACCTTCCTCAACATCAATAATTTCCTGTGTGTCCTCATCCACTTCAGATTGTAGCAAGTGGAACTTATTATTAGTAGTAACAGGGCATGCTTGTTCTTCACTTTGAGCATTGTGCACATCATTTTGCACTCTATTATTTGTCACATTTGCATCTTTCTCAGAAACCATCTTTTCTTTTTGCAGCATCAAGTCATTTACTCCCACTTCTTCACTCCCATTTCTTCTTTTAACTTTACTTTTGCTTACTTTTTGCCAAACTTGCTTAACTCTTTCTTGTTTCTCAGTTGCTCTCCCTTTTTTCATCTTATTCTTTTTGTCTTCAGCATGTTTATGTTGTTCTTCAGCTGTACATTGCTCTTCATTCTCATCACCTTCATTATTCTTGCAGTTCTTTTTCATGTGCCCAAACTCATTACATAAAGTATATATTTCCAGTTTCCACAAGTATTCCACTATCACAACTTGTTCTGTTCCATCTAGCATCATCACAGAGAAACTATCTGGTAGTTCTTTGTTTGGAGTAACTTCAACTAAACATTTAGCAAAGGATAAGCGCTCAAATTTTTCAGTTGATGTATCCATACAAAGAAGCTTACCTACTCTGGCAGATAACCAATTAATTCCCAAAGGTGACCATGCATACAAAGGTATATTGGATAGTTTTATCCACACAGGCACTGCTTTTATACTACTACAGCTGTTCCCTATATTTTCATCCCACGGCTTCACTATGAATAACTTATTTCTCATAACAACTGGATCAGCTTCAGATATTTTTTTCCTATCCTCATTATTAGTAAACTTAAACAAGAACAGGAAACCGTCAGATTTTACAGTAATTGACCCCCTAAGCTTCCAAGCACGCTTGAGGTAGTAAAGAACAGTAGAGTACGACAGTGGTTTATCGAGGAAAAAACCAACGAGATAATCACACCACATTGAACTACCTGCCTTGACAACTTCAGCAGGTGGCACAATAGCTTCACCTTGAAATTCAAGATGTATATCACGTGGAACGTAAGTGCCAGCATTATTAGGTCTCGCTTTGAAAAGAGTGTTCCAAGCTTGCGGTAGTTTGTTCAGGGAAGGGGGAGATAAAGTTGAGTTTGAGTGTGGAGGAGGTGGTGGTGGTAGAGAAAACTTGGAGGAGGCATGAACAGGAAAAGGTGGGGCAATCTGAACACTTACAGAGGATGGGACAACAGTTGTTATGACAGGGAGAGGAAGAATGGGTGGTGTAGAGAGAGTTTGACAAGGCTGAAATGAAGATGATGGAAGGGATGGGTTTGCTGGATGAACAGGGAGAAGCTCGACACAAACAGGGGGAGGAACGAAATTCGGTAGTGGAAGTATGGGCAGCTCAGAAGGTGGTACGAGTATAGGGGAGGAAGGACAGGGCTGTAGAGTAGAAAGTGGATGTGATGGATTAGTGGGATGGGGAAGAACAATAGGAGCGGTCCCCATTTAAAAAAAAATTCTAGAAATGTGCTGCCGTAATTAAATGCAACACTTACAATTTTCATTGGTCAATTAAATGATTTTTAGAAATGTGCTGCCGTAATTACCAGTTTTGTCAATCATTTTGTTTTGCAAAATGCCCCTTCTCCTTTATAAATACATAAAACATTTAAGTCCCATACTTTAAATAATTTTATATATCCCTCAAATGACTTACGAGAATTCTAGAAAAATTCTAGAAAATATATTTTAATATATTTCCTAACATATTAAAATCTCAAACCCAAACAATTATTATTTCAACTGAAAATAATTTAAAACCCAATAAACAATTTCCTTCACTCGAAAATTCATATAAAATCCATAATAAATTGAAAAATTATAAAAATCAAAACCCATCTCTAAAATAATATTCTAGACCTATCTTTAAATTTCCAAGGAATTCAGACATCATTAAATATGGTTTTCGTGGTAAACAAATCATAAAACACGAATAAACATATATAAATTCACCAATAATAAATAAATAAATATCTTAAAACATCCAAAAGGTAATATTTTAGCAAAACCATTTCGGGTCTCATCACAAAACCGAAACCTAAAAGACTTGGGTTGCAATAATTATTCACCTTAGTTTTAGAGATTATACATTGGATTTTTGAGTGTTTAATTAGTTGATTTCTTCTTTCATCTTGAATCTTGGCTTTACTTCTTCTCTTGAGATTGGATATGGTGGCTGGCCTTAGAAATTTTCGTTTCTAATGAAATGAGAAAAATGAACGTGAGTTACCCATTTCCTAAGGGCTTAGGGGATAAGGGTTTTCTATTTCCCAGAATACCCTTCTTATTTCCTAACACACTACGTAGTATTATTTCATTTTAGTCAACCCTTTTAATATGGCACGGCGACCTCCAACTAATCAAATCTCAACCTATAAATCTTCACATTATTTAATTTAATTTATCTAATTAAATATCCTAAATGAGGTTGTAAAATATATAGGGTGTTACACCTATCTTCCTAATATCCAAAACACTAGCTAAAAGCATCATAGCACAATATATATACAAACCAAGAGTAACATGTAATTACATCCAATCACGTAGGCAATACATGGAATTATTACAATCAAGTAATTTCTAATTTAATTCTAAGCAATCAATGAATATACGGTTATATATATGATAAATCACTGCATAATTTCTAAAGAATCATGTTGTACGTAATTAATTTAGGATTAATGCCCTAACATATGTTAACATGTTATTTAAAATTAGAAAAGGGTTTTAGATCTAAAACCATGTTAAAACCTATAATTTTTCCATATAAACATACAAAGCATAGTGAGAACTCGTAAATCACTTACCAATTATCAAATTCAACCAATTTGAATGTACATCCAATCTAGGCTGTAGTGAAAAGCACTTATAATCAACCAATTTGATGATCTCTAGCTTCTAATCAAGGATCTAATATCCAATCCATAATCCAGTTTGATTTAAAGATAAATTTGGACAAATTAGGATGAATCTAGGGCAATTTAGGGTTTAGGCCTGATTTAGATTGAGAGGGAAAGTTCTAATTTGACTTCTACTGCCCCTACATATAATAATCTCTAATTATACTATTGGACCAACTAATGGGCTTAATTAATTACACACTATTCTGGCTAACAGCTTCTAAAACTTAAAATAGGCATAACCGCTAACCATAAGTCTATTTTCTATTATGAACACTTTAGGGAAAGGGAAACCGTCATCAAGAAGCAATGGAACTAATTTGAGATGCTAATTCGACTCTTGTCAAAAGTTATAGCCTAAAAATTGTCTTTTGGGTCAAAATGGTTACATAGAAATTTGGGAAAAATCATAAGTGTGTAATATGTCTCTATGAGTCATATTTCAAAATTATAGAATCATACGACCTCATATGAATGAAATAAAAATATTTTACGATCCTTCGATATACAAAATATGGGTCGTTACATAAATACACTATAGCGATCCAAATTTTTGAGTTAAATTTAAATTAGTAATGAACTTATTTTTTTGAATTAATTTGGGAATTAATCGGTGATTAATATAAATTTTTGAATTTAATAGAGAATTAATTTGGGAATAAAAATATATAAATATGATTTTTAAATAAAGTTGGATTGTAAATAAAGAAATTAATTTGGAAATTCAATAAAGTGTGTTTGTGTGTGTGTGTATAGATTATAGAAAGGATTTTGGTTTGAAATTTTTTAATAAATATATTGAAAACAAATTGGATTTATATTTTGGAGTTAATATAGAAATTAAGTTTTTAAAATATTTTCTCTAAAAATTTATATAAGATTAAATAATAGAAAATGTATAAATGTAAAACTTCATTCATTTAAAAAGAATAATAACTTGAATTAAAAAAATTTAAACAGGAATAAATACCAAGCCTTAATTTATACATATATTTGAAATTAATAAGATAAACATTTTTAAATAAGTTGGATTCAAATACTCTACATTTTTAAATTTAATAAAATGTGTTTTCTAATTTCAATATGTATGTATATGTTTTGAAAAAAAAGTTTGTATGATTTAAATAAAATTTGATAAAATAATTGAGAGAGAGGAGAAATATATTTTGCCTTGATTTTATCTTTTTATCAAAATTGAAAAGAAAATGAAAAAACTTGACACTTGTCTCTTTTTGTGCTAATTTGATTACAAATGTTTAAATGTGTTCAAAATAGATTACAATTGTTTATTCATGTTTTAAAAATGTTACACTTGTAAAAAAATATCAATTTTATGTTTAGGACCTTATTTTAAATTAATTCACAATTTATATTTTTAAGCCCTACCCGAAGTCAACGAAACATAGACACCTCTCCTTCTTCCTCATCACTTCTCCGGTTCCAAATTTGACCGAACTCGTTTTATCGATACAAATGAATCTATCTTCATATTTCGTTAACCAATTTTAAATCAATTGAAATTTCAAATTGATTAAAGTTAAAACGAGAAGTTGATAGAAAACCAACGAAGAGAATATGAAATAGGAGTTTTCTACAAGATTTGTAGGACCACCATCACACCAAAGCTTCTCCCTCGAGCTGCCACGAAGCCATCCAAAAGAATTGAAATCGAATGATGATCAAAGAGATTGATAGAAAATATTATTTCTGTTGTCGCAGGGTATTGACCATTTATAATGGTACTCCCCTGTCCCTTATCTCGTCCTCTTCTTACACTCATACTTACTATCAGTAGATAGTAAGAGAATTTACTAATGCATACAGACGGATATCTTAGGGATATACTCATTCTAAGGTTCGCCCTATCTCTAATGAGTTACCTAATGCGTTATACTCCTGAGCTAAAGTTTCAACCTTCAGCTCTGATTGTTACCTAATGTGGTATGCTCAATATCAAAATGGTTTTTGCATATCAAGCATGTTTGATTATCATAAGGAAAAATGGTAATTTGTTTAAACCATTTAAAGAAAGGTTTTGGGCTTTAAATTGTGACTTAACTGAGATCCCAATATCCATATGTTTTTAAATATTGCGCTCATTATTCGGTTTAGCCAGGAGAGGACTTTGTGTCATATAACCCATTTCGAATAATGATACGACGTTATGGATTGCATTTGAAGACTGGTGGTGAAGACCAAATATTTACAAAAATGAAAGGATAACTCATCGAATGTCTCTGCACCGGTTGATCCCCGGTATAGAGATTTGATCACCCTTTGTGATGGGGAATCCAGACATGATTAGGGATTATCCGGATTTGCAAGGGCTTCTTTGTGAAGTGCCTTCCGTTCTGTTCGAACCCAAAACAGACTTGTATGGATGTGTGTCTGACATTACGCCTTGAGATGTAAAGTTGGTTTCTATCAAATACATTTCTGTTTGGTGGCGGAGAATTTATTCTCTTAGCTTAACACCCTTTTCTGAGACGTACGAACTCAGAGGTTATGTAGTTGATGGTTACTAATGATACATTCCCAATTTGGTAATGTGGCATACGAAGTGCTACTGATCATTTGTTGATCGAAGCTTGGCTTTTGTGTAAAGCGAAGCTTTGTGGACGAGATTGCATCAGGACCTCACAACCTAGAAATGGTCGAAACGGGAAGAATGCGGCAAGGTTATTTAGGGGTCGTACCCCTAGGGTATGTCCATTTCTTCTAGATAGAGGTGGTATCATGGTATGGATCCCAGATATTTAACCTATATGGTTACTGCAAATTTATTACTTTGTGGCTGTTGGTGTCGAGCGCTCGGATAAAGGTTGGTTACGACCGAGGATGGCATACTTGTAGGTGTTACATCCGGACAGGGGTAACCCGGCCTTGTGTTGGCAGAGATCTGGGTTGGTTCTCGGGGAGTCCCTACAGAGGCGTACCCATGCCGTAATAAGAAGTTCCTTAGCCTGACCTTTTGATGGAAATCCAATCACGAATGCGCACCTTGTACGGTTTTAGTTGTAGAAACTGCCATCTAATATGGTAGTTATAGTAGGCATACTATAATGGTACGTATGCTAGCTAAGATTAAGATTATACTTGCAAATGTTTTCTACACTATGCACTAATAATAATATCAAAATGGTTTTTGCGTATAAAGCATGTTTGACTATCATAAGAGAAATCTCCTCCAATTGTGCGCTTGCATTGTGTGTATGGCGGGAGGCCATATGGTAGTTTAGTTTTCCAAAAATTATTGCGGATTTCTTTAAAAATCTTTTGTTTTGCTTTTGATGAAGATAAACTATTTTCGTTTGCTCATACCAGTCTCATGACTGACTTAGAGTTTATTAATTCCTTCCTAAACTCTAGGTGCCCACAATTTTCAACACGGGCAGTCTAGAGTTGGATTTTTCAGATAATCAAGTAGTAGACATAGGTTCGATAGCATCCAGCCTTTGGTTTTGGCGATAGCATTCATTTCACTTGGACTGACCTTGCTTAATGCATCAATGATGGTGGTTTGAGCTTTTGGTTCAAACTATCTTTGGTTTGGAGTTTGGAAATGGAGTTGCAGGATGGTGTTGGATTCTTTTGGAGATTCAATTTGAGTTATCTTTCCGCTGTCGATGGTTGCAAAGTCTAGACCATCCAGTTGTGATGTTCTTTCCGCTGTACCTTGTATCTCTGATAATATCAATTAATTCTTGTTGTATCATTGTTGTAACTCACTATTGTATATCAATGATATATTTATTTCTTTCTTCCACTGTGTGTTATACTTAATGTGTTATAAGCTCCGGTGAATCGGATTCAACGTTTGAATCTGCGGCATTCGAATACGAGTGAAGTATGGATGTTGATTCTCGAGCGTGAAAATCCAGGCCATTACATTTGGTATCAGAGCTGAAGGTTGAAACTTTGGCTCAGGAGTATAACACATTAGGTAACTCATTAGAGATAGGGCGAAGTATACCCTAGAATGAGTATATCCCTAAGATATCCGTCTATATGCCTCAGTAAATTCTCTTACTATCTACTCATAGTAAGTATGAGTGCAAGAAGAGGATGAGATAGGGGACAGGGGAATAAATGGTCAATACCCTACGACAACGGAAACAATCTTTTCTATCAATCTCTTTGATCATCATCCAATTTCAATTCTTTTGGATGGCTTCGTGGTAGCTCGAGGGAGAAGATTTAGTGTGATGGTGGTCCAACGAATCTGTAGAAAACTTCTATTTCGTATTCTCTTCGTTAGTTTTCTATCAACTTCTCGCTTTAACTTTAATCAATTTGAAATTTCAATTGAAATAAAATTGGTTAACGAAATATGAAGATAGTTAATTTGTATCGATCAAACGATTTCGGTTAAACCAAACTTTGGAAAGTTTTGTTGTGATTTTTTGTGAGGATCAAAGTCCGATGACGGACAAGTTGGTGTAAACTTTGGGGTATTACGACCTGAGTTGGGAATCCATACCTAGTGTTTGAGAATTATGGAAGATTAAATCCAGTTATCTATTGTTTGGGTCACGGTATATTCCACGAATGGTTAGTTGTCTTTCGGATTAACCAAAACCCCTGCTTGTTTTGTAGATCTGGTGACACGAGTATTTCGTGATGTATTGAATGAGTTCATTCTCATAATTATCGATGATATTCTGATTTGGTAAGCTAAATGCAGAATAGATATTTAGTTTGATCTGGAATGATATTTCTCTATCTTTCATCTTTTCTTTGTTCTCTCCCTGGCAAATTTCGGGGACAAAATTTTCTTAAGGGGCGAATCTGTAACGATCTCGATTTTTGAGATAAAATTAAATTTGATAATTAACTTATTTTTTTTGAATTAATTTAGGAATTAATTGGTGATTAATATAAATTTTTGAATTTAATTGAGAATTAATTTGGGAATAAAAATATATAAATACGATTTTTAAATAAAATTGGATTGTAAATAAAGAAATTGATTTGGACATTCAATAAAGGTGATTGTATATATGTAGATTATAGAAAGGATTTTGGTTTGAAATTCTTCAATAAATATATTGAAAATAAATTGGATTTATATTTTGGAATTAATATAGAAATTAAGTTTTTAAAACATTTTCTCTAAAAGTTATATATGATTAAATAATAGAAAATGTATAAATATAAAACTTCATTCATTTAAAAAGAATAATAACTTGAATTTAAAAAATTTAAAACAAGAATAAATACCAAGCTTTAATTTATACATATCTTTGAAATTAATAAGATAATCATTTATAAATAAGTTGGATTCAAATACTCTACATTTTTAAATTTAATAAAAATGTGTTTTCTAATTTTAATATGTATGTATATCTTTTGAAAAAAAAATGGTTTGTAAGATTTAAATAAAATATGATAAAAGAAAGTTTAATGTACATTTTATTCTAAAAAATATAGTTTGTTAATATATATAAAAGTATAAATAAGAAAACATAAACATGATTTATAAATAAGAATAAAGTAGGGGTTAAAAATATAAATTGTGAATTAATTTAAAATAAGGTCTTAAACATAAATTTGAGTTTTTTTTACAAGCGTAACATTTTTAAAACATGGATAAACAAGTGTAATCTATTTTGAACACATTTAAACATTTGTAATCAAATTAGCATAAAAAGAGACAAGTGTCAAGTTTTTTTCATTTTCTTTTCAATTTTGATAAAAAGATAAAATGAAGGCAAAATATATTTCTCCACTTTCTCAATTATTTTATCTACATTATCAAACCTAAGAATAAAATTCAAAAACTGGAAATCAAATCAAAACATAGATCCGATCATCTTAGATCAAATAATCAAGCAAGAAGAACAAAATCCTGAGAGAAAAAAATAAATTATTAATACCAGAGAGAATGGAAACCTGGAAACAATAAGATCAAAACAAAGCTTTCAACCTCAAATCAAAACTTGGTAGCAATTCAAAGTTTTGATCAACTCAAGTGAAAAGAAAAGATCATCTCAAAACCCAAAAGCATGTAAACATCAAGCAGCTATCAAGATCAAAATCAAGATCAATTCCAGATTTTATAAAACCTGTTCTCTGTTCCTCTCTGCTTCCAAAATCCAGGTGAGAAAACTTCTAAACCTAAAATCTTGAATCTATTTTGATGATGCTTGAAATGAATTTATTGTGATATGTTTGAGTGTTTTCTGGAATAGGATTGAATAGCTCTGGGTATATGAATGTATATGTCTGTATGCATATATATCTTGTCCCTGTTATAACTATAGTTCAAAACAGCAAACAAAAATTCATATCTCTCAATCTAAACTATGTTAAACTTTGATTTCTGAAGAACAAACATTTGAAACAAGGAAATATCATTTATGAAAATGGTTTCAAGTATAATGGTTGGGTATTTATCACAAAATTTATAAATTACTGTAAACAATGTAATTTTGGTGAAAATAACTGTTTTTAGTTCTAGATTTCAAACATGCAACTTTAATTGTTGTATGGAAATATGAATTTTAGTGATAGAATTATAATTTTTAGTGTCTTATTTAGTGAGATATGGTCAGATGAATGTTTTCCGTTTGAAAATTTATTTCTGTCGACTTCGTCAACGAGGGGTGATGCGGCCGATTCTGGAAGAGGCTGGTGATCATAGGAAAGGGGTTGACCGTGGCAGAATCTTTGATTTGGGCTTAGTATGGGGAAGCGAGTCGATTTTAGGGTTTTAGGGGTTTCGTTTTGACTCTGGAACGCGGCGATCTGGGAAGGTGAGGATGCTACCGGAGTATGTGATGTTTGGCAGAAAAGTAGCATGGTGTGTGGGCTTCCGATCGGTGAAGGCGGCGAGGGAATCAGAAGTATGTGACGAGTGCAGTTCGTCGACTAAGAGTAGTAGGTGGCTTATTGGGTTTCTGAAGGTTTAAGGTGTTGATTGATTTTCGATCAATAGAGTGACTGGCTTCGACAAGGTGGCAAATTGGATCAGGGGACTAAGTGTGGCTCATCTACGATGGTGCGGCGATAAGATGGACAGAGGAAGGGGTGTGCATGTGCACGATCGTCTCCGTGCACAAGTATTCTGGATGGAGCTGTTTTCTCGTATTTGGGTGTGCGTGACCAGCATGGTCTCGAGCGTATCGAGGCGACGTTTGATTTACAATTGAAGTTGTGAATTCTTTCTGGAATCGATCAAGGATGATTGTTTCGTGTGGATTGGGAAGATTTCCTGGAACCGGAGAAGTGATGAGGAAGAAGGATGAGTGTCTGTGTTTCGTTGACTTCGGGTTCGTCCCAATATTTTCGTGTTTTGGGTTCGGTCAAATTTCGTTTGTATTTGTGTTTAGGTTTTTAACAGGTGCAATTTGTTTAATTTTGGTTGTGGGCTTTGGCCCAATGGGTCCTTGTTTAAAATTAAACAAGTTTTCAAAGATAAGAATTTTCCAAGTTTAAAGTTATTAAAAATGATAAAGTGTTTAAGAAATTTATTGAGCAAGTTTTAAAGGTTTAAATTTGAAGTAAAATGTTTTCAAAATTGTTTTGGGGTATAAAATTAAGAATTGGGTTAATCAGTGGAATTGATTAATTAAAAGATAATTAATCAGTGTAAGTGATTATGGGATAATTGATTTATGTAATAAATTATGGTAAAATAAATTTATAAAAGTAATTAGGGATAATTACTTTGTATATTATTATTAAAGGATAGCTAATTAATTAAGATTAACTAATGAAAGTAATTAAGGTTAATTAATTGATGATTAAAGGTTGATTAATCAAATGATTTAAAGAATAATTAATTAAGGGATAATTAATGTGATTAATTAATTTAAAGGATAATTAATTAATGAAGGTAATTAAGGTATAATTTATTATTAAAGGTTAATTAATTTATTATTAAAGATTAATTAATAAATGATTAAAGGATAATTAATATTTAAATGGTTAATAATTAATTTATGATTAATTAACTAGGATTAGTAATTAAATTAATCTGATTTAAATTAATCAGATGATTAATTGACCCTGCTTATGATTGTTTGGTTTTTATTGAATGCTGAATTGTTTGATATCCCTGATGTGTGATACTTTGTGATATGAATTGTTTTGATTTGAACTGTGATGAATGTAATCTACTTATATCTGTGATGAATTTATATTATTTATCTGTGAATCTGTAAATGAAGATAAGCGTTATAGGATTATACCGCTTATCAATATTGCTGTGCTTGAATCAGTAATGATTGATGGTGTTGCACTATTGTGTAAAACCCCTGGACTACACTATACACATACAAATATGGATTGCACGAGGAAATTAGTTAAGTCACAGATTTTTGAAATGGTTTTAAAGTTGAAGTTTGAACCTAAATGATTTTGGAAAATGGAATTTGGTTAAATATGAAAAGCTTGTGGAAAGGAATTTTAAAGATAAAAGTTATTTTGAATAACTTGATAAAGTTTTGAAATTTAAATAGCTTGATTTGAATTTAAATTCAAAATTTGAAATTGAATTCTATGTTTGAAAAATATGGTTTAAAAAGGGTATATAAGTGATATAATGTATTTATATGGGTTTTAAACCATTTTAAAAGTATTATTTGGGAATTTGAATTTAACCCAAGTTTATACTTTAAAGGATATAGCTTATGCATATTTGATCAGATTTTTCCGAAACAAAAAGGATTGTTTTTCAAATAATAATAGCTTTCATATAAAGAAAGGATTTTAATTTTATGTTGAAAAGATTTCAAGTTTGAAATAGAATTGTTTTGAAAGCTATGAATAAATCTTTGTGAAAGATTGTTGAACTTTGTTTTGAAATTGAAGAGGATCTAAAGTTGTATCTTTTGTATAAAAGATTTCAAATCAAAATTGTTTCTAAAAGCTATGAATCTCCGGAAATGGTTTTGGAAGCTATGAATTGAATCTTTGATTTAAGCATTATGAGTTAATCCAATTTGAAAGGGAAATTGTTTAAAAGGCTATAAATGAATCTTTGTGAAGTGAATCTTTTGTTTAAAAGATTAAAATGGTAATTTGTTTGAACCATTTAAAGAAAGGTTTTGGGCTTAAGTTGTGACTTAACTGAGACCCCAATAACCATATGTTTTTAAATATTGCGCTCATTATTCGGTTTAGCCGGGAGAGGACTTTGTGTCATACAACCCATTTTGAATAATGATACGACGTTATGGATTGCATTTGAAGACTGGTGGTGAAGACCAGATATTTTCGAAAACGAAAGGATAACTCGTCGAATGTCTCTGCACCGGCTGATCCCCGGTATGGAGATTTGATCACCATTTGTGATGAGGAGTCCGGACGTGATTAGGGATTATCCGGATTTGCAAGGGCTTCTTTATGAAGTGCCCTCGATTCTGTTCGAACCCGGAACAGACTTGTATGGATGTGTGTCTGACATTACACTTTGAGATGTGAAGCTAGTTTCTATCAATTACATTTCTGTTTGGTGGTGGAGAATTTATTCTCTTAGCTTAACACCCTTCTCTGAGACATACGAGCTCAGAGGTTATGTAGTTGATGATTACTAGTGATACATTCCCAATTTGGTAATGCGGCATACGAAGTGTTGCTGGTCATTTGTTGATCGAAGCATGGCTTTTGTGTAAAGCGTAGATTTGTGGACGAGACTGCATTAGGACCTCACAACCCGAAAATGGTCGAAATAGGGAGAATGCAGCAAGGTTATTTAGGGGTCGCGCCCCTAGGGTATGTCCATTTCTTCTGGATAGAGGTGTTATTCATGGTATGGAGCCTGGATATTTAACCTATGTGGTTACGGCAAATTTATTACTTTATAGTTGTTGGTGTCAAGCGCTCGGATAAAGGTTGGCTACGACCGGGGATGGCATACTTGTAGAGTTACTTCTGGACAGGGGAACCCCGGCCTTATGTTGGCAGAGATCTGGGTAGGTTCTCGAGGCGTCCCTCCAAAGGCATACCCATGTGGCAATAGAAAGTTCCTTAGCCTGACCATTTGATGGAAATCCAATCACCAATACGTGCCTTGTATGGTTTTAGTTGTAGAACCTGCCATCTAATATGGTAGTTATAGTAGACATACTATAATGGTACATATGATGGCTAAGATTAATATTATACTTGCAAATGTTTTCTGCACTATGCACTAATAATAATATCAAAATGGTTTTTACGTATCAAGCATGTTTGACATCATAAGGAGAAATCTCCCCCAATTGTGTGCTTGCATTGTATGTGTGGCGGGAGGCTTTATGGTAGTTTCGTTTTTCAAAAAGCATTACTGATTTCTGGAAAATCTTTCGTTTTGCTTTTGTTAAAGATAAACTATTTTCATTTTCTCATACCAGTCGCATGACTGACCTGAAGTTTATTGTTCCCTTTCTAAACTCTGGGTGCCCACAATTTTCCACACGGACAGTCTTGAGTTGGGTTTTTCAGATAATCAAGTAGTAGATATAGATTCGATAGCATCTAGCCTTTGGTTTTGGCGATAGCATTCATTTCACTTGGACCGACCTTGCTTAATGCATCAATGATGGTGGTTCGAGATTTTTGGTTCAAGCTATCTTTGGTTTGGAGTTTTGAAAATGGAGTTGAGGGATGGTGTTGGATTCTTTTGGAGACTCTATTGGAATTATCTTTCCGCTGTCGATGGTTGCAAAGTCTAGACCATCCAGTTGTGTTGTTCTTTCCACTATACCTTGTATCTTTGATAATATTGATTAATTCTTGTTGCATCGTTGTTGTAATTCACTATTGTATATCAATGATATATTCATTTCTTTATTCCGCTGTGCTGTTACGCTTAATGTGTTATAAGCTTTGGCGAATCGGATTCAACATTTGAATCTACGACATTCGAATACGAGTGAAGTATGGATGTCGATTTTCAAACGTGAAAATCCGGGCCATTACATACACCCTCAAGATTAAGGCTAATCACTCTTTACAAATCAAGAAAATAGTAGAAACAAAATAGTATCGATCTACTTTGTTCTTCACTAACTTTCTCTAACTATCTCAAATCTCCTCCAAACTCCACCAAACTTTCACAAATGCTTTAGAACACATTAGGAAGCAGGATCTAAAGTCAAAGTGGAAGAAAGGTAAAGAGCAAAGGAAACCTAGGTTGTAGTGAAAATGTTTACGCTTGTCTTATATCTTTTTAAATGGATTTTTGAAAGTTCTTAGATTGTTAAAAAGTATATTTTGAAGGAAATTATAAGTATAGGATCTTTTGAAAAGATTGAAAAACTAAAGTTCTAAATTAAGAAACCTTGTTATTTGTGAACATACTTATACCATTTGAAATAAGTATATGAATATTTTTTTGAAGTGTTGAAAGAGTATAAATGAATAGTAGTAATTGAAAATCGAAGTTTTATTAGTAAAAGAGCTGTTAATTAATGAAAGCGTTGATTAAATAAAAAGGGGATTAGAAGTCACTTATGTGACTTGATCGTGCTTTATGTATTTACTTGTTTATGAAAAGTATTTAGCCGTGTACTTAGTATTAAAAGTAAGGAAACGTGATAAGTATACAAGACTTAGTTTCCATATATGATCATACTCATTATTGTTGAATATGACCAAATTCGTCGATTCAGACTTGAAGAGACCGGGATTAGCAAGTGTTCTACTTATCAAAAACCACTTCAAGACTGAGATACATGTTCTATCTCTTGGAAGTGGATCTGTTCGAGACGTTGGAATAGATGTGTGGTTTCGAGTTCTGTTCGATATATGGGAATCCATTTGGGGATTGATTTTCTGTTCGAGTGATGAAGACTCATATACGGGATGCCAAATGTGACATTGACCTCGAAAATGGCTAAAGACTGAGTAGGATGCACAATCTGGGTTTTGCAGTCCTACGATAGGGTATATCAACTCCATATTTATAGTATGCTTATCGATATGTTGCATGCGAGAGTTCATGGTACTTGGTTCCAAGTGGTTTAGGTTTGCTTGTTCGGTTGTAGGCCTTTGTGTTTACCTTATGGTATAATTTATCTAGAGATGTACGATGCTAGAAAGGTGGTTTCTGATCCTTGTGCATGGAGATTGGATTTTATCTTGACCAAAGGGATCTTCGTGGAAAATCCATTATGCAAACGTTCCTCATCGATTATGATTATATCCTAAATATGTGGTGGTGTGACCAATGTAAGCATCACAGCTACTTGATATGATTTATATTCTGCACCCTAGACAATATATATTATATCGTCCTATGTACTTATTAGATGGTGGTTCTTTTGGAGTGGATATCTGTTTCCAAATGGTCTTAATAGTACTATTATATACTAGCTACATATTTCTTGAGTTTCTCGCACCAAATTATGCTTGACGAATGGTTTTTGTTTTCCCTAAATTTCTTGAGTAGTCTGATAAAGATAGGTTTTCATTGATAATCATTAGAGCTTGAGGAGATGAGCTAGATGTTTCACCTAACATAGTATTCTTATTTCTGCTGCATTATTATTGTATATATCAGCATTTGTGAGGACATGTAGTTATAACTGTCTAGACTGATGATAATATTTAGAATTGTAACTCTAAAACGTTGTGTATCTTAGAGTGATAGTTTTGTACTATCTTTTGATATTATATGTTATCGTTCGGCTGTGAGATTCTGATATAGCATTCTCTTCTTTCTTATTCTATTACCTTTTTCTTTTAGTTTACTCTAACAATCAATCTTTTCAGCATTTAGATGCTCAGCAGACAGTATCGTGGATGTATTAGTATCGACATTCGAGGGTTGAAAAGGTTGGTTAATAGAACATGTCAGAGATCGATAGGATGGCACACAAAATGCTAGACCCTAAATGTCGAATACCCAAGGGAACCAGCCTGGACCTACTGGAGAAGGCCTAGGCGTATTGATGGAAGATTAGTTATAAGTACCATAATAAGAGGACCCTATATAGAAGAGAAAAACCTGGAGGGCACCCATCGAAATGGAGAGGTACACGTGCTCAATAAAGCATGCACCATAATAGAGTTGCTTCACCATAGAGGACAAAGCTCTAGCTAAGCAATAAGGTATAACGACCCAAAAAATTTAACGATTTAAATAACGTAATTAACTAAATTTTCAATGAAAATAAACAGTAAAATTTTAGCAATGAAAATTTGATATTTGGTATGCTTCTATTTAAGTATAGCAGTGGAAAATTCTCATCAGAAAATATGTAAGTTCGTTTAGTTGTGAAATTTCAGTTTAATTTAAATCGGCTAAAAACTTGGATAGAAATAAAATATTTTTGAAATCTAAATATTTTTATATAATAAAATGTAGTTCATTTTCTAAGTGGGACACCATAATTCATTTCGCTAAATTTGGACTTCCCTAGCTCCGTTTATCTTATTTTCGGTGTTTTAGCAGTATTTTGGCAGCGAAAATTGAGTTTTGATAAGTAGGCCGGACCTATAATATCTATGTACCATTCTGTTCGTCTCGTCGTGCTGATCTTCGTAGTATATTCATTTGTACATCAGTGCCCGATATGCGGCAAAATCTACGAAACGATTAACTATAGCGGTTCAGTATTTGGGCCTTTTAGGTTTCCCTATGCCCATTCTTCTATCTACCGGTTGAAACTAAACAGCCAATTGCTTTTAATATTTTTATGAATTCACGTGCTGACTTTCTCTATTCCCATTGGTTTAATATATATGTCATTTTCCTTTCATTCTCACTTTCTTTGTTCTGCCTTCTTTTAAAAAAAGGTAAGCTTTCATATTTGCAAAACTTGCTCCTCCTATATTTATTTCATTTCTTAGGGCTGCTTTCTCCATAACGATCCTCCGCCTCCTTGTCCCTGTAGCCCAGGCCTCACATGCAGCCTCTAGATCTATTACCATCACCCACGCTAACCCAACTTGTCCCTCTTACCATAGCTTTTCCCTCCGTCTCATACACCAAAACCCATTCAACTGAGCCTGCTGCAGCACACCCCAAGCCGTCGAACACCCTGACCCAGTAGTTCACCCACCAAAGTCCTTCACCGAATGCTTCTGCTCACCATGCAACGCAGAAACTCCCTCAGCTTTGCCTGTCGCTTCCCTCTATCACAGCCACCACAGATCCGCCTTCATCCCTCCGAGCAGTCGCCATCTCCAGCCTCCAAAGCCTCTCCCCACGTCACTTCCACTGAACCTCGCTTCTCCCTCCGCCTCTCCCTAGCCGTGCATGAACGGCCACAGCCCACACAACCCTGCCGCATGACCCAGACCATTTCCGAACTCCCCATATCGCGCCTAGCAGCCAAGGTTTAGACCGAAACTCCCTGACCCTTCCACCGTAGCATCGCCTCACCATCTTTATCCTGTAGCCGAGCCAACCATCTCCCTCCGCCACTGTTTTCACTCCACCTCTAGCAGCCTTTTCCCAAATGCCAGCCGATCCCCTCTGCCGTACATCACAGAGTAGCAGCACTCCTCCTTTAAAAAAAGAGAAGTATATAAAATCTTATATATATATATAAGTTTACATATATATTATGTTTCCATCAATATCTAGGCTAGTTTTGCTTATGTGCTTGCTGTTCGAAACTTGTCACAACCATTTTTTGTTCGTGTTCGTATCCGTATGCGTGTGTACATCTCTTTCTTCAACGTTGTTGTTTCCATAGCCTCGAAAGATGAGCGATCACTCACGATTAACATTCATATGTTAGTAAATTTATTCACATGAAATGACTATTGGATATGTTGCTAAATTTGAATTGATTAAGTGATTAAATTGTTAAATATGATATGCTATTATTTGCATTTGTTTACCTATGACACTAATTAATCTATTAGTGTATATACATACACACACGCGCGCGCGCGCACACACACACAGATATATATATTATACTTAAATTGTTAATTGTGATCATATTTGCCATTGATATGCTATGTCATTTTATGCTATTATTTTACTGTTCTCACCCTGCAAGTTCCCTATTAGTTAGGAAATCCCTATAGGTTGAAATGATACATACCCGAACGATCTTATAGATTATGGAGAAATCATTATGGGTTGAAATGATAAACCCAAGCGATTTTATTGATTTTGAAATTTTGGGATTGTGGGTTGAAATGATATATAACCGTAATATAAATTATTGCAGACTGAAATGATAAATATCTATATCACTTGACCATATGATAGAAAACTATATACGGACACCGATGGTCTATATTTTTAAAATAATTTCCAAAATTTTTGAAAATGTATGGGTTTTAATAAATATTAATCCTAAAATATAATGTAAAGATTTTATTTTGCTAAGTATGTAAAAATTTAGATTTTTGAATTTTAAATTTATAAGTTAAGTTTTGAAAAATATAAATTTTTATAATTCACTTATAATTTTATTTTTATTTCTATTTTTTAAATATATATAAAAATAAGATAGATTTGATTTAATAAAATTTAATTCAAAAAGTTTAATAAAAAATTAATTTAGCTAATATATATATATAAAGTGTGTTTGGATATTTATTTAAATTTTATACTAATATTTGGAAAATAGATTTTGTAATAACTTTAATAAATTAAGGTTGGAAAGAAATTAAAATTGATTTGTAATTTAATTTGTTTAAGAATTGTTTTTAAATAAGAATTGATTAGAAATTATTAATTTCTGAGATTTTAAAGATATGATTTTATAACTTCATAACTAGATTTTGATTAAAGGAGATTAAATGAATATTTTCAAATTTAAATAAAATTAAATATTTAATATTGATTTAAATTTGTAATTTGAGATTTTATTTAAATGTTATTAAAAATGATTATGTTATCCCGTTTTTAGCAAAGCCGCGATACCAAAAGATCGATCGAAAACGGAGAGCAGTTCGTCTCAGAGATTGGTCATACTTCGTTTCACTATGGATATCACTGAATTTTTTCCGAGTCCGAATTGAGCTACAATTGATGTGACGCGACAAGAAAGATCATAGAATTCGTCATCTCAAATTTCAAGTCAATCCGAGTTCATACGCTCAAGTTATGATCGATTCAACTTGAAGGGAAAAACACTGGTTTCGAACCCATCATGGTAGGTGTCTTCGAATCCATCATCAAACACCATTCGAACCGATCACCTTCGAATCGATGGATCTCGAACCCATCGGAGTGCCTCGGTACGACTCCATCAACTTCGAATCCATCTAGTTCGTATCGGTGGGCCTCATGTCCATGGAGAGCTTACAAAGCTCGTATCCATCAATAAATCCTTGTTCGAATCCACCAAGCATCAGTTGTTCGAACCCATTATTGGAGCCTTGTTCGAACCCATCTGTGAAGCTTCGATCGAATCCACTGGGTTAACTAGCCACGATGACGTGTCATCCATCGGTTCGAATGCGCCGAGATACATGGAGTCGAAGCGGTCAACTCGGAGTGAAGACCGGATCGGTTCGAAGTTTGCGCTCGACGACACCACGAAGGCGCGTGCCACCATCGATTCGAAACCATCGATTCGAATGGATGGTTTCGAACCAAACAGCCACGCAATGGATCCCATCTCGAATCGATCATATCTCCTAAACCACTGATCCAAATGCAACGAAATCTTCACAGTAGCTTCCATACAAGGTAAAGATTGTTCCTGCCAAGTTTCAGCTCGATTGGATCATTTTTTGATGGATTCGAAATCACTTCGAATCGATCTCAGATCGAGACGAAACTTGGTGGGGTCGGTCGCGTGGGCCCACTCACGTGCCAGAATAAGTCTCCCGAAGTTTGAGCGAGATCTGGGCCTCCTACGTCTATAAATAGCACCCTGAAGCCTTCAGAAAAGGGGGGCTTCCTCCATTGAACGTCCAGACTCTGCCGGATTCAATGCCATACTTCATTATCGCTGTTGTAATCAGATTTAAAAGCTATCATCAGTTGTAATTCGTTGTAATCGATTAAAATCATCAAGAGAATATCAATAAAGTCACCAACTTCAAAGTGGACGTAGGCATGATCGCCGAACCACTATAAATCCTATGTTGTTTATTGTTATTTGTGATTTGCTGCATTTACTATCTCTTAGAACTGAGTTCTGTGTTAATTATTGCTGATCTGTGTTGGTAAACGGGTGCTTTCACGATATTGGGTGTTTGTGGCCAATTTTGGCGCGAACATTTTGGTGCTTTCACTGAGAACTGATTCAGGAGAAGTTGAATTTGAAGACTTAGGAATTCAGATCTAAGAACTATGACGAGACAAACAAGTAAGAAACAAAGGCCAGAGAGAAGAGAACATCAAGGAAGTCAAGAGGCTTCCTCAGGAGCGAATCAAGCGTCGATCTTCATCACTAGGGACGAGATGGAGACAATGATGAAGAAGCAAGAGGAGTTGATCCAGAGTTTATTTCAACAAATAGGACAACTTGGAGCACAGAACAGAGAAGCCAATGGAGTTCAGAACGGAGCAGGACCATCCGGCATAGCACCTGGATTAGGAGGCACACACTTGGAGCATGTAGATCCAATCCCGGAGGGAGAGAGAAGAGTATCTGCGCAACCTGCAGACAGCAGAGGAATGAACGCTCAGTCAAGGGGGCAGATTCCAGAATTCTCTCATGAACTCGGGGGGCAGGTCGAAAGCAATGAACAAGGATTGCATCTTGGAGACAAAGATAAATTGGCACAAATGGTTAGGCGAGCCATGAGAGGCGGATTAACAAACAAAGATCTTGAAGACGTAAACAGGAGTCCCTTTTCTCCTGCAATTAGGATGGCTAGGAACCCACCAGAGTTTAAGTTGCCATCAATAGAGATGTATGATGGAAGGATGGATCCCGCGGTCCATTTGACGAGGTACATGAGGCATATGTAGGTGCTGAGGGCATCACAAGAGGTTATGGCCCGGTGCTTTCCATTATATCTGACAGATATCGCAGCATTATGGTTTAGGCAACTAGAGAGCGGCTCCATAGGAACATGGGCAGACTTGGCTGAAAGATTCATGAGACAATTTAGGGTTCACATTGCAAGACCCAAGAACGTAATGAGTTTAGCAATTTTGAAGCAGAAGGCTGGAGAGACTTTGAGGAGTTTCCTGACGTGATTCAATGCGGCAGCAGCATCGGTGGATCGGCCAGATCCATCCATGGTTATGATGGCAGCCGTTTTCGGAATAGCTGATGGCACGGATTTCAAAAATTCATTGACAAAAGATCCACCTATGGATCTAGGAGAATTCTATCATGAGGCGGAAAAGTTCTTGCGATTGGAAGACGCGAGTGCAGAAAGAGAAGAAGGAGATGAGCTCAATGTTTACACGGTCAAAGATGGAAATCCTCCTGAGAAAGGTACAGAAACTAGCAAGGGGAAGCGAAAGGCTGAGAGTGGCTATAACAGGTCGATGCGACCACGAAAGGAACCAAGATTTACCACATACTCAGAGCTGAACGAGAATTTAGAGCGAATCTATCAGGATACCAAAGAACAGGTCTCGTATCGCAGACCAATGCGAAGGGACCCAACTTCCGACGAAAGGAAATCAGATAAGTATTGCATATTTCATGAACTGAACGGTCATAACACTAATGATTGCAGGCATCTGAAGGACGAGGTGGAAGGGCATATCAGGAACGGTATGCTCCTTCAGTATGTGAGGAAACGGACTCCAGCAGTGGAGCCAGAGCGCCCAACGTCTACCTCAACTAGAGGTGGCCCTGAGTCGGGACAACGTCTGAGTTTTTATTGATTGACTGAAATAATGATGTACAAGTTGTAAACCTCTCACTAATACGGTTAAATCATTTACACATGTGAGCGATCGCGCAAGATCCATAGGCATGCTCTGAATGACTACCAACCGCATCATAGTGAGAGTTTACACTTTGACATCCCTGCTTTGCTTTTTGCTTTGATTTTGATTTGAACATTTAGATTCTGTTTGTATGGACATTTCTGTTGTGAGATTCGTATAACCATTGCTTTGATATTTGCAATTCCATGAAAGAGTTTATTTTCACGCCTGTTGGATCGCGAACGGTCCACGAGCACCTTCTGTATGGCGATGAACCTCCAGAGTCTTTGATTCAGAAACTCCCCCGAACATGAACTCCGGCATCGATAATATTAAGTCCCCCCCGGGCACACATAATTCGCCTCGAACGGCAAACGATCGCGAACGATCACAAATCGCCTCGAACGACATCCGACCGCGAACGGTCACGATTCACTTATATGGCAGCTGATCGTGAACGATCACAATCCGCCTCGAACAGCACCGACCGCGAACGGTCATGATTCACTCAGTATGAAATCCGACCTCGAATGATCACCATTCGCCTTGAACGACACTTGATCGCGAACGATCACCACTTGCCGCGAACGGCATCGACCGCGAACGGTCCTATTCCATCCTTTGCCGCGAACGGCGCAGACCGCGAACGGTCTCGATTCACCTCAAGTGGCATATGATCCCGAACGATCATCATTTGAGGACATATGAAACTATCAAGTCCTTTGTAGGTTGATGATAGGATATGAACATCCAACTCAAGGCATTACAAAACACACCTTCCTGCCGCAAGGCACGTTTTGGGGGGCAAATGTTATCCCGCTTTTTGGCAAAGCCGCGATACCAAAAGATCGATCGAAAAAGGAGAGCAGTTCGTCTCAGAGATTGGTCATACTTCGTTTCGCTATGGATATCACTGAATTTTTTCCGAGTCCGAATTGAGCTACAATTGATGTGACGCGACAAGAAAGATCATAGAATTCGTCATCTCAAATTTCGAGTCAATCCGAGTTCATACGCTCAAGTTATGATCGATTCAACTTGAAGGGAAAAACACTGGTTTCGAACCCATCATGGTAGGTGTCTTCGAATCCATCATCAAACACCATTCGAACTGATCACCTTCGAATCGATGGATCTCGAACCCATCGGAGTGCCTCGGTACGACTCCATCAACTTCGAATCCATCTAGTTCGTATCGGTGGGCCTCATGTCCATGGAGAGCTTGCAAAGCTCGTATCCATCAATAAATCCTTGTTCGAATCCACCAAGCATCAGTTGTTCGAACCCATTATTGGAGCCTTGTTCGAACCCATCTGTGAAGCTTCGATCGAATCCACTGGGTTAACTAGCCACGATGACGTGTCATCCATCGGTTCGAATGCGCCGAGATACATGGAGTCGAAGCGGTCAACTCGGAGTGAAGACCGGATCGGTTCGAAGTTTGCGCTCGACGACACCACGAAGGCGCGTGCCACCATCGATTCGAAACCATCGATTCGAATGGATGGTTTCGAACCAAACAGCCACGCAATGGATCCCATCTCGAATCGATCATATCTCCTAAACCACTGATCCAAATGCAACGAAATTTTCACAGTAGCTTCCATACTAGGTAAAGATTGTTCCTGCCAAGTTTCAGCTCGATTGGATCATTTTTTGATGGATTCGAAATCACTTCGAATTGATCTCAGATCGAGACGAAACTTGGTGGGATCGGTCGCGTGGGCCCACTCACGTGCCAGAAAAAGTCTCCCGAAGTTTGAGCGAGATCTGAGCCTCCTACGCCTATAAATAGCACCCTGAAGCCTTCAGAAAAGGGGGCTTCCGCCATTGAACGTCCAGACTCTGCCGGATTCAATTCCATACTTCATTATCGCTGTTGTAATCAGATTTGAAAGCTATCATCAGTTGTAATTCGCTGTAATCGATTGAAATCATCAAGAGAATATCAATAAAGTCACCAACTTCAAAGTGGACGTAGGCACGATCGCCGAACCACTATAAATCCTGTGTTGTTTATTGTTATTTGTGATTTGCTGCATTTACTATCTCTTAGATCTGAGTTCTGTGTTAATTATTGCTGATCTGTGTTGGTAAACGGGTGCTTTCACGATATTGGGTGTTTGTGGCCAATTTTGGCGCGAACAGATTAAGTGAATATTTTCAAATTTAAATAAAATTAAAGTTGAATTTTTGAAAAATAAATGAAATTTATCAAATTGAGTTATTATAAATGTTTAAATATTTAAATTTTGAAAACCTATTGAATTGGAAGTGGTTTAAATTTGTAGTGCAAAACTGGATTTGAAATCGATATAATTGAAATGGTTTTAATGAGAATTTGAATTGAACTTTTAACCATTTTAATTGAAATCATTGATCTGAGATTGATTTAAATTGAATATGGGAACTAAAGCTAATTTGAATTGATTTATGAAATTGGAAGAAATAATACTAATTTAATACTATTTTCGATGCACACTCTTTTAATATATAAACTATTCTATATAACATATTTTTAAAATATATAAACTATTCTAATATATATTATTTTAATTTATAAATAATATTAAATATATTTTTTAATATATAAACTATTTCTAATATATAAACTACTTTAATCTATAACATATTTTTAAATATAAACTATTTTAATGTATAACTATTCTAATATATAAACAAATTTCAACATTTAAACTATTTAAGGTTGGAACAGTTGTGATTTAGATTTAGTTGATTTAAATTCGAATATATTGATATAATGGTTTAACCTATTTTATGGTTATGATTTTTGAATGAATATGATTTAAAGCGAATAACGATTTCAAAAGTGAACATGATTTTGAAATGATTATGATTTGGAAGTGAATATGATTTTGAAGTAATATTTGTTTCGAAAGTGATATGATTTTGAAATGAATATGATATTTTGATATAAAGTATGAACTGTTTGAAATGAAAATTGACCACGGTATGAAATAAGCATTTGGTTGTTAAAGAGACCGGGATCAGATATTGTCATACTCTCCACCAATACCGAAAACTACTTTAACAACGGTGCATGTGGTGGAGAATCTAGAACGAAGTAGGATGATTTGGCAAACGATTCTGTATGAGGTATGAACGCAGCCCTAGCCCCCTCGGGTCAGCTTGATATTACTAAAACATAAGCTAAGCCGGGACAAGTGAGGTCGCATCTCCGATCAAGCATGCTTCTTCGAAACCATTCTATTACTTTGTGATTTGATTGGTACGCACCTTTGAGTGTGGAAGTGTGTCTCGAGGTGAGCGGTAATAGCTGTTATGTGTTACCACCAGTCTGGATCTGCAAAACCGTAGTATCCTACCCTAGGTATTGCCTCGCGTGCCTTGTCATATGACGTATCGCGTCCATTATGAGTTTGGCTTGTGTCATACCTATGGAGTGCTCCCTGATAGCCCACCAGTTTGGTGGAGCTTACATTACTGTATAAACTACATCATTTATATAATAATATGTTAAAGGGGATATGGGTAGCGCCTTAATGCTATTTTAATATTTTACTTTACCGTAGACATTATCTATGTAGTGTATTGTACTATGTATGTAGATAGTTTAACGGATCCTTAAAGGGTGGAATCCCAAACATTGTTTAAGTTATATTATATTTCACTTGGACATTTCAGGATCCTTAAAGGAGGGAATCCCAAACATCCTTTAAGTTATATAATATTTCACTTAAGTTGATTTACTTGCATAAGGATGTTAATGTTGACTCGAATATTTTGTGTTTTACTTTATGCTCGAGTCAGCCTGAGTGTCTCAGCATTTGAGACTCACTTTCGGAGCATGGAGCTTCGCTTAGAGATCTATCTTTATCTATTTAGCTTTTTAGTTATCTCAGCCAATTCCAGTTGTTTATGTTCAGACTCGTCAATTGCTTTTGTATTGAGACTTCTATATATTGGATTTCTGTTTTATTTTGCTTTAGACTCTGATGCTTTATAGTAGCTTCATGAACTACTATTTATCTATTTACATTGTTTATTATTGTATAACTCTATGTCTGTGATTCTGTAATTGATTTATTTAATGTGTACGCTGAGTTTTTCCAAATATAAAAATAATAATTTGTTGTTTTGAGCAATTCAAGTCTGACATGTGTGGATTATTGTCGATAAGAATAGTTCGAAATGACAGGTCATTACAAGTGATAACAAAGCTCTTGTTTAGGAAGAACTTAGCTTATGGAGTAAAAACTTAGTAGAGATAAGGTAGTAATAACCTAAAATGAGAAGAACCAATTACGGAATCATCCTTCCTTTCGAGCCTATCTTCTTAGTTAGAATTTTCTTCCACTAGGGTTGCTCTAAATTTGAATCTCTATCTTTGTTCTAAAATTCATTCTTGAATCATCCTTTGAGGGAGCGTACTTGTAGTTGATATAAAAATATTTTATATTGTGTTGTTTGGGTTGTTAGTTTGAATTTTTAGGTTTCGATCGATTCGCCTAGCTAACACTATTGATAGGAGTTTCAAAACACTTGAATAGAGCAAACTAACACAATATTGTTTTCGAAATTGGTAAATGAAATAATTTTATATATGGTTATATTTTATATATAAAGGTATAATTTTCTAAAATTAGATAGTTAAATGAATTGGTTGTTGAAAATGATAGTATCTAGATTATCATTTATTGTTTTATCAACATTCCTAAACCATTAACTATTTTTGTATGTTATAAGGAGACGAAATTTTTAAAACATGGTTTATAAATCTGATTCGCAAATGAAATAAATTTAAATTAAGGATTTGAGAATTTAATTTTCAGTGCTTTTCAAAATTTGGTTTTTAAAGTTTTGAAAAATATATTATTTAAATGTCTTTTTGAATGGAAATTATTTCCAAATAATTTTAAAAGAAATAAGTCGGTACTCTCTTCTTATGTCGTCGGAAAATAATTTTGATGATGACTGTAGCATTGTCGACATTCATTTTCGAGTCTCAAAGTGGGGAGACCACTTGGCAGCTTCACTACACTTTTGTTTCGGAAAATGAATTTAATTTTAATTTCTTGAGTATGATTTGATTTACAATATATATATATACACACACATATGTATGTTTATATTTATTTCAAAAGGGTTTGACGTGAAACCGGAAATTTAACTCTTAAGTTTCATGTTAAGTGATGGTTCAATTATTGAAATGAAGCAAAAAAATTTGAATAATTGAAGTGTCTAAAATGAGAGATGGAATTGAAACAACTTAAAACTATTGAACTAGGATAAAATTTATTTGTATAATACTCAATTGCATTATAAAACATATATTACTTACCTGAAGTATTCAAAAAGTTAAAATGTAATATGCATATGTAATTGAAGGTTATAAAAGAGAAAACTTAAGTAACAAAAATGTTCAAACTAAATTTTTGCTTAATATAAATGTTGTAAATAAAAGGTAAATTTATATAGTGCTCAATTGCATTCGAAAACATTAATAAAACTTACTTGGAAAAGTTTGAATGTAATGAGGACATGCAATTGAATAGTATACAATATAAATATAAGTAATAA